>OZ035831.1:33862787-35062787 GCA_964034765.1 Knipowitschia caucasica
GTCACAGTATATTGTGTAGCAAAAAACCCCTAAAAAAATAGACATTTCTATTCCTTTAGGTTTCAACCTTATCTGATTGTAATGTATTTATTATTATCATTATCTATGTGTGTATTATCTATGCATGTTTTATTTATGCATGTATTTGATGTGTGTGTTTTTTGTTTTTTTTTCTTGTTTCTTTTTTTTCTTTTTCTTAGCATCTTTATTGCTATTTATAAAGTCCTGATATTGTTCTATGTCCTCAGAGGCCCCATCGTTTGTCGAACCTGGAGACACCATTATGGATAATGTAGCGAACAGCCGGGTTGTCATCCCCTGCCCTGCACAAGGTTTGAACACATTTTCACATACCCTGAAATATACCGCATCAAGTCATTTTTAATTAAAAGGATTAGACTCTGTGACACATTTTTGAGCCATAATTGGAAACTGCACCACCTGACCTAACGTGAGAGGCTGTTTTAGATTTTTTTTTGTGTGCGACTTGTGAAGGAATGTGAACGGGAAAGTCCTTGAATTGTCTTATTTCTTTTAATCTTTTTAGCTGTAGCAAGACATGGACCACTTACAACTTTTTCCCCTTTTCAGTCTTTCATACAACATGCTCTTTGTATGTTTTTCATAGTTGTATTCTTGTCGATTAGTTGTATATTACACTGAACAACATGTATTTCAAGACAATCAATGATTAAGACCTGCCCTATCCCCCTTTTTATTGTTAGCCTGAGGTCTTGTCTGCATGAAGTAGGTGTAACTGATGCATTGTGTGTTTATCTTAAGATGTCATGGTAACTTGCTTGTTAGAAAACGCAAAGACAAGCATATAATGTGAAACAACAGCTGCCCTATCATTCGGCCTGCTTCAGTGAGCCACATCTGGTTTCCTGTGTGACGGTACCTGCTGCGAGAGGAATCCTAATTACAGACTGCTGCTGCTGTAGATAAAGAACAGGGATGTCTGAGGTGCATGTTGAAGGAAAGAGGAACTGGTCTTCTCTGTATGCTCTGTTGGAGAAAAGAATGTTTTGTCACACAATGGATACATGTTCTGTTGTGACTATAGCAGAAAGTAGTCACTGTTCATGTCACCCATAGAGCATCTGATTAGAGTGAACACATTCAGGCTCCATGGGCGCCAAATTCTGCAATAGCAATGGCCTAGCAACGGCCTAGTAACCAAAGAGCCAATAATGGGCAGCACTGGCCTGTTCAAGATTGCAGTACTCGCTAGCCAAAGCTGAATTTGGAGACAGAAGGCATCTTATTGGTCAATTATTATAGGTCATTTGGATTTGAACAATATAAACGTGTTTTTAAATATGTATATATATATATATATATATATATTAGTGCTGTCCAAAATATCGCGTTATTAACGCGTTAACGCAAATCAATATTAACGGCGTCATTTTTTTTATCGCGCGATTTTTTTTTTTTTTTTTTTTACTTTTTATTGCAGACAAACACATATACAGAAAAAAAAATAGAAACAAAGAAAAGGACTAGTTCAGATACATTGTAGACAGAGATTACAAACAATATGGAGATACAGGGGGCCAAAGAAGAAACCCAGAAGGGCACATAGGGGAGGGGGGGGGGGGACATGAAGTGGGAGATGGGGGGGAGGGGTTAATAAAAAAGGCAATACAAGCAAACAGTATACAGTCATAGATATACCGAAAGTAAACAGAGAAACAGCATAGAGTATTTACATGAACAAATTTACAAAATATTTAAAAAAGCAATTGCACACAGCACGCCTATTCACTTTTTAGTAGTATTAAAATGATAATTCAAGGGACATAAAGAATAGATACAAATGTGTGACTAATTTGCGATTAATCGCGAGTTAACTATGCAATTCATGCGATTAATCGCGATTAAATATTTTAATCGTTGGACAGCACTAATATATATATATATATATATATATATATTCTACCAGTATAATATAGTGTTAAACCACTTTATTTTAATTTCTCTTTGGAAATTCATGTATGAATCATAAGGATTGACCAATCAGATGCCTTCATTTACAGGGGAAACTCCAGCTTGCCTTAGCAACCACCTTAGCAACACATCTGCCCCTGTTACGCCGCAAAGTTAACCCTGTGTTAAAAAATGCCCATACAAGAAATTGGCTCCAGCTAGCTTATGTTCAAATTGGCTTCTTCCACATTCTGCAAACACTATGGATGATGTCAGCACTCTTATGCAGTATGATTGCAATACAGTATTGCACATTATTATTAGAGGATGGAGGAGACATGTTCAGAGTAACCACTTTTCATTGTTTCCTCTTGAAGAGTCATTGAACGGATACAGAACTGAAATGAATAAATTTCAATATCAAATTAAACACTCAACATTACAATTTGTTGCATTTATTGCGCCAACCTTGGCTTAGGTTAGGGTTATACACAGGAAACAAACAATCCCCCTTTATCCTTGAGAAAGTACATATGGGCTAGATAAAGTGTGTTAGCCGGAAGGACATTACCAACTCAAACCCTTTTCATTTGATAGTGGTAATTATTTGGGTTACACATGAGTTAATTAATCCCAGACTGTATGGGCTCAGGCAATATAATTCAAAGTGCTATAATGAGATCAGTTAACATCGAAAACAAAACATCTGCGTGCATTTCCTATTTGCAGTGAGGCAATGTTTATGCCTCTGAGTGATTTGTCCACATGTGTGCGCCCCGATCTAGTAGAGTCATTTCCAGAAAGGAGGAGGGTGTGGCCAGGCCTCGTTGCTGGGGCTTGTGTATATAACACCTCTGTAAATAGACAGAGAGGGGCAGTTGAATCGGTCCACTTCCCTAAATATCTCACACTGTTTCCTTGCTCTGGTTGACTACATGTGCATGGCTGTTATTCGACCTTTTTAACCAGTATCCACAAAAGACTTCTGTTCATGGGACTCCAAGTGTATATACCTTTGAACTGTTAATGAACCAGTCTTACTTGGGGATGCTAAATCAATGCATAATGTGTTCAAGCTTAATATTGTCCTGATTACTTTAACTTTTCTTTCTTTACAAAATGGCATAATCTTCCCTGCTGGGTTTAGCAAATGAATACAAGCTTTTTGTAAGTATAGAATGAATGAACTGCGTTAATAACTTTATGAAATAGTCTCATTATTCTGAATATAAATACATTCTCCGGTGCAAGCACAAAGATTATGTCCCTCCTGGTTGTGTTTCAGAACCAATATCTTGCACTAGACACTAAAAAATAAATACAAATACAGTACAAGGTATATAAGATTAACTGGACACAAAATATATGAATATATTTTTTACATCAGATATTATTATGTTTCAGCTCAGGATCCCATTCTTTAATAATAATATTAACAATGACAATAATGATAATACATGTTTTTATTACAGTGCTTTTTAGACAAATACTTAAATACTAAAAACTGGCCACAGCTGCCCTGGGGCAGACTGACAGAAGCAGTGCTCAGGCAAGCACACACACACACACACTGGCATGATCACCCAGTTTGGTCACAGTTTATGAAACAGGTAAAAGATCCCTCTTAACAAACACTACATGATTAAACTCTCATGAACTCCACAAAACATGTCCCTGGCAAAAAAAAAGACTGAACACTTTTTGTGCAGAATTATAAGAGCTTCAGGAACAGGTTGATTTACTTCAAAATGACATTTTTATATGAGCTTAAAGTGTGCTGTTAATTTTTGTGACTTATCCTTAAAATCAAGTATTATAGTGGGGCAATGTTGAGGATGTGTTGTAGCCACACATACCTTGTGGTAGATTACACCTTACCTTTAACCTAAAAGCCCCCTATGGACAGGTGTTGAAAATTAGCACTTGTGCTATAACACTTTAAACAATGCATCTGGTTCGTCCAATGTTAATTGCTATGTCCATATTAAATAAATAAATAAATGAAAAAAAAATGAAAAATACCTGAATAAAACTTTACCTAAATGTTATAGAGTAACTTTTTCAACTTTTAAATCTGAGACTAATTTCAAGTCAAAATCTGTGTTGTGTGTGACAGGTTTGCCTCCCCCCAGGATCCGCTGGTTCAAGAACGGACTGGAGATCCTCCCTGAACTCTCTGAGTTTTCTGTGGCAAGGGACGGCTCTCTGATAATTAGCACATCGTCTGCCAGCCACAGCGGGGACTTCAAATGTGTTGCAACAAATGAAGCAGGCTCTGTGGAGAGAAAGACCAGACTGAAAGTGAATGGTAAAGCTCTTATTTAAGCTCTTATACAGGAAAAACGGTACAATCACATTTGTTTGCTCTACCAGTTCCCCCAGAAATTCCAGATGATGGGCAGGCACTGAACCTCACCGTCACCCTGAGACAGCCCCTGACTTTAGGTTGTGATGCGTTTGGCATCCCCTCTCCAGTGATTACATGGTCCAAAGATGGTCGCCCTGTGAGTATCACTTATTTTGCAAACATTTATTTCCACCTCATTATTAACATAATTCCTGATGATGAGCAACATATTTAGCAGCACATTGCCATCAAGTGGTCAGCACGATAACGGCATTGACACTTACAGTATTGTTGAATTCTGTGCAGATGGACAGTCCTGGAGTGTTCATACAAAATGGAAACAGACTCCTACGAATCTTCAGAGTTCAACCTGAACATGCCGGGCGTTTCCAGTGTTCAGCTAAGAACTCTGCTGGAGAAGCTCAGAGAGAGTATAATATAGTGGTTCAAGGTGAGAACAAAATTTCCAGTCTCCTCCAACATATGTTTGAATTAGTTCTGAATGTTAACTTCCCATTGAATATCTGTTTAAATAATGTATAAAGAGTGATCAGGTTATGCAACATTTCCATTATCCATATTTAATTGAGCTTCTTTCAGCGCCCCCAGAGATCTCCGGAACGTCCAAGCTGCAGGAGCTGTCCGTTGTCCTGGGACAGGAGGTGGAGTTTCAGTGCAGAGTCAGCGGCCGACCGGCTCCTAAAGTTGAATGGAGTCGTGATGGAGAGTAAGATGCCATTTCTATTTTCTAAGTAATTATGGAAACACATACATTTCAATAGATGTTGTTTCTGACAGAGTGCTATCCCCTGATGGTGATCCTCATGTGGAGTTTCTGGAGAATGGTCAGGTTCTAAAGGTCAAGTCTGTCCGTCTGAGGGACCAGGGGCTGTACCAATGTTTGGCCAGAAACAACGCAGGGACACAGATGCGTCAGTTCAGACTAACAGTCCATGGTCTGTATTTTATAGTATTTATTGTCAAAAGTTATGCATAATTGTATTTGATAATTGATACCATTACAATTACTGATATACACACAATTAAGCCATTGTGTCTTTTGTAATGTTATGTTGTTGTTTTCTACTACCTTTCATTGTACCGTTTTTAGGTATCATTGCTGATATTGCAAAAACTGTTACCCTTTAATCTCACTTCCATCTATGCCTTTGCAATATATTAAACACTATAATTCCCTTACATGCTCTGCTGACAGTGCTTTTCCTCCTTTCCGAGTTTGACACTGGCTGCAAATCTAATCTTGCTCTGTGCTTTGAGCTCATAAAAGGTTATAGGATGTTAAAAGTGTCCTGTTGTTTCCTCTCTGCAGCCCCTCCGGCCTTTAAAGGGCCCAGTGAGAGCACAGACGTGTCCGTGGTGCTTGGTTTCTCCACAGTCCTACCCTGTGATGTGGAGGGCTCTCCTCCGCCCACCATCACCTGGCTCAAGGACAACCAGCCCATTGTGTCCAGTCCTCAGCTCACATACACTCGAGGAGGCCAGGCCCTGAGGCTGGGGTCAGCCACGGGAGAGAGCACTGGTCTATACACCTGCAGAGCGTCCAACACAGCAGGGACAGCCACCAAACACTACTCCCTCAGTGTTCTGGGTAACATATAATTACATTGTAACAAGACTTTAAACCAGACTTATTATCATTATCATATATCTTAACATATTTACTTCAGTTCCACCACAGATTGAAGGATCCTCTTCCTTATTTGGAGTCCAGGCAGAAAAAGTCAGAATCAACGAGAGCTTAACGTTGTCTTGTTTGGCCAAAGGTTTCCCTGATCCCAAGGTCCAGTGGTTCAAAGATGGACAGGTGAATGCACATGAGTGCCAAGGGTGAACATCCTATAGGCATTAGAAATACATTTTACACATTTTAAATAGGTTAAATAGGATTAATAGAAACATGATTTTCTTTATAGTTGCTTTCAGGAAACAATCATGCTGGGATTCAAGAGAAAGGCTATGTCCTCCATATAGTGAAAGCTGTACTCTCTCATGAGGGGCAATACACGTGTGTAGTGACAAACTCAGCAGGAGAAGACAAGAGAGACTTCCATGTCATAATTCAAGGTCTGTGAGGAAACACAATCTACTGTGTACTAATCTTATTCTATATCACATATCACTAATTATTCTTTACATTCTGTAGTCCCTCCAATCTTCCAGCGAGTCAACAATAGAGAGGCCTGGGGTTTCGGACATGACGAGGATGAAGTCAGCGACGAAATGGTGGAAAAACGAGAGGTGGTGCTCGGTCATACCATTAGCCTGTCATGTGAAAGTAACGCCATACCCCCACCCAAACTCAGCTGGTATAAAGACGGACAAAAACTCTCCTCTGCCGACGGAGTCCTGTTACTCCCAGGTTGGATGGAGTAACTTTTATTTTCATCAATGATAATCCTCACAATAGGAGCAATCGTTGCACTAAGAATGTTTATCTTTTTAGGAGGACAAATGCTACAAATTGGGCGTGTGCAAAAGGAAGACGTTGGAAAGTACACTTGTGAAGCGGTGAACGAAGCAGGCAGAGATCAGATGCATTTTGAACTTGAAGTCCTTGGTAGGAATAAACATATTCTGTTGCCTTATTGTTCAATTACCAATGGATTAAACTATGCATTTCTCAATATTTATTGTCGTATATTTTGCTGCTGATCTTCTGTTTATTTACTTTAGTATAAGCTTTCTAATGAAATAGATAAATCCAATGAAAACAATTGCTGTATTGTACATCCGTGGCATAAAGTAGTGTCAATTTTATCATTTATCGGAATCATTTTATGAAGTATTATATCATCCATTAAAATTAGGCCCAGTATTTTGTATATTTTGATTACATGTATTGTGTTTTCTCTATCAGTGCCTCCAGTGATCACCGCCACAGAAGAGTTTTTGGAGGAAGTAGGAGCAGTGGTCAACAGCACAGTCATCCTCCACTGTGACGTAAGCGGACACCCCACTCCCTCTGTCACCTGGTTAAGAGATGGGAACATAGTGCACAGTGACCTGCAGCACCATATAAGTCAAGATGGGACTCAACTCAAGGTTAAAACCATTGCCACTTTATTAGAGACATCTAGATCCAATAAATAAAGTAAAAATGAAATATCCTCATTCAGCTCCTACAGGTTCAGGCTTCAGACATGGCTGGATATTTGTGTGTAGCAGAAAATAAGGTTGGAACTGTGGAGAAGCTTTTCAGTCTGACAGTTCAAGGTAAAGCTATACTGACTCTGATTCATTACCTGAGTTGGTAATGAATGATTGCCTTTTTTGACTTTGTTCTCTTGTTATAATTGCAGTTCCTCCCAGAATCATGGGTCCAACAGAAGAGGATGTAAATGTCATTAAGGGCCATATGGTGTCATTACTGTGTGATGTTCAAGCTTACCCCACAGCAGAAATTACCTGGACCCGAGACGGACAGGTCCTGAACTATGGTAATGGATTTACCATTCTCCCAGGTCAGTATTTCTATTAAGTATTAATGTGCCGTTTAAGTGCCCTATTGCGTCCTTGTTTAATTTCATGATTGTGTTTTAAATACTAAAGGTGGACAGATGCTGCAGTTGTCTCAGGCCAAAGAAGAAGATGCTGGACAGTATGTGTGCACAGCCACTAACGCAGCAGGACAAGACCAGAAGAGTATCCTGCTCAGTGTTTATGGTGAACACATTTTTCACACTGCTGCAAAATAATGTTGCAAAGTAATCATATTGAGTTAAAATATGTTCTTACTATTCTCTCTCTAGTCCTACCCACTCTAAAGCCCCGCCCTGGTGGAGACTCTGTGACTCTCCAGGTTGACTCCTCTGTCACGCTACAGTGTGAGGCCCATGGTGTACCCAGGCCTGAGATTACATGGTACAAAAATGGGCTCCAGTTGGCACCTGGAAATGGATTAACAATAAAAGATCACCAACTGGAAATCACAGAAGTCCAGGTATTGCAGTGTTTTTCAACCTTTTTTGAGCCAAGGCAGACTTTTTTCACTGAAAAAATCTTGCGGCACACCTCCAGGAGAAAATGTAAAAATGTATACAGTACTAATGTAAAAAAATATATACTGTACATACTCTGTGTGATATATAAAGTATATCTTATCTTATAATGTATACAGTATACTCTGTAGCCTATATTCACAATATACAGTTATTCTCATCAAAATGCTTAAGTCCAGGCCTTGAAATTAAGCTTTATTTAATATTTCTCGATACAATTAACAAGAGTTTGGGAATAAAGTGGCACTAACTGTGTGGAAAAAAACTAAGAAAATCCACTCTCTGCCCAAATAGTCAAATAATAACTCACACAAAGAACATGCATTGTTAGTGCATGGGAAACATTTTGGTATCCGAGCTTTAAATTCAGGAGTTTTGGATGAGGGACACGGGAGGTCCTGAACGCGAGTCCATGGTTCTGTCCGGTCCGCATGTCTGTGGTTCTGTCCACTCGACTACGGTCTGCGCTCGGTACCCAGTTCAGAAGTGCGTTCGCGAGAGCTGTTGTACAAAAATCGTACATTTCATAGTTAAACCACTACAACGCGGCCACAGCTGCCCCGGGGCAGAGCGGAGGATGTTAATCCTGTTCAGAAACGGCATAATTCATTTTCAAAAACGTCTCTATCACTTTCACTTCTCACTCGCCACAAAGCTCTTGTCTCGCTCCCTCCCACATTTGTTGGTCGCATCCAATTTTACCTTTCTCGCCACAATGCTGACCTGTTACTGCCAGTGGTCGCATCCAATTTTTCAGTTTCAAAGTACTTAGCTATCTGCTGCCATCTACTGATTTGAAAAAGTATTACATGGTTACTCACAGTTCAAAACAAGTCACCGCTCGTCAACAGCGAATGCAGTTATTTTTAGACAAAGTAGACGAATTTCTCACGGCACACCAGACAATATCATACGGCACACTAGTGTGCCGCGGCACAGTGGTTGAAAAACACTGAGGTATTGTATGAGGAGAATGTATTACTTGCAAAGATGGAGAATCAGATTGAGAAACATGCATTCTCTGCAGTGATGCGGTGGCTGTATTGGACTGTGAGAAATAATTAAAAGGCAAAGCTAGTTTCCTATTTACACCTGTAGTCATTAACTTTGGACAAGTATTGCAGATATAAGGAGCTCCCGCCTTTAAAATAGTAAAAATAGGCTGAGGAGCAGGGCAGTCACTGCTCATCGGAGTGGAACAACTGAGGCTGGACGGCTCACTGGGTTTCACGGATTTGTCCCACCATCAAACATGTCACTCCCAAGTTCAGACTATGTCTCTCAGCTGGCCTGGGAACACCTTGGGATTCCCAAAAAGAACTTGAGGAGTGGATAGTCTGGGGTCCCTGCTCAGACTGTTGTATCAGATAGCAGAACAAAAAGGAGAGATAAAAAATATTGGTCTATTTTCTATAAGGTAAATAATAATCTGTATATTATAATTATTTTTGTAGGTAGCTGACAGTGGCACTTACACTTGCAAAGTTTCCAACGTGGCTGGACAGGTGGACAGGACTTTCAGAGTTGCTGTTCATGGTGAGACAAGTCTTGACTGTTGCACAGGTACTGTTAAAATGGGAATTAGTTTAATGTCTCTGTCATTTCATAGTTCCTCCAGTCCTGGATGGGCCTCTCTGGGAGTCCGTTAACTACACTCTGGGCTCTCATATTGCTCTCCTATGTGAGGCTTCAGGAGACCCTGTGCCAAGCATTTCATGGCTCAAAGACGGAACTCCAATTGGTAATTCTTTCACGATGGTGCAAACAAATTATTCTACAGCATTACTAATAAAAAAGTAAACTGTGCTTAATTCAGAGAGCAGTTTGCAATGGCAGTGGTCCATTCGGGGGAACCGACTGGAGTTGGGACCACTCACTCTGTCGCATGCAGGAACATACACCTGTGTGGCCAAGAACAGTGAGGGACAGACTCAGAGAGACTTCAAACTCACAGTGCTTGGTCAGTTTTACAACTCCTGAAATGAACACCTGAAGTCTGAGCACAGTTTTAAAGGGATTTGTATTGTTCCCAGTGTCTCCCACTATTATTGATTCTCAGCACCCCTCTGATGTGAGCGCACCTCTGGGACAGGAGCTCACTCTTGAATGCAAAGCTAATGGAATCCCTCCTCCTCAAATTAGCTGGCTCAAAGATGGAGTGACAATAGCAGGCTCAGACACACGTCATATACGGTATGATATAGGCATACATTGTTTGTGTATAAGTAAGTTTTATCTGTGTGACTTTGGACTTTTCCAGTATGAGCTTTGATGGCAGCACATTGACTTTGCTGAGGCTAAGTGCAGAAGACTCTGGGACATACACCTGTGTGGCTGCTAGCCCATCTGGTCGGGACAGCAAAATCTACACTTTATTTGTTCTAGGTAAGATTACATTTGAAAAATATATACATTCT
The DNA here is from genome assembly GCA_964034765.1 of Knipowitschia caucasica. NCBI lineage: Eukaryota > Metazoa > Chordata > Actinopteri > Gobiiformes > Gobiidae > Knipowitschia > Knipowitschia caucasica. Next base: position 33,873,503 of record OZ035831.1, read on the forward strand.
AGCCTGAGAGGAATTATGACGCATTGATCCATGTCACAGTCCCACCATCTATTTCTGGTGAAACCACTGTGCCCAGAGAGGTACAAGCCACTCAGGACACTTCTGTGAGCCTGGAGTGCAGAGCAGATGGAAACCCTCCTCCTCGAATCAGTTGGCTCAAGAATGGACGCCCTCTTCTTCTCTCTCCTCGCTCTCGTCTCCTCTCGGGTGATTCAGTCCTCAGGTAAAAATCATACACGTTGTGATGCTGTGGTATGTTGTGTAGAGTTACATACGATAAATACCTTGTTTCCTAGGATTTCCCCAGTGCATCTCTCTGATTCAGGAGTGTATACATGCATAGCCCGCAGTCGTGCAGGGCTGGCTGAGCTCAGCTATGATGTGCAAGTTCAAGGTACATTTATTATACAATCTGCTGTATTTGCTGACATTGTGTGTTTATATACATGCCATACTTGTCCTGCAGTGCCCCCTGGTGTTGAGCATGTGGAACCAGTGGAGCCTGTCACGGTTGTCCAAGGGTCTTTAGTGACATTAACCTGTGAGGCTCGTGGGGTACCTCCTCCAACTCTCACCTGGTTTAAGGATGGACAGCCTCTTTCCCTTCACCGGAACCTTCTGCTGGATGGACAGGAGACCCGACTGCAGCTGCCTGACGTGGCTCCTTCAGATGCAGGCCTTTACACTTGTGTGGCCAGTAACCAGGCGGGGAGCAGTACCAAGGGCTTTAATCTCACCGTGCTTGGTAACAACCCAGTCTGTAAAATGCTTGCATTTTTTTCACGTCAAATGTAGGTCTAAATACAGTATGTTAAACTTATTTACTGCTTAGAACCCCCTCAGATCTCCAGCTCGAGCCCAGAGGAGCTGATGTTGGCAGTGAACAGTGTCCTGGAGCTGGAATGCTCCGCGGTGGGAAACCCACCCCCCACACTCAGCTGGCTTAAAGACGGAAACCCCCTGCAGAGAACTGACATTATTCAGGAGAATGGACGCTTCATCAGGATAAGCAAAGTACAGGTAAAGTTAAAAGGAACAATTTGTTTCATGAAAAAAATATTTTAGATGATTGAATGTTATACAATTCATGTTAATGTGTAGACAATATATTATACAATTTTTTTTTTAAGGATAAAAGTTTTTCTAAATACAAAATATTAACAGGGCAAGAAACTCTATACCTGAATTGAGCTTTTTTTCTTCCAAGCCTGAAGATTCTGGCCTGTACACATGTCTAGCAAGCAGCCTTGCAGGACAAGATGGTAAAAACCACTGGGTTCGCATCCAAGGTGACTAATATTGTATTTGATGTGCTTTCCCTTCCCAACGACAATATGTACTTAAAAGGCAGGATATCAATTCATTTTTATTTCAGTTGTGTACTTGTGTTTTATTGCCTTTCAGTCCCTCCAACGCTTGTTGGCTCTGGAGACATAAGAACAAGAACTGTCCCAGTGAAAGGGCATCTGACACTGGAGTGTTTGGTTGACAGCAACCCCCCTCCTAAAATTGAGTGGTACAAGGATGATACCAAAATGCAGGTAACAGGAGTCAAGGAGCTGCGCATTGCTTAACAATGTGCCTTTCACAGTCTAACCCACTTGCTGTTTTCAGTTAGGAGGACGAATCCAAGGGCTGGCGGGAGGACAGTATCTGGAGATCCAGGAAGTCCAACTTGAAGACAGTGGCCACTACAGCTGTGTAGTGACCAACATGGCAGGAAGCACCAGTTTATTTTTTACTGTTGAGATTTTATGTGAGTATTTTTGTTATCATTGTTTCATTATCACTTCATAATTCTGCAACTTCTAAAGTTGAATTTCCATGTAACAAAAATAGTACCTCCGGTAATAAAGGAGGGCGTCTCAGTAGTGACTGCACATGTAGATCAAGACGCCCTTCTAACATGTGAAGTCCAAGGAGATTCTACTCCCACTGTCATGTGGAGAAAAGATGGCTTTCCTCTCCCTCAGAACAACGCAAAGTAAATCATGCTCTTTCACAAAAAAAAAAAAAAGCAATCCTTGACATTGACATTCTGTATTGTTTTCCCTAGGTTTACTCAGTCGCAAGGATCCCTGCATGTCCATAAAGTCCAGATAAGTGACTCTGGACGGTACTTCTGCACTGTATCTAACCAGGCGGGATCTGACCACAGAGGAATAGATTTAAAAGTTTTTGGTAAGCTGAAGAAAAGATTAGATAATACATTATTTGTATTCAAGTTAAGGACATTAACTTCTTTTAATAGTTGGTCCATCAATCAGCCCTGGACCTTTTAATGTAACGGCCACCACAGGAGTCAGAGCTGTGCTGAGCTGTGAGACCACTGGTATACCACCCCCTAAGGTCACCTGGAAGAGAAATGGTGCCCCACTGGATGTCAGCCAGCATCCTGACCAATACCGGTAAAGACAACACTCAAACACCACACTTCATGCTTTGCTTGTTATATATTCTTATTCATTTGTATTTATATGACTGGAATTGGAAAATGCCAGTGATATAAAATTACTTAGAGCGTCATTTATTAAGCAATAGCTCAATGAGTAGCAACCCAGTGGTCAGAATGTCAGAAAACAAAGATACTAGAAAAATACTATTATTATTATTACAATAGGTAAAAACTCAGACTGTGGGTTTTCCATGTATCACCTGTTCATGGCTTCATACAACAACTAGAAATGTGTGAATAAGAGATGTTGTGTTATATTTCATAATCTCTAAAATATAGCAAAAAAATGAGAACATTTTTGTAATGCTCATGTATGATTCTGTATCCAGGCTGCTCACTTCTGGTTCTTTGGTTATCTTGTCTCCAACAAATGGAGATGAGGGATACTTTGAATGCACTGCTGTCAATGAAGCAGGCGAGGAGAGACGAGTTATTGAGGTCCTTCTTCAAGGTAAGTAGTCAAAGAAATTAAAAAATGTCAACATTTTTAGTGAGGTCACAAGTCTCTGTTTCATAGTCCCTCCATCCATTGAAGACGACACCACTGCGGTCACAGCAGTAAAACTATCTCCTGTGGTGCTGCCTTGTAACGTACAAGGAAAGCCACTGCCCACAGTCACCTGGACTAAAGGTGGATCCAAGCTAAGCACCAGAGGAGGGAGTCATCGAATTCTACCAACAGGTCAGTTTTCATTTTTTTTATGACCATGTGTAAAGCTTTATTTAATTTATATGAAAATATAAATTCAAGGCGTACTCGAGATAATGTCTGCTACACCAAGTCATGCTGGCAGATACACTTGCTCGGCTCGAAATCCAGCTGGAGTGGCACACAAGCACATGTCTCTCATTGTCCATGGTAAGACATTGTTTTGAGTTGTTAATAAAGCGTATATTTTCTTCATGAATACAACTCCTTTATTTGTGAATGTAGAACCCCCAGAAATCAAGCCAATGGCCGAAGAAGTGCAAGTGGTTCTGAATCACGGGACAGTTCTGCCATGTGAGGCTCATGGCTTCCCCAGACCGACTATCACATGGCAAAGAGAGGGTGTACCCATCTCAGCAGGTACTGATCAAACCTGTGCTGATCCATGGTTTATATGTCTATGCTGTAATCAACATGAACCATTTTTTAGGTCATAGGCTGGCAGTACTTTCCAATGGAGCTCTGAAGTTCTCCCGTGTCACACTTGGTGATGCAGGGACCTACCAGTGCCTGGCTAAGAATGAAGCTGGTCTTGCTGTGGGCCGAACCAAACTAGTCCTTCAAGGTTGGCTAAGTCAGATATTAGTATTCTGTATACAGCTTGTGTTTGGGTCTCAGCAGCCTAATCAACCCAAGTCACTTGGGGTTTCCCCGCCTGCAGGCACATGCATATGCTTTCATGCGTGTTATGTAAAAAATAAATTGATATCATGTTTTCCAGTTCCTCCGGTGCTAAGTGTGCCCCGTGTGGAGTACAGCGTGGTGCTAGGCCAGCCAATTAGTCTGGAGTGTGTAGCTGACGGCCAACCTCAGCCAGAAGTCTCATGGCAGAAAGAGAGGAGGCCTGTGGTGGATGGGGCTCATGTTCGTATCTTTGCAAATGGAACATTATCTATTCCTTCGAGTCAGCGCAGTGATGCTGGCCTCTACACCTGCACTGCCAAAAATGTAGCCGGCAGAGCTAGCCATGACATTAGGCTGATTATTCAAGGTTGGTTTTTGTCTCAAAGGAAAATCTCATTTTCAAAATAAGGAGTTCAAAATAAATACATGTTTTCTTTTTGCAGTGCCCCCAGTTATTGCTCCTGCTCAAACAGAACTAACGGTTATTCAAGAATTTCAGGCGCTGCTGCCCTGTGCTGCCCAAGGTTCACCTGAGCCCAGAGTCTCATGGGAAAAGGGCGGGACCATTGTCCCCATTCGTCCTGGAAAATTCACTGTCCTTCGCTCTGGAGAGCTGATTATTGAGAGGGCAGAGGTAAAACATTCACTTTAAAGAGAACATTTTTTTGAAAGATGATTTATGTATAATATTTCTTTACAGCTCAGGGACGCTGGTGTGTTTACATGTGTGGCTACTAATGTGGCAGGTTCAGTGAGACAGGACATTCGTTTGTCCATCAATATGAGGCCGTCTTTTAAAGAGCTCCCAGGAGACATGAGCCTGAACAAGGGCCAAAACCTGACTCTGTCTTGCCACGCTCAGGGCACCCCTGAACCTGTCATCTCCTGGACTGTCAACAACAACCCCATCACAGGTGCTGGACCTAGTTTTAGTCCATTTCGTTTATGTGCATTTGAACTGTTTTAGGCAGATGTGCCATTGTTCTCCACAGGTAGCGTAGACGAAGCAGGCAGGAGTTTGCTGTTTATCAAAAATGTGACAATGAAAAATGCTGGGACCTATGTGTGCGTCGCAGAGAACACTGTGGGCTCCATTCGAGCTCTCTCGTTTGTCCGCATCAGGGGTATGTGCATATTCATGTCTATAACTTTGGTTGGCAATAAACTTGAATTTTATTTTGTATTTAGAACCTCCAGTGCTTAAGGGTGAAGCACAAATGACACAGACCGTGGTCCAGGGTAGCTCTGCTCTGCTGGACTGTCCTGTTCACGGAGACCCCAGCCCCGTCCTGCGGTGGATGAGGGGCGCATGGCCACTGCTTCGCTCCTTACGCATGCAGACACTTCTCAATGGATCCTTGGTCATTTACAGTGTCACTGTAACTATGCCTTTTCATTCATCTCTTATTATACAGTATTTATTAATGCATTAGGACACCCTTTGAAATGCATTAAGGCACCCTTTGTAACTATCTATTTCAATTACATATTTAAAGCTGTCTGGCCAGGCAGCAACATCCTATTTGTGTAATTTCAGTCAGAGTGGCAGTAGCAACAGACATAGTGGTCAATTTCAGTCTGTTTTCAGTTATTCCAATGAGCTTACAACATTAGTAAACCAAGTTATTGACTATACTATAATAAAGTAATTTAATTTTGAAATGTCCCCGCTGTGGGACGAATAAAAGATCTCTTATTCCTTAAGTGTCTTGTTTGTTGACAGGCTGCAGATGAAGGGGAGTACCAGTGTGTGGCTGAGAGTGAAGCTGGAACTGCTGAAAGAACTATTTCTCTTAAAGTTCAGAGTGAGTGTCATATCTTGTAAACTACATGTATCTATCTATTTACCTCCATCAGACATTACATGTTTGTACGAACTACACTATCCTTTTCCATCAGTAAACGGAGGCTTCTCTAACTGGGAGGAGTGGGGTCCATGCAGCAGCACATGTGGACAAGGATTTCAAGAACGAGTAAGACGATGTAACAACCCAGAGCCTGTGAACGGAGGCCGGTCCTGCACTGGTTCCAGTATCGACTCAAGGAAATGCCAAGTTGGTCTGTGTCCAGGTGTGTTTTAGGCTGATAGTTTTAACCATTGAGCTATATCGAGTGCTTCACTATAGTAATCATTAATCCAGTTCCATCAGGCAATGTGAAGCTGAACATTTAATTATATACGGTATATTTAAGTATATTTTGTATTGAATCATTTCATAATTGTCATAGTTGTTCTTAAGGCTAAAACCTGACTTTCAAACACACAACATTTACCATATAGAAATCCATCTAAGCTGCTTTCAAAACAGTTTGGTTCTTTGGTTCGTCTTTAGATCAGCTTTATTTGACAGAAAAGGGGAAAAAATAGAGGACCACCCTCTCTCAGCCAATCAGCTCTCTGCCCAAATCATCAACTAGTGGCTCACAGGGATGTTAACACAGCTTGTTTTGGTCTGATTTTTTTCCTATTCAGTTTGGGGCCCCAGCTTTAATCTATAGCCCAAACTCTACCAAAATAATCTATGTTTTATTGTATTTATGTATTTGATATGGACACAACAGTTACGTTGAGCGGACCAAATCCACTCTCTTTATTGTTATCGCAAGTATGCTATTTTTGAAGAGTGTGTTCCTTATATGCCCTTTCATGCTCACATTAAAGCAATGATTGTGTGTTTGTAGGTGAGAGCCCTCGCAGGACCAGAGGGAGCCTGATAGGGATGGTAAATGAGAGGGAGTTTGGTGTGTCCTTCCTGGAGGCAAACATCACAGACCACGAGGAGGATGAGAGCAGCAGAATACAGGCTCGACTGGACAACATCCCTCCTAATATCGGTTAGTATTAATTGTGTGTATGCATTTATTGATTTCTTTGCTCATGGTATTGTTTGCAAATTTGACTGACTTTGCAATTTTGTGGCAGGTCCGTTGCTGCGAGTGCTCGTTTCAGTGTTTGCTCCAATCTACTGGTCCACAGTGTTAGAAAATGCAGGAACGCAGAATGGCTTCTCTTTCACTCAAGGACAATTTAGACAGGAGTCTCAGCTGGAATTTGACACCGGTGAGGTTCATTTAATTATTATAAACTGGCAATTTCAAGTTTATCTCCCAATAATATAACTTACCAGGATTTCAAAATTGTAATAGTTGTAGTATGCAAAATGACCAGAGGATGGCACTAGCTACTATTTTGTGTTTTCAGGAGAGATTCTCCGTTTGACCCATGTTGCCAGAGGGATTGATCCTGAAGGCATTTTATTAATTGACATAGTAATTAATGGACACATCCCTCCTTTGCTTTCATCGCATGTGAATCTGCAGGTCTGTGCTCTGCTCTATTTTGACTTTTTGATCCATATAATTGCCTTTTTTTAAGTGCCCTTGGCAGGTCTAATCGAGCTTTTGTCTCGCAGGAGTTTGATGAGTCCTACGTGCAGACAGGCCAAGGGCAGCTGTATTCATGGTCGTCCCAAACTCACCAAAGGGGGGGAAATCCCTTGGTCCTGCGCTGTAACCATACAATTATTTATGAAGGCCCCGAGGAGCGTCGAGGCCCTCTCCTCCAGCTGCTGAAAGTTTCTGAGCTCAATAGTGTCTACAATACCTTCACACTAACACTGGACTTTAGTATGAATGCCAATCTCCTCATACCAGGTCTTTTAAAAACATTTATACATGGTTCACTGTATTACAGAAGAAACATTATTACCAATCACTTTTTACTCTATAGAAGGAAACATAGAAAGCTGTCCCAAAGGATTTGTTGTTGACCAGGCGTCCTTCTGTGCTGGTATACATCATTTCTTATAATGTATTCATTTTATTTCTATTAATACATGCCTTATGACTCAATTGAACTGTGTGTGATTTTCTTTTAGATGAAGATGAATGTGCCCTGCAGTCTCCGTGCTCACATTCATGTAACAATATCATGGGAGGCTTCACCTGTGCATGTCCCTCAGGATTCACCATCTCTACAGAGTCCAACACATGTCAAGGTGAGTTAGATGCTGAGCAATGAAATCATGTCCGTCTGTAATAAGGTGCATTAACTCTAAAACACAAATGCAGTGGCATTTGTGTTTTTTCGAGATTCAAAACTTTGACAAAAATACTTTGAAAAAAAAAAGTCTAATTTTTAAAATAGCTGGTGATCATTGGTGATCATGTTTGCTTAGTCCATTTTACAGCTCTAGGCTGAATATGTGTGGCATTAGTTATTCTAATCACTCCCAGATCTCACAAAATATTGTTTTGTTTTCCTTTCTTCTAAGAGGACATCCTTAGTCTTAAATGAATCCGCTGTGAGTCAAGACAAACGGGCTATTGATATTCAACCGTATATTCTCAGTATGTACATTTAAATTTAGCGTACACATTTGATAAATTAAAATAAATATCGTTCAAAAGAAATTTTATTTCTGTAATTCAACTATAAATGTGAAACCAATATATAACATAGACTCATTACACGCAACAGTGACAAATGCCAAGCTTTTTATTGTTACAGTAAATTGGGAAAGTATGCTGATTTTATGAGATGTATTATTTGGGATTTGAACTGAATGAAGTGAAGGAAAGTGAACAGTAATGCTCAATTCACAAATAAAAACATGATGTTACATAATAGGTTCACATAAAGAAGTGAATGGACTTTTACACATCCTGCACATAACCCTAACTGACAATGAATAGATTATGAAACCACAATCACTGTTCATTTGTTGATATTGATTGAGTTCTGCCTCTGCCCTTGTTCGGTGTGTTGTTCAGACATTGATGAGTGCGCTCAGGGCTCCCACATGTGCCATTTCAACCAGCAGTGCATTAACACAGTGGGCACTTATCGTTGCCAAGCTAAATGTGGACCAGGATTCAAGCCCAGCCTCACAGGGGCAAGCTGCGAAGGCAAGTACTTCCAGATGGTATTCTTAAAGCTGGGGTACCTAACTTTCTTTCTTCACCTAACTTATCCTACTTGCTGGGTTCTTCCTCTTGTCTCAGATGTCGACGAGTGCCTGGAGTCCGCCCTCTCTCCATGCCAGCACCAGTGTGTGAATACTCTCGGATCATATCGCTGTGTTTGCCATCCTGGGTATCAGCAGTCAGGCCATCGCTGCTTGGGTTAGTATGAGATTATAAAGAACATTTTCTGTCATTTTCTTTTGATTTCATTACAATTCTTTTTGCAACACGCAGATATAAATGAATGCATGATGAACGTATGCCCGGCTCACCAGCAGTGCCGAAACACAGAGGGCGGCTACCAGTGCTTTGACAGTTGTCCGTCTGGGATGACCACAGGAGAGACTGGGGCCTGTGTAGGTGAGTTCACAAACTCAAAATATAAACAAACACACACATAGGTGGCACGGTGGCGCAGGACCTATAGCAAGAAGGTTTAATTCCTTTCTGTGTGGAGTTTGCATGTTCTCCCTGTGTCTGCACTATCTACCACTATCTAAAACATGTACAACAGGTGTGACGGTCAGAGTATTTGATGCACCAGTTGTTCGGTGTCTGTCATCACTGTGTGTGGAGTGATTGGGAAATTAGGAAGTAATTGGGTGACCTTGAAATGTGCTTTGTAAATAAAAATGACTTACTTACTTACATACAGATCCAAGACAGTATTGCAAAAAAAAAATATGGTTCAGAAAAATTTCTTTATCAAAGGATTCTCATTGTGGGGCTTACTGCTGCTAAGAAATGGTGGCTACAAGGTGGAGGCCCCCCTACTCACTGCCTCACCCACAAAGGGTATTTCCCACAGCTGAAACTTGGAAAATTAGAATATTGTTCAAAAGTTAATTTATTTCAACACAAAACATACAATGAGAAAGCCACATATGATTAGATTCAATGCCTGCAGAGTGACATATGCCTTTGTTTGTTATAATGTTGATGATTAAGGCTTACGGCCCATGTTCAAACGTTTTCTGAGATGTTTTATTGTGGGTTTTATATGTTTTATTTGGGCTTGATATATCTCACTTTGAGTCTGGCATACATTAGTTTCACACTGTCAGTTACTTAAAGAAGTGAATAGACTTTTAAGTATGGAGAGCACCATCGATATTAGCAATATAACTGAGGCAACTTTTTTAGATTTTTGCACAAATAGTTTATATGTATGTAATCGGATTCTTTTGCTGTCCGTTGGCCTGTGTTATTGTTGTTTAATGTCATAATTGATTTGGGATGAGATAAGGAGTGCATTATGTTTCCAGATATTGACGAGTGTCAGGATGGAAGCCACATGTGTCGGTACACTCAGATCTGTCAGAACACGATCGGGGGATACGGCTGTGTGTGTCCTCGAGGTTACAGGTCCCAGGGAGTGGGCCTGCCCTGTCTCGGTAAGACATCTCCTGTATTGTCCTAAAGACTAGCTGAACGACTCAAGGATATATGATGACTAAACATTTTTGTTCAGAAATGTGTTTAATAATGATAAGAATAAAAATAAAAAACACATAAAAATAAACATTGAGGAAAGGCAAGGTGAAACAGGTGGCATTGAGAAGTGATTTAAAGTCGGAGTTTCTGATGAGTTGGGGGAGTGAGTTCCAGAGAGTGGGTGCGGCGAAGGCAAAGGCTTGGTCCCCCAACGTTTGGAGTTTGTGCATATACAGTAAGTCTGTCTTTGTTTTTGCAGACATTGATGAATGCATTCAGACTCCAAACCCGTGTGCCTATCGGTGCCGCAATGTCCCTGGCAGCTTCCGGTGCTTATGCCCACCTGGGACTGTCCTGCTGGGGGATGGACGCTCCTGTGCAGGACTAGAGCGGGGACTCGCCTTCACCAATGGAACCAGGGTGAGGGCCAGACTGAGACCGCAGCTGGTGTCCTCTGTGGGTCGCCCCATTCTGTCCCGGTCAACAGGGGTGTCCCGCATCACCAGGCAGAGCTGCCCGGCGGGACACACCTACAGAGACGGCACCTGTGTTGGTGAGGATCTTGTTTTGTTTAGTGCTTTGAGTTTCCTTGAGGACAACGTGTGCTATATACATAAACTTGCCTTGCCTGTTAAACATGTTCAATACTTAAAAATGTGTCAATGTTTTCTTCTTCTCTTTTCATAGATGTCGATGAATGTCTGAGAAAGCCGTGTCAGCACGACTGTCGTAACACCATGGGCAGCTTCCAGTGTCTCTGTCCAGCGGGTTATAAGCTCTTACCTAATGGCAGAACTTGTAAAGGTAAAGGGTACACCTTTATAGAGCTGAAACATTTCATGTAATTTATTGCATATTTTGATTAGAATTCATTAGTTATTTTTGTTCATAATGAGACCAATGAAACTGCACGGCACTTATTAGCTCTCACAAGACTTTCTTTGTTTTAGTTTGCATTTAAGGTATAACATTATTACTCAATTTCTGAGACCATGGCTAGCTGCAGCCATACACCTACTGCTAACACAACTGATATATTTCATATTATTGAATGAGCTGTGTTTTCTTCTCCTTGTAGACATTGACGAGTGTTTGGAGCAGGGAATTCAGTGTGATCTCAATCAGATGTGCTTTAATACCCGAGGAGGATACCAGTGCTTGGACACACCCTGCCCAGCAGCCTACCGCAGAGGAGGGACCCCAGGGTATGACCCAGCATGTTATTTCATAATATGTTTAGGTTCATCATTTATATTATGCTAGTTAACGGTTATTGCACTGCAAAAAATAATGAATTTCTTTACCAAAATGAGAAACTGTGTCAACACCTGGTGAGAGTCAGAGGTTAACAACCTCAGACTCTCACTATTGACCAGGAGTCTCATTTCTAAAGCTCACGTACACATAAAACAGCCAGAGAGTGCGTACTTGTTCTGTCAAACAAGCTCTGTGATTTACTGTATAAAAAAAAAAAAACACCAGAGCTTGCTTATCAGGTATGTGTTTTCCAGAGACATCTCTCAGATGGACACAGGAGAGGAGTCTGCAAACCTTTAAAACTGAAGTTTAACCTTATTTTTTATTGAATCATGCCACATGTGTGACACAAGCATGAATCATAATGACAAAGAACTACAAAGCCACGTAATTAAAATATTTATTTTCATATACTGCATGTTTAAATTGCCTCACGAGGCACTGTTGCCCAGAGAAGTTCACCAACTTAAGCTAAGTTCACCAACCTCCTCTTGTCTGTCCGACCTGTTTCCCACGAAGCACCTCCCTTTCTGTGGAGAACCCCTTTGAGCTCCTCCCCCAAAGCTTGCATCTTTCAATCAAACTCATCAGGTTCATTTTTGCCTCCCATTTTTGTGACTCTCATTGATATGGTCACTTTATTTGACTTTATTTCTGTATACACTGGAGGTGATCAGATTTGTTTTTCTCAAACCTGAAATCCTAACAATACTCTTTAAAGTGCTATTTGATATAGTGTCAGTATTTAGTCACTTACAGAACTTTGATGTTCCTCTTTCAGGACGTGCTACAGGCCCTGCTCTCAGGACTGCTCCACAGAAGGCTCCCCTCAGCGCCTGCAGTACAAGCTCCTCACTCTTCCCTCCGGAATACCGTCCAATCACAACGTGGTGCGGTTATCAGCCTTCTCCGAGGCCGGCATCCTCCAGGACCGCACCTCCTTCACCATCCTGGAGCAGGACACTGAGAGCGGCCACGTCAGCAGCAGGGTTTTTGGCATCAGGGACGAATCAGGAAGAGGAATTATTTTCACGCTGCGCTCTCTAGACAGGCCTGCATTAGTGAGGCTCAAAGTTCAAGCCACAACCATCTCACCGCAGGGACGCATCAGCTACCAGAGCATCTTCATTATCTACATTTCCATTTCTACGTACCCGTACTAAGCCTCTGGACTGAGGTTTCGAATAACTCTGAGCAGACTTGGACAAAGCCTTGGCATCAATGTTATGAACGAAAACGTTTCAGTGAAAAACTTCCATGTAACAGTATACTTTGTGTTTTTACATAACGTGGTTTTGAGATTTACTGAGCACTGAAGTTAGTAACTACTCGGGCTGAAGAAATGCTGAGGTGACTTAAGACAGTCGTCTAAAGAGGGAGTTAGGCAGAAGCTTTCAAAACTACATGTGTTCTGTAGTTGGCCAAGACAACATTTACTACAAAATCTTCTGCTTATTATTTCCAAACATTAACATAAAAAGAAGAAAAATACATTATGGTCAACAACAAGGCCGTTGACAAATTAATCGACTGATAACCAAAGACTTAAAGCCCTAATAACTACATACAAATGCTAATCTGGAAGGTCAGGTGTAAAAGGTCAGAGACACCTGTCGAGTGGCTGAGTGGCTTAATTTAATGAGAAAAGTTTTACACAAAATAATCACACTAAGTTCACATTTTATTGGTCTGATTTACTTAAAGTGGGCCGATTCTGGTTCTCTTTAACTGGACCGATTTTGGTTCACTTCAACTGGACCAATTATGGTTCACTTAAACTGGACCGATTCTGGTTCACTTTAACTGTACCAATTAGGGTTCACTTAAACTGGACCGATTCTGGTTCACTTTAACTGGACCAGTTCTGGACCAATTCACTGGTTCACTGAGTCGAATAAAAGTCCTTATTTGTGACTCTAAAACCTCCAAACACAGGAATGAGTGTCCATGAGTGATCCATCCATGCACTGTTTAAAACCAAAGTACTCCCCATACATTAATTTTCACGGGTGAAATGGTGTTCTTTATAAACACATGTTAGCGTTTGCATCCGGTAATTTCCAAAATCCCCTACACCTCCCTCTAGTGGTAGCATAGGGTTAGGGAAGTCTTTTCACCATACAGTACATTTTCTACCAAAGATATGATTTCACAGTCTATATTATTGTTATTATTATTATTGTTAATGGCCAAAATAGTGTATCTGTTTCTTCGTTATGTCAGTTCACATCTTTTGAAACTAGACTTGATCCAGTTAAAGTGAACCAGACCAGAGTGTGAACGTGTCTTACGATTCATCACATGGTTAAAGGAGAACTACAGGTATGCAACTTTTGCGGTGTGTCTGTCCGCTGTTGACTTTCCAGGATGTGTTCCGTTAAACTTGCAACTATTCAAATATTCCTGTTTTTTTAATCATAAATGAAAAGTTGATCTAGATATGGAGGTTTAATGCCATACCATTAAAGTATCTCCATGGAAACAGGCAGGCGGTGGGAATGCGTTTCTTGATTGTGTGTTGAACCTTTTCACATCAACAGAAAAGAATCCTGCAAAAAACGACAAAGAAAAGGTTTTAAACATATGAACAAAGTTATTGAACAACAAATGTAGTTTTGTTTTAATTTATTTATATTAAACGACAAAGTAACGTCTCGTCAAACCCGGTGAGGACCTGGGATGACACAATGGCGGTTAATGTTGTGCAATGTTTGTGTTTTTTTAAACTCTTTTTTGATACTGCCTTATAATAGTGTTAAATGGTGCTGTTCTGAATGTATGTACTGATGCCACTCACTCTGTGTTGTAATGATTGCGGTTTTATTGGGACAAAAATGATAAAAATGTCAACAGTCTTTTAGTTGTCATGGATTCTAATTTTTTTCAGAAATTTCTTTAGATCAGCCGTCTCCAATCTTTTTCACCCAGAGAGCTACTTTCCCGGGACAACAAAGGCAGCTAGCCACTCCTTTAAGCTCATTTTGTGATATTGGGTACAGTCATTATTTATCTTTGCATATTTGTTAATAGTGCAAAAAGTAAGTGCATTTACAACAAAAACATATTTATTATGAATAATTCAATTTGAAATATAGAGTACATTTATTGATTAGGGTTGGCGAGCTACTGGTGGCTCCTGAGCTACTGGTTGGAGACCTCTGCTTTAGATATTTTCTCATTCCAGAATAATTCTTTTCAAACGCTGCAATTATTTTAATTTAGCATGTGGCATATTGATAGTATATGTATTTTAAGGTTTTATGGGTGACAAACACATTTCATGAAACTTCCTTGGTTTGTTTAGAAATGACAAAACTACAAAAATACATGGTCAAATTTTTAAATAATTGATCATAATTTATAAAGTAATCATTTACAAGTACTTATAGGCATTAACAATTGTCTAATATACATGTACAAATATAGAAATATACTCATCCATCCATCCATCCATTTTCTACCCTTTAATCCATTTCTGGGTCAGGGGGGTGGCAGTCAGAGATGCCACCCAAGTCTCATAGCACCAGCCCCTCACTGACCCTCTGCAGGTGGTGAGTCCACAGGAGGACGGCTGCTCTCTGAGTGTGAGCATAGCCTTGATCTTTCAGTGGGGGCTTTGGGCAAAGTGGGGTTAAGTGTCTTGCCCAAGGACACAACGACAGCAGTCATCAGTGGGAGTCAGAAATATACTCATTAAGTGATATTTGAAAAAGTTTAGGTAATACTCATTCATTCATTCATTAATATTTAGAAAATGGTACAGGTGAGTAAACAAGGTAATTAAATGCAGTTAAATAATATAAATGACAAAACACACAAAAAACAGTATGAACAAAAAATGTATAATAAATGTACGGTATAAACATGGCCGTAAAATTATGCCTGAAAAGGAGTGGGAAGAAGAAAAACTAATGAAGAAATAATTCAGTACTCATTAAGGTATGTTTTTAATCACACACAGAAGATTTACACAAGAATTACTAAGGATTTGGTTAATTAATACATGTTGAAAACTCAGATGTTGAATAATGTTGAGCAACTACCAGTCAAAATGAAAATGTTAGTAATATCTAGAACTGGAAACCTTTATCCACCAGCGCATTATGCCCAGATCACGTCAAACGATTCCAAAATAAATGACTCACCGCAGATTACAGACTAAATGATTTTGGAATATCCTCTTTGTGTAAGCAGATCCAGCTAAATCCTCCGCACAGCACCTTTAATTGCTTAAAAGTCTCTCTCTGCGCTCCTCATAAACAAACAGCCATTAGTCTTGATCCCTCCGCTCGGCTCTCGAACACGTGAGGATGATTGAAACATTGTGTGCAGTAAAGTTTAATACCTCTGCAACATGGGCATTAACTGCACTGGTGATATCTCCAGGGCTTCAGCAGACACGACACGCCACAAACAGGATGGAAACATGTAGGACAGCAGCAGAGGACCGTTTATGAACGCTTAATGAATGTCCAAATAGCAAGTAAAACATGGAATGATCAGTGGGGCCTTTGCTCTGTTCAATAAAACACAAAAAGTGACCGCTGCAGGCCCAAACAACCACAAATACACACTGCCTGCTGTTTGGGCAGGATATGGAGGGCCACACTAATGATCCGTCTTCATGTTTTAACCCTTTAATGGTTTCCTTAACCATTTGGTGGATCACTTAATGAGTTACTCTATCTACTTGAAGCTTGGAACTGAAATCGACATCATGGGCTTGCACGCACCACTTCTGCTTTTTAGTTTTAACCCCACTTCACTTCCTGTGCGCGGGGAACGGCTTGAGTTTCACTGGAGTTCAGCAGATGATTACACGAGTTTTCTAAATAATGCTCAAACGGGAATTAAACTGTGAGGATACTGGGCATTTTTGGGACACAGCAGTACTCTTTGATTGTGCTGTCGTTGTGTTTTATTAAGTTAACTAATCGCTCTGAGTAGCCACAGTCAAAGCTCTACCTCAGAGAAAAAGCACGTCGACGCTTTTGGGTCAGTCTCACAGCTGAATGTATCAATCTAATTACTAAAAAACTACAACTCACCTAAAAGCCATAGGATAGCATAGACAGGAAGTGAACGGGCTGTTCTTCGTTAACAGGAAATGACATCACGCCTCCCCGTGCATACAGCCCATTGGGGAATCTCTCTTGGTTTTACGCACTTTTACCATCAAGCTGTATCTCAACCATTTTGTAGAGGCCTAGAATTAACTAGGGTTCAAAACAAATAATTTATGTAGTTTAAGTAGTTAAGAGATCCTTTATTCGTCCTACAGCGGGAACATTTCAATGTTGCATCACAAGTTATAGAACAGTAGGAAAGAGGAGCACACGGCACAAGTTAGGTGAACAGTAGCTATACTAATTAAAATGAATAGTTCTCCAACATCTCAGGAAAAAAAACACAAAAAAATTATGTTGCTTTCATCAAGGAGTAAAAATGAAAGGGTTAAACATGAAATACTCCTGTCACGTGTAGTTTCTCGTGTTCATGATCTGACTTGTCTCCCTGTAATTATGCAATCCAAAACCTATCAGCTAGGTTTTGGATTATGTTACTACAGGTGACACATCAGATGAAACCTCATATTTTCCATTTCAGGCAGATATGTTTACTGTCACACTGCAGAAGATCAAAACTGTTAATCCTTTATGTGAGGTTTTTTTCTCAGAGATTAGTGTCATGTGGGAAAGTGGTAGAGGACCCAAAAAGCGGGAATGCAAAATTAGTGATTTAATGAACGCAATAAAATGAAAGTCCAGGGTAAAAACGAAACAAAAATCCGGACGAAACTCAGGAACATAGACAGAGAAGTTAAATTTCAATTTATTCATTGAAGGACTCTTGAGATGAAGACAATGGACCAGCAACCAATGGGGAAGAGCACGGCACACAGAAAGACACGCAGGTGAAACACATTCGGGCGGGGGACTAAAACAACCCCACAGAGAACTGATGTTAATAAAATAAGAACCAAAATAACAAAATCCACACCATGACAGTGTGAGGTGAAACAAACAAAAGGTGAAAAGAGAGGACTGAAATCTTAAACAGAAATGTAGAGGAAGCTCATGTAGCAATTCTGCTTTTCTGGCATGGATGGAGGTCAAAGTGGGCGGAGATTACAGGTTCCAAAATTAAAATTCCCAATTCAGAATCAGAATCAGAATCCTTTTTATTTACAGGAAGTCTCAAACTAGGAAATTGCTTTGGCTCTCGGTGCAAACAAGTTAAAGCAGAATAAAATCAAGAAGGCAGGCATAAATTAAAATTTACATACCTTGTCTTCAGTTTACTATATACTAGCTGCACACAAACACAAAATGAATGAATGAATTAATGAATAAAAGATTGAAAACGTGTTTGGGGCTGATGTAATGACCACAAAAAAACATTTACATTCATATTTTGAAGACGGAAAGTGCTGAACGTATTATGCCAAATTTTAAGTTTTTTGTGTGGATGAATTGTAACCAGATCACTAGTTTTCAAACCTCCTGTGGGGATTTTAACTTCTGGAACCTGCCAACTCTGAAATTTAAATTATTTTTGTATAATGTTGATAACAAAATACTATATTGTAACGTTAAATATAGTTACATCAAGTAGCTTTAAAGGCAAAAAGACATTTCAGAGCAGGTCTAAGATTTTTTTTTAACTCTAAAGCAGTTGCGTCCGCCTAAAACTATAAAACTAAAATCCAATGACACAAAACACACTGGATTTGTTGAAGCCAAGTCCATTAATAAAATGGTTTAATAACGATGAGAAATGTACGAAACAGTGACTTTTTGAAACCTCTGCGTTTTATCTGTCAGCTCCACAACACAACCGACCCTGACATATTCATTTATTCACGTTCATGCAGCTAATATAATTTTATTATGAGGGCTGTTAAAACATTTACTCCATGAATGACCTCGAATCTGGTTTGTCCAAATACTTTCCAGAAACATTTTTCAGTGACATGACACAAGCGAGTGTCAGCTCAGGGGGCAACACAAGCCGCTCCAAAGCCATAATGAGCGTGAGTAATGCCCCACTCTCAGACGGCCATTAGCCCCACTGTCTGTAAGTGTGCGAGTGTGCAAGTGTGCAAGTGTGCGAGTGTGTGAGTGTGTAAGGGTGCAAGTGTGTAAGTGTGTACAGTAAGTGTGCAAGTGTGTAAGTGTGTAAGGGTGCAAGTGTGTAAGTGTGTAAGTGTGTGAGTGTGTGAGTGTGCAAGTGTGTAAGTGTGTGAGTGTGTGAGTGTGCAAGTGTGCAAGTGTGTAAGTGTGTGAGTGTGCAAGTGTGTAAGTGTGTGAGTGTGTAAGGGTGCAAGTGTGTAAGTGTGTACAGTAAGTGTGTAAGGGTGTAAGGGTGCAAGTGTGTGTGTACAGTAAGTGAGTAAGGGTGTAAGGGTGCAAGTGCGCAAGTGTGCAAGTGTGAATTGTGCAAGTGTGCAAGGGTGCGAGTGTGCAAGGGTGCGAGTGTGTGAGTGTGCAAGTGTGTAAGGTGTAAGTGTGTGTGTGAGTGTGTGAGTGCGTGAGTGTGTGAGTGTGTAAGGGTGCAAGTGTGCAAGGGTGTAAGGGTGTAAGGGTGTAAGTGTGTAAGGTGTAAGTGTGTAAGGTGTAAGTGTGTAAGGTGTAAGTGTGTAAGGTGTAAGTGTGTAAAGGTGTAAGTGTGTAAGTGTGCGACGAGTGGCAGTGAGAAGGCCCAGAGAAAGTCACGGACACTTGGTCACCACTATTTTTTTCTGAATAAAGTCGGGGGTCCTAACTTTCATATCACTTCTGTTTCTATGTCATGAAATCCATCTGCCATAACAACTCCCCGACAGTTTGATTCTATCACTAGTTTTGGAAAGTGAAAAAGAGAGGACCACTCTCGCTCAGCTCTCAGCCCAAAGAGTCAAGTAGTGACTAACAGGGCTCTTTCTGTGCAAGTGTGCAACATTTCTCAATAAGAAAAACACAGCATGTTTTACTTTTACAGGACTCTTTCTGTTGCGTCAAAGTCGTACAACATGCATTATTTATGACACAGACACAGAGGCACCCATGGATACAGTACACTCTGCTGTAGAAACATTCTTTACAAAAACAGTAACTTCTGTCCAAGGAGAGAGCGTTACAGAAAACATGAAGCAAGAAGGTATGACATTAAAGGGACGGGTTTCTTTTTATTACTTACTGTTCAATGTATTTGATTATGTCATTTCGAAAACAGTAACACTTTATTATAATGTAATTGTAGTAACGTATGCAGGGGTTTTATACTTTTAATTACAGTTGTTTCTGATCATGTGATTAATTGTTATACTTTATTATGTAAATGAGTATTCAAAAGTTAAAAACACTTAAAAAAACCAAGAGGAAAATCAAAACTTGTGTTCTTTCAGAGGCAAGCACATTCTCACTTGGAATGGGGAAAAAGTCTTTGACACACAAAATCCTTGCTTGTCTCATTGGCTACTCTTTATCAGTTATGGCAGCGCGCAAAACACAGATACACAACACATTCTGGCTCTAAACAAATTTGTATAACTACATCCACAACACTGCAAAACTCAACGCTTTCCTCTGCGCAGCTTTTATTGTTCTAATTTACGTGTGATGACATTCTGGACACCCTCTAGTGGGAATTCCACGCGGCCAAAATAAGTGGCACATGTGCATGAGCTCATGGAACAACGCTTCTAAAAGGCCAACATGAAAAACTGCCTAAACGATGTATACGTGGTACCCCTGACACTATTCTGGCTCTCGATGCAGCCGTAAAAAACCAGCCTCCGGGAGCATGAGGGCACATTTCTTGATATAACTCTTTTTTTTTTCAGCCAGCCCTGTGCATGAAAAGACTTGCCAAAAGCCATCAGCGCGTTTTTACAGCTCAATCCAAAAAACGTCATGAGCGCTGATATCAGTATTGATGGAGAGATTCTGGAGCAGCCACCCACACTGATTTCTGACGTTGAGGAAATGTATCAACCAGTGTGCATTGGATATTCCCTCTAAACATGTTGCAGCTGTCGTGTCCCAGCGCCTGTGGGCCAGACGTTGACTTCATCGCCACATTTTGCTTACTGCAGTAGTTCCATCCGTGATTCCGATCTAACAAGCCAAGACCTGCTTCCTACTATTACTCCTCGGGATCGGAGATGAAGAAGAGGGGAAAATGGAGAGCTCGTATCACGTTTTGGACACTTGGAGCCGTGCGTGGAAAGAGATCGGGCGGAGAAAGCGTTGTCGAAGGCCCTGGTGGATTGGAAGCTACTGTTTTGGGGTTGAGGGAAGAATGAGAAACGGAACGCACCGAACCAAAATGTGAAAGACAATAAATGCTGACTAAGCGAGTCCAGAGAAATAGTGACTTCTAATTCATAGTTGGGAAAGAAGTGTGCCACAAGGTTTTGGGTAGCTCATTTCAAACGCAACTATGTAATATAATCTAATCCAGGGGTCTCCAACCTTTTTCAATTGGAGAGCTACTTCTATAAAAGAGAAATGGCAGCGAGCTACTCCTTTAGCAATCATATTATAACTGTAAGCTCATGTAATGACTACAGAAGATCACAGAGAACACACATGCACAATCTACCAAAACAGTACAGGTTTCTTTGCATCAATGAAAACATACAGTATATAATTCAAACAGATTCTATAGTGAATCATTCAGGATCATGCATTGAATTCTTGAACGCTTTGGGGAGTTACCTGAAACGGGGTGGCGAGCTACTGGTAGCTCCCGAGCCACAGGTTGGAGACCCCTGATCTAATCCAATCGACTTTATCTATTTAGCACATTTTATAAAACAGATTTACAAAGTGCTGCACAGATTAAAAAAAATAACACATTCAAATATATAAGTCTGCCAGCTTTAAATACAAGCAGTCTAACCGATATAAAATAAATAAATAACAACTCACAACTGTTAAAAGTTATAATCATTGTAACTTGGCACGGTGGCTGAGTGGATAGCACTCTCGCCTCTCAGCAAGAAGGTCCTGGGTTCGAATCCAGGTTGGACCAGGGCCTTTCTGAGTGGAGTTTGCATGTTCTCCCCGTGTCTGCGTAGGTTTCCTCCAGGTACTCCGGTTTCCCCTACCACTAAAAACATGTACAATAGGTCTGGCATGCGCCTCCTGTACTGGTGACCCCGCTCCCATCTCTGTGTGGATTGAGAGACAAATGCCCAAAATAACAATTGTAAACCGCTTTGTGACTCTGGTTTGTGAAAGGCGGTATATAAATAAAGATTACTTACTTCCTAGCGCTCCAAACTATCACATGATTTCACATGCATGCCTTTTAGGACATCTGTCACATCTTTAGATCAGCTTTTTTGGAGAAAATTGAAAAAGAGAGGACCTCTGCCATTGAGCCCCACTGTGGCACCTGGTGTCACCCCTCATAGTACGAACCAGGCCCTGCCCTGCTTAGCTTTCAGAGATCTGATGGGATCCGTCTGCATAGTTTTCCTCCGGGTGCTCCGTTTTCCCCTACCACTAAAAACATGCACAATAGGTAATCCCACAGTATGGATGTAATGAGGAATGAATGGTGTTGGGTCAGAGGCTTTGATGGTCCAGTGTGTTCGGAGTCTGGCTTCCGTCATCACTGTGTGTGGAGAGAACAGAAAAATAACTGAACTCTGAACATTGTAAAGCGCTTTGGATGTCTTTAAAAATGCGCTATATATATAAAGATTAATTACTTACTAACTTCATTCTCAATTGTACAAAGGGAACACAGTACACAAAGAAAAAAACAAAGCAAAGGATTAAATGCACTTCTGGCCTTTGTGCGTGGCATTTACATGAACGAAGACTGTCACGTGACTGTTATTCTTAGGCTGAGGACTTTTCACAGAATTATTACAACGATAACGCTACTTAACGATTCTCTCATCGATCATCATTCATTGAGAGAAATTTAGACAAACAAGCTTGAATCAGACGGCTGGAACATTTCTTCCTGGAGAGAGCCTCCTGCAGCACAACATTACAGTTAAATGTCTCACTTCACACCAGACACTATCATTAATTCGTTATTCTTTCCTGGCAATAACAATAATAGCACTCACCCAAACTAGGACTAGTTTCTCCCCGTCATAAAGCTGAGTGCTCCCTCCGTACATTGCCTCCAATGGCCAAACCAAAAATCCGCAGTAGTTTACTAATCACAGCGGCTGATTTACGGCTCGCTCGGACAGGTAATAGCCAATTGCGGCCCCCCTCATGCTGCGCGGGGGTCGCCCTAATAACGGCTTTCTCACGCCAGAGCTACACGCAGCAACGGCATTATTCAGATCAGGAAACCACAAATACTTTTTAGTAATGACTGCTTGTTCTTTCCAGTTCATAAAGTAGTGGGTGCTAATCTGTAGGACATGTGGAAATCTTCTCCCTGAGTCTCACAGTGAGCACAACATGAGGAATCTGGCAGAGGGCTACTCGTTCAAAGAAGCTATACCCGTTTTTTTTCTATTTAGTTAATAAAAATCTGTATAACTACAAACAAGTTGTGTTAAAAACTGTAATTTAATTGAAAACTGGAGCTCATTGATTCAGCATAAGCATGAGTTTAGGCCATTCAAAGTTCTGAGATGACTTTTGGCGGGCCGCTGGCTCTCCTCCAATCACAGAACGAGGCGGTGTTCTCTAGCTTCTGCAGCGCTGCTAAATACAGTAGCATGTTAGCAGAATTGGCTATAACTCCTCTTGCCGTAACTGCAGTAAAACAACCCAAATGAAGTAAAACAACCCAAATGAAACAACAGTGAGCTATAGCAAAAAAATGATCAAAGAAGAAATCAAGCCCGGGTGAACATAGCTAGCTTACATCGTATCCTCTGGAGAGACTTGGGAGAGACCTGCGGGACCACCTCGGACTATCTATGCTCGGACCACATTCGGACGCGGAACAAGCGGTAATCTTTCAGTTATATATTTTGTTAGAGGTGCGTTGCTTTTTTACCATTTCATCAGTGATTGTTGTACAGCTTGCTCTAATGCTAATGTCAGCATATTTATCAGATCGCAAATAAAACTAGATGACTCCTTGGGATGAGAGCGTGGGGGAAATGAGAAGCCTGTGAGCGAGTTGGGGGGCGGTGCTAAACACTAAAACCTCGCAGAAACGGGTATAGCTCCTTTAAGCAATCCACACAGAATGAGTCAAACTAATGATGAGCTATTCTTTGATTGGTTCAAGTTAGATACTCATAAAACATGATCTATTTTACATTGTGTTATTTTTTGTTAAAAAAAAATGTGCAGCTCACTGACCTCCATCTAACCGGTTTATATAGATATAGCTATGTATAATTCAAATAATTAATATAAAAAATCATAATAATATTAATCAATCAAAGTCTGTTATGTCTGTTCTATGTATGACACACTACAAAAAAAATATCTTTTCTCTTTTTTAAATGAAACCCAAAACTAATGAATAATAATGCCCAGTTCAAGCAATGTTTTGACTTACACATTTCTGCTCTAAATAACCTTACATAAAACCAATAAACAGCAATGCATTGTTGGAATATGGGTATTGTTTTTGTTTGACAATAAAACTGGAAAGTTAGCATCCAATATGTTTTCTTTGATCTGCTAAAAACTGGGCTGAGAGTTGTAGAAACACAATTTGTTCCAAAACAGAAAGACCTCAAACAGATGCCTGCTCGCCTCGCCTGTAATCAGCGCGTTGTAAAGCACGTTCTTAAAGCTGGAGTTGTGTGTGTCTAAACGTTGGTGACAGCTGTTCTGCGATCGGGCGACTCCAGAATTACATCTCACAAGCAGAGCGAGGTTTCAACAAACAAATACATTCTCCAAGACAAATATGATACAATGTGCAAGTGGCAACAGCAGTGTAACTGTAAAGAGCACTCGAGCTGTCTGCGTCTGGAGAGGCTTCAGAGGAGGAGAGGAAGCATCACTGTCATAAACAAGTCATAGACACCAGAAGCTCCAAAAACAACTCCTTCCACTGTTACGACCCGGCTCAGCTAGGTGTGAGGAAGTAACAAAATAACCAAGATGGTAGAATGGTAACTAAAATCATAATTTATTTAGGTGACAAAGTAGGTAAAACAAAATAGGATTAATATCTACATAACACACAGTAAATAAATACCCTATTAAAACAAGTAAGCAGTTGACAAAACCAAAAGTGTAAACCTAAACTAAAGTGTCTCAACATAAACTAAACAAGTCACTGAACTAAGGTACCGGCACAAGTGACAAAACACAGACAAAACTAATGGCGAACTGGAGTCCACTGACTCCAGCTGCCCTGAGCCGCGGAAGATTGGCAGTTTATAAGGGCGGGTCCTCCAGGTGAGCGCACGCTGATTGGAGGCCTGCCTCAGCTGCTGCCCAATCAGCACCCAGGCATCGCGGTCAATCAGCTCCAGGTGGGGAATGACTGGCCAATAGGAGCCCAGGACTCACGAGCGTGATCTTCTGAAAAAAGGGAGGAAACACAACCACACAGAGACACCACGGGAAAAACTAAAGTAATCCCCAAAATAGGGAATTACGGGCCGTGGGCCGTAACACTCTCCCCCTTAAGAGTGCAACTAAAAGTTGGACAAAAATCTCGAAATCTACAAAGCCAAATTAATTTAATCCAACTGTAATCACCTAGAAAAAAAATATTAGGGGAAAAACTATGGGATGATCATTGTGCAGATTAATGCACAGAGCAGCATTGCCCCAGAGACGGCGGCAAACTCACGCTACCCAAATACACATCCCAACATGTCGAACACAAGACCAACCAGTGTCAATTTCTTAATGATTAACATGACCAGAAGTTACTAGAAAAATACTCCCATGCTTCTTAGTTTGCTTGTGTCATACAGACATGGTTTGGACATTGTTCTGGCCCGAGAGGCACACGCACTCATACAGGTGCGACAGAACAAGCAAAGGCCAACACAGCGGCCTTGTTAGAGATGTAACCATTGCTGTATACAATTCTCAGCTTTAACGAATTTACAGAGTAACACTGAGGTTCCTTACACCAAGACAAACAGGTCATATGGGCTTATTTTTTGTGTTCCTAAATTTAGTGCGAAAAATTTAGAAAAACAACAAGATTACTCACATCCACGGGATAGGTCTGGTTAGTGGAAGAGAGGGCATTTTAACTGCATGGACAGGCCAGGGAAAAGAGGAAGACGGGGTTGGGCCTTCAGAGCTGCGTTAGTTTCAGAGTTCCATGATCCTTCTGCTTCACGAGATCCGTTTGAAAACCCTCCAAGTGCACGTCTGCACCGAGAGCAGCCTTGTAGGACTCGAGAGGCTGGGGACAAAAGTTACACAGAGGAGAGCGCACAGGTGATCAGTCTGGACGCTGCACCTCAGCGTCTACTCATCCCAGTGAAGGACACACATGAACAGCACGGCACACATTTCACAGTGCTACCGCTCACAGGCACCAAACCGCACCGCAACGACCTCCGCCTCAGGCAAATCGAGACTGCCATGTTCCACCAACCAACTTACGATGTGAACACTTGCAAACGAGTAACTATATTTTCAAAATTGGTCTCTAAAATACACAAAGAATTGTTGGATTCCTTCCCCTAACTTCTAAATGGCTTCTCAAAATGTGGCTACTCCAGAAACTAATCCCACTGGATGGAGAGAGCCAACTTGTCCACCAAAGACAAAATTGCTTACAGAAAAACACCAAACCTACCTACCTCTAACAAAAAATATATACTTACAATTTTAGTTTCGGGAAATGGATTACATTTATCCCGGATGAGCCCCCACTTTTGTTACGACCCGGCTCAGCTAGGTGTGAGGAAGTAACAAAATAACCAAGATGGTAGAATGGTAACTAAAATCATAATTTATTTAGGTGACAAAGTAGGTAAAACAAAATAGGATTAATATCTACATAACACACAGTAAATAAATACCCTATTAAAACAAGTAAGCAGTTGACAAAACCAAAAGTGTAAACCTAAACTAAAGTGTCTCAACATAAACTAAACAAGTCACTGAACTAAGGTACCGGCACAAGTGACAAAACACAGACAAAACTAATGGCGAACTGGAGTCCACTGACTCCAGCTGCCCTGAGCCGCGGAAGATTGGCAGTTTATAAGGGCGGGTCCTCCAGGTGAGCGCACGCTGATTGGAGGCCTGCCTCAGCTGCTGCCCAATCAGCACCCAGGCATCGCGGTCAATCAGCTCCAGGTGGGGAATGACTGGCCAATAGGAGCCCAGGACTCACGAGCGTGATCTTCTGAAAAAAGGGAGGAAACACAACCACACAGAGACACCACGGGAAAAACTAAAGTAATCCCCAAAATAGGGAATTACGGGCCGTGGGCCGTAACATCCACCTCCCAGAAAATCCTGCTGTGTATGTGCTCATGTGCAGTAGTCAAAAACCTGTTGAAAATAGATAATAATGACTTTACACATGGGAGATGCAGAGTAGTGTTGCAAGGTTAAAACTGGAGTCCATTACTTTGGAGAGACTCAAACAGACACAACATGGGTATTATTAGAAATGTATGTTGATTGGCAGTAATCTGACACTACATCAATTACATCAGACTCTGAGGACAATATTATCACGATAACATTTATTGTGCTGTACAGAATATGGATAGCTTAGACCCCGGCAGAGCACTGCACGATTGCAGAAGGTGAAAGAGACAATGAGATGAAATCCCCCAGGGCTTAGACCCTGGTGGTGGTCCTCTGGGGCCTAGACCCTGGTGGTGGTCTTCTGGGGCTTAGACATGGTGGTGGTCCTCTGGGGCCTAGACCCTGGTGGTGGTCTTCTGGGGCTTAGACATGGTGGTGGTCCTCTGGGGCCTAGATCCTGGTGGTGGTATCTGAGGAGGATGAAGAAGCCAGCCTGGAACAAGATGGGGAGATGGGGAGGAGGAGGGCTGCGGCGTGAATGGAGCTGCTGCTTAGATGAAGCCTGTATCTAGTGACATGAAGCTGATGCGGGCAGTGCCTGATTGCTGCAGGTGAGGATGTGCGTGCTGCGCAGCTGACTGTGATTGACAAATTGCTGTCTTGACTTTGAGCGCTGTGAGCTTAGTTCTCCAGTCTTCCAGTCTGAACCTCCGCTTTAGCTTCATGTCATAAAATCCATCTAACGAGTTTCTATCCCTAGTCCTAATGCATATTTCTTCTTTCACAGCTTAAGATCAGCCTTTTCAGACAGAAAAGGGAAACATTTGTGGACCACCCTCACTCAGCCAATCAGATCTCATCCCAAAGTTTTAACAAATCACTCACAGGGCTCTTTCTTACAACTATGAAAAATATGTTTTCTAATTTGTGGACAAATTTGTAATTTGTAAGAGGAAGACGATGCGTTTACAACATGTTACTTTTGCAAGACTTTTTCTGTTGGAACAAACAAGATGGGCGGCACGGTGGCTGAGTGGATAGCACTCTCGCCTCTCAGCAAGAAGGTCCTGGGTTCGAATCCCGGTTGGACGAGGGCCTTTCTGAGTGGAGTTTGCATGTTCTCCCCATGTCTGCGTAGGTTTCCTCCGGGTGCTCCGGTGTCCCCTACCACTAAAAATATGTACAATAGGTCTGGCATGTGCCTCCTGTACTGGCACTCCCACTCCCAAAAATCATAATTGTAAACCGCTTTGAGACTCCGATGTGCAGTGAAAAGGCGGTATATAAATAAAGATTACTTACTTACTTACTACTATTATTTATGAACCAAAACATGTAAATACCTCAGTTAGCTTACAAGCAAATTACAGGCTGTGACAAACCCAACTATCAGGTTCTCAAATGCATGTCATTTTTGTACATGCTATTTTTTCATGGGTTTTCCCTCTAAAAGTATGTAGGCCAAAGGTGGAAAGCAAAAAAAAAAAACAACAATATCATCAACCAAATTTAGAAGAACATATATCCCTCAATATATTTTCCTTACATTTTTCCTGCTTGCCTCTTGGGCTTCCGTACCACACAGCTGCTCCTGTAGATCAATCAATCAATCAATCAACGTTTATTTATAGAGCGCCTTTCCTACACAAGGCAACGCAAAGCGCCTCACAACCCATATAACATCATGCATAAATCATCAAACATTAGAATTTAAGTAAACATAAAAAGACAGATTAAGAGCACAAGATATATAAAATCACACAAGTAGTTAAAAACCGTAAAACATTAAAATCACACAAGGGATTACAATCATAAATAATCATAAATAATCATAGCGCATTAAAAAGATTAAAGATAAAAACAAATATAAAATCATTCACTTGTATGCACAGCTAAAAAGAACTGTTTTCAGTTCAGTTTTAAAAACTGCTAGAGTAGACGCCTGTCTCACACTCTCGGGAAGACGGTTCCAGACTCTAGCTGCATGAATCTGAAACGCAGCCTCCCCATGTCTAGTTCCGACTCTTGGCACTAACAGAAGTCCAGTCCCTGTGCTCCTCAGAGCCCGAGTTGGTTCATATGGCACCAACATGTCGCGGATGTACCCTGGTGCGAGGCCATGGAGAGACTTGTACACAAGTAAAGCTACTTTAAAATCTATTCTCTGAGCCACAGGAAGCCAGTGCAGAGACCTGAGGACCGGACTAATGTGGTCGTACTTCCTGGTTCTAGTCAGGACTCGAGCTGCAGCATTTTGGATGTACTGCAGCTGTTTTACCGCTTGTTTAGAGAGACCTGTGAACAAGCCATTGCAGTAGTCCAATCGACTGGAGACAAATGCGTGGATAAGAATCTCCAAGTCTGCTTTAGACACAATGTTCCTAATTTTAGCAATGTTTCTTAGGTGGAAGTAAGCTGATGATGTCACAGATGATATGTGGCTATTGAAATTTAAGTCTGAGTCCATTATTACTCCTAGATTTCTGACCTGAGTTGAGGGTTTTAGGGAGAGAGACTGGAGGTGGCAGATAACGCTCTCTCTTTGTTTTTGAGGTCCGAAAACAATAATTTCAGTTTTTTCTGTGTTTAGCTGGAGAAAGTTATTTTGCATCCAATCACTGATTTGTTGGATACAGTGAAGGAGCGAGTCCACTGGTCCATGTTCTCCTGCTGTCAGGGACACATAGACCTGAGTATCGTCAGCATAATTGTGATAGGACACGTTATTACTGTGTATTAACCTACCCAGAGGCAGCATGTAAATATTAAACAGGAGAGGCCCCAGGATTGATCCCTGTGGCACTCCGCAGGTTAGGGCCAGATGGTCTGAGATACAGTTTCCGATCTCCACAAAATACTTTCTGTCCTGTAGGTAGGATATAAACCAGCTTAGGGCTGTTCCAGAAACACCAACCCAGTCCTCAAGTCTCTGAATGAGGATACCATGATCGACAGTGTCGAAAGCAGCACTTAAATCTAACAGGATAAGAACTGAGACTTTTCCTGCGTCAGTGTTAAGTCTGATGTCATTTGTTACCTTCACTAGAGCGGTCTCTGTGCTGTGGTGTGGTCTAAAACCAGATTGGAACATATCAAAAGAGTGATTGATTATTAAAAATTCTGTAAGTTGTTGATAGACAACTTTTTCTAGAATTTTACCCATGAAAGGCAGATTTGAAATGGGCCGATAATTTTTAAGTGCCAAGGCATCCAGACTCCTCTTTTTTAGGAGGGGTCTGATGACTGCCGTTTTCAGGGCCATTGGGAATGTTCCAGATTCAAGAGACATATTTACTATATGCGTGAGTGAAGGTAAAAGACTGCTCAGAACAGATTTAAGAAATCTAGGAGGTAATACATCCAGGCTACATGTAGAAGAACTCAGACTTGTAATTATCATTTTGGACAGTTTCATTTTGTACTGGTGTAAAGTGTGTCAGCCCAAAAAGCTTCACTGGCTGTTGGATTGTAATTTCTACTGTGGAGGTGATGGCATTTTTGATGCCTTGGACTTTGTCATTAAAAAACTCTGCAAACTCATTACATTTGGTTTTGGAGGTAAGCTCTGATGGCATCTTAACAGGGGGATTTGTCAATTTATTTACTGTTGAGAACAGAACGCGTAGATTGTTACTGCAACCTTCGATTGTTTCGGAAAAATAAGTTTCCCTCGTTCTACGTAGCACACTGTTGAACTTGCACAATGCATCTTTGAAGATCTCATGGTCAACTTGGAGATTTGACTTTCGCCACTTCCGCTCGGCTCTCCGGCACTCTCTCTTCTGTGCCCTGACAGAGTCCGCTTTTGTCCATGGCGCCTTTTGCTTATTTGTAACAATTTTGACCTTTACAGGAGCAATCGTGTCCAGAACATCCAAAACACTAGAGGTGACAGAGTTAAGTAATTCATCCACAGTAGAACACAACGTGTTATCAAAGTTTATCATCCCCATGAAAAGTTCACCTGTATTTTTGTTTATGTGTCTTCTTCTTCTAACAATTGAGGATTCAGCTCGTGCTTTACTATTGAGACACATATCAAAAAATACACAGAAATGATCTGACAGAGCAACATTGGCCACATTTACATTTGAGATATTAACCCCTTTAGTAATTAGCAGATCGAGAGTGTGTCCTCTGCTATGGGTGGGGCCACTCACATGCTGAGTGAGACCAAAGGTCTCCAGTACAGAGCTCAGCTCTTTCGCGTATCTATCATCAACGTTATCTACATGTATATTAAAATCACCTATGACGACTAAACTATCAAAGTCTGTGCACACAACTGAAAGCAACTCGGTGAAATGATCAGTGAAACTATGACATGACTGTGGCGGCTTGTACACAACAATAATAAGAATAGAAGATTGTTTTTGTTCTATTTTAAAAGAGACATACTCAAATGAGGAAAATTTCCCAAGAGGTACTCTATGGGAGACAATACAATCTTTAAAAACTGCTGCTGTGCCTCCTCCTCTTTTATTTTCTCGAATTTCTGATTCAAATTTGAAATTTGGTGGTGTTGTATCTATTAAGACTGCATTTTCTGTATTATGGTCAAGCCAAGTTTCAGTCATAAACATAAAGTCAAGATCATAAGAACAGATAAAATTATTAATTAAAAAGGATTTATTGCATAGTGATCTGACATTAAGCAGAGCAAGGTTAAAAATAATATCAGTGTCAGTGGGTTTAGTTGATTGACTACAAAGAATTGGAATTAGATTTCCTGAGTTGGACCGTCTAAAATGTGTAAAATGGTAACTATTCTTCTATTCTTATACATTTAAAATACATCTGCCTCTTATGGCTCTATGTGTTTGT
Source organism: Knipowitschia caucasica (assembly GCA_964034765.1). Classification (NCBI taxonomy): domain Eukaryota; kingdom Metazoa; phylum Chordata; class Actinopteri; order Gobiiformes; family Gobiidae; genus Knipowitschia; species Knipowitschia caucasica. Next base: position 33,905,157 of record OZ035831.1, read on the forward strand.
TGTTGTTCCATTTCCTGTCTTTGAACGGTTTGATTCTCTGATAGTCTGTGTTAGTGAATCAACAAGTTTGTAAAGTCCTCGGAGATACCTACTGTTGTGATTTAGGGCTATACAAAAATGCATTTATTTTAATTTAAACGAAACACAAATATCAAAATCTAATTGAAAGTTTATCATAAAATTCTCAATTTGATATCTGGCCAAAACCGTTCAGCTTTCATTCTGCGGTTTTGGATTCTACAACGACAATGATCACCAGAGGTTTTGTTTGGTGGCATTTGAGTGATTTTACCTGCTCTTTTCTCTTTTATATTTTCATGATAAAAAGTAGCGCATGATTGTAATCCATCCTTTCTGTTTTTAAAGCAAATTGAAATCGTGACTGCACCACACAAGCCTTGCCTTTGGTGCAATAGGAGACGAATTACTAACGATATCTAATCTGCAGTATCCATGGTATCCTTGTCAATACACAGCCCCCGACTTTTGATAACAGAGACCAGTAAGGCATGATGTCAGCGTATAAACCCGCTCACATCAAATTACCTCACAAGAAATCTATTTGACTTTTACAGAGAAACTCAAAAGCCTCCATTAAAAACACGCTCCACCACTTCACAGGCCTAGTCTTTGTGGTATGTGTTTAAAAAGAGGAAACGCAGCTAGACCGTCGCACACCATCCGAGCTGTTTGCCTTGGAACCGGACTTGTTAAGTTATCGGCAGTCCAACACTCACATATTCCGCTTTCTTGGCATTTTCTGGGTGTCAAGGATATATCAGGCTTTAGTTTTTTCTTCCTGAAACTGCAGGCACTGCTGCTGTGAGTGTGACCCCAGGAAATGGAGTGATCTTGGGGGGTTCGACAGCCATCGATCACAGCCTCTGTCCCGGGACGTGTTCTGGCTTTACTCTCTGCTTTGACCACTTCATACTGAAACTGGAGACCTGCTTATATTTAGTCCTGCCACTTTTACAAGCAGCGCTAGAGCCAACAAATATGCATTGCTTCAGTATGAGACATTACATTTCATGGCTGGTTTTATGAAACACCGTGGTCCATGGCAACGTCCTGTGACTGTTTTGAAGTAGATGTGATGCAGCGATGACTGTTTCATTCAGGAGTTAAATCAAAGTCAGCTGCAGAGTATAAATCTCAGCTCTGTCAAAGTCTGTTTTGTAGCTGGTAAGATTTGGGCTTAATGGTGTAATTCCTCATGAAAAATATAATTCAAAACAGAATCGAATAAAACATACGTGCACCTATGGAAAGTACCACGGTATGACACATTCCTCTTTAATGTGCTGGCAGAGGGCAAGAGAAAGTAAGTGGCTCAGAATGAACCACGTTAACTGCTAAGTGGTGGTATACTTAGTCAGAATGGGCATTAGATGTAGACCTGATAGGTTCTGCTGATAAGAAAAAGCAACATATAATCACAACATGTTTTAACCTTGTCACCGGAGCTGTTGTTTATTCAACTCCACCACGTGACAACAAAGTAGGCCTGCGTACATACATATGATTTAGATTGCACTGATGAAAGAAATCAAAGGGCTTCACAAGGTCAGTTAAAGCTGGAGTAATTAAATGAAATCTAACAAGTTAATCTCTCTTAAAATTACCAATCGAATTAGTTAAGCCGATATTGCTAGCTTAACCAGCAGTCTTGTGGACCACAACTCTGTAATAAAGTTTGAAGATGAGTCTGGTCAGAGATGTGCTAATCAGATATTTGTGGGACAAATAATGAATACCGGAATACTTTTCATATAAGGTATATATGTTTATGATGGTGCCACCTGTATTTTAAAGCTTGTGGCTTTGCTGTAGCTGTAAAGTGCCAAACTACGTATATGATTGGTGACAGTCGGTGACTAGATTGGTCATCCTCACCAATACTTTTTGGTTATTTGCGTTGATTGAAGCTATGACTGATAGGATAGCCCAGGAGCAACAGCCCTGAAGGATCGACCTCCTCTGGTCCAAAGACAAGGGTGGAACCATCAACACATTTTAATCCACAGAGTGTATTCTGGCCATGCAAGGCTGAGGACCCTAAAGCAGGGGTGTCCAAACTAAGCCTGCGGGCCAAATGAGGCCTGTTGTGAGATCTTATGTGGCCCTCTTCCTTGCTCATACAAAGTCTTACTAAAACGTTTGGACAGCCCGGCATACAACACAGAGAACATTTCATCCCCTAAAGAGGTTTTTTTAATTGAACAATCTAAATCAGATGCCAAAACAATCAAATGTAACACAATATGACTTGTTAATGATGATTAAGAAGTCATTGGTGTTACGATTATTTGTCATTATGCTCCACTTGCACCAAGTCATGCACGGTCATTAATACAAACAGCCTTTTACAAGCTCCACGGCCGTGTGTATTCAGCAGCAGGAGAGAAACTCAAGCTGCTTTTTGTATTTTTAAACAGAAGTGGAAAAATTTTGGGGTGCAACTCAAAACAATCAGGTCAAAGAGTCTGACCTGGACTTTTACTTCACTCTGTGGGACATTACTCCTACATGACCTCATACGTGACAGACGCAGGCCTGGAAAGCAGTAAACTTAAATATGGCTTTTCCATAAGTTCCCTTTCGCTGATAGGACCCCCAGTGGCAGTTCCACATTTGGCCCCAGTTGGAAACAGCTCATGGACAGTATAAAAAACATAATGCATACGTTGAAGATGGCTTAACGGTTCTCGGCGGGTCAAAGAAATGTTTTGGTCAGCTGATTAGTGGAGGAGGAAAAACTATATCCTTCTGGAATAAATGGATTTACATTCGGTTTGGCGCTGTGTGCACGCTCACGGGGAGTTTCCAACAGCCGTAATAAACAGAACCGTACAACTGACGAGCTGGTGTGTAAATAAACATGGTGCGTGTGGTGTGGCTAACCCTGTGGAGCTGTTTGTCTTTTTCATGGGCAGTGATGTGGGGTTTGTATATTTGTTGGCCTTGACACTTGTGATGGACCAGAAAGAGCAATACTCACGGCTAAAAACAGCATTATATGAATTTACAACAGGGAAAAGCAATAACGGCATGCAGCGATAAAATGCAGTAAAATAAGAATACCTTGTGTCCCACAGAAAATATACTGTGATTGCATAGAAAGAAGCCATAAAGAAAAAAAACAACAATGTTTGTTTTAGTTATTTCATATTTTAGAATGTGAAATAATATCTTAAATAGTTCCACCTGCAACTCTTAAGGCTGCCACCACAGATCTGAATTAGTCAGGTTTATTTATTTATTTTAGATTAAAGAAGCTATACCCGATTTTTTTTTCTAATGAGTACATACAAATGCTTATTACTACATACAAGTTGTATTATAATCCGTAATTTAATTGATAACTTGAGTTCATTGATTCAGCTTGTGTATAAAAGTGCTGAGAAGAGACTTAGCGGGCCGCTCGCTCTCCTCCAATCACAGAACGAGGCTGCGTGCTCTAGCTTCTACAGCGCTGCTAAACACAGTAGCATGTTAGCAGAATTGGCTATAACTCCTCTTGCTGTTACTGCGTACACAGCAAAACAGCCCGAATGACACAATAGTGAGGAAGAGAAGAGGGAACTAAGTGAGAAAATGATCAAAGAAGAAATCAAGCCCGGGTGAACACAGCTAGCTTACATCGTATCCTCTGGAGAGACTTACAGTCTATGGGAGAGACCTGCGAGACCGCCTCGGACTATCTATGCTCGGACCACATTCGGACTCAAACCTAGCGGTAATCTTTCAGTTATATGTTTTGTTAGCAGTGCGTTGCTTTTGTACCATTTCATCAGTGATTGTTGTACAGCTTAAGTTGCGCTAATGCTAATGTTAGCATCATATCGCAAATACAACTAGAAGGCTCCGCTTAGTGGAAATGAGAAGCCTCTGAGCGATTTGGGGGGGCGGTGCTAAACATTCAAACCTTGCAGAAATGGGTATAGCTCCTTTAATTTAAAAAAGGATTGACAGCGAACACAGCCGATTCACTTGATCAAAGAGGGACGGTGGCTGAGTGGATAGCACTCTCGCCTCTCAGCAAGAAGGTCCTGGGTTCGAATCCCGGCCGGACCAGGGCCTTTCTGAGTGGAGTTTGCATGTTCTCCCCATGTCTGCGTAGGTTTCCTCCGGGTTCTCCGGTTTCCCCTACCACTAAAAATATGTACAATAGTTCTGGCATGCGCCTCCTGTTCGGCGACCCTGCTCCCATCTCTGTGTGGAGTGAGAGGACAAGTGCCCAAAAAATAACAATTGTAAACCGCTTTGTGACTCTGGTCTGTGAAAGGCGGTATATAAATAAAGCTTACTTACTTACTTGAGAATTTACCATAATTAATTTAAGGACAGTTTTGTTTGAGAAAATGAAGAAAACTGCTTTGAGTGTGATGTCCTATAGTGGCACAATCACATCATACTATAATGGAACTGAGACAGGAGCTTTTAGACATTTGTGGTACAGTTACATGTTTGTTCCAAAAGGGAAGTGTGGGTGGCTCTAAGAACAACTCCAAGTCTGTTTTCGATGAGAGAACAAGCTCAAAGGGGGGTCCACTTCATGTTCCCAATGTACTGTATCTTGCAAGGTATTCACAGTTGAGTTTTATCAGACATTTTAATAATGGCTTGTGGATACACCAAAATTTCATTAGATGTTGTGGTATAATGCCTAGTGACCTGTATCTATTCAAATTAAAAATATATATATATACCTGTAATGCAATATGGAGCATAAGCTGGCTGACCCCTTGATGGGAATGACCATAATGTGGCCAAATATACTTTTTCAATTTATAAAGCAAATATCATCAACCTAAATGTTGCTGGAGGGAGAAAGTGTCCCTGAAGTGAGCGTAACTGAAGACACTTACTTCATTTGGGCTTCCTAACAGGACAAACAGACTGTGCTGTAATGTCTGCTTCTTAATGGATAATGTAGAGAGCGGCCAGTGGAAATAGCTGTGACAAACCGAATGCTGGCAGTTTTGGACAGTCAATGGGCTTAACTGACTAATTTAATTTCACAAAAATGGAAAACACAAATGGCAAAAATAAGGTAATTTTTATATTATAGGTGTCGAAGGAAATATGTCTCTTATTCACAGACAACACAAAATTAGCGAGATAGTCATAGAATATAAATTGCGTGTTATTTTACTTGCTGGAGATATTTATATAAAGTTTTTGTTTTTATATTTTTGATAATATATTTACCTGTCGCTAGGGGCCGTAACCAGGGGAACACTGTGAAGGGAAACGGTCAACCCCCTCTTCACCTCCCTCTCAAAGACAAGCTTTTACTTGTACTTTCAGCATGGTTTAGTTGTTGCTTTAAAGAGGCTCTTAAAGTCCAGTTACTTTAAAATTACTTTACACATTTTCAAATCAGTTAATTTTCAAGAGATTGAAACTTTGAAGACAAGCATTGGTTAGACCTGCCCATCCTCACCCCTGCAGCTTCCTGGTTTGTGAAAATTAGGAAACTGGATTAATTCAAATCCTTGAGGCCCCTCGTCATTGCTTTAGACATTCTATTTTAAATATATTATTGTTAAAATGGAAAATACTTTTATAATATAGCATGTTTCCATGGACAGAAATAAGCATTATTTAAAAAAAAAAAAGACATATTTTAAGCCGCTGACATCCAGTTTAATGATTACAAGAGGCATTTGACGCCCCTCACAAAAGACTCATATATGACATCTTTAACAAACTGTTGGGGAGACAATACTTGTGACGTGTGCAGTACTGCTTGGAGGAGATGAAACTCTTGCCACTTGCAGTAAAGCAGAATTCTCTGCTCTAGACTCAAGGCCAATGAACCTTAATCACTGCTCCTACATGAGAGGTTTGCCAGCGGCTGCTTTGTGGAAAGGATCAGGCCAATCAGCCCAACCACAAGAGCTTATGTGATCCCATCTCAATGAAGAGAACCAGATCTGGCAAGACTTTTCTGTAATCATTTTAAAAGCTCGATCAGTACTTCTTTTTTTTTTTTTTTTACTTTGATGTCAAAATGGTTCAAGAATTTGAAGTTAAAAATGGTTCAAGATTTGATTTTTGTTTCTGAGGCCTTTCTTATTTAAAACAGTAATTTGGTATCAGTGTAAATTTTCTGTGATGCACTTAGTGCGTGTGTAAAAATCAGAGAGCGGTAGGCTAGCACCTGCAACCTACGCTGGGGCGCGTGCTAGCTAACCGCTAGCATGTCTTGTACTTAGGACTAAGACATCTCCCCACCAGATTTTAGTTACTAGGAAAGACTGTAGCCACCCTTGCTGCTTTTCCCAAATAATTTTGACAAAACCAAATGCAGAGCTTTTTCACATTCGTGACCTCATAAACCATGACAGTATACAGATGACAAAATCCCTTGTCAGAACAGTTATATCTGGGTCACCTCATTTGTATTAGCTGTCACTATCAAAGAATCATGTGCACAATAGTGTTTCCAAACTATCTCACAATGTCCTAAATAGGAGTCCAGCTTCAGTCTGACCTCAACTGCACAATCACAGCCAAATCATGAGCTCAACACTGGAGAGAGGAAGACTGCGCACATGTGTTTGCTGAGAACTGTGGGTTATTAGCTTGTCTAGGTTTTCTGATGTGGTGCAGGAAATGCCTCAGCACGCCATGTTTAGGTTTTAGCTATAAACATTTTGTAGCCAGATTTCTTCACGCTCATGGTATAGCAGTGCTTATAAAATCTTTCCGACAGCACCATCTCATTAGCTGTAAGTTAAATTACATCACTGCAAGCTGACAGCATGCCTTCTGCATCGCAGGCTTAAACAATTAGTACACTGTGTGTACTTTTCTGTGCAAGAATCTGATGAGCAACCAATCTGTTAAACAAAAGTTTTCCTGACCGCTCACTGGCCCACTACTTTGCAGGAACAATAATTGATGCTTATATAATGGTTGTCACAAAGAATTAGTTATGTTAAAATGGCACTGATCATTTGATTTATGTAAAAGTAATTGGGTACAACATATGTGATAAGTGTTTGCAATGGTTTACATCACAACCACAATGTCTCACCCTCTCTTTACTTATTTCACACTTCAGCTATGTCAAATCAAGCCTTTGGTCCAAAACTATCTTCAAGAAAGATAATGAAATGGAAAGGTTGTTGAAGTTCAGCAAAGGACTTCTGGGCAGACTATATAACTCAAAGCCCACTAGTGTTCAGTGGAAAATGCTGTTCCCCCTCTTTGTGGTTGTCTTGGTTTTGTCCTGTGAAATTGGGGGTCTGTCTCTGGGGGTGAGGGTAAGACCCCCGCTATAATCTGGAAAATATGAGTGAGGCTGGAGGAACATGGGAAACAAAAACACTGGGAGGATTCCTCTTCCATCCTCTGCGGCTGCGTGATTCAAATATATGCTTTAGTCTGCAATTTTAGCTGACCACTGAAGAAACCACAAGCCCCACTCCTCTGTCTAGGGCTACTCTTTTTCCACCTCACTTTAAAGTCTGCTGGTGTCTTGGTAAGCCTATGGTGGTTGATTCATTACTTATTTCCGTTCATGTGTGAGCAAAGTCCAACCAGCAAATAGTTTAGGTGAGGTACAGTACAACAATGCCCAATTAGCAGCACAGATAACATCAGCATGGACAGTAGTGACCTGGCAGAATGACACACATTTGAAAATAAACTTACTGCATGTATATTATAGGGTGTATATATGACTTCTCTCATATATTTATTCAAAATAATTTGATCCTGGTGCATTCCGGGGCAGTTATTCCAATGTGGTTTTACTGCAAATGGCAAATTAATGCTTGAATCTTGATCTTGAATCCTAAGTTGAACAGATTTTGGACTTTTCCATTAATCTTAGCCACTTCTCTCATTACTCTTAAGACCTTGCACTTTACGGACACACATTAATTTCTGTCCTCCGGTTTTGATTTTCTATTACCCTTGTGGCTCAATAAATGATATCTTGTTAATATGAAATATCATTATTGGCATCACAAAACCAATGTTTTATGGAATTATTTTACGAGCAGCCCATGCCTGAAAGGTGGTCAATCAAAGGCTCTGCTCCACCTCAACTTGCAATGTGGTTTTTCCTTGACAGCAAAAATCAAGTGAATCTTCCACATAAAACACTTCAGAAAATAAAATGTCATTATTTTATTACTATATCATAAGTAAGCTATGAAATGTGTTATACTTATATACTGTGTCAAATGTATAGGTGGACCACACAAGCCAAATAATCCTTCTTTTTAGGGATTGATAAATTACATATATTGTGGGCAATAGGTGCTAATAATGTAGTTTAGGGTCTTTGAGGCTTCAAGAAGTACAACACAAATCCCAATGGAACTGGCGGAAGATGTTCCATGACTCAAGGTGTTGGCGCTGTTCCAGCTCATTTGCAAGACTAATGTTTAGTTTTCTTTGAGCTTTTAAGTATTTCTGCCATCCTTCCGTCCTACTGGTAACAGATGACACTGATGCATAGCGAGGTTTTGCTGTCCTTGGGTGGAAAACTCTCCCCTGGTCAACCGTAGCTCACCTCTTCACACATGGAGAAGTAATCACAACACACAAGCAAATGGAGCAAGTAGGTCTTCCTTTAGAAAGCACAATGATCCCCTTATGGTTTTGACATTGAAACAACCAAAGCTTTCCGGTAACTGATTAACTGCTGTTTTTAGAGAGGAAACAGAACTGAAAGGAGTTGTACACAGAAAATGACATTGAGCAGAAAGTACAACCTTACTGATGTGCCACTATGAGACTTGACTGACAGTGAAAAAAGGGAAAAAGAAAAGTACAGTAGAATTCAGCACGGCTACAGTTAGAATGAGTCCAGTGATATTTCTGATATAGTGTCCTTAACAGTGGGAAATACACCAGGAATAATGATGATTGTACTTTGATTAGCATTTGTATGACTAGTAGCTCCTCATAGATCACAAACATAACATACATATAACTTTTAGATCCTAGAGTTCCCATATAATTCCAAATAAAAACAAATTTAGCAAGATTATTACAATTAAACAAAAACGTTCATCCATCGATATTCTTCTGCTTTACAGATGCCAGGTCGCAGGGGCAGCAGTCTAAGCACTCACACTTCCTCCACTTCATCTGAATCCTGAGGCATTCCCAGACCAGCTGAAAGACATATTCCCTCCAATGTGTCCTGGGTCTGCCCAAGGGACTCCTACCTGAGGGAGGCCGGTCCCAAACAGATGTCCGAGCCACCTCAACTAGCTTCTCGACGTGGAGAAGCAGCGGCTCTACTATGAGCTCCTCTTGCGTGACTGGGCTCCTCACCCACATCTCGGAAGTGCCCAGACACTTTGCAGTGAAAAGTCAGTTATCATAAAAAATGTAATGTAATCAAACATATTAACAATGAAAAACAAAATAAATTCATTGTAAAAAAAATAATCTCAAATTCATGTGGTTGTGAGATGCAAACGGATTTGTTTTATATGTCATATTGCCTTCAATAGATGCTTGTTCTGCAGGTGGCTGGTTACACACATCTGACCATAAGAGTAGTGGGTGGGTGTGGTTTATTGTGGTTCCCTCAGACCTAATTGAAAGAACCTTTTTATCACTCATTTCATTTTTAATTACTGATTTGATTATTTTGGATACTTCTTCTTCCACCCCTGCTCTCCTCTGACTGGTTAATTATGACTTCAACTGTGGCATTTTTAAAGTGTACTGCTTATTTTACTTAAGCTAATCCAAAATAAACAGACTACATAGCTTCAAAGTCTGCCTGGCTGTGTGGTCTTTCCCCCTATGCGACCACATCGAGCCCATAACAGAAAGGCCAGAGGAACACTTATGACACCACAAATACTTGGTGGCATTTGATATATGGAACTTTTTAATATGTATTCCTCTTTTTTGGGTTTACTTCAAGTAAATTACTTGTGTGTCCAGGAGGCACCCACATACTGCTCATATTGGTTTCCCAGCAGATAACTCTTTTCTGGGAAATATTCTTTCACTTTCATTCTTTCCCCTGGATCTCACACTGATGTCATGTAGCACGGTCTTTGAATCAGAATATGTCAGAGACCGACTCATATGCAGATTTATCATGTGGTCAACTTTGTGATTCATTCCAAGTAAAAAATATACTTTACTTTTGCCACTTGACTTTCATAATCCATTCTCACTATTATTACTCATTATTCCCAGTTCTTCTTTGCAAAAGTGTTCCAGCTCCTTCACATTGTGGAGAGTATTTGTAAAGATTTGTCTATCTCTGGATACAGTAGGTCTGGACTTTGACTGGGCCATTCCAACACACAAATATGTTGTGTTAATAGCTATTTCCATGGTATGAAAAGTCTTTTTGTTTTTATGTTAAGGGTACATGTCGTGGTGGAAGGTAAATCACCTTTATATTTTCAGAAGTGAATTTCCATCTACCACTCGTGTTTTATCATTACCTATACCATCTTTCCGCAGTGCATGACTAATATTTTCCCCACGTACAGATGCACCCCAGGTGAGATGTGGATGTGTGCAGCTCCTCCAGAGTTACCACTGGCCTCATGTCTGCATCTCTGACCAGTGTTATCCTTGTTCAAGCTTTGAGTTTGTCTTCAGGTTTTCTGTTGTGCCACACTCTTTGTGTTCCTCGATGGACTAAACCGAGCTCTGTGAGATGTTTAAAGCGTAGAAAATCTTAGTATAACCAAATTATGGTTAAAACTTCTCCACAACTTCCTCCCTGACCTCTCTGGTGGGTTCCTTGGACTTCATGATGCTGTTTAGTGACCAGTGACCTCCAACAGGTCCTCACAGAACAGCTGTAATCATACTGAGATTACGCCTGTTACAGACCAGGACGTTGCTCAATGGTTAGGTCAACATTGTACCATTCATTAGTCTTCAGGACATTTCTAATGGTAATTGGTTGCACTCAGAGAAACTTCACACAATTTACTCGCTGATGAAACTCTGTATTGTGTCTGGCCCTGAGTGAACAACCTGCAAAAGCCACTATGAGTACTTCACCTGCCTAATGATGTGTTTATGAGCTCCCTCATCACCAGTTAACAGCAGAAAACGCCAGGACCACGTCAGACCATTATCCAGGTGTCTCCTGACGCAGGTGGGCGCCGGTCACTGGTAATTGTTCTGAAGTTAATGAGAAGTCACAGCACTTGGACATTGTAAAGAGAAATCTCAGGAGTCAGTCAGGACTTAACCAACCCCTGTGTGTCTGCAATGAGCCTAATGGAGCCTAATGGAATATAATAATAGAAAATTAAAATGTCTCAATTAGTTTGTATTGATATTTTTTCTGTTATAAATTGATATAAAGAATTTGGGGCAATAAGACAACCACATTTGACAATCAATCACCACAAATCCGTGGAAACTCAGCAGCTCAACTGAAAATTAAATGGCAAATTAGTTCACTTTTTACAGTGCAATATCTGTCCAGTTAATTAACTAACAGTACTCCATACCTGTCGTCAAAATATAAAGCTTGCATTTAAGAAAAGCACTGCACACCTTTTGCAGAACTGTAAAACATTGGGGAAAGTGGCTTTGGTTTCCAGCCATAGTGATGATACAGTTCCTCATAAATGTCTGAATGGAGCCAACAAGAGGTATTTAAAGGGCGTCTGCAGCAGCCATAAAACGGCCCTGTCAAATAAATGTGTATGATGACCACATTAATAAAACCAGGGCCAAAATCGCTTCAGTCTGAAAACAGGTTGTTGATCAGTCTTTCCAAGTTAGAATTTCCGTAGTAAAAAAATATGGCTTTGAGTTTTGTTGACACTTACCACTATGGTTGAAAGATACCAATCCTTCTTGACTTGGACAATGCAGGGCTAAAAAAAAACGGATTTATGTCACTTATTTAATCTTTGGTTCAGATTCTTATTTTTTCTTTTGATTTCTGCCCCGGACCCATGCGTTTGTATATGTTTGTGTGTTTTCATGTTTATAATAATCTGCACTGTAACAAAATTGAGGGCAGCAGGACTAACTACAACCATTTAACATTAAGACTACTTCACTGCACAATAACGCAATTTCCGCACGAAAACCAGACGAAAAGTAGCTTAAATCCACAAACATAAGTCACAGCTGAAGCATGTATTATCATGATAACATTTACATAAGAGAGACTGTCGCGTTAAATTAGCTTCTTTATAAAGCTCATACAAAGCAACAGCTAATGCTTTTCAGTGCTACCTCCATTCACACCTCATTAATACAAGTAAAGACCTCAAGTAAAGACCTCAACTCCAGTCACACATGCCTGTATGTTGTTCTGTTCGGCTTCCATGGATTCGCAGAAACAGCAGCTGGTACAAAGCCTTGGTGGTGTCACAAGCATGTTTTTGGATTCTTTCCAAATGAGGTAAAGACAGCTCACTGGTAAAACACGCCTGGAAACTGTCCGGTAAATGTTTAGCCCCTACTGACAAATAGATAATGTGGCCTTGTACTTATGACAGAAGTTGTAGAAAGACACACAAAGGACAGACTGTATCTCTCTAAAGCGTTGTCGAGTAAAGTCTTAAGAAAATACTTCAATGTTGACGGCTATGTTGCTCAATCGCTTTTACTTTAGTGCCACACAAGACGTTCCCTGCTTTTAACATCAGTCTAAAGCGTGATTGACAGGATCCGTGTGGCGCTCATATCTTGATAGTTTCATATTTACTAGTGCCGTTTCTGGTTTGGCGGAGACTTTGACAAAATCATGCATGCGCCAGTCCCATTCTTTCCACTCAGATCATAAAAGAGTTTTTCCCCCCTCTCCAACAGAACAGCCGTTGTAGCCTTCTCGCCACGATAGGAACAGTGAGTCTTGTAAAGCCAGGGAATAATTAGGCTCTTTCCATGCCGCATCACAGGAAAGCATTCATATTTCTCGATTTGTGATCAGATTTATGTCCCTAACAAAGAACACGCAGGAAGGGAGGTAGGGGGGGAGGTACAATTACAGAAAGTGGTGTGTAAATGGTCACTCAAAAGTGTATTATAAACAGTGATGTGGAGTGTGTTGAAGGTGGCAGGGGATTGTGGGTCAGCCAGAGCCATCCATCACAGCTGCAGACAGGGGGACACTCGGGCCTTATGTTCCAGGAGGATCCACACAGGTTGCAGTGATGGCGTCATGACAGAGTAATTACGAACGCCACATGTTTAGTTGAACACAGCTGGGTGACCACTGTGATGGGGCTTTGGTCATCATATTGTACAGACCACCACACGTATGGAAACGGTTGGTGTTTAAAATAAAAAACATGGAAGAAGTCTTACACATCTGTAAGGATGAAGCAACATCTGTCACAGGCTGCTCCAGCGAAAGTTGGATAGTGTGTTAAAGCTTTAGAGGAGGATGTTCTTTTTCCAGGTGGTCATCAAGACTATTGGTCCTCCTAATTTGCAATCCTTCTGGTGATACAAGACCGTAAGGCTGTCGTTCGTGCTCGTCCCTTGGTATTGTGAATTAATTTTTAGCTTAGACATGAGACAAGGAGACATCAGAAGGTTGCATTGTTCAACTGGCATTTATTAGCAGTTTTAAGCAGGGTCCCAGACAGCTCCAAAGTCTGGTCCATGGGCGCTCCTGCAGAAGTCTAGCAAGAGTCTACATAACTCTATGAACGTCTCCACAACTCTGCCAAAGTCTGATTGTCACAGAGAAGGATGGCGCTTCATGCCTTAAAAGATGACGTAAACACATAGACTTTGGAAACATGACATAACAGAATGAATCGTATGGCTTCAATGTAAGGAACACGTAGGCCTAGAATGACATGAACATGGCTTATTCATAGACCAAAGTCCAATGTATGAGATAGTATATCTATTTACTGTACATTTATGTTTCGTAAGCTGTTTAAAGTACAATAGTAAGCAATTTTTGAAACTCCATAGAACAGTGTCTATATTAATTAGCAAGCAATAATATTTAGATATTCAAAGTATCATGGATCTATTCGGGTTCACTTGCTTTCTGGTGTATATGGTCTATGGTCTCCAACCTGTAGATCGGGAGCCACCAGTAACCTGCCACCCCTTCCTGGTAGCTCGCCAAAGGATAAAGAAATGAAACAATTAAATACTTAATATTTACGATTGTTTTATTTATTATCATTATTTATTTTTGTAAATGCACTTACTTTGAGCACTAATTACCAATATGCGATGGTAAATAATGACTGTACCCAATATCAGGCTTGTTCACACCAAAATATCACACATTATTCCCCACAGCCTCTAAAGGAGTAGCTCTCTGTCTTTATCATCCCGGGAAAATAGCTCTCTGGTGAAAAAGGTTGGGGACACCTGGTCTATACAATTGGCTTTACACGTATTATTTAAAAAAAAAATTGTTGTCATAAACAGACTTTGACTCCTGTCCGTGCTATCCTCGCAGCCGCAGTGCTAAAACTAATGGGAAATAACGTCTGCATTTGCCATTTACCAGATGCATACATTTATTTAAGTAAGAAAAACATGAACGTCACATTGATTGTTATACAGTAAAGTATGGTAATTATATTCAATTCTTTTGAATGACACTATTCAGAATTATTAGTCAGGCATGAACCATAACATGGTTTTTATCATTAAATCAACTGAACTTACGTGGCCCTGATAATATATATATATATATATATATATATATATATATATATATATATATATATATATATATATATATATAAGTGGTTTACAATTGATATTGTTTTTTTTGTGTGGGTATTTTGTCTCTCCACACAGAGATGGGAGTTGGGTCGCCAGTACAGGAGGTGCATGCCAGACCTATTGTACATGTTTTTAGTGGTAGGGAAAACCGGAGTACCCGGAGTACCCGGAGTACCCGGAGGAAACCTACGCAGACATGCAAACTCCACTCAGAAAGGCCCTGGTCCAACTGGGATTCGAACCCAGGACCTCCTTTGCTGAGAGGCGAGATTGCTAACCACTCAGCAACCGTGCCGCCCTCAAATGGATATCAAATGGATGTTTCCGAGCAGTGCTCTCTATAATGTTGTGTTTTTTGTGTGGCGTCACAAATATATACACAAAAAATGTATTGTATTAATGTGATGTATTGTTGTAATGTAGTCAATATCCGTGGTGACGTGAAAAAAAAGAGATAAATAAATAAACCAAAAACATTGCAGCAGAAGTTGTGGGACTAATGGAGTACTTTCACAACATTCTGTGATTATGTGAACTGGACGAGGAACAAAAAACAAACATTATCAGCTGCAATACTCCAGATATAAATAAGATAAATAGTACAAGTGCTCTGATCGCCTGAACAAACACACAAACTCCATCACATCACCCATCTCCACAACAGAGCAACTGCACTATACATTCATGTCTCTTCAACATACGCCACTTTCCATGATGCCTCCCATGAGGTTCTGCAGCTTTAAAATGCATTGATAGAATGACATTTCAGCGCAGGAGCAACATTTTCCCCTTGACATTTTTATGATTCAGACTCCACCTGCTCAGGATTAGATATGGAAAGAAGACTAATCACTGCATTAACGGCGTGGTTTGGACAAGAGCAATCAAACGTCTCACACAGAGAAAGGAACCAGTCTCTGAGTCAGACTGAATCAGCTCTGACTGTTACAAAGATGGCAAACATGAAGAGAGGTACACTGCAAAACTTAGGCAGAGAAAGTGTTAAGAGACTAAACATTTCGAGCTGCACTTTTCAAACCGATATCATTATTAAAGCTGGTGTACCTTACTTTCAAACCACAACAAATTGAACCATAATTCCATGTAATTAGTTCCTGGTTAAAACAGCTTGGTTCTATTCTGGCTTTCACAAACATGTAATGTCTAGCCTGTGTCACATCAGCTAATTTAGTCAAAAAAAAAAGGACCATCAGCTTTTAGGCCATAGCGTTAATTAGTGCCTCATAGGGCTTTCTTACAAGTAGGCCAAAGATAACATGTTTTCTAATAAGTGTGTTGTGGTCTGATTTTTTGCATTTGTCCACATTTTACTTTTACAAAACTCTTTCTATTGGGACAAACAACATGCAGCTATGTATTAAATTAAAAGTTAGATACCCCAGCTTTAAAACAGTAGTAGTAGTAAATGCTGAAGGAGACAAGGTCAACACTCTAGTTCTAGTGTCTTATTCAGACAGAGTTATTTGTAGATGAGAAGGCATACTTTCCAGCTCCCGTTATAGAATATGTCTTATATTTAATTTTGTATGTTTTGGCATTGATAATGGACATGCTGCTTTTTACAGTGAAGTTTTGATTTGATGATTTTCTGTTTCTTTGGCCACTCCTCTTGTCTTGTGTGAATCAGCCTTCTGTTTGGCTTCATATTAAAGACCTTTGAAATACATGTGTCTTTGGGCTTTAGTGGTTACTGCCAGGAACGCAGGGTCCTGGAGCCAGCATTACACACTGACTGTGTCATCAGGGAAAGCATTCAGTTGTCTCTTTATTTAGGTTTTGGGAAAAGACATCAGTGGCTCTTTGCCTTCAAATATTGAGTCACAAATGATTTCAAACCAAATATTTTCTGTTACATAGTTTCCTATTAAACGTTCAAAGAGTAACATTCTAGTCTCATAAATCAAGGCGACATGGGAGACTGAGACTTGTTACATTGAGAGAGGATATTTTCAAAAGTCATTAGGAAAAACATTGAACAGATATTGTTTTATGTTGAACAGTGATTGATATTGCTCATACAATTGTTAGTTTATTTAACTGGATTCTAATCCTTGCTATGGTGCCAAAAAATGTCAACAAAATGAATGATATAAAAAACCTTGTACTGCAATTATGATTCCTTTATGATTGGTTCAAGGCTGACAACAATTGGCTGATCATTCTTTTTCAGGAAAGACAACAACGAAATAATTTTAATGATTAACTCCTGAGTTTGTGCAGATGCCAAGGCCTCTGAATGGAAAGCCCTGGCTCTTAAATAAACCCCAACGAAGGAACCAACTCCACCTTGAACAAAGCTCTTAACAATGTTTTTCACTGCCTTTTCACGAGCTCACTTGTAATTTAGATCATTGTTTAATTACACTGTTCAGAGTCGTCCACAGTGAATACAGGGTGTCTGGTACAAGCTCACGTCACCTTTAGGCTATAAACCTCTGAGTCCAACACCTGGACCCACTTCCGAACTGTCAGGGCTGTTTCCGTCTCTGTCCAGGTCAGAGGTCAGAGGTAATGATCATTTACTTTGTCCCATTCACCTGAGTACATGTAACTTCTGCTCAACTGATGGTTTTCACACTCAACAATAACCTGCTTTCACTTGTCTCACTAATTCATAACGGGTATATCATTATCATCACACTATATCTGTTTATGCAAATTACATTTCTTGTAATGTGTCACAATATTGAAAAAATACATAAATCCTGCGTTTTTAATGATAATAATAATAATAATGCATCGGTTTTATATAGCGCTTTTTTGGACACTCAAAGACGCTTTACATGTCATTATTCTTTCACTCCATACACAGTGGTGATAAACTACTACTGTAGCCACAGCTGCCCTGGGGCACACTGACAGACGTTTCAAGCATTCTTACTGGATTAATGCAAATTGGCCAGGTTATAGAGGTACTTTGAAAATGATTTGCTTTGTATGTTGATTCTTAATACATCATTAACTATGGAATTCCAGTGCTTACTGAAACATTTCTAAAAATACATTAAACCTGCGTGTGTAATCTCTATACAGCTCAAATAACTGCACATTTATGGTCCTACATTAAATAAAAATCTTGAGTCTCCACCAGCACATTTACAGTCATGTTTTATAACAATGTTGATGCATTGCCACATGATGTCTGAATATTGTCATTGAAATTGTCCAAAAGTAAGTCCAGATTGTGTTATTATCACACACCCCAATCTCTCTTTGTTCCAAGGCCAAGCTCTCATTTACAGCCAATCCCCATCACACCAGTGGAACATCACAGCAGACCACACCAATGCTGTCCGTGCCAGAAATAGTACTACTGGTGAACTATTGGCCATGGGACATTGGGAGGGCTAGGGGTAGGTAACATGAGTGGTGTGTGTTTATGTGTTGTGGCTGTCCTTTGTGCCATTAGGGAGGCGGGATTTGCTAAAAATGAAATGTCCGCTCTTCAATGGGCTTTAGGGGGGAAACGGCTTTCTGGTGCCTGAATTTTCATCATTTAAAAAGCACCAACAAGAGGGAGGGTAGAGCGGGGGGTAAGTCTGCAGAGAGGGAGGTGTAGCAGTGGAAAGGAGAGACAGCCTCTTGGAGTTGTGAGGCAGAAGTGATGGATTCAACCCACTAAAAAGTGACAGTAGTCTCCTAACGGGCCACACGCTGTACACAGGCTGCAGGGACAACCATCATCTATCAGGACTAAACCTACAGGGATATAGGACCTGAGGAGTCTTTGGAAACTACACTTTCAATGAAGACTTTTTTCACACTGGGCTGCACTGGGCTAATGACAGCGTCTCACACACACAGCTGAAAACAGAGCCACTTCCACAACTGAAGCTGGAATGGACTGAGGGGACACCAGGAGCAGACAGAGGACAGCTTTTACTGTTGGAATGACTTTTAAACAAGGCAGACTTCAATTGGCTTCTACTCAAAGGCACGGCAACTAAATTCTCTTTAGTTGATTTGTAAGTATTTCACAATTTCAATACAATAAACACCATTCAGAAAGTTCCTCACTAATAACATATTTAAAAAATAAGAACTAATTGCATGACCTATTGTGTCAGAAGTTACTTGGGATTAAACCACAATGAGTAGATGAATGAGAGCTGATAGCTTTTACGTCCACATATGTCCATGGTCTACATGTGGTCCATGCTGTAGTGTCGGCTATAGCAACATTCCATGTGGCGCACTAAAGAGGCGGCTTGGGTCAGGGCAGATATCAGCTCTGTGCAGGGACCTGCTGCTTCAGGATGTTCCCTGGGCTCAGGAGAACAGCAGAGCAAGAAGCTGAATCCACTCTTTGTTTCTCAATTGAGTACTTTCTGTGCAAAAGGTCTTTGAGGAAACTGAACTGAACAGACCCACTGCCTTGTGTCAAACTTCCATCACTGATGACGCACTGATAGGCCAAGCTACTTAGGTCAGGAAATAAGCCTGTGTTTAG
Organism: Knipowitschia caucasica; assembly: GCA_964034765.1. Taxonomy (NCBI): domain Eukaryota; kingdom Metazoa; phylum Chordata; class Actinopteri; order Gobiiformes; family Gobiidae; genus Knipowitschia; species Knipowitschia caucasica. The sequence continues at coordinate 33,924,313 of OZ035831.1, forward strand.
AATACGTCCAGTCTGCTCTGTGGGATTCCTCACAAATGTTCTATGTCAAAAACACTCAACACACTGAACAGGTAGTTAACTTAATTATGTTGTACATGTCATGTTCATGCGTACATGGATTACATTCCAAAGGAGGAGAGAGGCCATCCCCAAAGAGCAAAGCAAAGAAAATTTGACATTGATTCAAAACATGTTAGGTGTCATGCAGGACGCTCTCCTCTAATGTGAACACACACTGACGTCGACCTGATATGGATGAAGTGCAGACGGTCTGTGATGATGATGTGATCAGGAGCTCACATGGAAGTAGGGCACTGTGCTGATCTGGGTCATTAGATCCTCAGGAGCTGTAGGTGCTTAAGTCTGAGGAGAATGGCACAATGACTGAAATGTCGGGGTCTCTCTGGGTACCACCTCTGTCTACTGCAGCCCAGTCTAATGAGCTGCCCAAGAATGTGTGGAATTCCATGTTCACGCTGAAATGAGAGCTTGAGAGACTTCATCCTGAGCTGCCCACATCTCCAATTAATACCAGACTGTGGCGTAGCAAAGTCCCAGGCATAATGACACTAGCACTACATTATTGATAATGATCAGGTAGCAGTGATTTCCTTGTGTATGCACCTTCAAAAGGCCATGTTTTATTAGCATTGTTAAGCACTAGAGCTGCTGACCGGTCAGTGGTAGCTTGTTAAAGTGAGCTGATGTGCAGACTTATAATGAGCGGGGTCTGTTAACACGCAAGGGGGCAGACGGTACATGTAATAACAGGCTGTCAGTGTCAGCCCAGATGGAACTCTCTCCCATCACAGAGACACTATCCCGGCATGAGTTCCAACCTAAAATACACATTTACCGACACAGCAGATGCACTCACACAACAAAAGACATTTCATGACCAGCTACAAATATTTGTTCCAGGCTTTGAAGTGTAGCGGTGCTTGGAGCAGGAGAATCCAGCCTAACGACATCCAACACGCGACTCCTCAGGCAGATAGCACTACACTACCCTGAGACGCGGCTCCAGTTCCAGAGAAACCGCAGGAGCCACTGGCCAAACATAGTCATCATCACATTACAGCTCGGGACAGGCTCCACGCAGCCCCATTATCTCAGTGTGCGCTGAGCTCCTCCTGCTGCTGTATCTCACACTTCAATCACTGCCTTTTCGCTCTGATATCACGAACAGACAGGCTGCAGTATTCAAGGCAGCTACAGGGTCAGGCATGTTCCCCTTTGACCAAACACCCGCACCAAACTATTATTGTATCAAAACTATTCATTTGTGTTTAATAGATACATTTGTGACAGGTGGCATGCACCTTTTTTGTTTCTCCCTCCGATTTCCTTTCATTTCTTTGTGACAAGCCCTCTCTGGTCATTTTAGCTTAAGGTGCAAAAGTTTGTAACAGTTGTTCTGTGGCCGGGGATATGGAGAAAAGAAAAATCGTAGAGCGTAGACCTGCACCAGGAGGCATTCCCTACAAAAAAAATCTTATATCCAAATGGAAATTCAGATCACCTCCAAAATCAAATATTTTTTTCTTTCATAGTTTCCTGAATATGTTGTAAAGTCGATAAACAAACCCTAGTGAAACCCACCCAAAAATACACATACAAAACAGGTTAAATCCTCCAGCTATATATCGAAAGGTGACTTCAATTTTATCTATCGGTTTAACTGTAAAATAATGTAAATTTTTACCATATTATCCTGTACATACTATATTGATATAATCCTCCTCTTGGCAAAACCACCACTACTAAGATTTGTTTACTGGTGGTGGTCAATGTGGAGGTAAGAAAATGTTTATCTGTTTCTCTCTTGCTTCACAATTTAAAAAGTAACCACAATAATATAATAATCTTCACACTCACTTAAGTAATATGTTTTCTCTATCTAAAACTGCTCATGAGAATAAAAGGAATTAATGGTAGATCTCAATCTTAGAAAACAAAAATAGATATACGGTCAACAACCCGTCTCTCTGACCAACTTAGTGCCCTGAGAGACGGAGAAATTCACTGTAAATGAAGTAGCCCGCAGTAAACAAACACATATCAAATTAAGTCCTCATTTGATATGTATAATTCAAGCCTTCTTAACTGATCAAAAGTCAAACAATATGTCCTTTGACACATATATCGTCTTTCTTTGGATGAGCAAAAACATGTCGTCCATCTTTCTACACAGACATAACTTGTTTGAATCAAGTGTGGATGATTAATGAATGAATAGCTTATATCTATACATTTCTCCAACACAGTCATGTTTCCAGCATGTGAGATCAGCCCATTCAGAGCAGAGGTGTTGGTGCTACCCCCTGTGAAACTGGATCTGCAGAACTGTTTTCAATTAAGGTGCTCTGGGAGTTCAGGGTTTTCTTATATCTTCAACGCAGTCACTGTACTTCACTTATAATAATGTCATCTCAAGAGTACATGAAGTAAAATAGCGTAAAACAGATGTTTGTGATCTTTTTTTTTTACTTATAATGCACGTCACATCATGTTTCCGGGCATCGCCTCATCTTACCAAGCGACTACAATTGGACTTTTTATCAAAACTGGCAGAAATACAGAAATGCGCATTCATTCGTGTAACCCGGTTAGAAATGAACATCATTTCTTTATTAAGGGTTGCTATGTCAGTGTTCTCCGACCTTTCAGCACCATGGCACATTTCAATCTGAAGAGACCAAAGACAGTATTAATACACTAAAGTGATTTATTTATGTGGCGCATTGACCCCGGCAGTGACACTTGCAGCAATGAGATCGATTGCAGCTGAAGATAATCTCAGATCCCCCGGGGTCAAGCACTGGTGGTGGCTAGAGTATGGTGTGAATGGGGCGTAGGCGGAGCAGGAGCCATAGCGGGAACCTAGGGCGGGAGCCTAGAGCGGGAGCCTAGAGCGGGAGCCAGAGGGGGTGCTGAGGAGGTGGTGGGTGTTAAGGCTTCAGAAAGCGCTGCTGGTCAGGAAGTGGCTGCCTTTTAAATTGCCCGCTTTGATGATAGAGGGTTGGCAGGAGGCTGGCCGGGGTGTGTGATTGGCTGAGGCTCGAGGCTGGCATAGCTGTGTGATTGGTTGGCTTGGAAGGGGGATTTTGCACTCGGTCTTTCAGTCTGAATATGCGCTTTCAGCTTCATCTTTGTCAGAAAACAATCACAAACTGATACTGAAAAATGCAACCATTATTAACAAAAAAAGTTATGCTCATCAATGTTTATCATATAGAAAATCAAACAAGCACTGCCCCGTATGGATCACGGCTCTATGTGTTTTCAGTTTTTTTTCCTGTATTTGATTCTCTGATCTGTGTTGGCAAATTCAACAGTTTTGTAGAAAGTCCTCCGAGACAACTACGATTGTGATTTAGGGCTATGCAAGAATACATTGAACTGAATTGAAAAAGTCTTTCTAATCTTCTCACATTATCTACTTTTTACATTATTTTGACCAAAAAGGAGATATTGGATCATTTCCAAAGCCACACCACACAACATATCAAGGCAACATACCAAAGCACACTGGTTAAAAAAAAACAACACAGCACTATTGGATGTATTTGTGTCAAAACCTCAACCAAAACAGGAAACTGATTAAAATGAACCCAGAGTTTCAAAACACATCATTATTTAGAAATGTCCTAATTGAAATGTAGGGACTACTGATTAACTACACCAGATGTGCACTGAAGAAAAACAGAACATCGTAAAAAAAAGCTTCTGTTTGAATTTTTTGCGCAACATTTTACACATCACATTCACAGTGCTGTTGTTCTTGTCCCCAGGAGCGGCTGTTCTGGACCCAGCCACATGGAGCCCTGTTCGCTGCTGCTGGGGCTCCTCCTCGCGGCAGGATTTCTCTGTGGGGCCCAGACTCAGAGTGGTCCTTCAGACAGAGGTCAGGGCAAGGCTGGCACACAGGAGTTCGACAACAGTGACGCCGGTTTAGAAAGAGAATTTCTTTACACCGGGAGGAGTAAGCGCGCTCCAGCTGAACCTCCCCAGGACAAATGCTCCTACACCTTCATAGTGCCCCAACAGAAAGTCACAGGTGCCATATGTGTGAACTCCAAGGAACAAGAGGCTACGCTGGAGAGCCGGGTCAACAAGCAGGAGCTGGAGTTGCTCAATGTGGAGCTGCAGAAACAGAAGCGTCAGATTGAGACGTTGCAGCAGCTGGTGGAAGTGGACGGAGGCATCGTGACTGAGGTCAAACTGCTGAGGAAAGAGAGTCGCAACATGAACTCGCGGGTCACACAGCTGTACATGCAGCTGCTGCACGAGATCATCCGCAAGAGAGACAACGCACTGGAGCTGGCGCAAATGGAGAACAAGATCTTGAACCAGACGTCCGAGATGCAGATGATCACGAGCCGCTACAAAGACCTGGAGCACAAGTACCTGCACTTGGCGTCACTGGCCACAAACCAGTCCAATCTCATCTCTCTGTTGGAGGAGCAGTGCCAATCACGACCCGCTGTGAGGCAAGTTCCTGTCCCTCAGCCACGCCCACAGCCCCGCCCACAGCCTCCAGCCGTGTCACCTCCACTGATCAAGCCTCCAGTGCCACCACGCATCAACAACCAGATCACCAACGAGATCCAGAGTGACCAGAAGTCCCTCTCTCCTCTGCCCACGATGCCGACAGGAACGCAAGGCCCTACGACCACAAACAAGCCCTCTGGTGAGTGCCGTGTAAAAGACCCACATTACGCCAAGATGTCTATCAGAGCACTGTTTAAACTGCTATAATAGAAAGCATTTCAGCGGGGTAAATACACGCTCCTAAATGGGCCTTCAAACATGCTGGCAGATGATAAAGTCAAAAGCAGTAAATGGAATCAGCTGCTTTACAGTTCCCCTTCATTAAAGGACTACTGATGGAAGTCAATAGTGGAAAGTATTTGTGCACCAGAGCTTTTCCAGTCATACTTAGTGCTACTGTGTGTCATTTTCAACCTTTCAGAAAGAAAGAGAGATGGCTTCATGGATATGAGGAATAATTGCATCTTATTTAAACCAAACAGAGATATAGAAATCCATTGGTGCCGGTTCACAAAACGGGATGAAAGGAACAAAATAGTGAGAGAGATACCATCGGTGCATTGGTGATGTCATTTGTTCCATCTGCACAGGGATGAGATCAGTCAAATGTTCCACCAGACTTTATCAGGCAGAACACAGGACAGGGTAGGGCAGCTCTCCACCTCGTATCCCTTCAACAAAGACATTCCTGTTGTTAAATGGATGCCAGGAAAGAACGCTATAAGACAATACAAAAAAACACATATATTAAACAACATTGTGAATTTAAAGCAATCCGCCACAATACTGTACCACTGCTGCTTTGATTTGGTCGTGTTAGAAGGATTAACTACTAATGCAACCGATGTGAAATGATCGACTGCTGAGACGGGGCTACTGTTTCCTTGCAGTTGTCAGAATTCCCTTTCCTTGTGCCAGTGTTGCTTTTGGCAGTAATGGGAAGTTGTCTATTTGCCTTGAGTGAGCTGGAGCCAAAGTCAATTCTACTGCGAAGAGATTTTAAGAGGCCTTCCTGAAAAATGAGACTTCACTAAGTGCATAAAACATATTTTTCACCAACTTCATTATCCTATAAGACTTTGACATACTCTTAGGTCTGCTAAAAAACACATAATTCATAGACAAATGTTGATATTCTTTGGATACACTATTGATTTTTAAAATGCAGTAATATTGATTTATGTTTGATTTTTGTACTATTTTGTAAAAGTCAGACAGAGGTGCATACATTATAAACAATCCTATTTATCTTCCAGAAACAACAGATAAATGCACATTTTTTTGTTCAAATGGGGGGAAGAAATGGACAAGAGACCAAACACGGAATCCTATTCAATTGTTAGAAATATGTTGTATCAAAAGGTCAAATTTAAAGTCTTCTGTATCTATATATTTATGTATTGATATATTTTGAAATTCCCAGGCCTGTATACATACTCTGTTGTCCTGTCCATCCTTAGGACCGTTTAAAGACTGCCTGGGAGCCCTGGAGGACGGCCAAACCAACAGTGGCATGTATTTGGTGAAACCCGAGGGGAGTAACAAGCTGATGCAGGTGTGGTGTGACCAGCGCCACGACCCCGGCGGCTGGACGGTCATTCAGAGGCGTTCGGACGGTTCTGTCAACTTCTTCAGGAACTGGGAAACATACAAGGTGCGTGAGCTTCAAAGAATGGAGGCTCTGGGTGGTTTTTAAATGTTGTTTTGACATAAGCCAGAGTTAAGCCACAGTGAATTGGTTTCTGTTGGCCTGTTGAATGTACCCGCTGCCTGACCTGCAGTAAGTCACAGCCACAAGTCTGTGACCCACTGATTCAAACAATCACACCTCTCGGCGTCCCTGTTTTATTGCTATTTGACTAATATGTATATTTTGGGAGCTCTTCAAAAACCATTTAGTGAACTGTAATAAATGTAAAGAAAGAATACATCAATTGGTCTTTATTAGGGCTGGGGTGCGACATTTCCAAGACGTCAATCAATCAATCATTATCTGTATATCACAATTCATGTACAAGGCAATTAAAAGTGCTTCACAAGAGCAATTTAAAAACACATTCAAAATAAAAAAGTCAATGAAATATACAATCATTTCATAATAAAACAGCAGTATCAAAGTATGGGGTTCAAAACTCTCATTGGGTACATGCAGAGATTATATTTTTTATCGTTTGGATCGGAGCACATAGCACAATTCTATTCAAAGATTCAAGATTCGAAGGCAGTATTATTGAATTTTAAACAACGTTCATTGTTTGGAGATGACAGCTTCACAAAATGAGAAATGTGTTCATTTATGTATCTGTCCATTTCATCATGATATTACCTGCACTGTTAATGTTGTCTTTAACAATGCAGGTAATGTTATTCCCTGCATTGTTAAAAGACAAATGTGCAGCGTTCATCCCATCTTGTCCCATCCCTAGTCTTTATACAGGTTTCAAAACAAGCCAAAAGTCATGAATTTACAGTTACATATAGAGCTCATACATGAAGTTTGGTCCATCTGAATTCAAATGGACAGACATCATCATGTGCAGTAACAGTGTAGGGTGATATAAAGGAGTTTCATTCACAAATTTTGATGAAAGGAATAAGTCAGGAAAAAAACAGAATCTATATGTATCTGCTCTCGCTCATATTTTTGTCACTTTTCATTGGCTCAACACATACAAATATGATTAGTTATTATTATCATATTTTTGTGGACGTATATTTGAAGATTGACTTGGAAATCACGTTTGGTCAATATGTTAAAAACCAAATGTATTCATGTTTTCTTCATATTGTCCAGACGTAGTTAAACACATCACTTACAGAAAATAGGTTTGTTTTGACATTGTTCTGATGTTGCTGATTTGTTTTATAGCAAGGTTTTGGCAACATAGACAGCGAGTACTGGCTGGGTCTCGAGAACATCTACTGGCTGACGAACCAGGGCAACTACAAGCTGCTGGTGACCCTGGAGGACTGGTCGGGGAGGAAGGTGTTCGCGGAGTACGCCAGCTTCAGGGTGGAGAACGAGGCTGACTTCTACAAGCTCCGGATCGGCCGTTACCATGGAAACGCCGGGGACTCGCTCACCTGGCACAACGGCAAGCAGTTCACCACGCTGGACCGGGACCACGACACATACACGGGTAAGAGTAGAGCAAGAACATGGTTGACTTAAAACACAATGGTCCAAGAGTATCTATCACTGGGGTGTGAACGCGCTATAAGAAAACAGACGGCAAAACGAATAAAAAAATATAACTAGACATTGACCATATAAGGCGGATATATAAGGCAATGTTGTTTAAGGTGTTGAAATCAGCTATTGGCATAACAAACAAAATTGGTTCAGAAAAAAATACCAAATTAATGACACATAAATAATAATTATGTAATCGTTTCTTTAAAAATACCTCCATAAATGCACAACAATAAGATGACATCCACAAAGAAGAAACTATACTGTATATCCATGTTTTCCTTTTTTTTGTCTTCTTTAATTAAAAAAGCCTCTTCCATCAACACCTAACTACCTTTGCAAAAATCTGCAATCCATATCAGCCATCTGCCACTCAAACTCTGACCATATTAGTCGATCTCTTGAGCCGACACGTTCACACTTGTTGGTCTAGTTCACTCCGACAGGACCATGTGTGGTTCACTTGGAGGGAAACGCACAGACCTGTTTCAGAAGTTGAAAACAACTAAAGTGACTTGTAGACACATGGTTATTTTTGACCCCAGTGAACCCGAATTGGTGCAGGGAAAGTGAACCAGACCAACCAGTGTGAAGGCGCCCTTAATCTCTAATTCATTTGGAGGAACAAATATATAATATTTCTGTGTAATGTCTTTCTTATCTGGACTTCGTGTCTGTAATAAAGTTTAATAATATAACTAAACATTTGTATTATGTGTTTATCTTTTGTGTTTATTAGGAAACTGTGCACATTACCAGAAGGGGGGCTGGTGGTACAACTCTTGTGCCCACTCAAACCTCAACGGAGTTTGGTATCGAGGAGGACACTATCGCAGCCGTTACCAGGACGGAGTCTACTGGGCAGAATTCAGGGGCGGAGCCTATTCACTGAAGAAAGTGACGATGATGGTCCGGCCAAACCCCAACACCTTCCATTAGAGCTGCCAAAGACTTTTGGACGGCCAGGTTTCAGTGGCTCTTAAACCTATTTTTAAATGTGCAATATTAAAACCAACCTCCTGGACCGTGTGTGTCAGTTTACTGTATCCTCAACCTTATATTGCAATAATTAAACTGCTATTCAGGTAAAGTTGTATAATGTATAATTTAAATCTGAAAGACACAGGAGACATATCCAGTGATTTTTTATGCAGCCTAATAATGCAAAACACCACAAAGACTTTTTTATGCTTCAATCAAACAATGCGGTACAGCATTTAGAATAAAAAATAAACTGTTGCCAAATACATGTTTCGTATTTTTGGAAAGTCATTTGCTTGTCTATCAAGCACTGTATTTACTGTATAAATGTAGTTTTTTTCCGTTTGTACATAGGACTTTGTATGATAATGTAATAAACATGTTATTAATACAGCTTGTGTTTTTATTTTTGAATTACATCCAGAAAAGGATTAAGAGATTATCAAGTATCATTCACTGTTGATAACTTTTTCCAGTTTTTTTAGCTACTGTGTCTAAGCATTTTCCTTTATGTATCTTAAAAGTCTGTCTAAGTCCAGGTCTACAACAAAACACAAAGAATAGCAGTATAAGTACTTATCTAAACATGAACATCTTATTTGAGAACGATACACTAGCCTGGATAGAATCTGGCGGCCCACAGCGAATGAAAGGTGGCAAACTTGTAAAACTGATGTATTTAGCAGCCTTGACTCCACAAACCAACTCCACAATGTGTCAACGAGATCCGCAACAGCTGCAGAACCGAGCCAAACCTTCACGCCACAATCAGAAGAGAAGAACTGTTCCTGTCAAATTCTCTCAAAATGTCTGAAGTTAGAAAAGCACTGAAACTTTTATATCCATTAATGGCAGCTTGAGATGTCATTGAGGACTAACTAAACCAACGGGTCATTAGATGCAACTGTTCCAATCCCACAATGAATGAGCCAATGTATTCGGAAAATAAAACACAAAAGTTAAACATTGTTATTCTGGTTTGAAAGTCTGACAAAGAAAGTCATGAATCACCATCACTGATAGTTATTCCTTTGGGGGGAAATGTCTAATGTCTATGTGTCCATACTTGCATGCAAAAGCCAGATCCCCTCAGACCTCTGAAGATGTGCAGGGTGGGACCTGGATAGTTCTGTGATGGGAGACCTCCGGGAACACCAGTGGAGCAGCTGTAATGTGCCAAACTATTGTTGTATCCTTAGCAAGACACTGGTGGTGGTTGGAAGAGGCTAAATAGAACATACTGGTTGCCTCATGTCTATCAATGTGCCTCAGGGCAGCCGTGGCTATAGTTGTAGTTTATCACCGCTGTGTATGGCATGAAAGAATAACCTCTTTATGTGTCCTGATAGCACTATATATAACCATTGCATATTATTATTATCGTTAGTGTGATACTATTGCCGTCCGTAATACATTTTGGTGTTATATATAATCAATTGTTATGTACTGGGTGCATAAGTGAAGGAACACCACATAAAAGTAGAACAGCTGTCATTAGATCTACTTGAATCAATGCATATAGATACGTGACTGACTGATAGGGCTTCTGGTGATGCCCTTAAGCTATAGATATTCTCTATGATACAGATACAGAATATTTACAGCTTTAACAAGGGGAGACAATACATCATTTGTTATTGCCAATTAACCTGACAGCGGACATAGTTTTGCAGTCTCCATAAACATTGGATTGCACGAACGTCTGAAGGAGATGGAAAACCTTCAGCAACAGTGGGCGTGTGTGTCGTCCCAGCTCCTCAAACCAACATGGAAAAAGCCCGGGCTGACAAAACAGCTCACGCAGCACAAAACCAACCACATGCAGTTCAGACGTCAAACCAGAAGCTTCACATCTGTACAAATCCACGTCCTTGTACTTTTAATAGACCCATTTGAACTTTCCAATGCTTGATTTAATCATTGACAGTCAAGGTTAGGGGAGGGTCCCAGAAAGTCCTGAGCGGCGTGCGCTAGTGAACATTTTTCACGCACTTCCAACTGGCAAGACTTTTGGCACTTGACAGCCGAGGTTTTTCACTTATGTCAGTGGAGGAAAGGTCGCCTTCAAATTCTGAGACTGTAAAATAAATGAATAAAGAGAATCAAAAAAAAATGTTGCATGTCTTTTATCATAATTTCAGACATGTAACAATCCTGATACACGTCTGTTGTGACACATACGGAACTACTCAAAAATAGGAGTTGGCTATTTAATGATGTGATTTTCTTGGGGGAAAATTACTTGATTGTTTATGGCTTATTTTGTGAAATTGTTAAATTTATGTTTTTCCAAGTCTGTGTGACTTTCCACCAGTGGATGTGTACTTTCTATAACTTCACAGCTGCATGTTACGACCACTTTTAAAGGTCTGTGCCCTCAGCAGGGAACTTACAGGAAACCTATTATGGACGGAAAGGCATTTTTATTTTCTAAGCTCATGTCTAACCAAGTGTATACAAAATCAGAGTCAAACTTAAAACAAAAGACCTGAAGGAGTCCTCTTTTTCTTAGCATGTTGTTGATGTGGCCCTGCCTGAAGCCCCCTCCATGATGACTGATGTCTAAATGGTGTCTGCTTGTGTATCATTTGTGCCTGCTCTGATATAGAGATAGTGAATGTTTTGGAGGTTGTACAGTGATGCAGTGAGGCAATAAGGCTAAGGTTTTGAAGGTATACTTTCTGATCTTTTGTACACACAGTAAAGCAATAGCCCCCATCTCCAGATGCTCGGCTTGGTCAGGACCAGAGCTGGAGAATCATACCTATTATGTATGTTTTTGGTTGAATATTGATTGGTTATTGGCTTAGTAAGATCTGCTGCTTCGAATTGATGGCAGCATGCACTGGCTATGCCGTCAATAAACCCTGTCAATGCCAGAGATCATCGTCACTGTTCCACGCATCACACTTGTCCGTGATCTCGAGTATATCAGCAGTATTTAAAGACCCAGTGAAGCACTTTTTCCACACTTGAAGCACACTTGCTTCTGTTGCAAGAAGTTCCTGGGTTAGAATACCGCTCAGCACAGGGCTGAGTATGTATTTGCTTCATATCTGTGGATATGTATTTGCTTCATAACATGTACAATAGCCCCGTAACACTAGTGCCACTGAAAGACCTAAGAAATATACACAATACTTTAGGAACATAAAAAGAATAATCCTTAGAACAGGTGTCTCCAACCTTTTTCACCCACATAATTATTTTCACAGGGCAATAAAGACAGAGAGCTACTCCTTTAAGCAGCTCTGGGGAAAAATGTGTGATATATTGGTGTGGACAAGCTTGATATTGGGTACGGTCATTATTTACCATCACATATTGGTAAATAGTGCTCAAAGTAAGTGCATTTACAAAAATAAATAAAGATAATGAATAATACATTCTGAAATGTTAAGTATTTAATTGTTTCATTTCTAAATCCTTTGGCGAGCTTCCAGGATCTGGTGGCTCCCGATCTACAGGTTGGAGACCCCTGCCTTAGAACCTTACCCAAACAAGGAGACAGAGGTCTTTGATATCACACACTGTCCAGGATGGAAATATTGTTTCAGGCAAGACATGTTATTAAACAAAGCCAATTTGTAATTATGTATTGAGATTTCTTTTAAAAATCTGTATTCTGAAGCACACATTTAAAAACAAACAAATATAGATTATTACATTCTGAAATAAACAAGTACATGTCGCTTTTTATGTGTAGCTAAATGTTAAGACGTGCCCGTCTATAGAGTCTATGGTCTATAAGTATATAATTCCACATAGAGCTGTTTTGATTATTGATCAATCCAGCTGTTATTCTCTAAGTGAATCAATAAGATTTGATTAAAATTTGACATATAGAGCAGCTTGAGCCAAATAGCTAAATATTTAAACAGAAAACTGTGAATCAAAGAGGAGATCTTTGCTGCCCTGTGTCAGACTTCTAAATCTGTATCTAGAGCAGATATTCGATTGATCTATTATAGATGTGATTTATCACTCTTGGCTGCAACCCGAATTCATGATTTCTTTGATCATCAAACATTCATTCATTCACATTCAATTCATTTCATTTCATTCAAACATTATGGGGATGTTTCTGCTTTTTTATTATTTCTTATTTGATCGGTGCAAACTCTTGACAAATATTGGAAGACAAATCGATCACTTATTTAGAAAATTATTTCCTCCCATTCATGTAACTTGTTTAGAGATAACATTTCCAATGAACTCGAATGCAAATACAAGATGGTGATAACCTTCCGCAGTAGGACTATGTTTGCGAACAATAGGCCTGAAGTCTGACCTTGAGTTTTGTTCAGGTCCAAAGCAAAGCTGGTATTGCAATGATTTTCAAGCGTATGCTTATTTATGATTTAACATTAACATTAGCCGGAAAAAAAACTCTTAACAAGGAAATAGAACTCAGCACAGCAGTCAACCATTCGGCCCAATATCCATGAGTCAACCAATCTATCCAGTCTGCAAGGCGTACACCGCATACACTGATACACAGCGCCCTCTTGTGGCGAGAAAAAGGCTTGGCACTCAATTTTTTTTTTTTATAGTACAGTGGGGGAGAGCAACAAGTATCTACTGATGTACTAGTTCATTAAAATACTATTCATATGCGGATATGTTTTTTAATTCTCTAGACCAAAAGTGACTTTCTAGCTCCCCCTAGTTTATTTATGGTGCAGCACCATGTGCACATCTGCCCTACAATGAACTGTACCAAAAGTGAAAACAATAACTAGCCATTTTAGAATTATGATCATAAATATTAAAACGTCTTGTTCAAACCTCAGAAAAGGTAGAAATTATTCAATACGTATTTCATAAACAATTCAGAGATGAAGACATGCACATGTTTATCCAAGTGCAGTATCTGTTCATATTTCACCTGCTTTGATCGGTTGTAATTTCTATGGCTCAAAATACAGTACAGAGTTAGGGTCGGAGAGATGTGGATCCATAAGAGGCTCCCCTCTCAACAGGAGCACAAACCATCTTTTAATCAGCTGATAGGGTTTACATCATATGTACTTTTTTTTTTTTTCAAGGTACTCAGAATAATACTGTGTATAAATGTGTCTTTAGAACAGGCTAGTGGTTATAATAAAATAATAAAATTAACAGTTCAAACTGTTGGGAATTAAAATGCCTTGCAACACAACATCTCCTTCCAGAGTAATTGCTAATTGTATGATCTGTTCTTTGTTCTGTTGAAACTGTTGACAGAGGATTCCATTATCCGGGATGTGAATGTGGTCTTGTACTGCACTATTTTTATTGTAACATGAAAAGTTTGATGAAAATACTGTTCAAATAAATGAACTAACAAAGAAGCAAGATCTGGTCAAAGATTAAAAACAAGAGACAAGTAAGAGCCAAATCAGCCTCTTTATTTTACAAACAAGCGCATTTGTCAATTGACATTTTAATAATGCTTCATAAAAAAGCAATTTACAAGCTTAAGAACCAAACAAAGCAGCACAGAATGATTATGAGTAAAATATAGAATTTGAATAAATATACTTTTTTTCATGCTATAAAATAAATTCATAAATGGCAATAGATACAACTTAAGCTCTAGCTAGCTTCATTTACTTCATAGTTGTACAAAACAGTAGAGTTATGAGGTTCACAGTTGGGTTGTGAGGTTGTGTGTAGAGTGGACAAAACCAGAGTGGGGCCAACGCAACATTGTGCTTGTCATTCCTGACCTCCAGCGGCCCTTGGGCTCCAGCTCTGTGGAAAACATGGACTCATTGAAACCTTGAGGCAGAGTGTTTGAAAACCACTGAGTGAGGATTATTCCCCCGACCTGAAGAAGTGCACAATTGTACTACGGACATAAGGTATGCTGTGTCCAATGAGACCACTTTTAACACTATAGACCCTGAGTACTAAGTCGTTTTTGCTTTTTGCCTAATAGATATGAGAGCTGTTATAATGCCAGGTTTGAGAATGAGGAGGACCAGCGTTATTCCACCCTTCCTTCATGATCCTCAAATCTCAGCATTTCAGTCAAAAGAGGCCTTTGGAGATCAAGGAATGTATTGTAAGCACAACAAGAGTTAGCCCACTCCTAAACAGTGGCTGAACAGCCCAAAATCCCTTTCATTACAGGACGCAGCTGGAGGTGCAACTCCAACGCCGAGTTAACACAGTCAGCTCTTACATTGCAGTTCACCGACTACTATACTTTTTTTTCAGTTCGGCCTTCTGAAAGCCAGCAAGCATTACCAGTTTTTACTAAAAAAACAAACAAAAAACGAGCTTCTTATTTAAAAGAAAGTCAACCTGTCCAAAGGTTCACAAACTAAACTTTATCAATATCAAATAGTCCTACATCAGCTCCCTGAATTTTCATTTTAACGCCAATATTACCTACGCTCGAAAGCTCCAATACACTTTCTACAAATGTTATTGCTTTTTTTCAATACACAGTGGACAGAAATTGACAGAAAGAATCTATGGAAGACTTGAGATTTGTAAGCCTGTACTCAGTGTTCGTAAACTACCTGAAGTTCGGGTATAAAAAGGAAAAGGACGAGCTGCTATGTTAAAAGTAGTCGGGCAGCCTTCCTTTGTAAACACTTTTTGATTACTTTTGTGGCCCGCTAAGCACTGCCTTTTCACGCAAGAAGAGAGTGACCAAGATTGTAATTCAGCTTCATATTAAGTAGCATCTATATGTAACATAAGTAAATATAGTTGTCAAAAAGTATTGGAGATCCTCCTTAAGTAATGTGGATTCGTATAATGACTTTCTCTGCGTAGCTAGCTTAGAAGCTCACTTGATAAAGGTATCTAATGAACGCATTGAGGGAATTGGGGAGAATAGAGAGAAACGCATGTTCTTAAATGGTATCAAAGAGTAAGCAAAGAAATAAGTGCACAATCAATGGCATTGATAGAACCAAAACAAATACGCTAATGTTTACAAAGTTCAAATGTGCAATTTGGCTACGGTATATGAAACTCTCAGCCTTCGCCGTTCTATTCTAGGACTTTTTAGGACAGTCAGTTTGTCACTCATCACTTCCCTCGACACAAAAGCCCTGTTTTTCAGTACACCACGAGGATTGTCCTAGAAATACGATAAACCATCAGCAAACAGCCTTTTCTGATGGACAAACTATCCTTCGTCCATTCATCTGTCACTTTGCAAAACTCAAGGGCATAGTTGATAATGTTTAATTACTCAATTTAAATTGTTTGGACCAAATTTCAATATAAAATGTGTTCTTCCGCTTCCACAAATTAAAATGGACTGTGGCACAATGTTTAAGTGCCAGAATCTAAAATGTAAAGCTTGTGGCTAGGCACTAAGTGTAAGATGCTTCTGTGAGTATTTTGTCTGATGATTCTGGATAAATACTGCACAATTCTTACATTACACACATGTTATGGCTTGATGATAGGTTTAACTGGCTGCAGCTCAACGGCTGGTCATCATTTTATTCTATAAAACTGATTGTATTTAGCCACATACATTCCTTTGCCATAACTAAAACTGCATTCTTGCGATGCATCCAATAATGCAAATACAGTAGAGGCTGTCACCCCTCTTTCTTTGGTGTGAACGTTTGGCACACTGATCAATTTGTAAAATCTAAACATTGCTTGGTGCACAATTCCACATTATGTACAAGGAGCCAGGAATTATGAGCCGATTTGGCGATTGGACCAAGCCAACCCGACTCTGGCAAAGTAATAGACAATCCATGAGTTTCAGAATAATGAGAAAGGAGGACCGTTGCCAGTGATTTACATTTGGAGAAACAAAAAAGATATATTCTTTAAATGGGAGAAAGATCATCAAAATGTTCTTTTAAAAACAAGCTGAATAAAGTACTACTGTGTTATTTGGCAAACAGTGGTTTTTGGAGGTAATATATGAAAAGTAATGAAGCTACACGTGCAAAAATCCATACACATTTGGTTTCCTGGGTGAAGCCACTGACTGCAAATTCTCAGAAAAAAAAAAGAATACAGATTTTTTTTTTTTTTTTTTTTTAAGAAAGTATCAAAAAAGACATTTCGACAACTGCAAGCATAAGACATAAAATATGAAACCTTAAGCCAATGAAAAGAACAAAACTGATTGGGCACTGGCCATGGGGCTCTGAAACTGACGTGTGGGATTGAGTCCTACACAAAGGCAACGAGTCTGCGAAAAAGAAATAAGACCATAAGGAGACCACCCACCCTGAAACCAAGTCCTGTTACAATCACACCAAATATGATACTAGGAATTTAAAAAGACTATACTAGTCTGTGACCCACTAAGTAAAACAATGTATGATCGCACTGAGGTCAACTTGAAGCAGTTTCTGGATGCTCCACGTCGAGCGTAAGAGCGTATTAGAGCAATAGAACTGCTGTCCTCATTTCTCACTCACGTCACCATTTAAAAATGTAATCACAACAGTTCTCCCATCACCAACGCTGAAAAGCCAAAGTGCATCAGTTCTTTGGGTCACCAGCACACCAATTTATCATTTGATGTAGCTTTCATTTAGGGCTTTTCCACAAACAATGACAATACATCTGTGATTCAACAAAGGAAAGGCTTTTAAGGCAAAACTAACATGTCTTTTTGATTTTAATGGAAGCAAAACATATTTCAAAATGGCTGAAATTCCTAAATGATTTGCATATTATTCAGAGTAGAATATCGCTGCTTTGCCTGAACAGATTTAGACCTGGGCTTTCAACTACACAATAGAAGCTAAACCTGTATGTTCATAGAGCACTTACGTTAGACAAAGCTCAAGATGAAAAAGAACACAACTAATTTCAAGCATGTGAAATCTGTTATTTTAACATTCAAATAGTAACATCTGCATACTTGACTATAAAGCCTCCACACACTTTTAAAAAGGGGAGTAAAACCCTCAAAAAGAATGGAGTCTTCTGCATGGACCATATACCCCATGGCAGACGACGGCACTACGCTGGGCCAAGCTTCATCCAACGGATAAACTGCGTATTGATTCATGATAACAGGTCTGAAAACAGCAACTCGACATCCTTCTCACTTGCTGCTGCTTTACAATTCCCAAAAAGCAAATACACATTTAGGCTGGCTATTTAAATGCACTCATAGCATAGCACCTTCTTAATATATTCTTAACCTGGCTGAGCAACAAAAAAAACAGTAAAACTCATACAATCAGCAAGGAATATTTCTCCTAGGGTTCAAGGCTTTGTGTTGACTGAATATTACAGGGTTTTTCCAAGACAACTGTACAAAGAAACACTAACGGAATAAAAGTGAACCGATTTGTGCCTGTAGGTTCTGGGCTATGAGGTAGAACCTGTGTGAGTGTAGTTTAAATACTGTCTATAATGAGTATGTAATCGATTCATGAGGTATTGAGCGGATATTCACACGAAGCTTTGCACTGGCAGAAAATCATTCCTTGTGAGTTAGTGACCTCCACAGGCCACATGTGCAAAAACAGGTCAGGTAAAAAGGTGATATGACAAGCATCTTACCAGAGCTTTCACATTATCAATTATTGCAACATGCCTAGATATAACTCTGTAAATATGTTTTATAAAACATGAAAAGATAAAAAGATCAATCAATATGAGGACCTTGATTACTGAGGCCTTTTCAAAAATATTAACTTGTTACTCCCTTTGCTTGAAAGAATCTGAATTCTAGAAAGCACCCATTCACAAAATTTCCTGAGCCCTGGAGGACGGGCTGATACCAAAAGAATCCATTTGAAAGCTTCCTGAAGGACTTAAAAGTCACATCTGGAGGCATGCGACTCCTCTGGACTGCACTTGGAGCTCTCCTCCATGTCATCGGCCGGTGCCTCCTCAGCGTAGTGGGACTCAAAGGCCTCAGGGGTGTGGGCGGGATCACTGGGCCTGGTGCCCATCTCGCTCCTCTCTGGAGAGTCAAGATGATTACTCTCGGACACGCCCATGTGCTTCTTTCTCAGGTGTTGGTTGAGGGTGCCCTGAAATGGGAAACACTTCCCACAGATCTGACAGTGAAAAGGCTTGTTGTCTGTGTGGCCACGGATGTGGTATTCAAGCTGGTCTTTTCTTGTGTACTTCTTGCCACAGAATTTACAAACAAAAGGAGTGATGCCCATGTGCAGGCGCATGTGGCGGTCCAGACTGCCCTTCTGATTGAACGTCTTACCGCAGTAAATGCAAATGAGTCTCTCATTATAGGGGTACCACTGGGTTGGACGGCTTCGCTCTCTCACATCATTCTCTAAAGTGACAGCACCGATAGCCGCCTCACTATCCTCCGAGGCTGGCCTCATCTGACTCAGCACGGAGGGCTGGAGGGCCAAAGGACGCTTACCACGCGCCCGACCCCCCCTGATGCCACTGAGCAGAGAGCGAGAAGGACTCGTGTTGCTGAGGCTCACAAAGCACGGGGAGGACAGCCCTGAGTAAGAATATGCAGAAGGCTGGAGCACAGGCCCAAAGGAGCCCACACTCACAGCCAACACTTGCTCTCCATCCACCAGCTCGGTGTGATAACCATCGTCTCCTGCTGACGAGCTGTCAGAGTATGTGGGCCGCTCCGTCCTCTCCACTTTGATGTGCACGTCTGTGACCTGGCCATCCTTCCCAATCAGTTCCACTTGCTCAGTGTCGCCATCTATCGGAGCATCCTGCTCAGACACACTATCACTGCTGCCCCGGTCCGACTGGCCCTCCTCCAATGGCTGCCGGCCTTGGCTCACGGCTTTGGCAGCTAGTTCCAGACGTGAGTCATGCGATGCCTGGGACTGCCGGGAGTAGTAAGGGGGGGAAATCTGAGTGGGGTTAATAAAGAGGTCACTATCATTGATTCCATTGCGGCCACTCTCCTCTTTCTCTGGACTGCCCACTGGGAGGCTGATCTTGGAGTGGATGCTCTCGAGGATTTGGGTGCATTTGTCTATTATGGCTTGCATCTGCAGAAAACTGGCAGCAGTGAGGAAGCTAATGATATCTTTGAGCTGCAGGGACATGTGGCCTGTGTAGCAGAAAGCCAGGAGCTGCTCAAACACCTCTGGGCTTTTGATGACCGAGATCGAGAGGCCGCTCATGGTGCTGAGGGCCGAGTGGTCCCGGAAATATGGCGAGCTGGCTGCCAGCACGGCCTTGTGGGCCCGGAATGGCTGGCCTTGGATGTGGACGATGATGTCACACAGCTTTCCCTGGAGCCGCAGCTCGTTGAGCTGGTTAAGAACAGTGTTGCTGAACTCCGGCACATCAAACTCGATGTAACTGCCGTCGTCCATTTCTTCAAGATATTTCTCCAGTTTGAAGCCTGTGGGGAGGAAAAAATATGTTAGTGAACATAATGTACAGATATTTCGATTAACTTTGTGTTAGACTAGGATTAAAATCACCAAAATAATATAGCTTGACCTCTAAACCTGCTACGCTGTATACATTCAACACTGTAAATGGAGACCAGTGACTGCAACTGAAAATCAACTGAATACCAAATAGACCAAAAACAATTCAGAATTATAACAATATTCTTTAATTCAATTTATCATCATACAAGTTAATTTTGTTCATAGAAATATGTATGTTTGCTATTGTATGAATAGAGAATTCAAAGTATATGCATTACATACACAAAGTCAGAGGGGTTTGGCACAGGAAGAAGAAATACTGGTTCTGAAGTTGATCACCTAAACATGCTATGCCACTACTGAAGCCACGCCTAAAACCCCAAGAGGCTGTATGGTTACAAAATGTAGTATTTTAATTTACAAATGTGGAAAATAACTGAAAACTGGTGGAGCAGGACGGGTCTAAGCAGCGGAGGTGGAGTAGCCTCTGGGTGGAGCAGGACAGGTCACAAGATGAAGTAGCTGCTTGGTTAAGACCATTTTCTTTGCTCTAGTCCAAAGTAGGGTTGGGCGATAAAACAATAACAATATTGCGATAGGCACGTGTTCGATATCATTAGAAAACAAGGTTGATAGAATGTTTGATAGTTTCACTTCACTCCGTTAGAAAAAACAGGAAGAAAACACAGGAAGTAAAGCCGAGTCAGAAGCGGGCAGCATTCTGGGGAATGTAGGCAGAGGCTTCTTGACCTATCACAGCCGGGCAGGAACCGCAAAACATTTTGGGATATGCAAAAAAAACCAAAAAAAACAATCGCGCCATGTGTAGCGTCCATGGATCTATAGATCGTTTTTCAATGCTGTGTCAGTGGTTATGCATGTCCTTGCGAGGAATAGCATGTGCGGTGTGGGAGAGGCAGTGGGTACAGAGACTCGATGCATTCGGCGAAAGCAAGAGATGGACTTTTTCTGGAGCCATCAACAGGGACACAAGACACTCGAAAACAGCCAAAACAGGAGCTGAACAAGGACTAAACCAGGATTAACAATGGGGGACACCGTGCTTGTGAACATATTCCTCGAGCCTCATTCCCCCGTGACTGTAAACAAGGCTGCTAATGTGTGTTAGCCGACAGGACAAATGTATTTATTTATTCTAAAACAAATTACATATATATATATATATATATATATATATATATATATATATAAAATCGTTATCGACCGATATTAATAACTTATATTTAGGCCTGTCGCGATAGTCAATAAATCAATTAATCGCACGATAAATAAAATTTGCTCAATAACTTTTCTGGCCGCGATAAATCCCATTTACATGCTTGTTTGTTTCCCCCGTCTCTCTCGGGTCAGAGAGCCGCAAAGTGGTCACGGGAACATTAGCGGTCTAGCAAGCAGACGGAAATTACTCAAAAATACAAAATACAGCCAAAACAGGACCTAAACCAGGACTTAACCAGGATTGACAATGGGGGACACAGTAGTTGTGAACATATGCCGGCAGCTGAGTTCTCATTCAGGCTTGATTAGTGACTATACTAGCGCAGCTAGCGTTAGCGTGTTCGCCAATGCAGAAGTACCGTACCGTACCAATAAAATAAACTTATGGCGCACCTCCGTGAACACATACTGCTGTTATATAAAGTCTCTAGAAGGTCTCTGAACACAGAGATGCTGCAGACTTGCATTCTTGGAGTAGAACTTTACACAAAAAACCCGCTAGCTTAGCTGTTAGCATCAAAGCCCGCCCCGCTACTTCCGGTGGGCGCTACCGCAGCAGGACTTCTGTACGCCCCATTGGTGAACCCACATGTCAGTCACTTGTCATTCGCCTGGTGTGTCTTAAGCCACACAAAGTCAACATGTTGGTATTTCTTTCTCGTAATCTGCCATAAAGTCTGAGAAATTATTGACATTTGAGGCATCTGTTTCATATTTTCTTTACAAAGGTCCTGGCAGTTTTATTCCTGGTCATTTTTTGTTAAGAGACTTGAGTATTTTATTTATTGTTTTTGGTTGTTTGTAAATTTATTGTGTTCTAGCGTTAAATATTCGTTAAAAATAAAAGTTTATTTCTCTTTGAAAAGGTGTACCTGCATGATCATTGTAATCGATGCAAATGATCTCAGAACGCCAATATAATCGCTTATCGCAATAATTTCTGAGACAATTAATCGTCCAGCAAAATTTGTTATCGTGACAGGCCTACTTATATTGTGATATAGTTTTCAGCCATATCGCCCAGCCCGAGTCCAAAGTAAAAAGCTAAATGCTTCATTAGCATTTGTCAAAAAGTTTTCTTTTTTTTTTAACTTGATCCACTTGGTTCGGACCATGAATCCTCTCTGCTCCGGTCTAGACCAGTGCAAAAACATGAACACTGTACTGCAGCAACATCTCAGATAGGAAAAATCAATACAAATAAAAATTGTAAAGCACAAAACAAAAACTGTTTCAGAGCTACTTAGGACTTGCAGTCATTTTCCAACCAGTGGGGGCGGGTCCCGGCTCAAAAGTGGCCAAAATGACGTGCGCTGACATGCTTGCAATACCACCCCGGGCCGATGGGAGTGGACCCGGAATAAGAATTAGCCAATGCTAACATATAGCATCTTCTTGCCTCTCAAAAACGTCTTTACAGGATGGTCCAAAAGTCAGCTCTTGGCCCAAAGCTCCGTTCCACATGTGTGGAAATGCTGAGGGGAGTGAATTTTTTTGGACCACTCTAGTTTACTCGCTGAGAATTTTTGAAGTCACTCGTTTAAATGAATGAGACTCGTGCCGGCTGACGCATGCGCAGATGAGTTTTTTTCACATTTTCCAGCCCCCGAGGCCATTTTGAATCACTCAATGAGAGCCCAATTTTTGCGGAGATAGGCGTCCGTAAATATATACAGTCTATGTTTCCAACGCATTCAAAAGTAAACTTATTATCCACAACAGAAAAACCCAGAGAAAAGTCACATAATATGCCAGAGGTGAGGCCGATTGATGGTGCGAAGACTGCGGCGGCGTGAACATCCAAGAGGGCAGCACTCTCGCCTCTCAGCAAGAAGGTCCTGGGTTTGAATCCCGGTCGGACCAGGGCCTTTCTGAGTGGAGCTTGCATGTTTTCCTCGTGTCTGCGTAGGTTTCCTCTGGGTACTCCGGTTTCCCCTACCACTAACAACATTTACAATAGGTCTTGCATGCGCCTCCTGTACTGGCGACCTCGCTCCCATCTCTGTGTGGAGTGAGAGGACAAATGCTCAAAATAACAATTGTAAACCGCTTTGTGACTCTGGTCTGTGAAAGGCGGTATATAAATAAAGATTACTTACTTACTACTACTTACTTACTAACACTCCAAGCCCATAGCAGAGGGATGTAACCCTCTCCTCGGTAGAGACACGCGTCACACGTCTGTGTACACACACTGATGCTGTCTCTGTGTAGTCTATGGAGGAGTGTAGAGGAGAGTGTAGGAAGGAGCGCTACCGCAGGGCCTTTATCCCCACCGCTGTCAGACTGTACAATAAGTCACTTTACTGCTACTACTATTGACACTGTTTCCAATTGACACTTGTCACTTTTATTGTACATATATCCTGCATGTAACATGTTTGCACATTTCCTCCTTTTGCACAATCTGAGTGTCCTATCCATGCCAAATGTGACATGTAAATTTCTCCTATGTGAGATAAATAAAGCACATCTTATCTTATCAGTTTCAACTGGTCACATGATTTAATGATGAGGCGTTTAAAAGCTTAACTGTTAGTTTCCGACAATAAACAAGCGTCCTATAGCTATTCAAACGTGAAGGAGTCAAAACAATCAGTCCATAAACTATGCTCTGACAACTGTATCACAATAAATACATTAAAAAAAGTTGCTGTATAGCGGCTTTTAGTCCGCCAATTACAATACATTAAATGCAAAAAAGTTTAAGTGAAGTCGCTGGAGAACAGTCCAACAGTTAATATGTCCAGACAAAGCAATTTTATGATAAAGAAATTGAGACATTTATGCATGTTGTGTTTTTTTGTAATTAGGGCTGTTTCAGTCAAAAAAAAAATCCCATTTAACAGAAATCAATATCAAAACAGTTGTCAATTATTGAAAAAAACTTGAATAGTTGCGATTAACTGATTAATGGTGACAGCACTACGCACGACTCAGTTGAGCCCTGACGTGTAATGAATAACTCTGTAATGTAGTCATTTTGTAAATGTACTTTCAAGATGCTTCCAATCGTTGTCAGTGCTGCAAACATGATTACAACCTGGAGTTGTGAAACGACCAGTAAAAATGGATTTCTCAGCAACCAGACATGCCTCAGGAACTTTGTGAATATGATTACATATTGTATTATTGGAAAAGAGTTGTTTTTTTCAAATAGTATAGAAAAGGAATAGTTATAAAACTGTTCCAAAAGCCATATTCAAACTATGCGTTCTTCACTTCAACAGCTCAGTAAAGACTGCCAAAAGCAGAACGAAAGAGCCAAGTTGAAGAGTGGCCAAAGAATGTATGCTCAGAAGTGGGGATGCATGCTGGCTTAGGTCACATGCTTGGTCCATCTGTGTAAAACAAATCTTAAGTTCACTATTCAAGCAAGAGTGTAGGCGGTTGGTGAATCAACTGTAATTAGAAGGATAGCCATATTCTAAAATTAATTATGATTCCATTTCAGTGGCAGTTATTTCATACAACATGTATGAAGTATTATGTCTACATTCTATCTGCAAACAGATCTGAATTACATTTCCTTCAGGACTAGAGCAAAATCGGTGAAAATTATACTCTTCTTAAAAACAAGCTATTTATGCGTTTTCTTTGACATCAGCGAGTCTTGGTTTGCAAACAGCATATAGGGCAGGCATAACCCAGGAGAGAAGTGCTTAACAAGCAACGGTTGCAAGAATAATTTAACACAGACGATTTGCATGTTCCAGTGAGGGATGCAGTGACAAGACTAACAACATTTAATAGAAATACAATTACATTTTCTCCCCTACAGCCTACAAAGCTGAAAAAATATGTACATTAGGTTACAAAAAAGAAAAGATTATGATCGATTAAGCTAAAAATTATGCTTTTTATTCTAATTTGATTGTATACATTTGACTCGGATAAAGGCGAACTGAAGTGAGCCCTAATTTTTTAATGGAAATTTGACAGTTTAGTTCTTGAATCATAAATCCAAAAAGTTACCAGGCTGTACAAAGTTGAAAAGAAAATGGGTGGCCCTGTCTGAAATTATGAAAATGTGTAAAAATAAGATTCACTTGGGCACCAAAGAAGACATTTACATTATTATTAATTACACCATAAAGCTTAAACCGAAAATCAACAGATTAGTCTGCAGGCGCTGCACTGCTCTTGACAAGAGAACTGAGTGGCATTAAAGAATGGGTCAAATGCAGAGGACACATTCCCTTCGTCTAGTTAACTGACTGTGTGCACCTCAACAGAAGCACTACTCTCAGAAGCTTTAGTCGTCTCACTCAGCAAGAAGACCTTCTAAACGTCCTAAATGTTCAAAACTGCAGACAAAAGGTTGTGGACTTGTCATAATGTAACAGAAAGAGCAGCCTCATTTTGGTAAAACATTGATACATTGTACAGGACAAGAATGAGGGGCCACTGAGGGCCTTTTGACTCTGCGCAGGCCTCATACTGTAACCAGCAGTAATAGTTTTAGAGTATAGTTTTTAGAATATATTCACTGTAACCAAAGTTTTTTCTTCTGTCAAATGTGAATGCAACCCAATTGGCAAATGTAATGAATAAACACACAGAGTATGTTCAAGGTTACAAAATGCACAGAATCAAACAGATAAAGTAGTTATGATCTGCCTTGTCACATTACTTGTATTGATGCCTTGTATATTGATGTACTATATAGAATATACTTTCATACCACTGTCGGCCCTTTCTGAGTTGAAGGACAATTGCAGTATTTTCAAGGGTTCCGACGTCCCTCTGCTGTAGTTAAAAACATATTAAAAAGACATTCTAGTTGATTCAAACTGAGATTAGGGGCTGGGACAAAAGGGAAGTTTTACAAAACTTCGCATATCTTTCACAATCAATGGTGAAACTTACATTACAAGAGCAAGCAGCACTGAGAAACCAAGTCCTTGATCTATTTAACCGGTTACCATGTGTACTGTAAAACAAAATCGATAATATATAATCGATTTAAGCACTGGCAGAGCTGCTAATGGTGACCTGACTGAGTCCTCTCAGGTGTACTGAATAACCTGCAGTGTCCCTGCACTTTGCCCCGTTCCACAAAGACCTGCAGATGTGCAGAAATGTTTACACGGTTGTATAATCTTATTGCAATATAAGAAACATTGACACATAATGAAAGTCACAAGTAATGAGAAGTTTTATGTCAGCATCTTTTTACATTTGATTATGTGTTTTACATTGTACAAATCCTCGGAGGTGCCGCAAATAAACACATCTGTGCTGCTTTCCAAACTTGGAGAGCGTTTATAATCTGGTTAGTTTGCTCCGTCAGTAGTGACTGGGTGGGTCGCCTACGGTACGGTCAGACTTGTTTTGCATCAAGTTAAAACGAACACATCGGTATTGACTCTAGTCTGGTTTTGGTTTTCATTATTAGCAACATTTTAAGACTCAAGTGGTTCACGGGCCGAGGTGAGCCTGCTCAGGCCAGCACCAAACACGCTTTAGAACATGCAGTGATCTGCTCTGACAGCACTGCAGTGATCCAGGCGCAGTGGGTCATGGTACCGTCACAGATCTCCACAGAAATACTAATAAAGCGGTGTTAGTTTGTATGAAACCATACGTGGCACTGGTCCTGTACAGAAGTCCGAGTCCATGTCACTTGTCACATGAAAAGGCTTTGCTGTTTCACAACTTTAGCATTAGCACTCGGCTAGCTGTTAGCTCACTTACCCGAGCTAAGGGCTGTGCTAGCCCCACCAAGCAGTTTCCGAAAGCTGCTGTAGCATGAGGTATGCTAACTATTACAGGAGCTAACACCACACCACTTCGTTGTAAGTTCAGTCAATTAAACAAGTCACAGGAAAATAAGTGCACATTGGTCTTACCGTCTTGTAAGTTATCGTAAAGCGTAGTCCATTCCCTCAGTGATCGCCTAGTGCCGCCAGGCCTCCCCCCCTCTCTCCAGATGTGTCAGACAGAACTGCTGCTGCAATTTTTTTTTTTTTTTTGTTTTTTTTGCATCAACAGGAAGTATTCTTTTGGCTCTTTGCATTCATTCTATCTGAGTGTTTTGCAGCAGCCCCTCCCATGCTGGTGCTACTGTTATACTGAGACATTATGTACTGGAGGACCGTTTATTCCACAGGACCAATGTGTAAAGAAATGTAGAGAGTTTGACATCTCTTCTGTCAGAGTTACTGAGGAGCTGAAACCAAGCACGGGGATTCCTTTACTGTGGGTTTATACAGAGTTACACCAGTTTACATTGAGACATTTTAAAAACACTGTCTTGAGATGAAAAGTAATAAAATATTTTATAACTTTGACCCTGGTCACTTGTATATGGTCTTACAAATGTAAAGTATTATTCCTATTACTATTCTCTTGGTTGTGTCACACAAATGGTACACGCTATTATTCTAAATGTTCTGATAGAAATCTTTTATTGAATTGTTTCGAAAACCAATTTGTAACTAACTGGAAACAATGTCAAGATTTTATGCTCATTCTTAAAATGACCACAAAGGGGAGCCATAGTTCAAACTTAGGGAGAAGACGTAATTGAGACGATACATCTGATTAATTGTTTAATCATAAAACTGAGGATATTCACATTCAGAATGTCTCATAGTTAGACGATATGTAGGCTGACATATCTACTTTATTCTTTTACAGATATTTGTTAAAGAAATTTGATTTTATTTATAATTTATATTTATATATTATATTTATATATCTTCATGTAAACATAGTTTTACAGCAAACTTGTTATTGCCTTCAATATATATTTTATTTTCCATCTACAGCCTCCTCCTGGGGACTTGAAAACTGTGTTTTGTAGATGGAAGAATGCATGCAATGTTTTTCTGTGTGAGTGACAGGTTGGCAGCAGGTGAATATCTGACCCTATCTGACCGCAGGTGGCTGATCAGTACAGACAACAGAATCGCTTTGTCATTGCATGTGCTTCTTTTTTAACAGGTCACTTCTCTATTTGACTCAGCCTTTTGTCCTTATTTCTGGAGAGGTGTGTATTGCTGAGGCCCAGCCATGCTACAGTGATTAAAGACGCTTTTTCTGATCCGCAAGCTGATCATGATATTGATAACATTTCAAACACACCCTAATCAAAGGCTGTCCTGTTGGACTTGTAATCTGTCCTGAAATAAGGCTTTGTTGGCTCAATGTCTTTTGCCAGCTAGGAATGATTTGGTGCTCAGCTAATGGGCGGTGTGGTGCAGGGATCATATAGGAGCTCCAGGTGGTTCTGCCCTTGGCCTCTGATATGCTTAATCCTACATGACTTTGCAGAATTCTCCAACCATCGGCTTTGTATAAGACGATATATGTAGACCAAGAAAATCATTTGTTGAAAGAGCTCATATCATGTATCAACCGCAGGAATTATAGAGGGCAACAGTTTGAGCCTAATTATATACGTATACATCTATAAATGTGTAGATGTATAGTACAACAATGGCAGATTTAAAATGTATAACAATAACATACATGCATAATGATTTTGATTCCGTTATGGTGATACTTAACGTCACAATTGTTTTTATATATATATTTGTATGCTCATAAGTCCAAATCTTCATATGAATAACACATTGTGCTCTTTGCCGGCTGGAGCCCCAGAATACCTTGGCCTTGGGAGCAGGGTAGAACAATGGCCTCCCAGTCCTCCTGTCTAGGAATAGTGTATAGCTCACTGATGGAGAACATATTTCCCAATAGCAGGTGTCTGGGTGAGTCCACACTGATCCTCACCGTGACTGTAAATGAAAGGGTCAGCTCGTCCAGGTGCGGGGTAGCCTTTTCCACCGCTCAGGTTACATCTTGATGCAGAGGCTGTCTATGGAAGAATGAACATGACAAATATGGCTTTAAAATCATAAATGCAGTTTTTTTTAATTGACTAAGTGGAAGACTGAAAATGATGGTTACTATTGGTGTATTTTTAGTGTTGAAAAAAAAAATCCATACACAAATTCTAGTTCCAATCCATACATTATATACTTTAACTGTTTATTATTAAGATTTTAACCTATACATGCATGGTTCAACTTTCATCTTGCTAATTACCCAATGCTAACCTCATTTGCATACATTTCATTTTAAAACCAGCTGGGCTCTAAACCAAATCAAGTACCAACCCAACTGTATGAAGCCTACAATTTGGCATCACAGTGCAATTAATGAGCTCTCGGATGTGTTATATGTTTGACTGAGAAATGAAGCCAATTTGTGGGAATGGTGGCCTGGGGTTGTGGAGGGAATACAGAGTGGCTTGTAAAGATGAGTGATATCTGGCACAGCATGAAGAGAATGAGAGGTGTGCTGCTCGGTGCCTAGCTCAAATGAAAGCTGTGATTAGTGGAGCAAAGATCAAAATGGCCGATCGCGCGGAGACTTCAGCTGGGCCCTTTGTTATTGATAAGTCTGTCATCTCTGCTGATATTGGGGCAGTAATGACAGCTGATGATTAGGCCACTCCAGAGCTATTAACTACATTTCTTATCCTTTTTAGTGGGGCCCAAGAAAGAGACAAAGATAGCCTTTATGAAGCCAAGTTCTTAAGCACCATCCACCTGACCTAAAAGCTACAACTGTTATGTCTTTCTGCCAGACCGGGACCATGATGAGATGCATGTCAGAGGTCGCCCTGAGCTGCTGTTTGAAATGAAGGGGTTCTGAGTGAGTAAGCTGCTGAAAGACGACTGCAGTGAAATTACAGAAAATTGGCTGTTTTGTCAACATTTCATCAGCAGATTTACAGAAAGCTGAGCCGAGCCGTTCTCTCTTCTCTTCTCTTTCATGAGGCTAAGGAGATTGACTGACAAACAAATCTCCTTTTTATTTCTTTCTCGCTTTCTCTTTACTTTTCTCAAAGTGACATTTAATATGATCTCTTTTTAATGATCTTAAGTGGATGTAATTCAATATCTCCCCATGATAAAGGCGAGTTGTATATCATAAGAGGGTGTGCCATTAGGATACAAAGTATGAATAATTAGGTTATAACCTCTGGATAATAGGGCCACATAAATACAGTTCAACCTGAGTGACAGGATATGAGAGGATGTAAAGGATTCTATTTGTTAGTTTAGAATTGTTTGGTGACACTTAAAGCTGGGGTACACAGAGAGAGTCTTGCAAAACCATGTGAACAAATCATACCCAATTCTGTTTTTTCTGTATGAAAAAGACACTCTTAAGATTGGACAGAGGCCATCTTAAGATTGCATACATGTATATAAAACATGTGAGATAGGTACCTAACTTTTGTGTTTGAAAGTTAGGTACCCCAGCTTTAAAGTCTTGTCATAACTGACGTATTATAAGTCAAATGACACAACATACCTGGGTAAATGCTATCGTCCAATAATTCATTGTGTAAACTAAGAATCATTAAAAAAATTCTAATAACGATATCCAATGAAGTACTAAGGATATATAGGAGGATTTTCGACTTCTGCGTGGCTCATCAAGACTATTGGTCCTCCCAATTATCAATCATTCTGGTGATATGTGTTTGTCAAATAAGACCAGTGAGTTTTGTTTAACAAGTGGAGAGGGCGCTTCTTTCCTGAAATCTGGGAAAATCAACCTGTACACCAGTTTACGGAATGTGAGGTGAAGGGATATATGAATTGTGTACATTAAGATTTGAATAGCAGGTGTTGGGAACATAGTATTTGGGTCATAGTTTCCTGTAGTAGTTAGAGCACAACATTTGCAGCCTCTGTTGTGCTGTCTCTGACCCCAGCTCAGTGTCTGGCTCTCACCAACAAAGGCCAAGTGGAATCTGAGGCTTGTTGGTTTAGCCCCCAGTGGCTGGAGGCAAAGCATCTTTCATTAACGGCTAAAACCTCAGGAATGAGATACTGGCTTCACGATAAGATCTGGTAACGCAGTAACATGGAATTATGGAAGAAGAAAATTGCCATTTTGTTTATAAGCACCTGTGATCTCCCATGGAAGCCCCCACTCCTGTTCCCTCTGCCTGGGCCGGTCCCAAGTGAAAAGCAGGGGTCCCAGAACTCAATCCATCCAGGGGGGATTTTGGGGCCTGGAGCTGCGGTGCTGCAGTTGAAGGTCAGCCAGAGAAACTCATCTCCTGCACTCCTGAGACGTCTCCGTCTGTGGTCAGCAAATGCTTATAAGGTCATACAGCAGTTATGAGGCACTCTGGAGGCATTGTCACAGTGTTTTATCGTTTTACCAGTGAGTGTGGACAAATCAGACGGCTGCTCTGAGAATAAGGGAGTTCTTGTTTTGGTGTTCTGCTCCTCTGAAGGTATGTCGGCCGAGCAACTTTCAGAAAGGTGTTTCTTTATCCGAGCCTCAAAGGGCACAGCACAGCGGCTACAGTGGACTCATAGGTGGATGGTGGCTTCATAAAGACTATCTTTGTCTCTATCTGTCATTTTGACATCTGAGGCAGGTTGGATAGCCTTTTACTTTGACAAAAGGTCCGATAAACCCCTTCCAAGTACCAGGAGTTGGTTTGAATACAAATATTTTAAAACAAGAAAAAAATATCAATGTGGATTCAATAGCAAGCATTAAGTGCAGTACATAGTAGTGTTGTCACAATATACATTTCAAAACGTATAAATGCTCTTTTTGGACAATACACTGTCATCTTCAAAATGATAACACTAATATAGTTTTTCAGTGTTAGTTCAAATATAAATTTTGACAACCCAAATGCAACACAATCTTACTAAGAAAGTTTTGATATTGTTCATATTACACTTTCTTCCAATAACCATCTAAAAAGTAAAACAGTAGAAACATGATCACTGTCCATTAACATATGCAATGGCAATGACTTACTTTATGCAAGGCAGTCATATGGACATCTCAGTTCAAAACGCACATGTTATAATATGCATTGGGATTTTAAATCAACCTTTATGAGACTTTCCCAGAGTCTCCATGAGCAAAATACAGGACTGAACGTGAGACCCAGTTCAAATGCCTGGCAATATCTGCACAGCAGATTAAATACAAGAAAAGAGAGAAAAGTCTTATTGTGGAAGAGCTGATGTGTTTTTGTCTTCTCTGGATAGTATCTTCATCACCTCTTTAAATTTTAAAGCATTTGGCTCAGAGCCTATGGGCAGGTTCTCTTGAGGAAGCAGCAAAGCAATCAGGGTCAATGCCGCCATAAATCTTCAATTGTCCACTTCTGAGTCTCACTTGAACACTTGATCTGCATTTTAAATAGAATATTTATGGTGGTGTGACTTGAAGAACCAAAAAAGAAATTTGTTTGGAATCCACAAAGTGAGTATTATGTTTTATGTATTTAGTGGGAGTCATTTCCATTATTTATTTGTACGCAGGCCAAATGGATTATACATTTCCTTTGCCTTTGGGGATGAATTGGGGGGTCTAAGAGCATGTATTTTGCACCTCATTTCAGATCTGAGCCTCAGCAGAACTATATGGACTTAACATAAGCCAGCTTTCTCCTCTTTGTTCTACTATTGCTTGGTATATTACAGAACACCTCCGTTGCCTATTCATCAAATCCAATACAATAAAGATGAATAAAGCAGTTGGAAATATGTTTTTCTTTGACCACCTAAACTAGAACAAATTACATTCATACGAGTGTCCTGTGAAAGGCAGAACAGACATAAACAACGAAAGTTAAGTGGGAAAGGGAAGAGAGGGGTACAAGTTCAGGACAATATTTGGAAGCTAAGATACTGACAGTAATTCAATTAGAGAAGAATCCTCTGCTGTTCTTAGGGTCAGAGTTATCCATGTTAATCAGGGCAGACCGGAGACTTATAAGCTGCTGGTTTCCTGCTGGGCCTCTGCAGTCTGACCGCGTACCGCTGTGTACGCAAAATGAACCTTTGCAGCTGTATATGTAGATAAATTGTATATAATGTTGAATTACAGTCTTAGCTCAAACATGATAAAATGCCTGATTGGGTTTATTTCACACAAAAAACTGAGTAAACTGAGTAGAAATGATGACTGAATGAAATCTAAAATGCAGATTTTGCTTGGGTGAAACCTACGGCTCCTGGACAGGTGGATGCAGAGGCTTAAGTGTGCCATGAACCCAAACACACACAGAGCCAGAGCTGTCATCTGGACTTTCAGATGAAGTGGAGGATTAGAGCAGAGGTGAAAGCAGCCGAGGCTCGCTGTGACAGCAGATGAAGGCCGATAGGGAAACATTCTGTGGAATTTACCAGCATTAAAAGGGCGGAGCCATGAGGTGGACCTACATAACGCATATTTGTTATATCATTCAGAAGTCTGAAATGGTGTAAAGGTCGAGATGGCTGAGTCAGCAAATAAAATACTGCATATTTGACATCATGCTGAGTGTCGATGACGGAGCTGACGTGGTACAAATTGCTGCCAGATCATAGAGTGCCTGTCCACTCGGTGTGTGTCATATATCTATAGCAGTATTATGGCAGAGCAGGAATGTGCTTTTGACTGAGCTGCGGTGGTCCCTTGGCCCCAGTCATTCGTCCTTCCACAGACACGCTGACTGGGCCGCACTGGCTCAAGTATCTCCACTAACCTCTCCTTTGTCCTGCTGCAAAATGGCCCCTTTTGTGCGCTGTTTTCTGCAGGTCATTGTAAGGAGCGCTTCTTAGTGTCAGCTTTAATTCTCACTGTAACCTTAGCTGTGTGATGTCTTCCGACTATCACCATGCCTGGCATTCGCTGCTCCTCAGGGAGCTGAGTATGCACTTACACCCCCTTCTCTTAACTTAACTGCACCCCGGGGACAACTCACAAACTTTCTTGTTTAAATTATTTAAAATGCCCTTTAATTGACATCCGTTAGACCTCACCCCAAGCACAACTTACAGCTGCTCTGTGGCAATAAATATGACGCTGTGGTGTCTTCTACACACAGGAGAATAGCAAAGAATGAAAATGTTGAACCGGTACGGAATCTCAAGGAGACTAGAGATAGTCCTTTCAACTGTCTTAAAGCTGGTATGTCTAACTTTTTAACCACAAAAAGGATAAAAACCACAGTTCCTAGATCTCAAAACTGGTTCTACAAATGTTTTCTTTTTCTTTCCAGTGATCGCCACAGAACAGTTCCCAGGGATCCCTCTCCAGATGTTGATGCTCCTCGTAGGCCTAACAGAGCTGGAGGATTTTACATATTGTACCAGTTTTTAGTGGTAGGGGACATCGGAGCACCTCAAGGAAACCTACACAGACACAGGGAGAACATACAAATTCTATTCAGAAAGTCCCTGTTCCAACTGGGATTCAACCCCGGGCTGAGAAGCGAGATTGCTAACCATTCAGCCACTGTGAAAGATACAGAGAGCATGTTGTAGTTTGTTCATAAAATGTTACAAGACTCTTTCTACTACTTTCCTTTACTAGATAAGTACCAGAACAAAATATCATACCGTATGTGCGTACTCTACTCATAAATCACTGCTTCCAGGGTCCTGCACTATAGAAAAGCCCCTTGTTTTGTTTTTATGACCCATCACCGCTGCATGAACCAGAAATTAAATTGACCTCTGTCCAAATCCCGCCCACAAAGCCGAGTGATGGGAAGTGTCCTAGAGGAAAGCAAGTCGAGTTGCATTGTAGGGAAATGCATCACAAAGTCAACAGCAGCGGTATTTTTCTCTTTCTCTGAACTTAAGCTGTGATCGCAGCTGGGGAGATAGCGCCGCCGGCCCCGTCTGGATGTCGAGACTCCAAAATGAGAAGAAACAACAGGAGAGAAGAGAAAAGCGGCTCGTGTTAAGACAGCAAACATCATAACCTGATCTCCACACTCGGCTGGGGTGCACTTCACTTTGGCTCTCTTCTGGGATACTGTCCATCTTCTGCTAAAAATAAATCACAGCAACAAAAAGTTGAAAAAGTTGTTACTTTTTTAATGAACATTAAAGGAGACATATTGTGTAGAAAAACATTTCCGACCTTGTTACACCATAATCAAAAGCAGACCTGGAGTTGTTTTTAGATTCATTCACACTAATATCAGAAACTTATGACACAAATCTGTAACTCCGCCCCTTCTATCTACTAGCTCCTGTCTCAAACCTGTTTTATACCGTATACTTATCGCCATTTACTTTATACTTACAATATTATTTAACTTTCTAAAACGTGAAAAGTAATAATTTGATACTTTATAAAACTAATAATCCCAATTGTTGGTTTCAAAATGAAGAGTCTTAAAAGTAAAATGTTGTTGGAAAATATCATATCTTTGGTACACTTACCAGACAGAACCCTGTAAGTCCCAAATTGACACTTTGGGTTTATTTGAGCTGAGTGAACAATGGTCCTGGCTTTAGAAAAAAATAAAAATAAATTTACATTCTTGAAAGTTATGTACCCCAGCTTTATGTAAATATAATGAACAGACTGTAATTATCTCTATGTATTATGTTGTGGTTGTGCTTTATGAATAAAGTGGATTGGATTGGTATGGATAATCTTTACTAAAAGTCAAGAGAAGATGGGCTGGTGTGAAATTACTTAGAAATGGAGAAACGCAATTCCACTTTAGGTTCAGCAAAACTATTGTATCTTTGTTTTTTAATATTACATCTAAACTGATCTATAGTTATATAGTTATTTAGGGCGATCCTTCAAAGCCTAAAATCAAGACAATATGCGTATATTGACAAAGGAATGGCTGCATTCCTCTGATAAATGGGGGTTATGTCAGCATATCAATCTCAATGATACTTCTTTTAACTGCACAGCCTTGTGATGGTAAATCTAATACAGTACACACAAAAATGTCCATACAGTTTGAAACAAATGTGGATTTTTTAAAAATTCTTGACGGTGTAATTCAAACATGCTCATGATGTTGCAGTCACTGCTCCGGCCTCACATTCTCCTGGTTGAACCCGTGTCTAGGGGGAGGCAGGCGGGACGGTCTCATGTCTCAAGTCCTCACAGTTCACTGGCTCCTTTAAAGTGAGCACACCCACCGAGGCCACGGGGAATACAAAAACCACAAACACTGAAGTCCTATCTGAGACACCCACAAGCACCCAAGCACATACAGCATTTGTACAAACCCTTCTACTATTGCTATGATTCACCCTTGTGCATGTACAGATACTCCTGGGAATGTGAAATATCAAAACAAAAATGTGTCCTCCTTATTCTTGTCAAATCCTACATTCTGGGACAAACCTGGACCAGTTTTAACAGTTTGAAAAAAAATGAATAGGGATTTTACAGAAGTTAACCTCTTAACATCCGCCTCATTTTGGCTCGTGCACAATGGTTGGGCATACCCAAATGTCTTTGCTTATTTAAAAACACATCTTACATCTCACATGCTTGTGTGATGCATCATTTTAAAGCTAGAGCCTTCTAGTTTATGTAAAAAAACACTAAAATAATGTTTGTCATCCCTATTTTCCTCTGCATCCTTTGAAGTTAGGGAAAAAAACCCAATTTTTTTAGGCCTCGCCTAACATTTTCAATTTCTAAAGGCCCTAAAAAAGGCATACTTCATTGTAAGTTCACAATATTCAAACCCTCTGTTCATTGTGTTGTTGACAACAACTGTCTAAAGTTTCAGACTTCTAAGTTTTATAGTTTTTATGCAGTTTCTCCTTTTCATCAAGTAGTGCACATTTGGCACAATTTGGCACAAGTGTGCCAAATTGTGCCAAATATCTTTACTTACATTTAATCATCATAAAAACGATATTTTTTATTATTGGTACTTATAAGTTACTAATCTATGTGTGTTTTTCTTTTTTAAATGTCAAAGTTATTTTTTTATGAGTGTAAATTCATTGCAGCTTCGAGAGCGTCTTTTGGCTTCCATTACGCACAATTGTCCAGGCCCAACATAAGACAGGAAACCATTGTCCCACCCCTTGTTCGAAAGCGTTCCTCATTGGCTACAAGGACATGCCAATCGTAAATCCCGGAAGTAAAAGCAAACAAGTTGGGACCCCACAAAAGATCAGTGTTCAATGCGCAAACAGCAGCGCAAGCTGTACTTACGGGACCTCTTGCAGACCCAAAAATTGGTCTAGCTTTTCGGGAGTAGTCTCATTTGAAAGATAAGGAGCTAAGGAACACGTGGATACCAGATGTTTGGGTGAAAAACAAAGCTAAAAG
Organism: Knipowitschia caucasica; assembly: GCA_964034765.1. Classification (NCBI taxonomy): domain Eukaryota; kingdom Metazoa; phylum Chordata; class Actinopteri; order Gobiiformes; family Gobiidae; genus Knipowitschia; species Knipowitschia caucasica. The sequence goes on from OZ035831.1 coordinate 33,961,699, forward strand.
TCCGTTAAAAGTGAAAGAGTAACATCTGTGCTCTTTTTTTTTCGTTTTTTTCGCTAAAGATAAATGCACATTTTTGGATTATTTCTGCAGAATGGATTTTACTTTGGGAAATACAAGTGGATATAATTTTCCTTTGGACTGTTCCAGAGAGAATGATGTATTGCAAGCTGGGAGGAGAGCTGATTTATTTGTACAGCACAAGCCCAAAGGTAAAAAACTATTTCGGAATTGATTTATTTTGTGCCCACATTATGTGTTATATCTTTTGAATGCAAAGTCTGATGTGGTTTACACTTGTATATAAATGTAGATAAGAAAAAGCTTTAAAATGATATACAGCTTTTGGGGTTTGGTGTTCAAAATACATCTGCTATTGCCAGCAGAACATTTAAAAACATAAAAACAGCGGTTAAAAAAGAGGTTAAATCTGGAGCTTTTTGCTTTATTACAGGTCCCTAAATGTCATTTCCAGTGACATTTTCCTCAGCTGTGAAATTAGAATTGTTAAAACCCTCAAATTTGCTCAGTCAAATAGATCCTATCCCCAGACACCAGCTATAGCCTCTTTTATATTTACCATGGGAAATGTGAGCAGACTTTGGCGTTAGATCTTTCTCTGTGCAGAAATTGATCCCACTCACAATTAGAGTACATGAGTCATCAGAGGTAAAAACTACAGTGTCTCAGCTTCTCGAGTCCAGCCATTTGTTGGTGCTCCAAGTTCTTAGTTATTTTAGAGAAAAATAGTCAGCGTATATGGGATTGAGTATAGATCGATAGATACTTAACTGATCCCTGTAGAAGAAATTCAGGAGTCCAGTTGCAGCCGAAACACATGCATTCATTCAACCAAAACAAATAAATTCATTCTTCTAAAAATAGCTAACAAAAGTATTAAAATGCAACAGCAGCAGAGGTGGATCATCCGCTGGGTGGAGCAGGACAGGTCACAGCAGCAGGTTCTAACCATTTTCTCTGCTCTGGTCCAAAGTGAGATGCTGAATCATTTTTTTAGCATTTTTCAAAAAGTTAGCAATCCTCCAGTAGATTTTTGATTGATCCGCTTGTTTTGGACCATGAATCCTCTCTGCTCCTGTCTAGACCAGTGGGGGCGGGTCCCAGCTCAAAAATGTTCAAAATGCTTGCAATACCACCCCAGGCCAGGGGGGCTGCACCCGGAATAAGAATTATTCAATGCTAATGAACGTATATTCTTCCCTCTCGAAAACGGCTTTATAGGATGGTCCAAAAGTCAGCTCTTGGCCCAAAGCTACGTTCCAGATATGTGTCGATGAGTAAATTTTTTTGGACCAGTCTAGTTTATTCGCTGTGGAGTTTTAAAGGCATTGGCAATCGGGTTTTTCACATTATCCAGCCCCCATGGCCATTTTGAAACTCCCCATAGACAGCTAAAGTGGTGTCACATTAGTTTGAACGGCGGAGTTAGGCGTGACTACGTTTGTTAATATCTACGGTCTGGACCAAAACCATGAACACTGTACAGCAGCAACATCTCAGTTAGTATAAGCACCAAAAATAACACTTCTAAAGCACAAAACAACAACTGTTTCAGAGCTACTTAGGACTTGCTGCCGTTTCTCGCGCAGTCAAAGGTAAACTATAAACATCTATTAACTAAGTGTTGCATGATATTCTTATGTTCCTTGATATTTGCATTATTCTTCCATGGGATCATCAAGTGATATACATCCAAGAGCACATACAAGGCAAATGTCAGGAGGTGGATCAGTTTTCAGACATGGCACACTTCGGTGAACATGCTCACACTGATCAAAGCGGGACCCTGGCCTACCGCAGAGCATCCCGGCAGATCGGACAAAGTACCTCCATTGTGTGACCCCCCTTGTCCCTCCTCTGACCCGGTTCTGAAAACACATGCCCTCCCCCCGGGTTGAGGTTCCAGTGGTTTCTGGACGGTCCACACTTGCCGCGTGGATGATGAACACACGTGATGTGAGATGTCAGCTCTCATGGCGTGTGACAAGCTCAAAGTGATTAAAAGCAGCATGTGCCACCAAGAATGACAGAGCGCTGTGAGAGTATTACAACGGTGTGTCAAATGTGGTAGTCGTCATTTATCAGGGAAAAAGAGCATGTATGAGAGTACTTTTGAGAATCAAATGACTTATGTTAAAGTCTCGAACCGAAAGCACGCAGGGCTGGAGTTGACTCAAAACGTTCTTGATCGACTGCATGCATGAAAGCCACTGGCAAAGGCCTTAAAAACTACTGAGTCTATCATTACTAAATGTGAACCGCTACGATCATGGTGCAGAATTGTGCAACCAGGTACAGTATGTTCATGTAGAAATATACAAAAACACAAATTAACAATCAAAGGAATGTATTTTGCAAGTTGAATCAAAATAAAAAATCTATTTAAAAAGCAGTACCTAAAAGTTTTTACTTGTTTTCTTAAACATGTACATAATCATTTACCTGTATGCCTACAGTACTGTGTTCAAATATATGTTTTGTTTGAAACTGGTATCATATAAATGGAAGCTTCTTCTGAAGCCACACCTGCCCTGGGGCAGACCAACAAAAGTTGATGACCACCTCCACCAATATTATGATTGAAAGGTGAGTTTAGTATGTATCATCTTAAATAGTAGACATGTATTTGTTTGAGTGCTTTTTCTTCTGACTGTCTTTAACGATGACACTGAGATGTCCCCACTGTGGGAAAAATAAAGGTTCTCTTCTCTTTTCTTCTATTCATTCCTTGTTACTTGCAATAAAAGTTCAACTGCACGTGATAGTCTGTGATTCATATGCAAATGTTCTCTAAACAAGAAAGACATTGTGAAAGTCATTACATAATTTCTAAAGGTAATTCACTTTGGAGAGACCCAAGAGGGAAAATGCAGTTAGAAGTTTGTTGATTGAGTATGTTTGGCGCCCTAGGCCCGGGAGAGAGGCTGATGAGTGCGGCGCTTGCTCGCGCGCATGATCCCCCCCCCGGGGCCTAGGCACTGGTGACGGCAGAGGCAGTAGGCAAGCACGCTTCGATGAGAGAAGGAGGAGGTGGGGCGGCGGAGGCTTTGCAAACTTCAGAAGGCCGGGAAAGTGGGCGTCTCCGGCTTTTAACTTGCTGTCCTGGTGGTTATTGGTGGATTGGATGTGGGCGTTTTGCTGGTGTAATGAGTAGAGGATGAGCAGGCTTGTAGATCTGGCAGCAGTGGCCGGGTCTACCACAGTGAACTTTCGCGAAGAGCTTCATTTCACTTTGGAGAGACCCAAGAGGGAAAATGCAGTTAGAAGTTTGTTGATTGAGTATGTTTGGCGCCCTAGGCCCGGGAGAGAGGCTGATGAGTGCGGCGCTTGCTCGCGCGCATGATCCCCAAAAACGGGCAGAGTTATCTTTGCGCGCCGGGACGTGAGCGCTCGCTTCACGATCAACCGGACGCTGTCTGGGACGTGAGCGCTCGCATCACGATCGATACCAGACGCTGTAGCAGAGTTGTCTTTAAGCGCCGGGACGTGAGCGCTCGCTTCACGATCAACCGGACGCTGTCTGGGACGTGAGCGCTCGCATCACGATCGATACCAGACGCTGTAGCAGAGTTGTCTTTAAGCGCCGGGACGTGAGCGCTCGCTTCACGATCAACCGGACGCTGCCTGGGACGTGAGCGCTCGCATCACGATCGATACCAGACGCTGTAGCAGAGTTATCTTTAAGCGCCGGGACGTGAGCGCTCGCATCACGATCAACCGGACGCTGTAGCAGAGTTGTCTTTAAGCGCCGGGACGTGAGCGCTCGCTTCACGATCAACCGGACGCTGTCTGGGACGTGAGCGCTCGCATCACGATCGATACCAGACGCTGCAGTGGAGTTATCTTTAAGCGCCGGGACGTGAGCGCTCGCATCACGATCAACCGGACGCTGCAACAGGGTTATCTTTGAAGAAGTGCGTGCCGCCACCAGAATCTTATTGGTTCACTTACTTTGCTTTGTATTGCTTTGCTGGGAGCTTACGAGGAAGTCAGTAGACGTTGTGCAGCCAGGATAGCGGACGCGTCTGGCCTGATGTAGGCGGAGAAAGCCGAAGAGGACCAGCACCCCAGCTGTTGCAAAGAGGTGTGGGGGAGCCCCAGCGAGGCCGCGCGCGTGGCAGCGCCTATCCTGAAGGAGTGAGCTGTGTAGAGCTGGGGAGACAATTTACAGAGGAGCAGTAGGGATCTTAGTCGAGCTCTGAACCAGGTTGCTGTCATGGGAAGAATGTCTGGAGTGACAAATAGAGGTCCGTTAAGATCTCCTTTTTGCAGTGGAGGCGAGTGTAACGCATAAAGGATTTGTAGGGGCAGAGAGATTTGTCCGAGCGAGCTATTACTATATTGCAGGCTCCTTTGATTTTTGAATGTTTGAGACGGAGGTTGAAATGGTCAGGGGACATTATGTTGGGTGAAAGAGAGCGACCTTTGTGTAATGCTTCCACTACGTTGAGATTATCACACGTGACAGAGATCCTCTTTCTCTGCCACGTGTGATTCCACAGCGCGCAGCCACGACCACTGGGAATATCACGTGTAGGGCAGAGGAGATGCTCCGGTGGAAGTAGCGGCCACGGCCCGGCAACCCAATGGTCCTGGAAGAATCCCCCAAAACCCACGGAAGGGGCAGCGTCCGTGTAGAAGCGGAGACCTGTAGGGGCAGAGACATGTCGGAGAGGGCCATTGATGTTGCAGGCGCCCTTACGCTTGAAACCTTGGGTTGGAGAGTAGAAATCAGGATAGTAGGAAGGTCGGGAAAGCCGTGTCTCGGACCGCATGAAGGTTGAGTGAGCAATGGTGAAACGCTTACGCAGAGAAGCCACAGAAGGAGAGCAGGAAGATGCTGCGAGGAGGGCGGACATGTACTTGGAAGATGAGCCGGAGTTCAGCGCCGCTGCAGGAATGGGCAGCATGATGGGGAGCCTGCGATCAGAAGAGTGAAGAATACAGGTATGGATGCCTTTGATTAGGAGTCCGATTGACGGCTCAGCGCAGCTACTCGGCCAGCTGCATCTGATAGAATCAGAAGATTAAGTAGAGAGATGAAGCATGACCGCCGAAGCGACCCTGGGAGCATAGGTGCGAGTCCAGCGCAGCGCGGCATGCTCAGCCGGGCTGCGTCCATTAGAAGCAGGATAAGCTTCTGAGAGAGTGGGATGCAGCAGTAGCAGTAGCAGCAGCAACCTCAGATAATAACGGCAATAGTCCTGTATCAAGCCGCGACAGTAGCAGCAGCAGCAGCAGCGTCCTTAGAAAATAACAGTAATAATTCTGTACCTAAGCCACAGCAGTAGAATGTTGTTGTAGCTGTTCAGTGTTTCAGTAAAAGAGATGCAAGTGAAGAGAGATGGCAAAGTAAATGAAGCAGCAGTAGTAGCAGCAGTAGCAGTATGAAGCAGCCGCAGTAGCAGTATGAAGCAGCAGGAGCAGTAGCGGCAGCAGCAGCTGCAGCATCCGTAGATAATAACAGCAATAATCCTGTATCAAAGCCAGAGCAGTAGAATATTGTTGTAGCTGTTTAGCGTTTCAGTAAAAGAGATGTGAAGTGAAGAGAGATGTCAAAGTACATGAAGCAGCAGCAGCACGGCAGCAGTAGCAGTATGAAGCAGCAGCGGCAGCAGTAGCAGCAGTAACGGTAGCAGTATGAAGCAGCAGAAGCAGCATTAGCAGGAGCAGCAGTAGCAGTATGAAGCAGCAGCAGTAGCAGCAGTATGAGGCAGCAGCAGCGGTTGCAGCATCCGTAGACAATAACAGCAATAATCCTGTATCAAAGCCACAGCAGTAGAATATTGTTGAAGCTGTTTAGTGTTTCAGTAAAAGAGATGCGAAGTGAAGAGAGGTGTCAAAGTAAAGAAGCAGCAGCAGCACGGCAGCAGTAGCAGTATGAAGCAGCAGCGGCAGCAATAGCAGCATTAGCGGCAGCAGTAGCAGCAATAGCGGTAGCAGTATGAAGCAGCAGAAGCAGCATTAGCAGCAGCAGCAGCACAATGCGATTCATACGAACAACAGACGTGTCACGCCAGCGTGCGCCGCTTGTCTCCGTGAGCCAGGTTACATACGTGTCTGAAAGCCAAGCCGTAGAGACAGGTGCCGCCCGGGAGCCCGCGGAGCAGCAGCGGCAGGAACAGCAGCAGCGGCACATGTAGTAGCAGGAGCAGCAGGAGCAGGCAGCAGCAGGAACAGCAGCAGCGGCACATGTAGTAGTAGGAGCAGCAGGAGCAGGCAGCAGGGACAGGCAGCAGCAGGAGCGGCAGCAGGAACAGGCAGCAGCGGCACATGTAGTAGTAGGAGCAGCAGGAGCAGGCAGCAGGAACAGGCAGCAGCGGGAACAGGCATCAGTGGGATCAGGCATCAGTAGGAACGGCAGCAGGGACCGCAGCAGCGGCGGTCAGAGAACCATGCCCACGGTTGTTTAAGAGCCTGAGGAACCCGAATCCGAAACATTCCCATGCGAATAACAGACGTCCCCTAGAGCCATCTTGCTGCTTTGGTTATGGCAGATACGCATGAACCATCACTTTTCCATGCGTTCATAGCTCCAACTCCACTTCAAACCCATTGCAGATTCACATTGGGCCCCTTTTCTTTCTGCTGCACTTTCGAAATGCAACAACTGCAGTTTAGTTACCCAATTTAATACTAGTGAACTAGCTATTTAAATGCATGGCCCCTCCTTCCTCCTGCAGATAGACGAATTTAAATACATTCATTTAACAAAAGTGACCTGCGAGTAATGAGATTAATGCTGTAAAAAATGGCGCCGTGGCAAGAGTTCTGGTGTGTGCCGTCTGGAGCACGATGGGTAGTCTTTGCACATTTTTTCCAACGTGGTTTTACTGCAAGTGGCAGAACATGAATCTGAATTAATGCACATTGCTCCTCTTATACCCCTCAGACATTGGAGATTGATGCCATTTAAGATGCATTGTCCCTCAGTTAGCTCAACACGTGTAAAACGGAGCCTGCAACCAAGCACGGGGCGAAAACTGACGCCTGCAGTCAAGTGCGTAGGGCAAAAACCAGCCGCCTGCAGCCTAGACTCCGGGATTAAACTGTCCGCGGTCGGCACACTGACTGTACTCACATGCCAGGAGACTTGGGAAAGCAACGGGACAACGCGGCACCGCCAATCGGAGGCAGGGACACGCACGGCACCAGCAGACCACGAGGAACGAGCAGCACAGAAACCGCGGAGGGGCCCCGCGGAGCAGCCCGCAGAAGAGCCCGCAGAGGAGGAAGCAGTGGAGACACGCGAACCACAGCAGGTGCAGGGACGCGGAGGAGGAGCAGACCACGAGCAGCCAGACTGAGGACAGCCGGGCCACGCGCACGAGCAACACGTGAGCAGAAGCGACCCCTCCAGAACAACGCATGCATTTGCGAACAGGTGCGTTTAGCGACATGCACCTTGCAGGCTTCAGAAGTTTGCAGACTTCAGAAGGCCGGGAAAGTGGGCGTCTCCGGCTTTTTTAACTTGCTGTCCTGGTGGTTATTGGTGGATTGGATGTGGGCGTTTTGAAGTTTCATGCCCTGGTTCTGAAGCCCAAAAGCTGAAGACACGCCTGAGCTCAGTACTTGCATATTATCTCTGTAATGGCAAAACTCTTTCCATTGAAGTCTTTTACTCAATGGATTCAATATAGATTGGAAAAGCCGTATGCCCCTTATTCAACAACCATATTTAAATGTTAGCGTCACATCATTTATTTATTATTGTATTTATTTATTTAATAATTCTAATCAAATAGGTCTATACGTCCAAACCTTAATAATAGGAATGTATCCCATGGGTTCTGAATGAAGTGGAGAAATATGGAACTGTGGATGAACCTCCCATTATGTCTGCATGTCGGTCTGTAAATATTCATATGCTATTTTTCTCGCACTTCGAGACCCAAAAATGAACACGTGGACATAATATAAATTTAAATATTGGGAATAGGATGTGTGGTTCTGGCAAGGGATAACACAACATTTCCATTGTACCCTGGCAAAAAGTTTTACCATTCTTACCTTGATAATAACATATTGCCAAATGCTTGCCAAATGCTATATCCTATCCTGTCTAATAAAAATGCACCCATGTCATTTCCAAAAAACACCAATTTGTTACATGTTCCTGCGAGGCCTCGGAAGCAAAAACACACGCTGCACACTCAATTTTCAATATGAACACGTCGCAAAAATGATAAATTGCCAACACACAACCTTCCAAGGCTGTAACACTGTAGCGTTTTCAATACATTATGGCCATAATTTAATGCAGATTGTGTTTCCAGCCTTTGAATGAGAATACGGCTATACGTCTTCCTTTTCGATGAGTTGGCGGGGGCATTAAGCTCTTCCATTAGCAGACTTGAATGGGGCCTTCACACTATTACAGTACAGCCGGTAAAGTATTGTGCTGTCTGTCGGAAACGAGTACTCCTGTTTGAATGCACAACCAAGTTGTAGTGGTGACTGCAAGATGAAGTCCCGAGCTAAACTAAAACTACATTCCTTCTTTGCTATCTTTTGTATGAGTGAATAGTGCTGCAGTTGCATGGTGCAGTGGAGTGTGGAAAGCTTGTGCCGTCCTATGTCTTCCAGTAGAATACAAAATCACCATAGATTGGTCAGGATTTTAATTGACAGAATCGTGATGGACAAATCCAAAAGGTACTTGCATCAACTTAAAGTGAGGAATATAAATGTCAATAATCTTGATAATTCAAAGCTGCCGAATTTTTTTTTTCAACATATAAGAAAAACTTAATGCTGTTACTTATTAGAAAATCTGTTCAGTGCGCATTTTTACCTTTAACAGTGCCAAATATTTCCATCTAGAAAAGGCTGTTTTGCTGCTGAAGTCCTGTTCACTCTTCATCTCTCTCTGTGCTGTAAAGCACTAAACACCAACACCCGCCACTGTGAATGTGGAAACACCGGTGACGAGCGGTGAGGCCGGTGAAGCACTGACTTCAGTCCAATCAGATGAACATATACATCATATAAATCAAGTGGACAATTTGTTTGGCTACACCAAAATATGTTTTATGCCCGCATTGTTTGTTCATAGGGGCGACAGTAGCTCAGTTGGTAGAGCATTGGCCTTTGAGCCTGAAAGTCGTGGGTTCGAGCCCACCGTAAGACCTACTTCACGACTCCCACTGATGACTGCTGTCGTTGTGTCCTTAGGCAAGACACTTAACCCCACTTTGCCTGAAGCTCCCACTGAAAGATCTCAGCTCCTGTGGACTCACCACCTGCAGGAGGATCAGTGAGGGGCTGGTGCTCTGTGGACTGGGTGGCATCTCTGGCCACCCCCCCGACCCAGAAATGGATTAAGGGGAAGAAAATGGATGGATGGATGGATGTTTGTTCATACAAAACGCAAAACTATGAGTTATGGGTCTTACCTTATAGCTATACCTTATAAATGACCTGCACAGTCCACTTCGGTTCAGACCAGTTCCTTGTTTAAATCCAGTTAATGGTTTGAGCGTAGATATGTAATCCTCCATTTGGAAATGAGTCCAATGAGTTTTAAAAAGTAAAACAAAACCCGTGTGTCCTCCATAAACTCCTGTGTTTTGCTAGCGGCAGCCGAGTGCATCCAATTTCTAAAATCAACCGTCTTACACTTCACCTCTCTTTCTTATCATTCCTATAGTCATTGAAAAATTACCCTATGTGCATTTTAGATTATGTAAAAATGTGTTATATGTATGTTAGCCAAACCTGTTGCTGTCCTTAGCAGATAAACCAGGAAGAGCAAGGAGCTTATCGATGGAATTGTATGCAGCCGACTTCTGCGCTCTCATGCGCTCCTCTGTGGCTGGCCTCACGGTGATACAAGCCGTGGTTGAGCGCGATTAAGACCCATATTTGTTTCAAAAACACAATTTATGAGCCATCCTCTCAACTGTAGACATGTGGATTGTAAAGGAAATATGATTTACATCAGCCAATAATTGCTGAGAGGTTCTACGTCATGGTGCTACGTCCCTTAGGACTTCGCTAGTGGGATATCACTCGTGACCCCCAGGTCACACGCCAGAGAGATCAAAATAATTTGCTCCAATCACCAGCCACCGTCCTCTATAAATGCCCCTGCACAAGGCCGCACCCCCTCTTTCACTCTGGCGCCGTTTGAGATCTACTACAGTACTTACTTCATTCTGAGATGTCTTCCTTGTTCGTCCGAGTTCCCTTCGCCCTCCGGCGTCGGACGTCATCACTGGATCCAGACGGTGGAGGACTTCACCTCTGTGGGCGCCACCACTCGAGGGAGGAGGAGGATACAACCCACGTTGTGCCCGCGGATGGACCCGTTCGTCCATTACGCGACACGTGAGCTGCCCCTAGCAGCCAAGAGGCCTGCTCTGGGGCACGACATGTACTGCAGCGGGCAGGACCGGTCCTGGACCGGTTATCGAGGATTCAGTCCGCATGGCCCTGCAGCCCTCCGCATCCGTGTGGCCCGGCACCAGACCTCTCCTTCCCTCCGAGCGGGACAGGATGTCGTGGCGATGCTGGATAGATATTATGCCAATGCGGCACAGGTCCTCGCATTGGCTAACAACATGGCATTCATCACGGGGGCCCTGAATAGGTCGCTCTCCTCTGGCCGGGCGCTCAGTGGAGACCTCCTGTCACAGGCGAGGACCACCTCGGCGGCGATCCTGCGCATGTGCCAGACGCTAGCCGTGGATGGTGGCCCGGACACCGAGGATTCAGTCCGCATGGCCCTGCAGCCCTCCGCATCTGTGTGGCCCGGCACCAGACCTCTCCTTCCCTCCGAGCGGGACAGGATGTCGTGGCGATGCTGGATAGATATTATGCCAATGCGGCACAGGTCCTCGCATTGGCTAACAACATGGCATTCATCACGGGGGCCCTGAATAGGTCGCTCTCCTCTGGCCAGGCGCTCAGTGGAGACCTCCTGTCACAGGCGAGGACCACCTCGGCGGCGATTCTGCGCATGTGCCAGACGCTAGCCGTGGACGGTGGCCGCTCCATGGCTGCAGCCCAAGTCGGGGCCAGGCACCTTTGGCTTGGGCTGGCTAATATCAGGGAGGCGGAGAAGAGGCAGCTGCTGGACCTGCCCATTTCTCAGACGTCCCTCTTCGGCCCGGACATGCAGGCCCTGGTGGCGAGACTGGAGTCTGCAGCCAACGACTCGGCTAGGCTAGCCCCGCACCTAGCACCGAGGCGCGAGGCCCACCAACCATCACGGAGCTGGGACAGAGGCAGAGAGCGTTCGCCCGGGAGGCATCCTGACCCGTATCCGCGCTCTGTTGTCCATCGTCCCCCCTCGACGAGGCCCCCGGGGTCCAGACAGACCCACGGGTGGCTCGCGGGAGCAACGCACCCACCGCCGACCTCCCTATGGCAGAGGAGGTCGGGGTGGAAAGTTTTCCTTCAATAAAGGCCCACCGGCATTTCGTCATTACTCGCTGTCTGAGTCTCATTTGAGGGTATGTAACATGTCAAATAATGTGAATTCTGATTGTGTTACTTCTCGAGCACATAACGTTGCTTCGCTAGGCCTGCAGCCCCCAGAGCAGGGTGTGCAGTGCGCTACGCGAGCTACGAGCTCCGGTTCTCTGGTTCATGCTATGCCCTCAGAGAGAGAGAGGTCAGGCGGAGGGATCTGGTGAGTAGTGATGTGTGTGCTTCGGCCGAACGCGTGTTAGCATCTCTGAGCTACAAGGCTAACACGGGGTCTCCCACTCCAGGGGCTCGCCCCCCCCTCCATGAGGCTAGAGCCAGGGGGGGGCACAGCAGCCGGGTCACGTGGAGTGAGCAGTTCCGTACTTATGACGTCGAGCCTGCAGGACACGTGACCGCCCCCGGCGCTCTCGGTGTGACGCAGGGGGCCCCCCGGCCCTTTCGTCCACCCCCCCTCCCTGCTAGGAACACCAGGAGAGGGCGGGGCAGTGACGTCTCGTGTTCCATCTCCCGTTCCGCCCCTCACAGACTTCTACAGCATCTGGAGGGAGCAGGGTTTGCTGACGAATCCATGGCTGGAGAAAACGTTGCGCAGGGGTTACGCACTGCAATTCTCCCGAAAGCCACCACCATTCCGAGGCGTACGGGCAGCACGCTCTCAGGTACGGGGATCATTAGAGGCACTACAAGCGGAGGTCTCCTCTCTGCTGAGTCGAGGCGCAGCAGTGGAGGTAGACCCGCAGGACGCCACCAGGGGGCTGTACTCCCCTTACTTCTTAGTGCCAAAGAAGTCAGGCGGGGTGCGTCCCATTCTGGATCTGCGCGTGTTGAACGAGTGCATTTCCAAACGGCAGTTTCGGATGCTGTCCACAAAACAGCTCCTCGAGTGTGTCAGGCAGGGAGATTGGATGTCCTCCATAGACCTGACAGATGCGTACTTCCACGTGCCCATAGTGCCGGAACACAGGAGGTTTCTGCGCTTCGCAGTGGGAGAGAGGAATTACGAGTACTGCCGTCTCCAACCTTCGGCTACGCACTCGCGCCTCGGACATTTTCCAAATGCGTGGAGGCAGCACTGGAGCCGCTCAGACGCGCAGGGGTAAGAATTTTAACCTACATAGACGACTGGTTAATTCTGGCCTCATCCAAGGAAGTGGCCGTGAGCCACACGCACGGGGTCCTGTCCCACATACAGCGTCTGGGCTTTGTGGTGAACAGGGAGAAAAGCAAGCTGCAGCCAGCCCAAAGCATGATTTATCTCGGTCTGCAGTTAGACTTGGTGACATTCCGTGCTGCATTGTCCGTGGACAGACAGATCAACATTACCCGTCTGGCCCGGGAGGTTCTGGCGGGCCCCAGAGTCCCCGCTCGGCGCCTCAGGTCCCTGCTGGGAATGATGGCGGCGGCTCATGCTGTGGTGCGGCTAGGCCTTCTCCACATGAGGAATTTTCAGAGGTGGTTCTCGCGCCTCAGGCTTTACCCCTCCCGGGACGGGGGGAAGCTGATCTGGGTTCCCCAAGTGGCAGCATCGGACATCAGGTTCTGGCTCACTCTGGGTCTATTGCGGGACGGAGTGACTCTGGCCTGCGCCGTGTCTCACGTGGAGGTGTTCACGGACGCGTCGCTCGAAGGATGGGGCGGGGTCCTCGGCCAGAGCTCTGTAGGAGGCTGCTGGTCGGACTCAGCCCGTCACATCAACCTGCTGGAGATGGAGGCAGTGCACAGAGTACTGCTGCACTTTGCTCCTCAGCTGCAGGGGAGACACGTGATGGTGCGCTCAGACAACACCACAGTGGTCTCCTATCTGAACAGGCAGGGGGGCACCAGGTCCCCCGCTCTCCATTGCATGGCGACGGTGACGCTGCTGTGGGCGGCGCTTCACCTCCTGTCTCTCAGGGCGCGCCACGTCCCGGGGGTTCGGAACGTGGGGGCCGACAGGATGTCCAGGGGGTCCACTCCAGGACGAGTGGGGCCTGGAGGTTCGGCCGTCCAGTGGTCGACCTTTTCGCCAGTGCAGAAAACGCACAGTGCCCGTCCTGGTTCGCCTTAAGGGCCGCGGACGAGCCGCCCTTAGGCGTGGACGCTCTGGCTCATTACCCCTGGCCAGGGGGCCTGCTGTACGCTTTCCCACCAGTGCGTCTCCTTTCGGTCCTGCTGCGGAGGATTGAACAGGAGAGGAGGTCGGTGATCCCGGTGGCTCCGGACAGTCCGCATGCCCGGTGGTTCCCCTTCCTGAGGGGCATGGCGGTGATGGAGCCCTGGGCCCTCCCGGACGAGCCGGGGGCTCTAGTCCAGGGGGGAGGAGCCCTGTTTTCACGCCCGATAATCGGCCGCAGGCTCTGGGTTTGGAGGCTGAGAGGCGGAACCTCGTAGACCTGGGTCTTCCCCCTGCGGTGGTGGAGACCATTCAGGGGGCGAGGGCGCCGTCCACTGTGAGGGCCTACGCCACGAGGTGGAGGCTCTTCAGCGTCTGGTGCGGTTCCCGTTCCTGGGATCCCAGGCGTTGCCCGCTGGAGGGGGTCCTGGGATTCCTACAGGAGCTCTTTGACAAGGGGAGGGCTGTCGCCACCTTGGCGGTGTTCGCGGCAGCCATTACTTCGGGTCACGACGGATTCGGGGGGTTCACAGCCCGCTCTCATCCGTTGGTTAAACGTTTTCGGCGGGGGGCGCGCAGGAGGAGGCCCCCGCTCCAGAGAACGCCCCCGGTTTGGGACCTCAGGGTGGTCCTTAGGGGGCTGTCGGGTCCGCCTTTTGAACCGGCGGCGGAGGCGAGTCCCGAGTGTGTCGCTTTTAGGACGGCCCTCTTGTTGGCGTTGGCGTCTGCTAAGAGGGCGGGCGACTTGTGTGCGCTCTCTGTCCATGCGTCTTGCCTGTCCTTTGGAGAGGGCGACGGCATGGTGGAATTGTGGCCCAATCCGGCCTTTCTCCCCAAGGTCATCACGTCGGCCTTTAGGTCGAGAGTCATCAGGATTAGGACTTTCTATCCGCCACCGCATGCCTCCCCCGAGGAGGAGCGGCGGCACCTTCTGTGTCTTGTCAGAATGCTGAGGCATTACCTGGCCATGACGTCGTCATTCAGGTTGGGTGGTCAGCTGTTTGTGTGTCTGGGCCCCAAGAACAGGGGCGCCCCGCTGTCGGCTCAGCGGCTGGCGCACTGGGTCGCCACGGCTGTGCGGCGGGCGTATGAGGCGCAGGGTCTGGCCCCCCCGGTGGGCTTCAGGTCGCATTCCACGCGTGGGATGGCGGCCTCTACGGCCCTTCTCAGGGGGGCGGCGGTCGAGGACGTCTGCCGTGCGGCTTCTTGGGCGTCGTCCTCTTCTTTCGTCCGGTCTTATCTTTTGGATGTGTCGGACCGGTCGGTGGCCCATTCCGTGCTGAGTGCAGCGGACTGAGTTAGACCGTTAGGTCCCTCCTCTGAGGGGGCCTTCGGTTTACTTTCCGCCCTGGTTCAGGAGCTCTTGGGAGAGGCATCCTACAGGTGCGGTACATATATGTGTGTTTGGTCGGTCATGTAGTCCACGTCAGGAGCTCTTGGGAGAGGCGTCCTGTGGCTACGGATGACCTACGGTCTGTGTTACGTGGGGGTATCCTTGGTAGGAGTGGCCCTGTAACACGCATTGTTTCTTCTGCCCTGAGTCCTCTCACTGTGTGAGGGTCTTGCTCGGGCGGAGCTCCAATCACCCTTCGCTGGCCTGCGGGGTGTACATGTTCCTACGGCCTCCGCGTTTTGTCCCACTAGCGAAGTCCTAAGGGACGTAGCACCATGACGTAGAATTAATAGTTACCTAATGTAACTTAAGTTCTACGAATAGGTGCGTAGTCCCTTAGCTACGAGCCCATCAGGCCAGCCCGTCTTGGCAGAGTTCAAGAGGGGGTGCGGCCTTGTGCAGGGGCATTTATAGAGGACGGTGGCTGGTGATTGGAGCAAATTATTTTGATCTCTCTGGCGTGTGACCTGGGGGTCACGAGTGATATCCCACTAGCGAAGTCCTAAGGGACTACGCACCTATTCGTAGAACTTAAGTTACATTAGGTAACTATTAATTTTCTCATCCTCCCTTCTCTCATGACAACACGTTCATTGTGCGTCTTGAGTAACGCGCAGTAACGGGATGTCGGAAATGATAACGGCGTTATAGTTACTGTCAAAGTAATTAGTTAGATTACTCGTTCCTGAAAAAAGTAACGGCGTTAGTAACGGCGTTACTAGTAACGGCGTTACTAGTAACGCCGTTATTCCCATCACTGGTAATGTGTTCCTTACATTGTAGAACGTAAACTGAATATAATATCAGAGCCTAGTATCTTTGTACGGACGTCTCTACAGGAGAATGTGTGCAAGAGAAATACAGCTCTGGGACTTTGCTTGCAGTAATGCTGACTGCCACCATAGGGCTCTAGGTGGCACGGTGGCTGAGTTGTTAGCACAGAAAGAAGGTCACAGGCTTGATTCCAGTGCCAGCCAGGGCCTTTCTGTGTTGAGTTTGCATCTTGGGTGGGTTACCTTTGTGCACTCTGGTTTCCCCCAGCACTCCAAACATGCACCATAGGTAAAGTCCACCAGGTTCACTAGTCCTGACCAAGATCAATGGGCCATTTCTCCATAGTGAGATCAATAAAGTATTCAATGAAGTATATTTCTCATCTTCAATAACCAGAGATGGACCCCAAAGCGTTGCTCTGTAGTGACCCCTGCTCCTTACAGGTTACCCTAGAAGCATTGAAGGATGGGTCAAATGCAGAAGACAAATTTTCCCATGAGGACAATATAGTGTTGTATACCGTAACCCAGGGGTGTCAAACTTATTTTGGTTGAGGGCCAAATAAAAAAAAAAGAAAGAGCTGGTCAGGGGCCAAGTGGGTTTCATTTAATATTTTTTTTTGGAATATGAAGAAATCTAAATAAATGACTTGTTTCACATTCGTTGGATTGGACATTCTTTTCTCATTAGAAGTCTTTTGGACTGAACCAAAACTGGAGCAAATATTGAAGGTATATAGGAGGATTTTCTACTTTTTGGTGACTCATCGAGACTATTGGTCCTCCTAATTGTCCATCATTCTGGTGATTTGTGCTCGTCAAATAAGACCAGAGAGTTTTGTCCAAAAAGTGGAGAGGGCGGTTCTTTCCTAAGAAAATTGGGAAATCTTCCTTCATATCTTTAAGAAGAAACGTAATTGTAGACTTGTAGACACAACTTAACAATACTAACTTCTAATGACATGTTGGCTTGACATTTCTTATGGAATTAAACGGTTATGGTTGTTTTCTTAGTAATGGATTGTCGCCTATTACCATTAATTTAATATAGTAATTTGAAATCATCTCAAGGGCCACTGGAAATGGTCTCTCGGGCCAGATCTGGCCCCCGGGCCTTGACTTTGACACCTGTGCCGTAACCTTAACCATAAAGGGAAGGCTCCATGTTCATTGTCTGCTCATCCCAGGTAAATACTGCAGTCTGGGCCATGTTTGCTGTAAATGGTTCATATGTGTTTACTCAGTCTGCTTCCTCTGGGACGGTATGATGCATGTTTACCTGTGGTTACCAGGTTCATTATTAATACGTTCAGCCTCACTGCTTAAATACAGAGATGTTGTGTAAAACATGAGTCAGTTGGCTGTCTTTGGTATTTTAATTTACATAATAAAAACAGTTGAAACAGACTTAAACCTGGAGTGACATATTGTGTGTTCCTTCTTGGGTGCTGGCATGACAAGTAGAGATAAATGTAAGTGGAACTCCGCCAACAAGTCTAACACCTGCCTGTCAGATTGAAGTCGAGATAGTAGATATCTATACTAGACTATGCAAAAGTGTGGGCGAAAAAAACGGGTTTCACTCAAAAAAAAAGTCAGAAAGATCGATAAAACTTCTACCAGTATACCATCCACATTTGCAAGCAAAAGTGGTGGGTCACATGACAGTTTGAGAGCTTGTCAGTCCACATAGAGGCCTTGTCAAAGCAGTGACAGAGCACCCAGATGGTAGATCAGAGCTACCGCTGCACAGGCCCAGAGGCTGTAGGTGGGGCCAAGCTGTACTCATGCACTGGTATTGGTATGGCACGTGAACTATTCGCCTTTCTCCTCGCATGTGCTGTCCTCATTCTGCTTCAAAATATAGTAAGTCCTTTGTAAACACAAATGTCCCTTTTTTATACGTTGTATAAATTTAACACGCAGTTGCAAAAGTTATGTGCAGCATCATGAAACAAAATACTAATTATATCATAACAATTATAACCAAATAATTAACAGAACAAAATACTTATTTTCTTAAATGATATCATTCCTTAAAATCATTTCTTTGTCCTTAAAAAAAATACTACAGTAAAAATACAAACCACAACATGTTCAATGAATGGGGTTTATTTGATGTCATCAGGAGAAAGATGTTTGTCTAACCAGTCAACTTTGGTCAATTAGCAACTTTTACATTTGTAAGAATGCACATGACAGTGACAACAAATCAGTTTATGGTCTGTACGAAATAAATAGCACATTGCTCATTTACAGCTTAGCTGAAGAGAAAACAAACAAAGGATTAATCTTCATATTAAATGCATACCGATGAGTGTGATACTCATGTTCACTAACTGCTCAACAAAGACAAAATGCTCTCCTTTTTAAATAAAGCTTTCAGTTTTAATATGTACCTTCAAGAGCCTGTTTTAGTTAAATAAATAGAATGCTTTCCATTTGAACATGCACATCCAAATTGCCTGGAAAAAAACTATGTACATTTTTCACTGATCCTATGTGTCCACCTAATCTGCACCTGTGTCCTCTTAATACCAGACTCTCATACTTACTTACACTAATGTACAGTCACTCCTGCAGACATGCTGCAGCTATTCACTATTCACACAATATCTAAACCTACTCAAAGTGAACCGAATGCTAACAGTGAATATGGCCATCCATGAACGGCCTAAAGACACAACATCTTCACCAGGGGCTTACAAAACGTATACAATTGATCATGCACTGTATAAATCATGTGTTTTGGTTTGAGTATGTCATCAGTGGCTTCTGTTTACTTAAGTGAACAAAGTGAGATTGATATCCAACCAAATCCTTTTTCATATTTTTAAGTCTTCATCCCCAAGTGTTTTCACGGTTCCATTCCCAGGTCCAGTGGTTCTTCTGTCTTATACGCTTCCACATATAACCAGGAGCAAAGTCTTCTCGCTTGTCCTCCGGGCCATCCCACGTTTAGGTTGAGTTAGGCAGTTTTTTTGGTGCTGGTGTTAATTTTTTGTTTCTCTTTTTCATGAAGCAAAGTATGAGTTCTGCATGGAGTAGAGGCGGTCGATGGGGTTTCCCACGCGGGCCTGCAGGGAGCTGACTTCTGAAGACGCCATGAAGCAGTCGCTGAGGCTGGTTAGAGACGTGTCGCTGTCGATGTCGTGGAAGGCCGAGTCGTTTCCTGTGGGCCCGACACAAGCATGGATCAGTCACTTTCAACATTCACTACACAACGACACATTCAAAATTAAAGCTGGGGTACCTAATTTTTATCTGTAAATAAGCAAATACTGTAACCATGTGCAATGTGCAATACTGCAACTTCAGAAAGTCCACTGAATGATTTGGCTCTATCGCTAGTATTCACATCTTTAGACCAGCTTTTTCAGACAGAAACGTGAAAAAGAGAGGATCAACGTCACTCAGCCAATCAGCTCTCAGCCCCAAACGTAAAATAGTGTAGGGCTCTTTCTTACATGTATGCTACAAATATTCAGGCGGCATGTTGTCCGCAAAAGGATATTTTTACAAGACTTTCTATTGGGACAAACAAAATGCATATATGAAAAAAGGCTAGGTATCCCAGTTTTAAAAATATTTGATTCTGGTTTATTAATTATTAATTTTTGACGCAAAATATTTGTCCACTTTCCTCACCCAGCCTCAATCTCAACCACTTACTTTATTTTTATTTCCAAATGATTATTACGTTTATTGACACAGGAAAACTATTCTTCCTCTTAAGTGCTAATTGTTTGAATACAAATACAGACTCCACTAGAAAAGTTACATGCACTCACTTTCAAATATCAGGAAGATATATTTTGTCTCTGTAATAAGACCTTTTTTAACCAATCATATTCCAATGTCATCTGTCGCTAGGTAAAAAGGGAGCGAGTGTGTGCAAAAGTGAAAGTAAAAAACTAACTGCGTAGTCAGTAGCTCTTGTGTTCTTGTAATGTTTTTTTTTTAATTAATATTTTGAGTAGTAAAATGAATAGATAAATAAACAAAACACAGGAGACAGGCCCTTGAAGGCAAAGAAAGAAAGATTTTTTTTTTTATCAAAATAAAATAAAATAAAACACATGAGCATCAACCAAAAAAATACTTTAGAACAATTTCTTTTAGTTGAGCAACTATTTAAACTTTTAACAATGACCTATCCCTCAGCACGCCACACACTTTGTATCTAACAAACGCACACCACACCAAAGGTTTGCCAACAACAACAGGAAGTCAATCTTGAAGCACTAATTTATAATGGTGGTGGGAAATTATAATTACTAATAGTAACTATGTGAAATAGCTGCACGGTGTCATCACAATAGTGAGAAGTGTTTTGGTAGATATCATCAAAGCTTCCCGTTTGCTGCCCTCGCCGGGACAATTGCGGTCTGTGATGGGGTATGTAAACTAGGGGCATCCCACTAAAAGATCTGGTTAATAGCAACTGTTTACGCCTTTCATAAAACCTCAACATGTTATTTCTCTGGAGGGAATAGTTAACTTTATTACACTCTGGTTCTTAATGATAGGGTTGCACAAAATGGGGACAGTGTTTGGAGACATTTCTTTTAATGCCTTGCCAATATTGTTGTTTTCCCCAAACCGAAAGAGAGTGATGAGGCTGGGGACTCGAGTTCTCACTACCAAGAACAACTAAATGGAAGCAAATTATGTTATGAAGCAAGAGGCAATGGTCCCACAGGGAAGAGTGAAGGACATCATTGTGTTGTGCTTGTTACGTTGTGGGAACAGAAGTTTGATTGCCTGCTTTGTGTGTTTATATTTTATACCGAGAAATCCAGAAAATGATGTTTGTCGTTTTGAAGTATTAGCGCGCACATTTGAGTGAGGATTGAGGACGCAAACACAGAAAACATTATAAAAAGGAACAGAAGGTACCATAAATATGATCAATGAACCACAGACCATGCATTAGGAGTGTACTGACCGAGTACTGACATCACTCATAGTGTTTGGCGAATGCAGAAGAATATTTGAACATAAGCGAGCTGGAGCCAATTTCTTCATATGGGAGATTGCATTTGTGCTGATGGGGTTAGCTTTGTTGCTATAAGAGGGGCAGACGTGTTGCTAAGGAACATAAAGGCCGATAAACCACAGATTTTTGATTCCCAAGTTGAAATGGGGTTAAATGGGGTTTTATCTTAACCTTATAGAAATTGTCTCAAAATAAAATACAAAATTAAATTGAAAGTTATATGTATATTCTTTGTCCTGGAAACCTATATACTTCTATCAATATGTTGTATTATGTGGTGTTTTTTAGAATCAGAATCAGAATCATTTTTATTGCCACGTAAGAAACAGGAAGTCACAGACAGGCGAGGCAAGTGTAATCGTATAGCACAGTTCATACATAGGGCATGAACATTTCCTCATACTTACGGTATATTTTCCTGGTTTAGATTTCCACACATGACTATAACCTGTCAAGTGTTTCCAGGTAATATAAGAATGGAACCTTTAGGTATTACAACATACAGTATGTATAAATATGAATACGATGCTGTTTCTTGGTTTAGTTCAGGATTAAAATAGCATTCTGACAATATCTAAATGTGTGTTAGTTCCACCTATTATCTCCTGTAAGCCAAAAGTTTCTTGTTAACATTTTTCATTTTTAACCCTTTAGACCAAGAGCCCAAAGTACCAGAAATGTTTCCCATCCTAATGCTTTATTATTAAGTATCCTTATTATCTATTCATTTATTTCTGTTGATACATTCCAGGATGATATGGCTCAAAATATGGTGAAAAATTGTTTTGAATCAGTAAAATTGCCGTATATCCCACGCCTAAGTGGCTTCTTTGATGTTCTAAAGTGTGGGTGGAGAAGCTGTTAGTGTCTCTGGAGGCATAAACTAGGAGTCTGTGGCTACAACACATGTCCTGCATTCAAGAGTCTGATCAAGGGACACGAGAGGAGAGGAGAGGAGAGGAGTGGGTGTTGTTTTAATGAAAGCAGGAGGGGGGGGAGAGAAGTGACTGGATGCTCACCATATGGGTTCATGTGGTCCCCGGGCATCTGAGGGGGAGTGAGGCCCTGTTGGAAGGGGTCTGTGCTGTAGTTGTTCTGGTCCATGGCCACGAGCTGCTGTTGTGGGGGGGCGAGGGGCGTGAAGGAGCTCATCATGCCCTCCATCCGGTTGGACATCACCTCTGCAGAACAGGACGACAACGTGTGAGTGTGGGGAAACCAAACGGAAGCAGAGTCAGAGCGTGTGCGCATGTGTGTGTGTGTGTGTGCGTGAGTGTTGTGAAAAAAGTCAATAATATCGTTTGACAAGTATACTAGTATATCATTGCTGGCTTGTTGACTATATTGAATAAATCGTTAGTGACAGGTCAAATGTGTACAAATACATTTTAATATTAGATTTGTGTATATGAGCCTTTAGAACAGGAGTGTCAAAGTCTATTTGGTCAGGAGCCAAATTACAAAAAAGTTAGAGCTGGTCAACTATATAAGGCGATTTACACCAAGGTATCCACTGTTTATTTTGTTTTCAGCTCAACTTTTTTTATCCATTATTATCTTTATATCTTTTCAATGATTTTGTCCATAACTGTTTTAGTTAAAATGAGTTTGGATATTATTTTGAATATTCAAACTTCAGTTCAATTCTTGTATATTTGGATGGAAGAGAAAATGGACCAAGGCTGAGGAAGGCTGAGATTTGCAGAGGGAGAGGTCAAATGTGTATTTTTAATACAAATCTTAACCTTTTATTTTCCAAACTGCAAGTTAACGTGAATGTCAG
Source organism: Knipowitschia caucasica (assembly GCA_964034765.1). Lineage (NCBI taxonomy): Eukaryota > Metazoa > Chordata > Actinopteri > Gobiiformes > Gobiidae > Knipowitschia > Knipowitschia caucasica. Next base: position 33,984,190 of record OZ035831.1, read on the forward strand.
TTACTTTTCAAATTGTAAAAAGCGAGTGAAACTTTTTGAAGAGAAGCTTCCTGATTGGTCAAAATTAATTTAAACCCTTGATGCCCCTTGTCATTCTCCTCCAGCAAATCATACTGGTCGCAGTCATTCCCAAGGGAGAGACTATTTTTTATATATTGTTAAAAAATATGTACAGTACATATAGTACAGTGTTCCATATTCAGAATATACTGTACATATATTGTAGTATTGTAAAGATGAAAAACAATTGAAGTTGCTGATCACCTTTAATAGTAAGAATTGCAAATCATATAGTACAGGTGCATACATGTCAGGTTGAACTTTATATTGAACACAACTTAAGGCAGAAGAACAAAAAGCAGCCAGTTACTAATCCTGAGGCCACTTTTTCCCACAATCCCTTTGCAAAAACATTCTGCTCTTGGACGTCAATGTTTGGGGACATATTTTTTGTGGCTTCGTCTCCCCACCGCCTGATATTTCCTTTGCCGTGGCTTAGCAGATGAAGTCATCATTCAAGCAGCTTGACTTTCGAATCTGGTTTATTCCTGGACTATTGAAAAAGCTTTAATTGGGCCGGATGACATACCTTGTCCAAGTCTTTGCGAGTTCTGCTGCTCTTGCTGTTGCTGCTGTCTTCTCGCCAACTTCTTCATCTGAGACAAAGGAGTCAAAGTTGTGAGGAACTCCCAAAACTAACATGCTCTCTTTAATTTAAAAAGGATGCTCCTCACGGTTCACCCTGAAATGAACTTTATAAAACTGCAGTCGAGTGCACTTCATTGTCAAGAATCAAAGCTTTTCACTGATAATCATCAGCAGAAAAGGAGGGTGTAGATGGTAAATGCAACTTTTTTTCTACTTTTGTGGTTGGAATGCAGTGATAACTTTAACAAACACAGTTGAGATGATTTATATGTGACACTGTGTAAATCCCTGATGGAAAAAGGCTGTTGTGAGCTCCCCAGCAAAGATGTGCAATGTGCAGGCAGAACATGACTTACCTTAGCTCTCTGGTTCTGGAACCAGACCTGCACCACGCGAACACTCAGACCGGTCTCTGCTGCCAGCGTTTCTCGAACCTACAAACAAACAACAAATTAGTGAGGAAAACGTCAAACGAAACAAAGGAACACGGTGACCTGATGGGAGCTCGTGCTGTGCCTGTTTTATGGTCGTTGCTAAAGGCAGTGATGTTGTGTCAGTTTGTCATTCAGTGTAGTCCGTTAACACAGACCAGAAAGCAGAGCCCCACTTCAAAGCTCCGATCTGGAGGGAGGGAACTTTCTGTATAAATGTGTTTAACTTTATGCACTAATGCTGTACAGTATAGCCTGCATATCCACATGTGCTGGGGAACCTAACTTTAAAACCACAACAAATGTAATAAAATTCAAAATAGTTCCTTGCTCTCAAAACAGTTTGGTTCCACAACACGTGAATGTATTATTTGGCTCAGCTTTTTCAAACACTAAATAGAAAAAGATTGGACTTCTTTTTCTAAGCCAATCAGCTCTAAACTCAAGTTGTGGCTTTCTTAAAAAATGTACAAAAATACTTTTTCATACTTGATTTATAATAAGACGGCACCCCATTTTTTTATGAAATCTGGTCAGAATGTTAAAAAGTAGATACAAATAAGTAGAATAATAAAAGTCATATGAATAGTTAAAAATCCTTTCATTCCCAATTGGTTTTCAGATTTACAGGCACAAGAATAAAAGACATAATAGAACCATAGTACATACTTTTCTGCAGGGCTTGGAAGACACCTCAAAAGAAGCCTTAAACGCACGCCTCTGCTGCGTGGTGAGGATGGTGCGCGGTCTCTTGGGTCTTCGTGGATCCTTCCCATCATCCCCTTTGCCTTGACCCCCGATGCCCTTCTCCGGTTTGATGTCCAGCTCCTCATCGTCACTTTTCTCTGCACAATAAAACACAGGCTCAGTGACAGTGCTCTGACAAATCTGCTTTTTCTTCTTTTCCTCTTCGCACACACACAGAACATAATCAAAGGAGACATGTGTTTTCGATACTGTTATCAATTTATTATAATAGGAGAGGCTGCACGTACGATTAGTCTACAGAAGTGAAATATGCACATTTGTCACAGGACTGAACACGGCATCACCCGGAATTTATGGTCCTCAGCTTTGTCTGATTTACACTAAATCAATCTCTGATAAGAGGACTACACAAACGCTCCATGGCAATGCAGGAATAGCACACAATACATTTTCCTGCTTTAGAACAAAAGACTAACAGTGTTATAGTGTTACCAAGTAATGCAAGAATGGAACATTCACATGTGCAAGTATGTATTGTGTTAATGGGTTTAGCTTATGCTAATTATAGCAGCAAAATACGTACTGACAACATTTCATACCTCCACCGATTGTTTCTCGTAAGCCAATAGTTTTTTGTTTTAAAAGAAAATGTAAATGGACTTTAAACCTCTAAAAGTCCATTTCAGCAGAATAATCAAAAGCGCACCTGAATTCAGGACACTCTTTATAAAATGTGTTTTTATTCATTACTGTTATTCCTTTTATCTTCCTCTATTTCTCATGAAGTTTCAGGGCTCCACATTGTTTCACATAACATTTCGAAAAAATAAAATCAGTCATACAGTATGTTTTTTTTCAGGTGTAATATGTTATTCAGGGTTGGGGTCGGCAGAGACAGCTGCACTCCTGTGGCGTAATTGGACAAATACTTTGATTATGTATCATAATTATTTCAACAAACACTTATCTGGCACAATACAGACATCATAAAATCATCAATTCAACTGAGTCAACAAACAAGTGTTACTCATGCGCTCGGCAGGATGGATGTTCACAAATGAGAAACATGTCCTCTGTCGTCTGGTTTAGTTATGACTTACAGACATGACCTCCCAGAAATACTACTGGCTTGATGTTTCCAAACAGAGCTATGACAATAATAATTAAAAAACATTTTCTATTGTATATAACAATGCCTCAAAGCGAGAAACTGCACTTTTTTGGGTAAAACATTGTGATAAGGTCATCTTCTGTCTTTCGAGTGACAACCAAACGGGGAAGAGGCCGAGCAAATATTCCCACAAGTTGACAAAAGTTGACACAGGCACAGATGTATTTGACAAATTCCCTTGCTTTTGTGCAGGTTTAAATGTGAGCCAGATGGCGGTGAACGGTGAGGCTTGGCGAGGTGCCGTGTGGTGTGCGGGGCGAGGAACACTAGAGCTGATAAGACCGGGGCGCATGCAGGCCCCAAATCCCGCTGTCACTCACCATCAGGCCGGCCTTTAATTCTTTCCAGCAACAGATTCAGCCCACGTATGGACAGCCATTAATACAGCTCTGCTTCCACTTCCACTGTAGCATAAACCTATGCTCCCCATTTTATGTTTTAGTTGGACTCCTTAAAGAAACTAATTGGCCATTTTGACATTGAGGATAGGCAGATATTAGGTTACTAGAACATGGCTAGACACATGTTTGTTTGCATATAAGATATCTATATCCCAAATAACAATATGCAGCAAAAATTGTATTACTTATTAAAAACTAGAATTGTTTCTAAAAGTGGCATACTGGAGAATAGAGATAAAAGCACTTTATAAATGTATAAAGTGCTTTTACATCTGATTGACACCAGATGGACTGTATATAGATGGACAATGCTAACCCGCTAGCTCAATGAAGCCCAATAGGGATGTGCTCTTGGATGAAATCTTGCTCCAACTTTCTCAGGCTCCTATTGACTCATAATGAAAAGTAATCTCCTGGAGCTCAGTTTCCGATTGTGTCTTTGTTACGGCTCCCCTCGGAACAAATGCCCATAAAAGGAATTTAGCTCCAGCTAGATGTTCCAAACAGCTTCTTCCGTTTTCAGCAAACACTATGGGTGATGTCAGTACTTGTCAATACTTGTCATGCTGCCTAAGAAAGAAGAAAAGAATTTGACAAGAATTTTACATAAAAAGGCCAACGATATATGCATATGAAAAGTGATGGAATCAAATTATGTTGAGAGCGAGAAACATCTCACAGCAATAGTATTGTTGGATATAGGAGGTGAAAACTAGTGATAGCACCAAACTGATTAAAAGCGGCGTATTTGTTTCCCATATACCCCAACTTGAAAAAGAGCCACATTTTCATTCAGAACATTCTTATATAAAAAGTCCAGATATTTTGCAGTTCTTCAAACACACACACACACACACACACACACACACGAGTGAACTCTTTGGCATTTCCCCTTTGCGCTGTGCCCTGCTCTGACACGGCTGGGTTAGGCTCATGATGGCGGACTTCTCTGTTGGCTGTGAGCGCTCCAGAACAGCGTGTCCAGAATACAACAGGCGGGTGTCATGTGATGGTCGCACCGGAGTGTGGGCTTCTCGCTGCGGTGTGAGGGAGCTCTCACCTGAGTCTGAATCATCGGGGCTGACGCTGCTGAGGAGGTCCTTCTCTCTCTCATAGTCCACTTTGCACAGCAGCTGTCCCTCCTTCAGCACAAACTCGTCGCCCTTCCGCAGCTGCCGGTCGCACACGCAGCAGCAGAAGCAGTTCAGGTGGTAGACGCACTCCAGAGCGCGCATCACAAACTCTGTGGGCGCAATCTTCTCCATGCACCCGCTGCACTTGGTGGCAAACAACCTACAAGAGAGATGACAACACATATTAAACATACAATTACATTTATTTAGCTCATTTTGGGAAGATGCTTTGAAGAAGTATTTCAATTTCAATTCAATTGAATTCATTTTATTAGGGCGGCACGGTGGCTGAGCGGATAGCACTCTTGCCTCTCAGCAAGAAGGTTCTGGGTTCAAATCCTGGTCGGAACAGGGCCTTTCTGAGTGGAGTTTTCATGTTCTCCCCGTGTCTGCGTAGGTTTCCTCCGGGTACTCCAGTTTCCCCTACCACTAAAAACACACACTCATTCAGGGTGAATGAGTGTGTGTTTTATCAATGAGTGTGTGTTTGTGAGTGCGAATGTACAATCTGGAGTGATGTGTTCATTAACATGTCTCAACCAAATAAACAATAAATAAATATTCTTGTATAGCCCTAAATCACAACAGTAGTTACCTCGAAGGACTTGAAATTGCCAACACAGATCAAAGAATCAAACCGTTCAAACACGAGAAATGCACTGATAAAAACAGTGTCCATACATACTGATAAATGTCCTTAAATGTTGTTGAATGTCGAGTGTCCTGGATATCCTGCAGTCGGTTTCTTACTAATATGCAATGCATTACACTGAAAAAAGTGAATAATTGCTTACATAATAGTATGACTCTAAAGAGGATTTTCCTATGGTGCAATCTCTTGTTTTACAGCATTTTGTTTCCACATTTCAAGTGCAAAATTACAATTTATTCGATGCCTGTTCTATTGGCAAGTCTTAAGTAAACTCGTTAGGCGCCAGAAGGTAGCGCCCTGAAACATTATAAGAGATAGAGGAAATTAATACGTTTAGTTTTTTTATTTCTTTGGTCAAAAAAGGTTGGTCAGTTAGGTGAAATATCCAGCAAAAGAATCCACCAATTCTTTGGGCTGAGGGCTGATTGGCTGAAGGTGGATGGTCCTCATTTTCCCACTTTCCTGTCTGAAAAAACTGATCTAAAGAAGTTACCAAGGCCAAAAATATATGAATGAGCAAACTAGTGATAAACCTAAACTCTTTGAGAACAAGCAACTAGTGAGATGGATTTCAATACACAGTTCCATTTTTGATTTGAGAGTTAGACATCCCAGCTTTAATAACATAATAACAAGAGTAATAACGAATGCATCACTAAATTGTCTAAATAAATAGGTTTAGAAGCAATATTTTGTCAAGCAGGCGCGCACGTTGTGTCTGCATGTCAATTTAAATGTGTTGGGTGGATCCTGGCTGGTGCACGTCCCGGTGGGATCAGTCATGGGTGCCCCCTCCCCCTCATTCACATTCAACAGGAGCCCACTGCACACCACCACCACCACTGCTCCATTCACATCACACATAAGTCTTTATCTATGCAGCCTACGATATCCGAGCCCGTGATTCATTGCGGGCTACCAGGCTGCCCCGTGGTCGCTTCATATCTCATCTCACTGTTTGATATTACTCCGCTATGACCGCCTCCATCACCATTCCCACCAACACCTCCATCTCCTTTTATATCCTTTCGGGAAGATGTTTGCATTGTTTTATTGGCGACTGAGAGGCATTTAATTGTGTTGTTCGGAAGACGGCGCATTAAGTGCAGCAAGAAGAGCAAGGGAGTGCGGTTAGATCTTGTCCGGCCGTAAAGCCCTGGATTTATTAGTGGACTCTTTTGTTTGCCCTGTGTGTAAGACAGCTGGCACCCGCCTATCTATTTGTGGTGAACATCTATTTCATTGTCGAGTCGAGCAATTGACATCATGTGCTGCGGGATTCGGGACAGGGATGAGCGGTGGTGATGAATATAACGTGTAAATATGAGAGAGGCGTAGACCGGAGGATGCTTTTTGTTATGCTAATGCAGTTATAGGTGCTGATAGAGTGGTGATACGGTGTGAGCAGCTGTATGCACATTCAGGAGCGCATTGTGTGCTTGTCATCTATACAGCTTTGTAAATTAATAGCTCGACCACTGATCAACAATGCAAATTATTAGGGAACTTTAATTACATCATAGCGTTTGAATGGGTTTAAAAAAAAAAAAATCCATAGATAATACCCAAACCACAGAACGTCTCCAATTACAGATGCCAGTCGCAGAAAAAATAGCAGGTATCATATTTGTGGCTCTGTATGGTTTGCACAGTCTTTTTATCTTTCATTTATTACAACAGATTAAGAGGATTATTGTTTCACAGTGGAAAAACCTCAAAGATTATCCCACGCAAAAGAAAGTTTGGCAGGTTTCTCCAAAACACCGACTTTTGGGTCATCTGCCAAAACGGATCTCTCGCCCAAACAAAGTACATTTTGGTGAAAATCTGAAGTGATCGGAAATAATATCTAACACAACTAAGATCTAATTTGAATATCTGTTTTATTCAGAAACATGAGCTTATTACATGCAGGGATCAGTACAAAGTGGTGATGATTCTGTCAAGACAAGTTCTCTGCTCCAACTCTAATGTTTAGCTAATGATCCCCGGCTTAGGCTTCTGTGAGCGAGTGCAAAAAGGTGGCGGAAATGACTTGTTAGCTTGATTTTGATATGTCCATGGTTTGGGCATTCACCTACAACATCCCGCTAAAACCTCCTCATCTAGATGAAAACATTCTCATTCAAGCCCCTCTTTCCTTTCTTCTCACTGAGTTTAATCTTGTAAGCCATTATTTTTCTATTTCCCCTCTCTGTCACTTTGCATTATTTTTGCTGCTGTAATTCCTATTGGTCTCTTCTGGAATCTTCCTGTTCTGCCTTTGTCCGGTGCCCTAATCCGGACTTTCGGCCTGTTTTCAGTCGCCGGTCTCCATTCTCAGCAGGGCTCAGATGGAATAGCCATGCATGACGCCTCCTCTATGGCAACCACACCTCCACAGGAAGGCAACAGCGACTTTTCGGATGGGCAGAGAGGGCCTTTGAGAAGCTGGCAGCAGAAGTAAATCCTTCTCTAGGGAACAAGGGGAATTAGCAGGGAGCAGTGGACTAGGGATTTAACCCTACCCCTGCGCTTTGAAAGGCCTCGGTCGGTCCCACTCCTGCGGCTAGTCACAATCAAACAGGGGAGGAGCGGGGAGGCGGCAGCAGGGACGGAGAACACAAACTCCCTGAATGACACAAGCAGTGGATTGTGGAGGAGTCTAATCCCACTTTAATACCTTTCCAAGTTCAGCTGCTAAAGAATGCTCTCTAAAACAACACCGCTGTGTGAGCAGTGGAGGCTGACCGGAGGGAGGCTTGCCATTCAACCTCTCGACATTACCTGATTAGTGGTTAGAGGAGCGGCTGAGCGAACATGGGGGAAAATGGAAACGATTGTTCTAAACTAAATTGCAAGTATCTAATGCTTACATTATTCTATATTATATAAACTGTCAGTGTGGTAAGAATCAAGCAGCTATGATGACCATAGGGGACCACAATAAGCCGCACTGTGCTCCTTGAACTCTATACAGTACGTCACTCAATAACACTGTATCTGATATTATAACATCATATATATATCTGCAGGGACATTAGCCTGGACTTCAGTGGTTATGGTGACCATCATTCTTTATCCCACTGACCCATCCTAAGTCCTTCTAAAATCCACTTTGCTTGGACTCTGGGTGCCTAGGTAACATGACTCCCTGGTGCAGAGTTAGCACAACATAGACAGGACCACCAGCGTATAGTCACATCCCCAGCTCTCTCTCCCTCCGCTGTCCCACACCTGAGCGCACGGACGCGAGGAAGGACCCCACTGATGCGGATCAATGGCCGCATCCAAGACACAGAAATGTCAATATTTACACTGGCCTCCCAGAACTGGACATAAGCATTGAGGGAGTAAGTGTCAGCGGATTCTTGACCACTATGTTTTTAGGTAGTGTCCAAACATGTCTATTCTTTCTAATCTCAGTATTCCCCTTTGTAAATGATAATAGAAGAAAGCGGTAAATTCAACAAGCTATGCTATGCTACTGTATGTTTCATTAGCTATTTTATGTTTTTCCTATTTACGTGGGAGGCTGTGAGAAATAGTGTTATTGTTGTTATTTTGGCCTATCAGGCACCCTTATTTACTTTTAAGAGCTACATACGGTCAAAAAGATTAGAGCAACTTAAAGTGTGACAGCATCTTTAGTTCACACCACATGTTGTCAATGATTCATGTTGCCATTACATCTAATGCCTCTGCCACAGTGATAAGCATCAGGAGGACTGGGCCAGGATAAAAGAGGAGAAAGGGGAGGGGCAAATATGGAGCTGCTTATGAAAATGATAATCAGGCTGCATTTAGAAACATTTGCAACTGTCTCACGTACTATCCTCTGCTGCTGCACACTTTGAGAAACAGCATAACAATTTAGAGTAGAATAGTTGGGGCTATTATGTCACGGCATCTCTTCAAAGACAGAGGGATTATCCAGGCAGCAGCTGTAAGCCATTACTTTGAAGATGGGCGGTGGTGTTTGGGCAGGAAACCTGTGTCCGTGCCGATCATCAGAGGTGAGGCATGAGGTCACACAAAGGCCTGTTCTCCACAAAGGCCCTGAGGAGCGACTGGCCAAGCGCGCCGGCCGCTGGGGCTCACACTTCCTGCTTTACACACATCTATTCTGTGCAATGCACTGGTGGATATGTTGGAGTCTTTGTGGCCATTCTCATGACAGGATTAGACATTTGTCAAAACATAACTCAATCCCTTTTCATATTCCAGGAATAAAATATTATTTTATATGTGATTAAAGTAACCCAACATTTCAGTGAAATATGTCCATCTTCAGATAAAATATGCATTGGACAATGTTGAGACCCCTCTTCTACAATAGACCCCTCATCTCCCAAAGAAAAAGAAAGTGTGGAGCCCCGGCTGATGAGAGCCTTGTCCGTGACTTCAGGTGGGATCTTGTCCCGTTAGTTTCCTGGACTCACAACAAACAGAGCTGTCTGACTTCAGCAGAGGCTGTGGTCGGCTGCAGACACGCCTCATCAGTTCCAAACAGCGGAATCAAGAGCTTTAACCAGAGACCAAACACATTTGAGGCCCAGATGTTGTTCACTGCACACCTTTTTTAACTTTATTTGAACATGATTAAAATTACTTTGTTGTGTTGGCAAGTATTTGCTTAGGTGGGAGTGTAAACTTGATACTGTCCACACCAGCCAGCAGCTAAAAATAACTTGTAAACACGTACATGCTGTGATTCACAAGAACGTAAGTATGGACTATAGCTTTACTAAGGTTGTGCATGCTTATTATTTACTCTCTCATAGCTATGTAGTTATACAGCTGTAATAAGAGCCACTTTGCTTCACAAAAAATGGGAATTATGTTTTTTATTAGAGATGATGAATTTCTGTTATTGGTTTTAAAACTCCAGCATAAGTCATATTTTCATTTGGGTCGATAAAAAGGAGATGTATTTGTTTGCTCTGAATTGCAACGTTAGTTTAAATGAATATGCAACACAATGTGACTGAAAGAGCTGAGGGTGTTTAAAACCAGCACAATCACAGAAACTTTTTTGGGTCACGGAGTAATTAGTAAACATAGTGTATAATTGGCCGTAGATATAAAGACATCAGTCATGAGACAAAAAGAAATCAGCTTTCATATTTCCCTCACACTGAGCGATTCGAAGACTATTCCAGTTGTAACAGTACTTTTACTTAGTTCAGGTGATCTCTCCACCTCTGATAATAATCCTGTCTGCATAAATGTGCGCAGCGGCCGGCCTTGTTTTATAGTATCAGCGTTTCTCTTCAGAGCATAGATTCATGGAGAGTAATGAAGCCAAATAAAAAGTGCCATCCTTCCTCTCCCTAGGGCCAGCTCCAGTCAGCCCTAAAAGCTGCTTAATCACCACGCGGCGCTTACTGCATTAGCATAATAATGGCCTTTAAATTGAGGCTCTTTGTTTTTTAATTAAACTCCCAGCAGGTAAAAGTAAAACACATTAACGGGAGATGTGTACGCTGCTAATGGCCCAAAGGTGCCTTCTTCATCACTGGCCACAGGGTTTTCTTTCATGCCCATGCTACTGCGGCTCGCGAGGGACACACAAGATAAGATGATAGCACTTGGCACAACGTAAGTGCACACACCTGCCCTATTTTTCATACGAGACATTTCTAAAATTCTTCCGGGCAAAGGCATTGTGCTCTTAGTGGAGTTAAAAAGAAGCGTGTCCACATTATCTCTGGTTGTTTTGATTCTGTATATACGCTCAGTAGTGTAAAGGGCCATGTCCACGACAAAACCGTGGAGATAAAATATTTGTGCCTAGATAAATAGAGCTGTTACTAACGATTATGTTGGTAATCAATTATTTGGCCAATTATTAAATCTGTTGTTTCAATCCTGAAAGGCCAATGAATGTGAGAAGTCTTAGTATACAATTGACGAAAACAAAGCTCAGGTGATGCCCCTGGAGAACATCTTCATCTTCTGAGATATAGAACCTCTTTGTCTATGCAAGGTTCAAAAAATGATTAATCTATCACTAAAATAGTTCACCATCATCGATTAGTTGTGATAAATTGATGGGCTTGTTAATATATAGCTCTTTATTACCAAAAGAGCAACGTTGTAAATCTATCAAAGGTTTGCGCGTGTGAGAAAATGATTGACACCCATTAACAAACTGACAGAGACTGGATTAGGATGTGCAGATAGAACTAAACCACTACAATAGCACAAGCTATTTCACTTGATAAATGCATTTTAGCTCCTGGTTTGACAAAAACGTCTCTCAATCCACGATGGTGTGACGATGTAGAGATGCTGCCACTCTGAGTCTCATTGCTTTCCTCAAAATGTATCTGTTAATGAGTGACTTGGGAAAAGTGTATGCTGCTTATGAGAACATAATCGGCCTGGCGCACCACAAAGGTAGAACAAAGCCTCAGGGGTAAAAGGACAGTGCAGAGGAGGCTAAGTACACATCCAAATACAAGAGTAAGCAGACAGGCACACAGGATGCTGTTTGGACAGCTGCCGCTCCTGCCTATGGAAGTTGACTGCAACATTGCATTTAAGCCTGGTTTGAGAATAGCAAACAAACAATGTCCATTTGGTAGATTTAGCCCTGAAATATCATGTTTTTTCCTGTATTTTTCCAATAGAGCTGAACGTTCACTTCAGTGTATGCTATAGAAAAACTATGAAATGCTCTGCTCTGTTATGTGTCAATGTGATTCATTTAGCTGTGTCTCGCTAAAACAGCAGTAACCACAGGAGCTAGCACAAGCACCTGCTAAAAATATCACATTAATAATGAGTATGTTTCAGATCCTCCCTCACTGGTTTCTGTTTGCCCACTCTGAGCTCATGTGATCCAGCAGCAGCGGTCGATGAGCGCCTTCACAGGCATCGGAGAGTGGGAGAGTGATGGCTACAATAAGTCTAATGGCTCTCACATGTTACACAACTGCCCACACAATTACTACAATTATTTTTCTACTTATTTTTAATGATAGTGTGTCCAAGAGAGCCGTGTCTCTGATGCTTGAATAACTTCTTAAAACAGATCCTGTCAAGATCAAATACCATTTTCCACTTTATAGACGTGCTACTCTGTGAATGCAGGAGAAAATACACTGAAATGTCCCACTCACGCAGCAGTGAAATGGTTAAAAGACAACATTTGGATTGGAGGGCTTCGTAATTACTATTGACCTGGAGGTTCTGGGTGTAAGAAATAAAATAAACAGTAATATGAGGTGTTCAAAAGCACAAGTCTGCAAATATGCAAAGATGGTCTTGAGCAGAGCATGGCAGCCTTCTTTTGGGCCCTAATCTGAGGCCTACACAATATTAAGACGGCTTTGGAGCCACTTGTGACCCAGCTGTGCACTAATGAAAAATTCCTCAGCTCTGTGCAGAGGCCAGCCGAGCTTGACCCTTCCACCCTCCACCAAACCACGTCCATCTTGAGGAGTTTACCCAGCCTCACAGATACTGGATTAATCTGTAAAAAAGGAGAAAGAGAGACAATTCCCCTCCCCTGTCCGAGTCCTCCTGTCTTTAGTGCTTCGTCTGTAGTAAAGTGTTTGCTCTGGTCTTAATAGGCACAGATGATCTGCAGATCATTGAGGCAGAGGCTGCTCCCATGAAGAGGCCATGTTTATTTAACAAAGATTCAGTCTAAGCTCAAAATGAGTTTGTACCAGAGAATGTGAGCTGACCAGGAATTAGCTGCTGTTCACGAGATCTGGATTCATCTTTGTGTGATGATCCTACTCCCACTGATCCTCTGTCTGTCCTAGACATGCTCTGCAGAAGAAAATCATAGAAGAAAAACCTCTTTTTTTTCAATTATCACATATGAAAATGAGTGTTATGCTCTTGTCAGGTTTCTCAATTTATGCTTGATCAATGAATGCATCCATCTTAAATTGCACAATATTTTCTCTGACTGTCATATGTAATCTAGAAGAAAAGAAAAATGATCTTCAACCCACTCTTCTGCTAATGTCTAAAGCATATTGTAAGACTCACCGAGCAGCACGAGACACTAAAACTCAGGAAATTAAAGAAGGGAGTGGAATGAAAAGGATGCTGGAAGTAGAATAAATATGCATCCTAATAAGTGGCATTCACATGAAAGATCTGGACAAAATTACAGACAAAAGAAAGAGAAAAAAGGCATGAGTTTAAAGAAAAAGTGGGGCGTCAATTTGAATGACTGTGGCAGATTAAACCAATTAAACCAAATCGATATCAAGCATTGCTCCCTGGGCAAGCTCCACACCAAGACTGAATTAAAGTCCTCATCAGACTGAGCAATAATAATAATAATTTATGTCTCCAGGGCCATCTGAATCATCAGTGTGCTCAAAGTGTCATCCACTCAAAAAGATGAGTCCACGGCTGTAATATTCAACTGGGAATACTCAAGATTAAGAAGCTAATGGGGGGGTGGGGGGCGTCATAATGAAAAAGTAGAATGGCAATAGAAAACAAACAGTATTATTGAAAGACAGGATGCTTTAAGAGCCAGAGGCCATGGGATTAACACCAAGATTAGCTTTCAGACAATATATTTGAATTTCTCATCAACAGGACCCCTTCAAAGAGCGAAATCCCAAGATTAGCAGACGTTATGTTTTACGTTTTTTCCTTTGCTGCGGATACACTAGCCAAACAAATATGTCCGCCGCGAGCGAAAAGGGCTGGCTTGGCGTAGGATGTATGGCTGTAACCAATGGCAACAGGCTGGTAGTTAGGAGCCAGCGGAGCGTAGGAATGTATCAGACAGACAGAGGGGCGCACACTAAACACAGAGCAAACCAAGAACCTGCTGCGTTCACTAAAGAGCCCAGATATGCACCGCTGAGACCACCAACACGTACAAGCGGCAGAGCGCCAAGGGGAAAAGGACACTCGCCATTGTCACCATAGCATTCAGCTCATATTTACAGTTTGTGGAGTGAGGTTTGATTAAGACAGGAAATATAAGTGTTTAAATCAATAGATTGCATTATTGTTATAGAATTCAGTACAAATACAACACTACATATTTAATTGTTTTCCCAGATCGTTATTTTATATTGTTTAGACTCACAAACCCACTATATTATTTTCATGTCTGGAAGTCCTTTCGACTGGCTAACATCAGGAAAATATTTTTTTGTAATATTGTCAAAAAAGTAACTAACTCACACCTTTATTAGAAAATAATGAATATGAACCGACAAAGAAGATACATGTTAAGATTTCTGAATTTGCTTCATGTGGAAATTAGTTCTAACTAAGACAAAAAATTTGACTTTTGGAATGTTGCGATGCCACATGGATGCAATAACAATTAAATGTTAATGATATTTTGTCAATACAGAGAAGACTATGGACCCAGAGCCTATGGGCCAAGAGTCATTGGTCCATAGCATATTGGGTTCACCATTGGCCATAATCGACATAGTTTCCTGGTTCATCCCTTGTCGTTAGACCCATACACAAATTTGAATTATGTACATATTTTTCAAGTCGAGTTTTCACATTTTGAAGAGAGATCTTACTAATTGGGCGAAAATAATTCAAATCCTGGATAGACAGATGAGACCCTCATCATTCGACAAACTATTCTCCTCCAGCAAATATTACTGGTGATGTTTATTTGGGATGGGAGGGACCATTTTGAATATATTTATAATGATAAATACTTTGGGGTGGGGGTTCTCGTACGCTGTTTTATCCAGCCCACTCCTTTAGAGCAGAATTCAATACTGTTCAAATAAACAAATAAATACCTAACATAGATGATACTACAGGGTCATATGGTGAAAAAAGGTATTATCTTAAATACAGTTTTAGTTGCAAAAATCCCCTTTAATTCTTAATGTTATTAAAATCAGAGCCTTATGGTTCATACATAACGGTTGATTGATTTGTGGCAGTCAGGATTAAATGACAAATATAAATAAATTGGAGTCACTTTTTTATTTTTCAATATACAGTAACTTGTGACGTAATACATTAGGTTTTGTAGAAAATGTATTTGTTCAGTAAAAAATTGTATTGATCTGTTCAAAGTGAAATGTCCGTCACACATTACATAACATACTGAAGGAGCACTTACAACAAGATAAATAAAGTAGTAATTTGAATATATTGTATACAAACCATGTATTCTTGTTTCTGCCTTTTTAGTTTTTACCCACACAAATGTAACAATATTCAAAGGGACTTTAATTTATAGCTCTTACATCTGCATGTTTTATTTGTTTTGAAAATGTTACGGAGCAACCAAAAATAATCTGTATGAAAAATCTTAACATTTGATCTTGTTTATGCATCCTGTGTGTTCTTCCTATGTCCCAGACCTGATCATAATCAAGAACAATAAATGAATTGTCTTTCTGCTTCTTGCTGTAACCTGCCATGTGTGTGTCATTGTTTGTGCACTCAATCTTGAAAGGGAAATTCTGTCTTCAACCCGAGCTCCTAACGTTACTGCGAAACTATTTTGTTCTTCTAGTACCAAAGTATGCCTTTAGCCTGGGGATGTCTGGCAGAGTCCTTGTCGTCTGTTGCCCTCGTAGCCTCTGTTCTTTTTCCCACACAAACAGTCAGCGAGTATTTCTCTGTCATGAGGTTGGCGGAGTGCAGGATCTAAGGTCTCCAGCTGGAAGAGAACTGGTTTGACTAAATTCTGCTCTCCCCGTGAGCAGCCCTGGGGTTGTATGGCAGAGCATGGCACGGCACGTCTGGTTTCTCCACACCAACTGACTTTGCACACAGCCTGCAGCATTACTTCTCGCTTTGCAATGTCACTCGGCCTTTAGTCGCGTCATAATTACCCCACAGCGAGCAAATGCAAGGTTTGTTTAGGCTCAATAAACAGACATTGTGCTGGTGGATACAGGTGGTGACTCATACATTTAAGGCTGGTTTAAGTAGCTCGAACTCTCCAGAGAGTGCACAGAGGCAGCTGTAGTTATGCAGATTTAGCCTTGAACAAGCACAAAGGAACCTTTGCCTCGCCGCTCATTGTACACAAGATGTGGCCGATATGGATCTTTATTTGTCTTCAGATGTGATGACAATGTCTCTGCCACAGTGACACCCACGGACAGCCCCCTCAGCAAGGAAAAAAGCCCTTCATTCACTCAGCAATTTTACACTCTCTTTAGGGCCACGAGTGTCTTTTTGTTGTAAGGAGCCGCCCATTCTCTGTGGCTGTCTGAAAAAGCAGCTGTTTCTATACTGCTGTGGCAGCACTTTATGCAGCCCAATGATAAATGAAGGGGAAGCGGCCGAGGCGAGGTGCAGCTGAAACACACACACTGAGACAATGGCCGGGGCGGAGCTAATGTTACAGATCAGCTCCATCTCTTCAGGCAGGTTACACTCCATAGCTGCAGGTTATGTGCAGGGGGCTAACGCACTGACAGATCCCACCAGTCCTGCTCACACCCAAGGGAGAGAGAGGTGGTGGTGTTTGTCCCAGGACCTGCCGCTCGTTTCCTCAGGCCAGTGTTCTTCCTCTGCCCATCACTCTAATGACAGAGCCCCAGGCCTCATCACTGCTCCTCTCCTGGCCCTACGCAGGTGTCTGTCACAGGGGTGTCTGCTCTGCCACTGGTGTACCCGTCCCAATAAAGCCCCCCCACTGTGCCCCTCCTCATGGCCTCAGGCACAGCCTTTCATTTTGAAGTGTCGGGCTAGCTGCGCTTTGCTCCAGTGTGGGCCTCGGCCCGCAGCCTGCTTCATTGTTCTGCCTTAGAGAAAGACTTATTTCAACTCAATTTACTGTGAGTAAACACTGACTGATAAGGCCCCCTGTCCTATGCCTCCCTCTCTGACCGTGGGCTGTAATATACACTGCCAACAAATCACCGCTCTCAGCCCATTGCCATCACGCCTTTAGACTGGAGCTCCCTAATTCACTTTCCAACACAGATCAGGGACAGGCCTCATGTGTTGCTGAATATGGTGCCTGCGCCAAGGGGCATGGAGAGGGCTTGTGGCCCTATGGTCCACTGTTGTAAATTTTGTGAACTGCTATTTTGCATTTTCACCATGCTGTGTACGGCCTGACTTTATTCTAATGAGCCATTAATATATCCAGAGAAGACACTTGAGCTTCCTTACAGATGCACTTTCTGGCTAAGTATCAATAATATTGAAGATAGATGGATATCTGTCATTATGCATGCGTCATCAGCTGGGATAGACCAGTTGATTTTGAATAAGAATGGCAGCTTTTTGTTTGCTGCACAAAAGACAAAATGTGACTCACAGCTGCCACACTGTGACCGAATGCAGTGAAGAGAAAATACATCCAATAATGACTTCAATGCAGCAACATCTATTGTTAGAGACTAGACTAATAATATCTGATCTGAATTTAGCTCCCCATTCCCTTGAACTTTATAGATGATGGGCTGCAGGTTCCCTATTTCATCGTTTTACCAGAATAAAAGCCCTTGATTCCACTTCTGTGTGAGAAGCTGTAGAATATGTCTTAATTATACCAAATTATCAAGCAGCTTTAAATAGCAGTCGTTTGCACTGTCTCAGCCCTATGCCGCTAATAGAATTATTCTGAGCGTACTTTATCTTAGGCAGAAAGAGGCTGACACAGTAGCACCAGCTAATGTGATAAAAGCTTAGCATATTGCGGCTTGATTCAGGGATTTTAAAGGTAACGGCTTATGACAAGGTAATAATGCCTCATGCAAAAGGCTGGCCGTAAATTAGTTAGTTAGGGCATGATGGATGAGGAGGAGCCTAACCTTATTTCCAATAGAGCTTCTTGATTTCTAGAGCTGACAATAATGAATTTGATTTAATTAGGCCATCCGTCATCTAATTAAAAGTGTGAGAATTCTGACCCTGAGTGTAGCCTTAAAAGACACCGTGAAACACACATCCAAACAAAGACTCCATATCCACTGTTGAAATAAACGCCTCATTACACCGACATCCCATTATCCGTGATTCATTTTTATCCTTTCATAAAACAAGGCGCTAAAAACTTAATCAATTAAAAACATGATTGCTGTATGGAACAAACTAGCAAAGCCATTAGGAGCAGAGTTGGAGAAGATGGAGCTTGGGATTAGGCTTTAACTGCCCAATTAAAGGAGTGATTCATCATCAGATTATTAATGGATGTTAAGAGCGCCCCCTGCAGGATTGGTAATGGGCTGGTGTGTCTTTAGGTGCAGTTCTTCTCCTTACGCTACCCAGGTAATCTCTTTAAAAACCTGGGAGATATAACCCACTACTACTAGCAGTCCCTGAAGTCTCCACCGGCATCTTCCTCTCAGCCTGCTCCACTTTCTTTCACTCTTGACACCTATTAAAGCTCCAACTTTTCTAAGCTCGAGAAAATGCTCGGTGAAAATGTGTCACCCCAAGTCTAAATGGACACGTTATGACCTTGGTAGAAAAAGCACAAAAAAAGCACACATAATACGACGCGTTTTGCCTTTTTTTACTTAATTGAGATTGATCATATTTTAAAATCGTAAGCCTTTTTTGTGCATTTGCTGACTCTGCTGTGCTGTGTCCGCGGAAATACCCCAATTCAGCTATAGTCGTTCACAATACTTATCATTGACAGCGCATCTTTGTCCAGCAAATGTGAAAGAAGCAGCTTACGAAACAAAACAATACAGGAGTAGATGCTTAGGTAGCCAGCACAAATCCAATTACCTCACTCTAGTTTATCTCACTCCCAGTCATTATCTAAATTGCCGACATATTATTAGGCTACCTTCTTTGGTTGCTGTTTCTCTTCGTCTTCTAATAGGGCCCAAAGGGAGTGTTGTTTTGAACGTGGTCCTCCATAGGCTCTAAAGTAAGGGCTTTATAACTATTTTCCAAATCAGAGGCGTGCACAGGACCTCGCCATTATGCAGCGAGCACAACCATATCTGTCATGACACGGTGAGTGGTAGAATCAGGAGATTAATTATGTGATTGTGGAGATGGGGGCCTGCGCCTTCAGTCCGAGTGGTCCCTCATTACATTACCTGGGCCTCCGGAGAAGACCAATTGACTTCGGAGGCGAGGTTCCTCCGCTGTGAACTATATCTACTGTAAACACCAGGCTGAGTTAGGATTGGGAATGTTTCCTTTTGCAATGGGCAGGGCAGACTATGAAAATACATCTATTCATAATGTGGAGAGTAGAAAGATCAGTCATGAAAGTACACTTCATCTTTACTGGGGGAAAAAACGAGATGATACTGGTGTCAAATATTGGTGATCCAGGACATGTTAAAGAATTGGGTATCTGCTAAGCCTGATCAAACCTTGACATCATTTTTGTTTTTAATGTTTTTTTCCATCATCAATCGAGTTTATTTAAAAAGCACAATTCATCCAGTGCAACCTAAAGTGCTTTAGACAAACATAAAATCATACAAATTTTAACATTTTAAAACATACAAAGAAAAAAAACAAAAATTGGTAGAATTTATTTTTTAATTGATGTTGATAAGACTCCATAATGTTGTCAACCCAGAACCTCATTTAGTTACTATTTCTATACGGATAAAGTGGTTCTGTAGTTAAATAACACAATCAGAACCATTTTGTAATATCATTTTGTATGCTAACTTTGGTTTGAGAAAGCTCTACTATCAGTCCCTATTGGTTAAGATTGTGCTAACAAATAATACTTTCATATTTATAGCATATACTGTTATGATTAATAGTTATTGATTCACAGATTGTAAAGATCGATTCTAAAAGAGTCTAAAAGATACCCATCTCTGGTATCAAAAATCAGTAGATATCGATAGTCAGTATCAAAATCCGTATTGGATATCACATCGATTCATCCGCAATCCTCACCAAGCTGCAAATATAAATTATTCTACTCAAAGGACTTACTTCTTCCAAGAACAAAAAGCAAACTCTAAGGGAATAAGGTATCTCTTTGCGTATGCACTGCTAGAGCGTGAATAATTCTCTCTTACAACATTCCTTTCAAGATCGCACCAGAAATACCATTGCTCGGATCACTTACATTGAATTTACCATGTGGACACTCTATAGTCTATTTCTTGTTTCGCTTCTTTAACCGCTGCTGTATTTCTTTGTCTATGACCCTGACACTTGTTTAATGAGCAAATTCAATTGATTCCAGCTCAGAGACCTTCGCATCCACAGAGAGACAACTGATGGCCAATAGCCGGTGCATCACTCAAACCGTGTCCATGCAAGAAGTAAGACATACTCCTGACACTGGCCGCTCCTCCGAGAGCCATATATGCAATTGCAGAACAGGCCCAAAATGTCTCATCCATAGGGAGGCCCGGCAAGTAATAATGCACAAGGAGACAGCTAGATTCAATAGAAAGACAGCTCGACAGGCAGGGATCAAGTCCAATCCTGCACTCGTCATCTGCTCCGTGCTCACAGGTCAGCTTTAGCTAATCTAATTCTTGGACTTTTCCCGCAGAAATGGAGAAAAAAAAGGCCAATGCGACTCAAGTGAAGTGGCAGTGAGAAGACAGGAGAAGTGGGGTGGTGTGGGTGCAGTGGTGGAGGGCTTGAATAATTATGAATCACAGAGCTTAACCTTCTGGGGAGTTAATTTGAAGAGCATTGGGAATAGGGGAGAGGTAGTCTTTATTTCCCTGGGGTGCCCCTAATGCCATTGTGTGGGAATGGAGAGATCAGGACGGAGTGGGCCAATATCGTGTCTGTTAGCGGGCCATATGACGAGTTGACCCCGGGGCTGGAGCACAATCACACCTGCCGTCATCAAGGCTAATTTGTTAAACATATCAATAATGTGTTGCCGGCGCTGCGGCTGCTGGCCTTTCTCTGCCATTGATCCAGACGCTGCGCTGAGTGACATTGCCGCCCCGTCAGGACTGCAGCTTTCACTTTCCAATACTGCGGAAAAGGAGTATGTTACTTCACGTCTCTGGTAGTCAATGAAAAGTCTGCTTGGCTTCTATGAAAACTTCTCAATTTGCTCATTTGTGTTATCTGTGTTTCTTATTTAAAGTACTTTTCTCAGAAGACTAAATTCAAATATAGTAAACGGACGCCATTTCATCATTTTCCAATTCCTCCACAAAAGTTAAGCTTTCTTTGTTATAAAGTGAAAAGAATGGTAGTTACAACATCAACAAATCAATTCACACAGCATGAGGTGGAATTCTACTTTGAAGACAATGACATTTGTTTTTATATTCTTACTTTCTACTGGTATACATTTGACAGAAATACATTAATACATTTGTGGCAGTGGTCAGCATGGCACCGCGATCTCCACATCTGGATGCAGTTTGATGGGAGCAGAGAGGCCTGACTTTGCCAAAAGGGAATCTTAGCCATTTTATTCCTATACTCCCATGACCATGCTTCTAATTGTCATTTCTCATTATTTAGTCAAAGGTGTACGTATGAATCACAAACTATTACACAGAAATGACACTTCCTGCTAGAGAGAAAACCTCCCCATGCTCGCCCTGCTCTCATCTCAGCTGATAAGAGACATAAATCTAAGATGGTCTGTTGGAAGGAGAGCAGCTGCACATGCCAGGAACATGAGGGCCGGACTGAGGGAGAACCAGGGGATGTGACGACAGTGCTCCATTAGACAAAGAAAGACATCTGACATGGGACAAACTCTTCCAAAGCAACACTCAGTCAGCAGAGATGTTCACAATGAATCGTTCCCTTTGCATGATGCAGTTCTTGATACAGTAAAGCACACACAATATTTTAAGCATCACAATTACATGAATAAATGAAATAGAAATAAGAATAAACAAGGTAGGTCTACACTAGGGCTGCATTCATTAGTACTTTATTTTATTAATCGGTCAATGATTCCTTAGTCAACTACATTTTGTGAAAGATTATTTTATTGCAAAAATGAAACGACACTGGCAAAACAGCTGAAGATTTGGGCATTTGCTTTGATCTTTAAGCCGGATCAAACTCTCCATCCAATAGTGCTTTGGTAAATATTTTAACAAACCAATTTTTAAATGTTTGTTTAATCGACTGAGGTTCTTCTTTGGTTGACCTAATATACACATAAGACACCACCTCCTGTTGTGTCATTATTTGTTGATGTATTCATTGATCCAGGTCTCTGAATCAACTATTTAGATCAAAGATCTGAACTGTTCTGTTTCTATTTCTGTTTCTGTGCGCAGATAAAGCCATCTCTGATTTCAGCACTAATTGTACAGTCCACTTAAGGAGCTGACAACCTGGTGAATGAGGAGGCTGCAGGCCTCCGCAGATCCTCTCTCATCCATCACAGGCTAACCGATTGCATCCCTCTGAAGGCTCAACACACTAACACCATTAGCTCTACTGCTGGGCATCTAACTAGCACATCACTCACGGTGCTACATGCTAACAGCATTACGGCTAATGCTGCCCCTCTAACCAACACATTCGTCATCATGCTGAAATCCTAGGGCTCCACACAAACATGTGAGCGAGGTACCTCTCTAAGCCAATCACGCTTGACTATTGTCGGCTGTTGATAAACGCCTCATCTGTCTGAAGAGACCCAGTGCCACTGGAGAAAGTTGTTTTTGTCTCTCTGCCCACAACAGATCCGGGTCTGGGACTGTGGTTAAATCTGCATGGCTCTGTGAAGGGAGCCATTCAAATTTGATTATGATTTCATATTTCACAAAGACAGTACACCACACGGATGATTTTTAATTAGGACCAGAATCAGTAAAAAGAATGGAGCATGGAGACAATAAAATGAGGAATGCATTCATCCATGGAATGATTCTCAAGCTTTATTTAAGATCTGTGCCAATGTGCTAACAGCATTAATGAAGTTATAAAGAATTATGAGGGGAAATCAAATCTGCCTCGCCACTTGAGCGCCACTAAAATGCCAAACAATAAACTACCAGATTGCAAATTAGATCAGTAAAAATATCAAACACATTGCGGCGCAGGAAAATCCATAATTGCATTTAGTGGCTGGCCTCTCCTGGGGGAAGAGACACTAAAGATCATCAGCAGGCTACACAGGAGTCGCTATTGACAGAGCAGTAAAAATCGACAGGCTAACTAAATAAACACTCCAGGCTCCATTAAATATTCAAGGGCTGAGATTTGACAGTAGAGCATGCCTCTCTCTCCCCATCGGCAGCATCCTCCTGTACCACCCCTCTCCCCTCCTCTCCCTGCGAGTCCTGACAGCAATAAATGATGTGGTGCCTGAGGGTGCTGCTCCAGTGGGAGACCTGGGAGGACACAGCAACTGAGCAAAAGAAATAAAGGCGAGACAGCCTATGACCAATGGCCATTAACCAAGGAGTGGGACAGAGCACCATCCTCAAGCCTGCTGGTACAACCATACCACATTTAAATATGACCACAGTTCTATAGCTGCAGCTGTTTGGATAGGCAGGACATCTGAGGGGAACTTCATCATCATTATAGTGTTTATCACATCTGTCTGAAAGTATGGTGTCACCTACAGGCAGGTGGAGTGCTCTCAGAGCGGTGTACTCCTGCAGCCTTTGACAGGATCACTGGCTTCCTCTGTTGTGCTGAGGCGAGCCGGGTTATGCAAATGAGAGATGACAGTATTATTGTGTGTGGAATATCAATGGAGTAATTACTGTTCCATGTCGGCCTATTGGCCCGCTGGTGCCGCGCCAAGCCAGCGCTTCATTTCTCTGCTCCTCTCGGGGGGGAGATGAGCAGAGCTCTGGAGAGCAGAGCTAATAATGGCAGCTCACATACAGGCCAGGCTTAGACGAGCCCCGGGGTCCACATCGCAGACTGCTAAACGTTGCAGGGGTCTCAGGAGAGCCCCACAGCAAAGATGAAATGATTAAAAAACCACCCTACCTGACTGACAAGCTGACCAGCAGCTCTGTGTGCGCACGGGTCAAAGCACCACTCTCACTTCTGTCATTACAGCCGCTGACCTTTGTGGATGTAAGCTGCTGTTTCTCAAAAATGAACAAAAACTGGTATTTCTTTCAAAACAAATAGGTGAGTTGTAAGTAACTTAATGGTGGTGCAGCCATAGTACTCTAGTTTGCTACTCTTGGTATTCATCCAAAATGCCAACTCCTATGGCACGTCAGTGTCATCAAATTTAAAGCTCAAATTTGTTGGAGCACTGAATAAAGTGATGTTCCTTAAGCACCAAAGCTGCAACTGCCTGTTACATGTCAACTTTATCATCCTTTACAAGAGAGGGATTGTCTAATAAATAAAAGGGCTGAAAGGCCATAAGTTCACCTGATGGGAGACGCACAGAAATGTGAAAAAAGAAGCCAGCTCGTTCAAGCCCTGGAGCTGTGCATTAACATACCGAACAGCAGGAATGTTTCTCCCACACGCCTTCTACCAGCCGCCTAATCACTTTTCTGTTCACTGTCTAATTTCTTCATTTATAGTGGATAATATTTGTTCAGTTGGAATTACAGCTGCTGAACAACAAGACAGATTATATATTATGTTTTTGAAAATGCCTTTATACAAAAATGGGAATATTGCAACATTTCTCCCCATGTTATACAAGAAATGTAAAAAAGCAGGTTTACAGGTAAATTTGGCACTGATTTTGAAAGGTGAGCCCTTATCACAGTGGGACACGGAGCCTTATGTAGGGAATGCTATAGTGCACATATTAATGCATATCTCTGTTTAAGGAGTAAAGACATGCTGCGTCTGTGTATAAACATAGTTGTTTGACGTTGTATTTACCAGACTAAATATAAAATAAAGTCTCCACTCGTTGATCATTTGTTGTTTTTCACAGCAATAAAAGCCATAGTCTGGAGATGTCATAAATGGGAGTTATGGTGAACTGGTTGCATTATTTATTATTGCTGTGTTGTTGCCTAATGTCCCTTCACCAGAGCTTTGATCCTGCTAACCTTCTGGATGCTCACCGTAAACACTTACCTCCTGAGGACATTTTTATAACCTGCCGGTTTGCTGCCAGGACTCTGGGAGGAAGTGCAGTCAAAGATACATTTGTTACCAGTGGGGGAAGAGGACATCAAATATCTCAAATGTAACATCATAATAGAAAAAAAGGAATTATATCTTACTTCTGATGTGCAGGTGAAGCCTTGACTTTGGTTCAAATATACAGTATATTCATGCAATCTCCTCCCCTAACCACATTATGAGCATTGGGTAAACGATTCATAACAAAGCGTAGGAGGATCAGTACTTTGTATTTGTTACGGAGAATAAGAAAGTGCCTAGCATTATAAAAATCCCCTCACTCGCCGTTTTGTCTTTTCTTATTTAGAGCTCTCGAAGCATTAAGGAGAGCTCCATCAACACAATTGACAATAGTGTATGTATGTATGTATGTATGTGTGTGTGTGTGTGTGTGTGTGTGTGTGCGTGTTTCTATTTGTTTTGAAAATTATTACAAAATACGATCATATGGCTAATGGCAGGATGTCAGTCTTTTTGACATCAATCAAATTCCCGTCGAAACATGTAATTATTAAGTAATTAAGCCCACAGGTTTTTCTGTGTCGGGTTTGAAGAAAGTTTATGAATCAACTGTTTTGCAGTGGGATTCAAAGGATACCAACAAGATGTATTCATGTGCTGTATCTTTTCCTATTGATAAAGACACATCAAACCTAATGCCAAGTGATGTCATTCTCATATAAAAGTATCTTATCAAATCTGCTATCCCTGAAATAAAAGCAGCAGTATGAGTCCACATAAAGCAGAGCACAAGTCTGAACATAAGCACAAAGGCAGGAGCCACCCGCGCTGCAGACGGCTGCCAGTGATGTTTCAGAACACACCACAGGAATTGTTTATCACTAGAATCAGAGTGACTAATCAGAAGCAGAGCTGCTCAACCTGCAGCAGGTCGAGATGGTTCTTCTCCATGTGCCACGACATGATCTAAGCCCCCACTGAGGCCCTGCCAAATACGCCTGTGTGATGTTCCCAAAGCATCAGTGCTGCAGGGGCCACGCAACTCAACACAAATGTTCCCTTTTGCTCTGGTTCATTTATCCGGCTCATAATCTGAATAATTAGCAGATTAAAGCTTTGCCTTTCTGTTGTTTTCAGGCAGAAAGCAGTGTCCCCAAATGACTCTGTTCTGCCTCTATGAACCTGTGAACATATAGAAGAACTCTCTTGTGCCTTAAAAAAACAATCTTCTACACATTTATTCCATACCTTCACATATTTACAATTTTCCAATGAAAAATCCTACTTTTGAATAAAAGAATAATTTTGGCATACATATTTTGGTCAACTATATGGCAACCAGGAAGATTGTTTTGTAGATAAAAATTGTACAAAACAACCAAAGACTAACAGCCCTGAAGTCAAATATGTCCATTTATGTTTCTTTCTACAAACTAAAACCAAACAAATTGTAAAGTATGTAAAAATATAATTGTGGATGTATGACCTTAAGTAATTGGAGCCAACTCAAAACTTTCTTCAACAAGTTCTATAAAAAATGGAGCAGCTTGCCTTACAATTGAACATACGAAAGAATGCACAATGGTAAATAAAAACTCAGCAGAAGGTAGTGAAATGTGATTATGAAAGTAAAGTAAGAGTTTCCAGTGGAGTTTGCCAAAGTACCATTAAATGTTATGGGCACATCGAGGCCCTCAGTGCAGGTTGGTCAGCACAGTGGGAGTATGACATCTTACACTGTGCAGGGCCTCCTTCTGAACCAGGCAGACGGCTTCAAACAAACCAAAGGGAAAACTTAAACCACAAGGCACCACTCAGCCAAAACATTATTTTACTAGTTACAGGTATTGGGACGATATTGGTGAGTCTGATGGAATGAAAATGTTAAGACCGGAAATAAAATAAACATAGAGGTTAGTTTCACTCACTTATTGATGTAAAAACATTGACAAGCCCTATAGTAGCTGCACATATCAACTCAATAGTAAAGTGTCTTGCCCAAGGACTCAGCAATATAGTCAAAATGCACAGTGGTTAAAGCGGTTATCTAATTCCTAGTAACTCATTTCTAGCGTGAAGGGGTCCTAAGGGTGTTTGAGTCCATCACTAGTTTTCACACGCTTATATTTTTGGCCTCTGTCTCATCTTTAGATCCGCTTTTCAGACAGAAAACTTAAAGAGAGAGGACCACTGTCAGTCAGCCAATCAGCTCTCAGTGTGCAAAATATAAGATACAGACAGCATGTGACTAGAGGCTCTTTCTGTTGGGAAAAACAAAATGAATTGATGAAACAAAAAAAGTGAGGTTCTGCAGCTTGTATCATTGATCATTTGCCTTTCTTTCTACCAACTGAACTCCTGCCTCAGCTCTATATTTCAACCAACAGTACATTACAGAATACAACTGTAAATGTGGACAGCATTGGACAGAGTTTTCACCATATCTGCATCCGGCTACAATGAAAGGCAAATCGACTGGGAGTAGGAATACTGTTGCTGAGGCCATGTACCATAGAAGTGATGGAGCAGTGCTGCGGTCCATGAGGGATGTCTCAAAGCCACTGGAACGCTTGTCAGCACGCTTTATTGCTTCCCTGAAATATCTGTAAAAAGACGAACCGTTGAGCAAAAGAAAACTGCTTAAGAGCCGCGGGTGTAAATCTCTTTTTATGCTCCGGATCCCTCAGTTAGCTTCACACAGAGAAAAAAAGTTTCTTCTTCCCTACAGTCTCCTCATTACGCGTCTGGGAGAAATGGCTACCTATTCACTTCTCAAATATTGCAAGCGTAGAGCGGTTTTCTTACAGTCATAACTGTGGGGTAGAGAGTCTGCCAAGTCTGCTCAGCCCCCAGTCCGCACTTATATTTCTGCGGCTCTTGGTTTGGTGAAATTATGTCACTATAAGCCAAAGTTGTGACATAGAGATGCATGTTGTTGTTACAGAAATAGGATACGGGTTTGGGATGCTGCAATTTGACTATGTGCGTGCTGAGAATAACCAGACTGCTTGTATAGAGCTAGCAGCTAACCCTAACTATTTAGACAACTTCATTTTACGCATTTTAATTTTAATCAATTTTATTTTTTATAATACATGTGCAATTCTTAATTCTGTTTATTTTTAACTGTATGTAGGTCTATTTGTATTGAAGCAGTGCAAATAAGTTGCCTTGCCTTAGCCATCCGTGCACTCTGATCAATTATTATTCCCTACATGTGCGTCTGGGTCTGATCCTAGCGGCTGCGGTTACCTCATGGATGTATTATATTAACTGGATAGGGTATTACTAGCTTGTAGCTGAATAACTCACGTGCTCAGGGGATTCTCGCGGTACTGCAGACTGAACCAGACTAAATTCACGTGGGCTACCCAGAAATTTTCCCCATAGAACTCAATGCATATTAAAACAGCTCAACCTCAGCTGACAGAGAACCTACAGCTTTAATAAAGGTCGGATTTTGTGGGGATTTTAGTGTCCCTTGTCATCCTGAACTTTTTTTCTTCTTAAATCCTTCGGTTTTGTTTAAATCCACACTTTAGTGCCACAAACTCTGCTCCTCTGGCTCTCGCTCTAACTCCCGCTCTGATGAACTGCTCTGATTGGTCAGAGCGCGGCCGAGCCCCTCTGTGCACGTGCGTGAGACCCGGTGTGAGACCCGCACACGCGTGTTTGACGCAATGCATTATGGGAGATCATCCACTGCGCAGAACCGGGAGGACCAGACGATGCCCAAATACAGGCGAGTTTCCCATAGATCTTTGCGAGTTTCAGGCAACTTCCGCTAATCTTTCAGCCCCCATGCCGTCACAAAGCGCCACTGAGCACAACCATTCATTTGAATAGGGCGCCATCTTGGATCGCCAGGGCTTGGGTTACCTCGACTGTATCCCATCCGACCAATCAGCGAGCGGGGGAGGCGGCTGTTGTGGCTAGTTGTTGGTGACGTCAAGAGTTTGTGCCGAATTTGTTGGTTGTAGTTTGGCAATGGTGGCGAATGCGATAGAAAAGTAATCCGTTCTGGTTAAGCTCCAAATATCAGCAAATTGAAACCGGAGCAAGAGGAACGTTTTGCAGATTTCATTGCTGGCAAAGATGTTGTGGCTCTACTCCCAACGGGCTCCGTTAGCGGCAAAGGAGACTGCTAAAGGCTAAAGGCTAAATGCTAGCAAATAACTTAGGGGCATCACATACGCCACGGTAAACTCAGATCCAATTGTTTCAATCTGTAAAAGGAGTTAACCCCTCCCACCTGTTAACGGAGCTCAATGAAGCAAATCCAGACGGACACAAAGTTATTTAGTATTTGTAGAAGGATTGTTTATAGCTCATTTTTTTTATCTGTTTTTTTTTTTTTATTTACTTTTATTCATTGTGGAGGTAATTCTGATCTCCGTGTTTCAGTGTAAGTTTCCTCTGGATGCTCTCACTAAAAACATGTACAATAGTTCTTATGAATGAGTGTGACTTAAATAACCCTACATAAGGCTACAATCAAGAGTGGTCATCAACATACACTGTCCAACCAAATAAACGAACAACACAAATACAAATATGCTGGATTGAACTAAAACTGGACCAAAGGCAAACAAGGCTGAATTGTAAAGACTGATTTATAGATACCGTATATATTTTGTTTAATAATAAATACTTATTGTGTTTTAGGTAAAAATTGTTTTGTGTATAAAGATTGATGTGAGAAAAAAAGCTTTAAAGTCAGGTGTAACTGGTCATGGTCGATATATCGGCTGGATGCTAAATTTTATAGACTACGTATTTTTTACTATGGAAGTGTGAACAGACCCTCTTCTGTTATAGAAACAGACAATCTGTTTTCTTTTTTTCTTTTTTACTAGTCATGTTTAAGGTTTATGGAACGCTTAAAGTCATAAACTATTACTACTATTGCATTCTTTTGACTAAAGATAGATCCTGACGCGGGCTCAGAGTTTCTGCTGCTGCCCCAGGTTAGGTGAGTTCCTGGTGGGATGTTTTTGTGCGGAGAGGCCACTGCTCTTTCTTATCTTCCTGTCATCTCAGTGGGACGCAGGGCATGACTCTGGCTCTGGCTCCAGAACCGCAGGCTGCCGCAGGACGCCGCATCAGTGCTCCCCGTTCGTAAGCGGAGGAGGGCGGCCTGTTTAGGTGTGTCAAAGCTTATTAACAGCAGAATGTGTCCGTGCACAGCAGGTTCACATGGCATGTACAGGGTTACAGCTCAAAGTGGGGATTACGTGTAAACGCCACAACAAAGACACTACATTGAATGTGATTGTCAAAACTTGTATTTTAAATATATATTTTTTAAAATATTTTTATGATTATGCTATAAAATCCATTTTCCAACTACTTGACACAGTATGTCTCACTTTGCGTGTAATGATTCTTCAAGTTTCACATTGTACAGTAAGTTTCACCTGTTTCACCTGTAGTTGTAATGATGGAGATAAGAAGATAAGACTAAGATTAAGAAGATAATGGTGACATTCAGTGAACATTGTGAAATTGCAGCAATGCACATGATTGCAGTATTTACTATTTACAGATGACATGTACAGGCTCAGCAGTTCTCATTCTCATTCTAATTTGATCATAGAAAACAATCGTATTTGTGTATATATAAAATTATAGGTTGTTTATATACTGTTTTTTTGTATTAAGCAAAAACTTTTACACAATACAATAATATTTCTTTAATCAGCAACTCCAGCACAGCACCCACCTATGTAAACAAAGTGGTGAGCCAAAAACCTATAATGTAATGCTGAATGGTAAAGCCTGTGTAGACAGTTCCTTGTGTGGACATATTTGTGGGAAATTAGACAAACATACTGCGGTACCCAGGCACTAGACCGTCGCCCAGCTTGGCAAATGCTACCAAAGATTATGGTTAATCATAATTTGAAAACGGCTATGCATGTTTTTCTGACTTTCAGAAGGATGAGGATTCTGCCAAGCAACACCGAGCTTCACATTTATGTTGTGAAAAAAGGTTGCTGTGTCAAGTACAAACTTTTTTATGTTAAATACTTTGTTGACAGTTGGAGGAAGGCTGAAAGTACTGCAATAATTTCAGTTCATGTAAGCCATAAAGAGGTGCAGATACCAGAGCCTGCTGTGACCCAGCTGACCTGAGCCAGATCCGGACATACAGCACCTCATGTGAGGGGGACGTTTGCGAAAAAAACAAAACATGATGCAATTAATGTGATTATCATACAACATAGGCCTGTCTCTGTCATGTTCACTGCAGGTATATAAATGTTCACATTGTTTATATTGTGCTTTTGTACCTTTTCAAGGCACTCAAAGTGCTTCCAATCAAGGAACCGATCACCCATTCACACACACATTCATACACCACTGGGGACGGGTTAAGCGTCTTGCGCAAGGACACACAACAGCCACACAAATGGGAGCTGGTTTTGTTTATGTCAGGAGCATGATGCCAAACTTCCGCTCAGAGGATACGCTCTCTACAAACTAAGCTACTGCCGCCACAGATGTGGGTTCTTTGTGTTTACCTTCCATCTCCAGTAAAGAAAGAAACAATAATATGTAGTAATTGCTATAGTAATCAGAGCCATAATCATATTGCTCCACTATATAACTTATTATTCCAGGATGTAATTTACTGTATGGACAGAATGTAAAAATGTAAATGAAATCACCAATACGGTCAAGATCTAGTGAGAGTTCTTAGCAAACGTTCAATCTACCTGATTGGTCTGCGACTTACAAAAAAGCCATGTAACTGTATGCAAATGTGTTGCGGGTGAACGACCATACTTCGGAAGTGAGAGAATGACAG
The DNA here is from genome assembly GCA_964034765.1 of Knipowitschia caucasica. Taxonomy (NCBI): domain Eukaryota; kingdom Metazoa; phylum Chordata; class Actinopteri; order Gobiiformes; family Gobiidae; genus Knipowitschia; species Knipowitschia caucasica. Next base: position 34,016,023 of record OZ035831.1, read on the forward strand.
TTAAAAGCAGCTGAAATGGAAAGGAGGCTGAAACTTGAATCCATCTGTCAAAGCTTTCGCGGTCTGTTTAAAAACACAACAGTTGAGCACTTAAGGGTTTTAAAGAGCCCTTTTCTTTGGCTTCAATATGAATATGCCTATTCTGAGGTTTATCCTTTCATTTCCAAAGCACATATCTGAGTGTGTCTGTGCCACTGGCTGCTCTGGTCTGGAGGAAGTGCAACCAGGAGCTGACAGACAGGGCCACGATACAGAGCTCCTACCACAGACCAATCCCCAGCAAACGCTTGTGCTGACAGCCAGGATGTAGCACTCATCCACAGGCCACAGCCCCGGCCCAGAGGCCCAGAGAGGGAGCAGGGAGCTGGGTGAGTGTGCTGATGATAGAGGGGGTTCCAATGGTGGTTTGAGTGGCACGCACCATGTCCCACCTCCGAGGCGGCATGACCGAGATGAGAATCCACAAAGTGTGATGTCTGCCAGCAGCATGCTCTGAGAGGAGGCAGCAAAGAAGTGCGAATAAAGCAACTTAAAAAATAGTAAAAAGCTAGGATTCACAAAATGTCATACTGCGCTTCATTATAGATAGGGAGCCACAAACATAAAATAACATACAATTGAGAAATATATATATTTTCTTTCAGTTACTAAAAGTGCTTTGAAGTGGATCATTCATTTAAAAGTCTAGACTTTTTGACGGCAAACCTTTCAAGATTACTTCCTAAAATCTATTTCTTCAACAAAGCTTCAGAGGACTTTTTGACCAATGGGTCAATAACTAACATGATTTAAGAGTACGTAGAATGGAGTTGAGAGGAACAGGATCAGAGGTCACTGATGACCCAGGCAGCCCACTGTGAGGAGGTCTCTACAGCTGGGATCAACACACACAGTGGGGCTTGGGTTTCAGAGTGAAGCTGCTGCCTGGAGCTCAGGCCTGGAGCTGTGACAGTGCCCCCTGGGGCACGTGCCTACTCAGCCAGCAGACCCTTACTCACTGGGCGGGACTCCAGATGAGGCCGCCTCGGGCAGTGAAGAAGACTGATGGAGCAGCCTCAACCACAGCTTCATCTTTGAACTGCTGAGTTTGCATCGAGCCCTTGTCTACTCTGTATTTCTGTTCAATTGAACTGGCCCTGGAGGCATGTTCTGTGCATAAGTAATGTTTTCTGCGATCACGATGCTGCATCACACTACATAATGGGCCAGAGACAAAAATGTAGATGGATTGTGCAAACAATTCAGACCTAACCTGCAGCAAAACATTTTTCTTCTAAAGCCGAGCGAATAGATATGTCTACCCAGAGAGCACTCTGAAATCACACCACCACCAAAAATGCTTTGAAAAATGTTTCTGCTTTATCCCCTTATCCATCCTTTTCATGAACAGCATTCAAGAGTCACGGAATTTCCCAAGAAGATAAATCGGTGCAGCTCTCTGAGAATTATTAATATGCAGTTTCAGAGGTATAGGCCGCAGACAGATGAGCCAGGGGTATACAGCAGGGGGGTATCATGGCATGTACCTGAAGATAAAATGATGGTGCTCACTCCTCTGTTCTGTGTACAGTCTCTTTATAGCTTCTAAAGCAGAGGAGTGGTGGTGTGTGGTACCTGAGGGGCAGATGGGTGTAGGTTAAAGCTAGTGGCTACACACTCCCCTGTCATCGCCAACACTGCACTGCAGATCCTCACATCTGCCTCGGCTTACACCAGTTAGCTCTGCTCTCACCAGCCCCCACCTCTCCCACATCTCCACTCCCCATCAGGATCATCCAAATATTTCCCCTTACTGCTTTTTGAAGCTTCCATGGGTCATGGGACCTCATGCACAAATCATGCTGGCTGGCTGTGGGGGGGCCGGTCAGAGAGGATGGGAGTGAGGCGGCCACGTAGTAACCCAATATGCACTGTTTTCATACAGAGTTATTTTTCTTTGCCCAGACAGCCATCACCAATCAGTCTCTGCTTCTAAACAGTACGTTTTAGGGATCTTTTGAGAAGCTCATGGTAACTTTCCCTGCCGTGATGCGGGCAAAGAGGACTGACACTGGGAAGTGGTTAAGCCCAAGTAAATAGCCCTAGATTCTTGGTGAGAGATCAGACCAAAATTATCTTATAGCTTCCAGTAAAAAAAAATTTTATTGTGTGACAGCATGTTTATGGGCTTTTGATTCTGTTCTGACAGTTTTGTAATGCCTAAGATAAGGGAGTAAAAATATGTGCACATGGACATGGGATGCTCCATACTGTCTATAGCTCTTAAATGAATATTATCCAGTGAAGATTGGGAAGAGCCAGAAGACATACCCTCCCACCTGTAGTATCCATAGCTCAGCTTGAGGAGATTCTGCTATAGGGAGGAGTCTTCAGTGGTGGTTAAAGTAATCGCGTTGGTCTCACTGCATCTGATCTGCAGGCTAACAGACTTCCAAATAGTTGAATGAGTAAATAAAGTGCCCTGAGGGACTCCTGCTTGGAGACGGATTAAACCATGAGGGTGCAAGCACAAAAGGTGCTGAAGTTCCAGAATCACAGGCACAAAAGCCAGCATTGGACCTCAACCAGACACAAGCTTTAATTTCATCCTGGACTCCTCAGTATCAATTTGTTGCTTTCACTGTGCGTAGAACATTGGTAGTTTATATACATATGCTTGAACAAACATTTATCCATACAGTGCAGCAGATGGGCCCTGCCTGTCTGTGTGAAATGGCGTTCACGTCCGCTCGAGTGCAGAGACCACATAAGAAGGGATCATGCTCACTTGGCTGTGGAGGCCTAGAGTCTGGACCTATTCTTCCCCTTTTTCTGGGACTGACACAAATAAAAGGATTAGGAGCCCCTGTTTCCGTCAGCCCCTCCATTCAAAGACAAAGCTTGCACCGGCTTAGTGTCACACTTAATGATAAAAGCGCAGATCTCTGTCACTCTCTGGGCACAGAGACCAGTGTTTGAGCTGTTTAATCTCCCATAGGACTGCGTAGTATATTGGAAATGTATCATCACTGTATCAAAGTGGAAATTTGGGGTCACTGCAGTTAAATTACCCAATGATGCAGTTGTTAACATGTTGATGTGACATGGGCTTGATGCAGAATGAACGACCTATCATTCTCTCATTTCTCCATTTCTAATAGTTTGGGTTAGATGTTAAATATAAAACCAGAGCAATAAATGTATGTAATAATATTGTTTTATAATGTAATGTAGTCTGTATAATAGTCATGCCAATTCACTGCATTTGAATGTTTAGGTAGCAAGCACTTTTACTATTTGCATCCAATTAAAAATATCAACAGTATACACTCAATAGTTAATCTCCTCCACTTGAACGGGTTAGGGTTAGAGGTTGAAAAGACTGATATATAGATGAATTTAGAGTCCACCTACACATGCACTCACACCCTGGTCCAACCTGGTGCATGTGTGGACTAACAGCACATTCCCATAAAGAGGCAGAATGTGTGTGGTGGCTGTGAGAGTGAGTCCTGGGCACACAACAGTCTGAAAGTAGCACTTGCCACCCTGATGGCAGCCCTCTCTAGTGTACCTGCGAAAGGCCTACGTGTTGGAAAAACATTCCTGAGTGGGATCACATATACATAGAGGAGGCCAGAACTGTACAGCAGACTACATTTCTCGTGCAGGGCCGCCTTTAGAACAGGCGTGGACAATCATCTCAACAAATGGACAGATGCAGAGGTTACAGTGGTGGAACAAACACTGTGGCTACGGTCACAAGCCACATCAAAGACCAAATCTCAATTCTACAATTATAGAAATAGAAAATATTTGCTGCATATTTCCCTTTTGGCTTCTGTTAACATGTCATAACACTTTGATTAAGCCCATATCAAATGTAATATTACATTTTATGGTTTGCAGTTGTCTTTCCTTTGTTATTAAGAGCTGTCGTGCTGTGACAATACGGGGAAATGCCAGCAGACTTGGAGTTGGTAAGTTAGCGCTATAGCGAGCCGAGAGCTCTCTTTCTGATTAACCTCCTCCACTGACTGACATGTCCCACTGGCTGCCTAACAGCCGGCTTTAAGAGATGAGGTTAAATTGTGGCTACCAACAAATTGCATGCTTGAGTTGCTGTGCACCCCTCTGCTATCATCCTGTGTAATGTGAGCACACCAGGCAGATCCTTGTCGCCCCTCCTTAAACTCCACACTCTGCCCCTAAAGCAGAGAGGGGCATTACCACGCCTGCGCCTCTGTGGCTCCCCTGAGCGCCCGGCAAAGTGCTTTGTCGTCCAGCTGCTGCTCCACACATCCTTGCGAGTGTGCGATTAGGCCCACCCAACACACTCAGCACCCACGCACGCCTAATCAAACACACAGCGGAAATGCCTTCACTAAAGTCAACCCGTGCCAGATCACCTGATTTCATATTTCAGCTTCTATTAAAAATAATCAGCGAAAGACACCTGGCAATGTAGCAGTATCAGAGCTAGCTTGATATAAGATTTTCATCATATACATTTTGGAGGAGGGTATTATTTATAAAAAATAAGAGGGGAGGAATCATGTGGTACAGCTACATACACAAATATGTCTTCCAGTGGTGCTAAACACATTGGTGAGAGTTAGCTGTGCTGGAGATGACAGATGATGCATCGGCGTGTGCTTTTGGGACAGGCCGGGCCATGTTGACATAGAACCCAATACTTCCTTACCGAAGAGTGGGCCAGCTTCAGCTCGCTCCTCCAGCACTCCAAATCCCAGCAAGCTGAAGCAATATTATCCAGCTTAAGGTTTCTAGCATTAGATTTGTCTCCCTATTGAGATCTCTCTAATTTATGCAAGAAAAGTGGTAAAAAATATATAAATGTGTCACCTTTTAAGAAGAAAACAACAGCATAGATACAGCACAGTAAGTCCAAGCATGTTTTTTCCAAGACTTTAATTAACCAAAAACTGCACTTAAGCACTGACTGCATACAATGTTTTTCCTGTTTTGATTTGCGAGCGCATTCACAAAGCACTATAGGCCGCTGGGGAGTGTGCTACTATAGTGAGTAAAACACACACACTGGTTATCCCGCGCAGAAACCAAGCCGTCAGCATCTAGGATCTCGCACAGTGCGTCCCAAACACGGGTAATTAAAAAACAACAATTTCACAGGAGGGCCCAGCAAACTGCTTTGAAAAGCAGCGCTCAGCACACAGGGGGATGTCCAGCAAGCACAAGCAGTGAAAGGCATTCTGGGAGTTGTATTTTTATGGTTGCTTTGGTGTGTTTCTACTACTCATACTACTGTGACCGCAATAGAGTCCTGCTTACGAGTCAAAAATGGCCAATGATGTGTAGTTCATGCTTTCTTTTGGTGCTCGTCAGTAAAATTTGTTTTGTTAATTTGATTTTGATTTGTTTTCAACCGGAATTGACTCTAACACGTTCCAGAGCAAATGTTAGATCGATAAAAGAATACAAACAAATCATATTAACGCACGTCAATGCAAATTATGTGTTTATCAATCTTTGATAGCACCCACCTACAAGCATTTACCAAGGGCTGTCACAATAACACATTTTGATGGAAAATATCACTTCAGAAAAACTAGTAGTTTCCTTATTATTGTTTATCACAAGCAATAATATTGAGAAAGCAATAAACAATTACAATATTGCAGCATTATCCCAATTATAATTTTGAAAAAAGGCCAAAAAGTGACTTATTCGAGCCTCCACAGCTAAAACTTGATCGTGTTACAAAAAAAATGTCAAGAAAATATACAGACAAAAAACATTTAACCACAAAATGTGTTTTTAATTATTTTACAAAGAGTCATAAGTTAACAGTAACAATGAATATAGTATACTTTGTGACAAGCACACCCTTTCTGACCTATACCAGCATATATAAATACTTCGCCTTCAATTAAGTAATTAACATACAAACTTCAGAAATATAAATTCATAATGTATAATTTTGGTCCAGCTTGGGAGTGGCACAACAAAAAGCACATTTACAATATGTGGAAACAGTGTCTACTCCGCTTATTAAAACTTCACAGACAGCAAAGAAACAGAGCCTAAAATACAGTGAAATATGCTGTTACAGGGACCAGGAGGCCGGGTTTCTAACAAGGCCGTTGATTACAGGAGCGTTGGCGAACACTCTCTGGTCAAGTGATAGTGCTGTTTTATGGTCCTTTCAAGGCGTCTGTGAGGTCAGCGAGGATCCCTCTGGGGGACAGAATCGCCCAGTTTCTAATGAGCTATAATTGACCCCAAACACCGGGGCAGGGCATGCTGTGGAGGTGCTGCTGTAATCCCACTCTTGGTGAACACCGCCTGTCCGCTCAAGCATGTGTCGTCAGAGCAGATACAGATCACTGGGCAGTTACAAATACACGCTCTCCACCTCAACGCATTTAGATCATACAACAAAGTCAAAGCCCATTATGAAATCTTGTCAAAAGTTGAAAATCAGATATTCGTTGGTAAATAAGAAGGACTTTTCCCGAGATTCCTTGGTCAGAATCATTTCAGACTACGAGAGCGATACAGAGGCACTATGAAAAATACTATTATTATATTATATAAATTATGATATGTATTGTGTGTTAAAAAATTACTCACAAAAAGAGAACTTTAAAATAATCACTTTGGTATCAAAGTGGGTGTTGATTATTAATGTATTTATCTATTTATATAATAGAAATTAAGTTAGCTGAGATTGTGCAACAACACTATAATTACATTTGTTATATCATAATAATGTGCCTTTATATAAGGAGTTTTAAAATTAAAAAAATAAATTTAAATTTTTCTTTAATAATGTATATTTTTATTTTTTCCAATTTTAATTTTTTGATGACACTGTGACAAAAACAAAAATGTGTTTTTGTCCCATCTTGTCATGTCATTCTGTATGGAATAAATGTTTATTCTGTTCTTCAATTTAAAACTGAAACTTTGAATAGAACTAAAAATACATATTGCAATTACATTTATTTGTAAATCATAAAAAAATATTGCATCATCATATTATTTAAAAAATATGTAAATTCCTTGTGTAACATCTGCAATACATTTAAACACAGCTTTGATAGGGATCTGTGAGATTCGATTACTGTGTCCAAATATTCTAATTATGCATATGAAGCAGTCATGATCGGCTCAAACGGTTAGCAGCGAGCAGCAGTCTAGAAAAAAGGTACAAATGATGGATAAATGCTAATAAAAGCTTGTATTGCTGCAGCATAAGGTGCAGCACTTCACTGGTGAAATCTTTAATATCTGTACACAACTGTTTTCCCCTGTCTGCACTAGGCCTTATCCAAAGGTGTGAGAAAATACGACTTGCCAATTCCGTGATTTATTATAGCGTACCCTGATTACAGAGAATGAATCAGTTGCTGTAGGAATGTAATTAGGCTCACAGACGTCTGTAAGGCAGAGAAGCTCTCCTCGCAGCTCTAAGCAGTTTGTGGGCTGACAAATGCATCTTAAATGGGTGTCATAAAAGTCAAAAAGGTGCCAATTACATGTTTAAGTATCTCCTCCATGTGAGTGAAATAAATAAAAAGGGATAGTTGTGTGTTTGGGTGTAATGGACAGACCCTCCAGCTAGCTGTTAACTTCGGAGGGGAGGAGAGGAAGAATTAAAGAATGGAATTAGTGGTTAAGTGGATAGGCTGACTGGTCCAACAAGGCAGTATGATTAACAATACCGAGCCAAACAGGAGGAGAAAAGCTGGCACGGAGACAAGATATGAGAACATGTGGGAAATTAATGACTACCAATGAGAAAAGTGTTTAGTAAATAAATAAAGTTTGGGAGGATGTGTTGGAGCAGGCAGGATGAGGGAGTCTTTTCTGAAGCGTGACCGGGTGACTCCGTATCCCATAGTTACTGTGGTGAATTTTCCATTGTTAGCTGTGGACTACACTCCTGTCACAAAGCTGAGTGAAAGGAACGCATGGAAGTGCATGTAACTCTTTGTGGGCTGAAAGGTGTCTGACAGAGAACCGTAATATCGGTAATCTCAGGAGTATTGTTCAAAATTCCAACGCTCCGAATTTAATGACAGGCATGAAAAAAGTATTTATGAAGCAAAAGATGCAGCGGGTACCACCAGGGTCATCGGGCCAAACATTTCCAACGCATGCATGTTATATTTGCAATCTCTGTTCAATTAATCATAAAAAATAAACATGATAAATGTTATTATCTACAAAGAAACTGTATCAAATAAGCATTATATATAGCCCATACAAATATTAACATAATTCACTGCTTTATAAGTATAATATCAGTTGGGTCATTCTGTCTTAAAAGCACTAAATAAAAAATAACAAATAAACGAAAGAAACGCACCATACTATCAGGAAATACGTACACCAAAACCAGTTTTAATGTCGGCTATATTCCCATGGTATTCTTGGGAAATAAAACACTGCATTTTTATCAAAAAAATTATACAAGTAACTTTCTGCAAGAATCCAAATGGAGAGATTAATCTGGTGGGTTTTAATATTGACGTTTAATTATCTTTGTGTGTGTGTGTGTGTGTGTTTGAGAAGGGAGAGAGAGAATAGCGTGCCCACGGCCTCCACACACTGCACAACACACGAAGAGTCTGCGCAACAACAAAAAAAGAACGTCGCTGTGCTAATGTGAAGTTCTAAAATAATATAATATAATAGTTCATTTGGAGAAACAGACAGCGGCACAATGTGCTCCTGACTCCGCTCTGTAAAGGCCTTACGCGGCGGTGGCGCTTCCCTGGTTGCTCTGCCTTTAGACCGTGAGCGTTTACATTTCTGACGGCTGTAAGGATCTCTACTGGAAGCAATAACTCACTGACGACATCATGATAATTTAGTATAAATTATTATATTTCAGCAAAACACAGCTCTATCAAAGCATGAGTCAAAAGACATTGGTCCTTGGCCTTTAAATATTATTACTCAAATTATAGCTGATGTATTTGCACATATAAACCCACAGGTAAATCTAATGTCAACTATGAAAAGGCACGTTTTACACATGCCCTGTGTGTAATATAACAGCGTGTGGAGAGAAAGAGGCCTACATGTCAACCCAGCGTTCTGCACACACAGCACACCAACACTCACGCACAGAAATGCAGCGGCATTGTGCTTACTGTTGGTAGTCGTGTTTGCAGTAAAGTTTCCTTTCTCTGAAGTAACAGCTGGTGGTGAGCGGCTGTTGACACACGGTGCACTGCAAACACTCCTCATGCCACGAAGAGTCGTTGACGCGCATCAAGAAGCGGTCAGAGATGGGCCGCTGGCATCCTTCACACACGGACGGGTGGTGGCAGTCTGAGCCTGCAAACATACGTACATGTGTTACAACACCTGACACCGTGCACTTGTACTAGGCCAGGATAATTACAGGAGAGAATATATCTCAAATTCGGAAGGATGTGAACAAATGCAACTTAAATAAATTGTAGTGACCACACAAATGGCACAGGCACCTGAGGCTACTGCATAAGGCAAAAGTATCTTTTTAAAGCTGTAACACAAACTAAACAGTGTTGGCCTGTATTTGTCGATCTTGTAAAAGACTGACCGAGCATGACTCCCAGTGTAGCTTGTCCCGATCGCAGCGGATGATCCTCAATTTTAATTCCGTCCAGCATGATGCACGTCACGGACAGATCTGCCGCGGAGAAGCGCTCCGGTGACACGAGACCTGTTGCAATGTCCATAAAATAAAGTCAGAAACAAAATCAACAGAGGCTTCCTCCACTGCTGTGGGAGAAACGGAGACAACGAGCCGCTAACAAAAACCTGTTGAAAGCGTATAGTTCCGCGGTGACTGCTGCAGTGCACTCAAGGACAGACTGACCAATACTTCTACAGATGTCCAGAGAAGAGAGTCTGTCTACGATCCTTGTTTTGTCAGCACCAGTGAATCAAAGAAACAAACAACACACGGGGAAAGCTACCTCAACAGTCACCTGTTATTGTTGGGACTGGGGAAGTTTGATCAGGTTCGTCTTCAAGCCGCGGGGAAAGCGGAGGCAGTCTGAGGGAGAAGCTCTTTCACCGACAAAAAAAGGAACGATGAGAGAAAGAATACAATCCCAAAGCCAGGAGAGCAAAGATGTCCCGTCATAAACTCTATGGAAGTGCCGAGACAGTTTGCTATGCCCTGTCGCTGCCAAAGTCTCAGCCCGAGAATGGAGCGGGTGGATCCTCCCACTTGTGCACGCATGGGTAGACTTCTGTCAGTCCCCCATGGCCATAGGGATGCTATTGGAGCGCGGTGTGTGTGCGCTTTACGCAGGCCACTAACCACAGACACTCCATCAACTCTGCACACGTTTTGATAATAATAATAATAACAATAAAAATAATAATAATAATATTGATAATAATAATAATAATATTAACAACAACAATAATAATTAAATTGTTAGTATTATTATTATGACTATTTTTGTATTATTTACACAGACTCATGGATCTACTCTTTATCTCCGTCACATCTGTCTGTGAAGGCAGGCATACAGCCGCATATACAGCCGCATACAGCCGCATACAGCCGCATATACAGCCGCATACAGCCGCATACGGCCGCATACAGCCGCATATACAGCCGCATACGGCCGCATGTGGCCGTGTATTTCATAGCTCTTTTGTGTATTGTGTGAGGCGGCTGCTGTGGCCCTCAGATGATGCACCTGGCGATGAGCACAGATAACAGCCCAGTCCAGAAGGATGGACATCGGGCCGTGCGTCATTCCGATGCAAAGACACTTTTTTCATTGTTCGTCAGTTTAGAAAATGGGTCTTGTGAGTTATTGAGTTGGACTGAATAGAGTGCTCTTTTTCATACGCGTCTTTCATTAAATGTAGCGAATCCACATCTGCAACATTATGCTTTTGTCTTTGATATTGTGTCCATATACGAGATCATTCGTTCTTCATTTTCCATTTCTGAGACTATGCAAAGAGCGACAGAGCGAGGCTGTTCGTTTATACGTGTTTGGAATGATTGAAAAGGCCTAAATATGACGCGCTGATAATGGGATCGCCCGTTGCCTCTATTTCCAGCGATTGTTGTCAAGGTGCTATGAGCATGGGGGACGAAGAAAAAGCGCCAATAACAAAATACTGTTTACACTGCTTTTGTTAAAGATCCAGCCGTGTCTGCTTCAAAAACAAAATCATTTAGGCGTCAAGAAAAGACAAAAAAACATACTGATTACGATATAGAAATGTTGGCATTGGTTATTTGAGAAAATTAGTTGTATATGGTTTTAGCCTATAAAATCAATAGTAACAATTTAGGCTAATAATAATAATAATAATAATAACAATCATATTACGAATGAAGAACAATAAGCATAATAATATATAGAAAATTATGAATAACACTAATATTAATGATACTAATAGGCCTATAATCATCGTAATTATCCTCGTTATTATAATTGCGTATACAATCATAGGTCTTTATCCAGGCCTTTGTTGGAGGCGTGAGTGGCAGTGATCGAAGCTGTGACCTGTAGCCCACTTTACAAACAGAAAGCAGATTGCGGCTGACGCCCTCTCGTGGCCATAGTGGTAATAGCTGGTAATTGTAACTGAATGAAGGAGCATGGACGAGATGAGAAGCAGCAGGCCCGTCCCAAGGGGGGTGCGAGGCCCTGTGCGAACTCGAAACGCGAGGCCCTGCCCTGACACTTTTTTCCCAGATCTGAGGAAAGTTTTTCCTGTTATAATCTTTGACATGAATTCAGCACCACCTCGCGCGGTGCGTGAAGAGATCAGCACGCGTGTAACCGAGTGTCTTCGCTCCTATGCAGCGTTTGGCGCGCGCACGTACACACGCACACACACTCTACGTGCAATATTGGTCGCGGTCTTTTTAGCTGACATGTCTCTTTCGTCCTGTGGCAAAATGACAGAGCAACTCAAAAGATTGAACCAAAAGGAGTCTTTTTCTTCTAATAGTTAGATTTGGGCAAAATGCGCCAAAATGGCTATGAGGCGGAGTCAATATTATTATTTTCTCATCAAATAACGTTTTTGCCATGCCTCCACACACTCTGACAACATACACTCCTCCTCCTCCACACTGACAACAACAAAATACTCTTCACCTCCTCCTCCACACACTCTGACCACAACAAAAACACTCCAGCTAGCTAAAGCTAGACATACAGTGTGTTTGCTAATGCTTTTAAAAATATGTTTTTGATGTGGATATTCGGACTAAACATTGGCAATAGCAGCGCTCACACACCTGTCACACCGCTGATCCTCCTCCTCCTCCTCTGCTCACACAAAGGGGTCTGCTCCTCTGCTCACACCTGTATCACTGCTCCTCCTCCTCCTCCTCCTCCTCCTCCTCCTCTGCTCACACAAAGGGGTCTGCTCCTCTGCTCACACCTGTCTCACTGCTCCTCCTCCGCGAGTATCCATCTCTCCTACACTGCGATCATTCCCGTTACTTTCTTTGTATCTCACTCAGACACTGCTAAAGTTATCTGACAGTTTTTTCGGAGGACCCGTTGCATACATAGCTGCCCGCGCGCCTGCCTGTTTACAAATCGCTTTTGGTGAAAATTTGACTTTACTTGTAAAAATGTTCTTTTGATCAAACGAAATCAAAGAGGTCCAGAGAAAGGGGTTTAGGGTTCCAAATTTGGAGTGCAGTCTGCCCTTTGGGGACCCTTGAACTAGTGTATTTATAAAATAAAATAAAAGGAAGGAAGATTGCGAGGCCCCTGTGTGGTGCGAGGCCCTGTGCGACGGCACAGGTCGCACAGCCCTTAGGACGGGCCTGAGAAGCAGCCTCTACATAATTAAAACATTATAAAAGACACTTATTGGGTTATTATGTCCAAGCTTCTCACGTCGCATTACTCATATCGCTCTGTTCTCCAAGCCTTTTCATGCTCTTATCAGCATGGGGTCAATTACCTCCAGCGCGCTCCATATTGGATTATCGTAGCACTAAGCAGCATTATTAGCCCAGGACTATCAATATACAATATAGACTAATCAATACATTCAGGAGCACATAAAACCCGCTGTAGTCGCTGTGTAAAGGCCTGCTATTTATTCTGCAGGTTATCAGCCGGGTCACTTGTGTGGATGAGGACATCAAACATTCATTCAATAAATCAATGTACAACTTTAGCCTGGAGTGTTTTAATGAGCCTTCCCCCTCCCATGGCCTGTGCCGCAGCAGGTGTGCACAGGGCTGAGGAGAGGAAAGTCTTACAAACTTTAACACCCATTTACGTTCAGCAACATGAGAATAACGAATCCAACGGGAAAGGTAAGAAATACGCTTTACGCACCAAAGTAAATGCTACATGTGGGTCTCTTGAATCAGCAGGGCCTGAAGCGTCATTTAGAAACATGTTCGAAGGTAAGTTTTGTATTATTTTGTCAAGTGAAGTTGCCTCGCACACGGCAATTGAAAGAGGAATCACGTGTTAATCATAACAGGAGGCATGTTTATTATTTTGATGAAATTATGATATCAAACATATTTATTTTTGTAATCCTTTTAAAATCTCACTAAAACAAATGTGATTCGCCTTTTGATTGATCTTAAGGTGTTATATTTTGCAAATAAATGTTCTTTAATTATAACGCAAGTCTTGTTCACGTTAATTGCTTTATAATTGCATTATCATCAGGTGCTGTTTTAAAATGATTCACTTTCCTTGTATGGACAATAAGTCAATAGAACCTTTCCGCCTGTGTCAGCCCCAAGGCTACGATCAATGCACCAATATTACACATAAGGATCGTGCGTAATCCCGTCATCATTTATGAAATGACACGCAGACAGTAGCAGGGCTTTGTCTCTGTCAGTGGATATTCTGTTAATAGCTCTGGAGATTTCCTTAATTTGAAATACGAGCACAGTTAATTATAGGCCTAAAACAAAGTTTAGCGGCGGTCATTAGAGAATAAAATACCTTAACTAAAACCCGCCATCCTCAAAGGGGCGCTCATAGGCCGGAGACATAATAGCTCCTAAATTGCAGGGAGCGAAGACTTTGATATTTAACGCACTTTGATCTTTTTAACGAGTGTTTCTCGCGCACCACGATGCTTCTTTTAAGAGCCTGAATAATCACAGGTAGTCCTTTATTTAGACCTCAGCTCAGCAAAGCTTTATTATTTGGAAGAGTGCTTCTGTAGGTGCATTTACAGACTGGAGCGCGTCTTTACAGAGGAGTCTTCAGAGCGCGCCTGGACAGAAGGACAGAAGGACAGAAGAACCACTGACCGCTCATGAGCACATGGGAACCTATGATGGGAATACAGTAGGTTTCAATCCATCTATTTATGTGGAGCTATGACAAAAGGCCAAGGCTGGTTCAAGTTTTTTTTTTAAAGTTTATAAATATTATTAATGTAATATTTTCAGGTATATTTTGACAAAATGAATAAATAAATCTACCAAAATAAATAAATCAGTCTAGCCAACACCTCTTGATTCGCAGCCTCTGTAACATGTTATTCCTCTTAACCACTCGGCCCTTCTTATCTTCCTGAGACAGCCAACAAATGATTGCCTACTGCGGGATAATCCCAACTCCCAAAGGGTAAAGACAAAGTACAATACGGCACTGTCAACCTCTGGCCAGATTTGTTTACGTTATGATTTATTGGATTCGCTTTTTTCGCTCTGACAAATTTATTGAGTTCCTGACAGATGGCCTGACAGTTAGCTGACATACTAGTTTGAGAAGTGGCACTGAAAATGGCATTTTCTGCCGACTTTTCTGCTTTATGTGTAAAATTAACATGTGGCCGCATTGAGCACACATAAAGGAAAACTCAAAATAGGTAAACAGGTGCGTAAACAGCTTAGAGACCACTCAGTGTTACGTGTTTTATGTTAAATAAAGCAATAAAATAAAATAAATATAAAATTAAACATGGGAGCCAATTGCAATGAAACGACTGCATTGCACACTTTTTCAAATTAGAATGACAAATGGGAATAGGAATATAAAAGTCAAACATCACCTTTTGCACATGGTCATATTTAGTTTATGTGACCAATTCAATAAGACGAGCGAAAGTAAAGTGTCATATGATAATTCAGTCACATAGGTCTATGTAAACAAACATAAAGTAGAGTTGTAACCACTACAAAGACAATACAATCGACATTTCAACAGTGAAAACAAACCTTCAGTATCTCCTCCACGACTCTCACCGACAGCTCCAGGATACAGCCTGAGAGATTATCTAAACGACAACACTGCTCCCTACTGGACACATTTAAGTATTACAACGTACCACTGACTGCAGCCTGCAAGTACTATGGCTGGAGCTGATGGAACATTTCTATGACCATACTATTCCTTTGCCTCTTGACACATTTTACATAAACTAATGTATACATTTATTGTTAGTGGGTGTCTATGATTTGGATTTGATGGCAACAAGTTTGAAGTCAAACACAAAGAAACCACTTATTGTTCGTAAAGTCATCTTTAGAGCAAATTGTGTTGGGGACATTTCATGTTCGAGGGAATTGCAAGATACTCCTCCAGGCATTTTTCTGCTATGACAAAGATGAAATTAAAAACGTTTTTAGAAGTGGGTTTAGAAGTTTGAATGCAGATGGCAAATGCTTTTAACCAGTAAAAGTAAATCCGTCTCATGTTTGATGTGGGGACTGTTTCACTTCACAAACTACAGGCTGCAGCCAAACAGGCCTACGACATGTCTGCCAGTGACACTTACACTTAGTGTGGGTTTCACTTCAACAACTGGACCCAGCTTGTCTTTGTTCAGACCAAAGTGTCTGCAATAATGACATATTTTATAACACATGCACGGGTCAAGCAAAACAACAGGGTATTTATGTTCAAAACTTACCAGACACAGTTAGAATAAAACATATATACTACAAATATTCATAACAGTCATGCATGTAATTATTTGTTTTAATGGTTGAAATGTCAAAAGTAACAGTTTAATTATGTTATCCCTAAAAACGTGTCAACACACTCTGAAAATGTACAAAAAGTCACTATTACAAATATCCTACTGCCCTTTATCATTTTAAATCAGATACAAATTCACTGATTATTCTTCCTCTCCGTCCAAAGTTGGCAGAGAACTGAGTCTGTGCACTACGTGTTATTATAAGCCACTGCCGGCCTCCTCGTCCTCTTTGTTCAGTGTTCAGTTAGAATGTATAAAGTCACAGAGAGGATGCTCCAGGTGCCGCTGCTGGAGCTGACATCAGGGGGCAAAGGTGTGTCGTGTTGGAGCTACACACACCATGCCAAAACGACAAACTTCAATTCAATAATAACAAATAAACTCCATACTCTATACCACAGATTTGAAGATGATATTTTTTTAGCTGTAATTTGTGGACTTTTTATGACACCATTACTTGTTACTTTTTTACTAGTTATTTGGATAAAGTTAAAAAAGAAATTGCACCGCAAATTACATTTTTCTAACATTTGTCTCAATACTTTTTGCTACAAGTTTATGGATTTATATACAATTTTCAAGACTTTTGACAACCCTCGCTAACATAAAGTAAAGTTCAAGTTTGGGCATTTGAGTTATAACACTCTTAGGGCTAAAAAGTGTAAAAATAATTGGTCAAAATGATAAAGTTCTGATTCAAAAGATTTTGAAAACAGAAATACAATGTTTAATACAATTTAAAAAGGGTGTTGGTAATGTTTATTTCTTTTTTCTTACTGCCATTATTGTCAAATTAGAAAAATAAGAAATCAAAGTTCAACTGGTGAGGTTTTGTGAAATTTTAATGCACCAATTTTATGAGATGTATTATCTAAAATTACTCAAAAAGCTTATTCAACACACACATATATTATACTCTTTGAATTGCCAATGATGAATAACTTTCAGGTATATCCCTGCGGGGTTATTTTTATTTATCAATTATTGATTTTTTACAATATATTGTGTATTGAAATTTGAAATTGTGCACATGTAAAACCCTTTAAACTGCTTTGGGTTTTATAAAGAAGTGTTTCAAAACTTTATCAAATTCTCGTTTTTTCTAAGTTAATTTAGTATATTTAGAAATAATGGATGTGATAATGATTGTGACTATGATTTGGTTTAGCCTTCAAAAAAAAGTGTACTTCAATATTGTAATTCCTGCAGCCAATAGAGGTATATTTCATTGGCGGCACAAAGCTACGTTTTTGGATTGTGAATAGAAGAATGGGAGTGCGTTATAAATGTCCAGTGGTGAGTGTGTCATTATTAGGCCGCACTTCAGAGAAAAGGTAGATCCAGGGCCAGATGTTGTGCAGCTGGGTGGATCTGGTGCTGAGGATGTCCACAGCCTCTGTCACAGAGCAGCTTTTCTAATCTGTCCTGAACATTAGGCAGAGAGCACTAAAAAGCCATCACGGCGCTCCGTCCACACTGCGGGATCCTCTTTTAACTACAAAAACACACAACGTTACAACAGTGGAACAGCATGGAGGCCTGTTAAACCACTGCTGCGAGGACAAAAAGCCGTGACTTAAACCCAAACTAGAATCGCAAATGTAGAAGAAACGCAGAAAGAAAAACAAGGTGTGGAGCAGAGGTTATGAGGGGAGAGGGCCCCAGGCGACAGGGCCTGCATGGGCTTTGAACTCAGGTCCAGAGCCAAAGACACAGGTCAAGGTTCTCGCACACATCACAACAATAATGCATTTTACAGATTCTTGTCCATCGTTATAAATAAGTGACACGTTCACTTCCAAAATGACCCCAATTCTTTTGATTTGAATCCAGTTTTGTTCAGAGGCTCATATCTGTAATTACCAGGAACAAACTGGCACTTTACCTTCTTCCATACCAAAGTAGTTTGAAACAACTGCATTACTTCAAACACCTGAATAAAAAAGTGATTTTGCTTTTTTATATGTCTTCTATTGGTATTTGAAAGTTATTTTCTGATGCAGCAGGGTCTGAGGACAGGTCTGAACATTATGGACCAGCTTCCCAATGGACCAATGACTCTTATAAGTTATATCATTGTATTTCCTTAGGTTGTAATTGTTTGATTGTCTAATTTGCTGATGGCGAATCAACAATTTCTTTGGCAAAAATTAATTTGACCGTTGTGAATTTGCGCGATACAAACAATACATATATATTTATAATGTTGTTGTTTGTGCGACTTAATGACTCAATGCTATTTCTGAGGCTTTCTTTTTGGATAACTACTTTCTCTTTTATACAAGTGTATTTATTTAATTGTGTTGAATGAATGAATGAATATTTTACTGTCAACAAATATATTTTTTAAGCGGTGTAGCCTGTGATAATCTGCAGATCTGCCCCTGTGCCCTGGGTTCAGTGCCCGATGGTGGGTTTTCTGACCAGATGCCCCATGATCTGACCCCGTCCTCTCTCGGCGATCCTCAGGGGAGCGCTCGCACTAACAAGAAAACTGCTGGCCCAAATCTCTCTGAAGTGCTGTGTTTTCCCACTGGACCACTTTCAGCTTCATAAACATCTTAACTAGCCAGAGGTCCCACAGGGGCTGCTGGGAAATCCTCTGGGCAGCCAAGACTTGGGAGCTGGCCCTTTATTGCATCCAGGTGGTGGTTAAAAATGCTGGCCAGCCATAAATGTCCAATAAAATGCAAGTGGCACCTCCGGGGGTGGACAGGGTCAGTGCACCTGTCTGCTGACCAAAGCCCGACGCTGCGGCCGGTTTGATATTCTGCTGTGGTGCCAACACTGTGCCAGCGGGCCAGATATCATGCTCTTCTTTTCTGGCACAATTCTGCCAATAGGTTTCAAAATGCACATGGCAAATAAACAGTCAAATTCAATTTCTAATTAATTTCTCATTTGTTGCATTGTTTGAGTCCAGACAACAGAGATGGCTGTAGGGTAATACATTCATTCTAGATCACTATTTTCATGTTGAGCAAGACACTCTTCCATTAGTTTGCCCCAGGGCAGCCACGACTACAAAAGCTTTATCCTTGACTGTGGAAGGTGAATGAAAGAAAACCTTCTTAGTCTATAACAATCTCTATGCATCACACCCAAAGATCACACAAAACTACAACTGTTACAACCGTTTGTAAAGAAACGTATCAATGTTTTAGTATTTTTAAAACATTTTTTTGTTAAAGACAGATTCTTTCATTTGGTCAAATATTTTGTGTATTTCTTCTAAACTAACATAACTCAGTCACCATCTCAATGTAATTGTTGTCAAAGATAAATCCTTAAAATTTTAATCAAATAATTTAAACAAATTTCCGAACATTTCCACCAAATAATAATATATTTTCATACGTAGTATAAAAACATGTTTCCTTACCAAGAGCTGGTTTGCATCTCTGTAAGCCTGATTTGAACTTACTACACAATCTTTCATAGTACGGTGTAAAACTGGGGTTTGTTTTTAACTTTCTGGTTTTATGTGATTGGGCGATGTGCCACCTCCAGACGTTACACCTATTGCTTCAATTTTGGCAGTTTGATAATTATTTATTGACTTCTCAAATATGCCAAGCACTGACAGTATACGCCTGTAGAACAAACTCATTTGTGGTAATTTACAAAGCCATTATCACTCATTAATTTTGCACATCATTGTTTGCTCACATACAGTAAAATGTCACGCCCCGAGAAGAGAAAGGACAGAAGAATATCAAAGACATGCTTTGATCAGATAACTTCAGTCTTAATAATAATGAACTCAACCAAAAACAGAGTGTAATTAGCTGTTGATAGTTAAAGGCTGCTCACATGTGAGTGACCAGGAGCCTCCCTTCATCTGCCCCATGTCCTCAGAGCTAATTGTGCAGCGGCAGGTAGAACAGAGGGAGCTGGACACTGGTGTAATGGGCCTTTGATCTAACATGAAAGGAGTTAATTGATTTCTGTGTTCGGGCCAGTTCTAAGGTGCGCCATATAGGAAGAGAGCCGCGTGGTCATTTCCAAACATTTGCCAATATTTGTTGGAGAGAAGAGAGAGATCAGCACACACTGTTCTCCATCCTTACTCTATTATGATAATGCGACTCACATGGGCTGCTGTGCAGGAGAGGAGGAGATGCCTGCTCCAGGACATCACTCACTTTACCTTGGCAGAGGTATGGGGGCTGCATTCATGTGGCGGGCCGGCTCTAGTTAAACTACACAAGACCACACTGCTCCTGGTTGGACAAGAAAAACACAAGCTGACGTCAAGCCGAGGCAAAGGTGCATAGTGCAACCGGCGTCATTAGTCATGTAGAAGTGGTTTGAAACAAAATAGTTCAAGCATGCCATAGCTCCTGAGTTATGGCAACAAAAAGAATACCATGTGTATCTGAATGTCGGACAAAAAACAAATAGTTGGAGTAGTTCTGTCGAGAGCTCACCACATTAACCAGAGCGACCAGGGTTTCAACCTGAGGTCAGAGGACACGGCTTGTGCTGGTTCTATATCTCATACGCCTTTGGGGACCATTCACACGGCAACTTGATTCTAACGTACAGATACTAATTATGGTGCACCTCAAGAGGCACATCCGTGGCATTATGGGTAATAATCGCTTCACCAAAATATATAAATAAATAATAACAGTGATAATAATAGTAGTTCCACTAAAATGGAATAATTTGAAGAAAATTAATACAAATTTCTAAAGCAAATAAATGTAATCAATTAAATGAAAAATATCTTCAAGATATATCTAATATATGTTTTTATTTTTATCGAACACAATTAAAGTACAGCTTATTCCTCCACAGATCTATGGGGTAATTGTTGAAATGTATTTTACAGAAGAAACTTGTAAAAATGACTTGTCTTTAACCTTTGTAAAATCATTTTTAAGACTGGGCCATTTTTTTTTCAACATTAAGTTCTCTTTTCACAGTTCACAAAAAATGTGAAGTGATGTAAAATAAGAAGTGATGTAAAATAAGTTAAAAAAATACTCAAATTTGGCAAAATGTATCTTGATTTCACCACATTTTGACTGCCTTAGAACAAGATTTTCCAATGGTACAAGCAAATTATCTTGTTTAAGAAAGTTACAAGAAATGTCTCCCCTGGAATAAGAAAAAAAAAGCAATAGTTCTTGAATGAAGAAAAAATGGCTTTGTCCATTGGCAAATCAAATGAGTCAGATTGTACTCAAAATAGGACAAAAAATTCTCAATTCCAGCCATTGGTACCTCATATTTTATCATTATTTTCTGTGTATCCCTAATTGGTGGTAAATTACGCATTTTGACTTTTTGCCTGCATGTTTTTTTCCATCTGTAATAGCGCAGGCGCATTGGCAGGCACTTTGTCCACGTTTCCTGTATCATAGCGACCATTAGCCTCCTTTAAATCCCTCCTTCAACACGTGTGTGCATGTGCCTTGCCGTTCACCTGCGCGCTTGGCCCAGGCCTGCACGCCTCACCTCTGTGTGTTTGGGCTGCAGAGGGCTCAGGGGAAGTGGGCCTGTCAGAGGGAGAGTGGCAGGCTAAGGCCGTCTTAACACAGCACCTCAAACCACCTCATAAATACTGGCTTCCTCTTCCAATTTCCAAGCAGTCCATCCAGCTCTGTCCACAGGCCTCCTCGCCGCTGCGTGTCATGTGCCGGGGTGTGAGTGTAAAAATGACCACGGGACATCTGGTGCACTCTAGGAGGGTGGGGCTTTGATGTCTCGCAGTGCAGCCTGACTTGAGAAAAGGCCGAGGTGCAGTAAGTGGGCCTGGGAGAGAAGAGAGGAGATAGTGAGGGAGTTGAAAAGATTCCTTAAAAACATGTCGGCCATATGTCAAAGGCTTAAATACGCAGCAGACAGCGCCTAACCGATCCTTCAGCACTCAAGCTGCTCTGCGAGCTTCTCACCGCGCTGTTCTGTACTTTATCATCAGCTTACACCAAAAAGAGATACATTAAGAAAGCTAAAGAGGGTCTTGTAATGTGTATTGCCGTCTAAGATATTACCAGAAAAAAACATGCAATTTGGAGATACAGAATGTTATTAATATTTGTGTGTTTTCTGCTCATTACAAAACAAAATATAGCTGGGGTAAGGTGGGGTGTCTTTTTTTCACCCCATAAAAAATGTTGATTGTCTCAAATAAAAAGAGTCTTGTGAAAGTAAATTGTTGTGAATAAATCAGACCACACACAACTTGCTGTCTTTAGCCAATTAGAAAACTCTGTGAGACATTATATGGCACTTTGGGCTGAGTCAGGGTGATCCTCTCTTTTTCCCTTTTATTTCTGAAAAAGCTGTGAAAGAGGCCAAAATAATACACATGATTATTATTGTCATGATAATTTATATCTTTATATATTCAATGTTTGCAATATTGGGGCTCAATATTTATCAGTCTTTGCAATAACTGAGAGCTTGGTCTAATTTCCATTATAAAAGTGAGATCTCTAATCTATACAGGATTGAAAAAGTAATATTTATGACCGATTATTGGTGATTTTTGAGCAATGGTTCCAAAGTGGAGGTCACGTTAACATTAATTTAGAATGTGAAATTATTAGAACAATAAATGTTATACGTTACGGGTCCTGGCCTGAAAAGTTTTAGAGCCCCAGGTTTAGACCCACCTTGTCATTTCAATATTCATCATAAACTGCATTGTTATCAATAGTCAGTATAGCACTATTCCATATAGAGTGGAGAGGTCGACTAATACATTTTTATTTCCTATAGCCAATAAATAATGAATAGAAATACATACATGGGTGGGTTTGTTCACAGCAGGGCCCATCACTGTCATGGAGTGAGTGGAGAAATGTTTTAAAACTCCTCAGAGCTCCAGCAGAAGGCGCCGCTGTCATGTGGCCCTGTCATGTGCCCCACGCCTCACTACGCTCCTGTGAACAACGCCATCGTCACCAGTGAAATCTGCTCCGCTCGCACTAAACTAAAGTCCACAGACTCAGCGGGAGAAGCCTCTAATTAACACGGAAGAAATTACAAGTGTGTCATTGATTTTTGCTGCTGAAAGATTCCACAGAAAGTTTGTGACTCAGTTGTTGTAATTACAGAATTTAAATAAAGTTTAAATGTGCAGAAGAAAGTGTTTTGTATTATTGCAAAAAAATGAAAAAAAAGGCTTCACCTATCATTAAGAATCATTAAGAGTTCAGAAAGATGGATCAGATAATTATTATTATGATAATTATTGTTCCCACAAATGCACATTAAATGTTTCTGATGTGGATCTGCTGAGGGAAATGTGGCAGCAGAGTTCAGGGCCTCATTCACAAAATGTCAAGTTTGTAATCTATTAAAAATCTCAATCTCAGGCGGCAGAGAGTAAATTACGTACGTGGGGTGGGAGTCTATACGTTTTTCTTCTTCCGACTACATTTTGAGCTGATAAATTGTAAATATAGAACCCCATGTGTCCACCGTCACTTTACTCAGCCCCTTTAGCCCATACCCTCATCCTGCTAACATGTACAGATGTAAACGTACAACTATATATTTCTTGCACTAGATTATACAGTATTTTACACTTCTTTATTATGCAAGTTAGAGATTTAATTTTTAAATGATAGTTATTAATCACTTATCTTGTGCTGTGTGCTCCTCATTCCTATGCTCTGTAACTGGTGATGCAACACTGACATTTCCCAACTGTTGGACAGACAGTGGAAAGGCAGTCTGTAAATATATCAGCACAAGGTAAATGAATACATAATTGTGTTCGATGAAAGTAACAACACTTCTTGAAATGAATACATGAAACAAAGGAATCTCTTTTGTTATTATTTTATTATTACTTATTTGAGTTACTTTTCCAGGTCACATTTAAATACAAGCTTCATGGGGTACGGGGAGAGGAGCTGATAAGTCACTGATGCAGCTCAAATGGTCCAATGGGATTACTGTTATTATTATGTGATGCACAAACTGCACACTGCATCAAATCTTGAAATTGTAATAACTGTGATATCACCACAGCAGCAGATTGTGTTCCAATCAACAAACTTGGATAGTGGATAATGAAAAGCATGAACATTACTTTGGGGAAGGATTAAATACATTTAAACTGCTTCCTGCTTCTTTTGAATAAAGTTTAGTTTTCTTCTCTATTATATAGTGAATTTCAAAAATATATTTTTCATTATATTGTAATCTGTTCTGTTACTTAAACTTTTTTACAACAGCCCAAATGTGAGAAATGAATAATTACAAGTAAAATGTATTATTATTACTACAGATAAAAGTATAATACATTTTATTTTTACAAAAAGTGACATAATGCCTCAGACTTACTGACTGCAGTACGAACAGTTTAGTAACTACAGCATTAAAATCTGTGTTTGATTTTGAAAATTACATTTAAATTGTCTTTTATTAACACCTACTACTCAGTTACAAATGATACAATTACACAGACATAAAAAACATATTAAAATACATATTTTAAATTTCCCAGTAGTAAACAGCAAGAAAAATCCATGATGATACCTCCTTTTGAGAATCTAATGCAGCTCAACAGACAACACTTCTTTCGGTGGTAAAGTTGTACTGAAACTGCAAAAGATGAAAAAAGTTTAGATAAGTGATTACATGTTTACAAAATATATGACATTTTTGGAATTGATATGAAACTTCAATCAATTATTGGAACTTATAGATTCGCTTTGTCCAGTCCAGTACCCAGGAGCAGAGATCGGTTTAAAAATGGGGAAAATCTACGAGCAAACACTGCCCTCTTGTGGTCTCTCTCGGACAGAATTGAAAATGTGATGGTCAAAATAAAACAGTATACGCTTTGTCTCATTTATCACTTTTTTTTTTTATCTATGTATATATTTCCTATGTGTGTTTTTCTTATTGTTAAAATAAATACAAATAGTTCCACCAATATAATTAAGTAAAAAAAGCCAAAGATTGTGTTAATGTATGATCAATCATTATACAAGGCTGTTTAAATACAAATGATATTCAACCCATTTCAAATGGGAATGCCAAAATCAAAATGCTTTAGTATTTATAAAGATTATAAACTCAAGGAACCCCAAATCACATTTCCTCAGCATTCCACAAGGTGGCGCTATGTGACCACAAAAATAAGTTTCCAACTCTTCAACACTCAGTGAGCCTCTGTAACTACAGCACACTCTCCTCTCTCAAAATACCACCTCGGCTGATTTTCATCTCTGAGAAGCAAGTTACCAAACCCTGTCACTTATCACAAAACCTGTTAGTTGTGAACATTTCAGCCCCCTACCACCACCACGTAAAAAAAACAACAAAAAAACGGTCCAACATCTGGTACCGTAAATAAATAATCTGGGGTGTGTGTGTGGCGTTGATGGATGGGGGAATGGGGTGTTATCAGGGAGAGCATGTATCAATGTCTGCCAGTTTTACACACGGGCTGACAGGGCACTGACACACCAGTACATGGGCGGCAGTCACCCAGACGAGCAGCGGCTTCCATTTCCCGTCCCTGCTCCACTGCCAAAAATATGTGACATGTTGTCTTCATTAATTCCACCTCTATTTGGAGCGCTCACTGTTGCCCTGTACACTACTGTCCTCTGCATATATGGAAACACAGGCAGAGACAAGGCAGACTGACACGAACAAGATATAAATAACAAAATAATGTCCTTATTAAAGTGCGCTGTGGGACTTTTCTGGTGGAAATGCAGAGAAGTGCTCGTATCCATGGAGATGTAATTGCTTCTTATGGAACGTTCCACTTTTAAAGGCAACCAGGTTAAGTTGTGTTAGTCAGTGGGCCTTTCTGTGCTGAGTTTGTTTGTTTCTAGCAGCATCTGGGTAGGTTTCCTCTAGGTGCTCCGGTTTCCCTGGCCAGCCAAAACATGCACCACTGGAACCACCAGTTTAATTTGTCCTGACCAAGCAGAGCATCCACAACTGGATATGAACCCTTCAGTGTCCGAGTGGCATGAAGGGTCAAATTCAGAAGACAAATTTCCCGACTTGGATAATAAAGTATAAGTATGTGAAGATGTGACGCGCATGAAGGAAGACGTCAAACAGATCCGGATCGATTTAGCAGAAATAAACCCACTGGGCTCTGCAACAATTGTGTGTAGGGAAAAAGGAAAGATGTATGTGTCAGTGATAAAAAAAAAAGTTGTTAAAAAAGTGGTAAATCAGAGTAAATAAATGAATAGTTTAATTGCAAAAAAGAGATAAGTAACTTTCAATTTGCCATATATAAAGTTGCACAAGTTCTTGAGAAAATACTTTCAAATTTACTGCCAATAACAGATTGAAGAATATCACTTTTTGACACATTTTCAAAAGAGATATCCGTTTTTGCAAATTAACTCGTCAAATGTACAAGGAGTGAACGATACTGAAAAACATCAACTATATTTCTGCATGATCTCAATGAGAATTTTCAGATGATAACAGTCACATGTGTAGTGCATTTTTCCCCTAAATGTCAGAGAGTATTCCTGAAAATGTGAGACAAACTTCTTCTCTGACAATGTTCAAATCCAGGTTAAAAAAAAAACATTTCCATTCAGCTGTGCATTCTATCTGTTCCATTTCTTGCCAATGGTTGTTGTGTGATTATCAATACATTTACCTGTATGATTATAATGCTTATTTTTGCTATGTGGATCAAGAGTTCCATACAAATAAATTGGTATTGGTAAAGTATATAACTGTATTTTTATTTCCTAACTCATAATAGGAACAATACTCCAGCACATTCACTTAAGAAGCAAACATATAGAATTACGTAAAATAAGACAAAACCGGGTTAAAAATAATGTAATGTTTGTTTCATAGACTCCTAATTTGTGAGATATTATGGATCCTATTGTTTTCTTTCAACACAAAGACAAAAGTACATCTCAATCATGAAACAAGCAACAGTAGCATCACCCATATATCACCCATAGGTGCTAATGAAAATCTTGTCATGTCTGCCTACACACCAGTTTCCAACCTCCTTTTCAAAATCATTAGCCAGATGCCAACAACATTTTATCAGCAGTGCAAACTACATAAAGATGTCACTTTAAATCGCTTACTAATTAACACTTAAAAAGACACAAATTAGATATGCGTGGCTAAAAGCAATTATAATATCTGCAAGTTTTGTGAGTCATTTGGGAAATGAAAAGAATGCCTAATTGCTGGAACCAACATCATCCGAGACATGGCTTAAGTGATGCCTGTTAGGAAATGGTCTTATCTACAACTGTGATTATAACACTTTGACTCAATTAAATGTTCATATGCTGCTCCGCAAACTACATCTCCTTTATGCATCTCTATTTTAATGGGAAAAGGAAATAAGGCAATTACAAAGACTGCGAAATGGCTTGCAGCTTTTAAACAGCCTCCGACTGTAAAAGAATAGACAGTGACCTCTTCTGGACGATACAAGAAGTTTTAAACATGAGGAAAAAGTTGGGCATGGGTTTTAAGTAAAGTGAGTTGCTTCAAACCCATTGTTAACGCTTTTGGGAAGAAATAAACGGAACAAATGTTAAAGTTGCTCAGAAATGAAATGAAAGTACATTGTGTGAACCTTCCACATCATTCTATTTGGCTCAGGGAACAAAAAGCTGAGTTTTACTAAAGCTAGACAGGCCAAAAACAGCTAATTATACACAATTTAGTTATATATCAGAATAGTGTGTCCTATGTCGGTTTGTGAGAATTGTGACTTGATCCTTCCCCAAATTTCACCAATTTTATTAAGATAAGATAAGCTTTATTGATCTCACAATGAAGACATTTTCAATGATTACTATTTCAGGTAAAACAAAAATAAGCACATTTAATTTAATACTACAAAAATAAAAGAGCAATTTCAAGTAGGGTGACTGAAAATTGGAGTGAAAAAGGAGATTTAGGTAAAAAAAAGATGTAAAAAAGACGATAATGTTTATCTAATAATAAATTAAATATAACAAAAATCAATATGAAGACATGCGTATACACAGTCACAATTTGACTCCTAAAACTCAAAAATAAAACTCAAATTCAAGTTGAACTCTATAAAAAACTTTGGCTGTCTTGCACTATATTTTCCGTGTGGATAACATTGACAATCCTTCGCCCTGTTCTCCTGATATCATCGCTGGATAATAACAAGGGGAGAGGAGTAAAAATAACACAATGGTGAGGGATGCTTCCACTTGGAAACTAATTATCAAGCTAAAGCTGTGACTTCATTCTCATCAGCCTGGCCCCAGCCATTAATCTTGTGCTGTCCTCCACTTCACTAAATCCTGTGTTACACTATCTCCCATTTACTTCATCAGCTCCAGCAGCAGCAGCGGCAGCAGCAGCAGCAGCAGCAGCACGGGCCGTAATTAATGATTTCTCATGGCCTTCCCTCCGCTTCCCCCCGGCTCAGCTCACCATGTGTCCTTCTGCTAATCACACTCCAGGAGAAAAGCAAGGCACGCTGCACGGTATGGGCCTGTTGAGCCGGGACGTGTACAGTAAACATACACACATAGCTGCTTTTGACAATGCAGGTGACCATATATGACAAGATGGCGACTGGGCGTGATTGGGATAGTGCGTGACAGAAGACACAGTGTGGTTTGATGAGCCACTGTTTGCTCTGTAACATGTCTCCGAAACCTCAAGCAGCACCTGTTCTTTCTACAGTGGTCTGTCACTTCCTGGCAGTTCTGATACCGAGATACCGTGCTAATGAGAGAGAAGGGGGGTTGTCACTTGGCTTAAAAATGCGCGCACACACGCTGTCTTCTACCTTTCTTTTTCCTCTCAAATGCACAAGCTTGAAAAAGTGCACTGCTGATTTTTCTACCCGTGAATGCCTGCAGGGTACAGTGTTTTATCACCAATAGAGAGGAATTTGTCTTATTTGTTCATTGTGATGTCAAAGTTTCTCAGCGCGATTCCTAAACAGTCGTAGAATCATTCAGAGAGAGCAAAACAAGTGTGTATGGAAAACCTAAATAGTCACATTTGTGCATTTGAGTCTTTCTAGATAGAAGTCAAAATGTCTCAGTACTGGAGGTTGCTGTCAAGATATCATGAAAAGACCAATGAGCCGGTTAAAATGCAGCCTTGGATTTGCAAAGGTTTGTAATGTGCTTTTGGGCTTCCCTAAAGTGGGAGACTGTTAACTAAACAAATTGTAAATGCTTGTTTAAAAAAAACTGTTTAATTATAGGTGCATTCCTTTACTGTCCTGGCGGTGACCTGCATTTTGTGAAGTGGTCCGATACCTGCTTCTTGAAAGTATGTTATTGCTTTGCTTGAAATGTTGCTCAGTTTGGTTTAAAACATGTCCACTCCTCCATTATTAATGATGAATATAACTCTCCACATCCGATTTTGGGGGCCCACCACCGGGACAGTGGAGGAATGCACCTTTAAGTGTGTTTTTTTTCTCCCATAGGCTATTCGCTTTGCACGGCTAAAACTGTAGCATGGAATAATCTGCATATTTAACATCACAAGGGGTTTATAACTAATTACAATCTTGTCCGTTTACAAGCGCGGTACAGGCACAGAATACGCTGGGATTGAACCCATGTGGCCTGTATAACATTGGAGACGTTTGAACACTGTTACGATTTCAGCCAACAAATATTGCTGAAAGCGTAATAAAATGTAAAAATACGCATATGATAGAGCAGCAGGGTACAGAATACGAGCGTCTTTCCGCGGCTATAGCACTTAGGTCTGTGCTTTTCCTAAAAGCGAAACCACAAACAGTCACTTGTGGACAGGGTAAACGGCTGGGGTAGTATTCTGTCTAACTTTGAGATTGAGCTGTTCCGAGAGAGAGAATTGGGGGAATAAAAGTCAAGTGTTTTGGAACAGGAGCCGAAGCTTTTAAGAGGGACTGGCTCGCCTTAACCTGGGCCATGCTTTTTTATTCAATTGGGGCTTAGTGGAGCCAACAGGGCCTCGCTGTCTCACACACTTAATTACAAGCCCAAGACCATTTTGCTTTGCATTCTGGGCCAGCGGCGTCTGTGGCAGTGGAGCGTTGCAGCCCCTACTCACTTCCTCCTCGATCTCTGCCAGGGATTTGATCGTAATGCCCATTAAATTGACTTGCTGCATCTGAAATCAAACGCAGGGAGTGGGGGGAGGGGGGTGGACGGGGAGAAAACACACACAAGAAACATGATGGTGAGGCTCATGGCTAAGTAAGCATGCTTAAAATCTTTAATCCTCCCTCTCCGTGTCAATACAAGAGAGGCTATAGTGACAGCCGCCACCAGACGACCAAATGGACTACATTGAGCCAGCCTTGCATGACTGCTCGCATTCATCATTCAGTCTGCGACGGAAGGAAGTACATAGGAGAGGTGCTGAATTCCTATATGTTATAAATAGAAGGACTAAAGGGTAGCAGCTTTTATGACAATGTCAAAAAAATACACTAAAAAAGCCTATGATCTATTATCACTCCCTCTACAATTGTTTTTACCTCTGTCTTGGTGTCATGAAACTTCTCCGAGACGACAAAAGGCACGTCATCCAGAGCTGCAAAGGAAAATAAATAAATTATATATTAACTTTATATTTGATCTTGACTTTTTCAACAAGACAAAATACAGGATAATCCGCCATCAAACCCGGGCGAGCGTGGCGACCCCTCCCGTTTCTGTCTATGGAGCGAAGATGAAAGCCTTTTCTATTCCTCCTTGTATTTGAGCACCTCTCCTCCTGCCTTCTCCCCGTTTAATTACTCTTGATTATTCCCGATTCCGTCTTGTCTGAGAGATGTTCACCTCAGAAACAAAGGCGCGCTCACACAGAGCAGAAAAAAGCGGCAAAGAAGGGAGACAAAACATTCACCAGATATCAAATTTGCATGAAAATAAGGCACGCACTGTTCGGGCGGCAAAAAGTGGATTGGAATGAGGACTTGCCAAGAGCGTGGTGGTATAATTAGCATTTGACCAAACAAACGAGCTTCAACAGAGCTATAATTAAGCAGGCCTGTAATTAAGTGTATGCCCTTTATCATAATGATCGTGGTTAAAATGGTGTGATGGCTGCCAGTTGCTTATTAATGGCACAACCCTGACTGCATGCATCCTGCTCTGGAATCAAGGTGTCACTGCTGTCAGGCTAGAGAGCAGCCCTTTGTTTATAAAATACATTAGGGTACAAATTAACACAGGGTGACAGCGGCCACAAAGCCCCTCTCACTCGCCGACTGAAGGGAAAACTGCAGCTGCTTCATTTGGAAAACTCCAAATTGAGAGGCACAAAACTTGAGAATGAGGGTAGACATCAAGTGAAAGTATCAAATGTAGAACTTAAAACTGTTCTTCGGCTGGCAGACGGAAAGGAACTTGTAAATGTAAGCCCCCGATGAGCCACGGGTTAGGTTCAGAGCAACGTTCTGTAAGACTAGAAGGAAAAATAGCGTTTGGAGTGTTTAACAGCGATCGATTACGCATGAAGTTTCCATAATTGTTGAATAAAAGGTTCTTTGTCGCTGAATTTACGACTGCATGAAATATTTGGAGGATATATGACCAGATGAGATGACTCTGAACTGAAACGGCTGCACCAAACTTAAAAATATAGGAAACTGGATGAATGTATTTTGCTTAGGTCTGTTAGTTATGATATAAGACAACCATAAATGATTAGTTTCTGATTTTGAACATTTATATCAATATTGAGATTTTGCAAGAGAAATAAATCTGCTGACTTCAGAACTGAAAAATCTTGTATTAATCACATATAAGTTAATAACATAAAGTTATTACAACAAGTGCTAGCAAAATGTATTCGTAGTGTGACAAGAATAATTCATAGGGGCTTTAAGTAGCAGGGGAAACCAGAGCACCCGGAGGAAACCTACACAGACACAAGGAGAACAAATGAACACCACTTTACTCCAATTTTCTGCTTCACATAGCGGACAGAAAAAAGGTTAAGAGCGAAGGATCTGAGACTAAACATATAGTCTCACTTCCGTCTACCCCAGGGCAGCTGCGGCTACAGAAGTAGTTTACCATCACTGTGTAAAGTGACTGAATAATTTCATGTGAAAAGATTTGGAACATCCAAAAAGCGATATTGAAAAATGCATCATTATCACTATTCAGACTAACTGATTTTAAAGCATAAATTGGGAGCCAGTGCCATTAATCAAAGCACTAGTGGCTTAAATAATGATTAGAAATGAATGAAAAGGGTACTACATGGATATATGCTTTTATAAGTGAGTTTTCACAATATGTCACCTATTTTGGAAAAATCCAAATGCACAGAACGTACACTCTACTACAGCCAACACAGTCTCATTGCAGTGGCTAACAGTCAATGTGACCAAGTTTGGGTCAAGCACAAGAGGAAATGTGACTTTTGAACCTCTGTGGTTGCACGATACGAAAACAAAATAAAAACACAGCTATGTTTTTCCAGGAGCATCAGGATCAGGCAGAATGCATTTGATTCAAGTCGGCGCTGCTCAGTGGAGATTGCTGCTGCTGATGGATCTCTATGGCACAGACGGATGAATGCACACAGCTGAAGGCCAGAGAGTTTCTTTATTGCTCAAGGATTACATTTAAAACCAGATCTCACTTTGTATTCCCCCACCATCTATACTGCACAGGCTATCTCATACCCAGACAAATGGGGAGGCCCTGGAGATGGCCCGGTGGTGCGCTTTGTGGCTGGAAATGGATGCTGGTGGCAAAGTGGAATCGGGAGGTCCAAAGGGCAGGAATAATGTAAATCCAATCTTGTGACCAGAAATATGATGCACGTTCAAGTCGCTCAAGTGGCCAAGCTACAGTCCATTACCTCACAAGTGTATTACAGAACCAGGAACCCAGCAGTTATTTAGGAGTGTGAAAGAATAGGTTAATAGGAAAACATCTGCTGGGACTTTTTTTTAATAATACCATAATGCCGACGGTAATGGTGGTGCAGAAATTGTATAAAGTGTTGGAATGTTCTTGTTATGAGGTATAATATCTGTCACATCTTTAGATCAGCGATTTCAGACAGAAAGGTGAAAAAGAGAGGACCACTCCGCCCTCAGACAAAGGCATCAAAGCAGGGAAGTATGCAAGAAATAAGGCAACAGGGAGTGGCTTGATTTTCTGTTAGGACAAAAAACATGTATCACATATTTATGATTAGGCATTTCCAGTAAATAAGACTCTATATTAAACAGAATCAAGTTGCACTACTACTACTACTACAAACTATCAAATAAAATCAAACTTTATTCATAAAGCGCTATTCTGACAGTAATACAAATTTATAATTGACAATCTTGTAGAGTGCAGACTTCCACCAAAAGGACCAGTTCCATTCTTAGTGTTGTAAGAATGGAGTAGATCTGGTGCACACTAGGGTAGTCTTGCACAGTTTTTCCAATGTGGTTTTACTGCAAATGGCAAATAAATGAATCTGAATCTGAATCTGATTAGTTTTTCTGCTTACTAGTAAACATTCTTCATTAGTTCACAGAGCATTTTTTATTCATTGGTGTGGCATATTTAAGTAATCTTGTTTTGACACATGTTCAGAACTTGAGTAAAAAAAATTTCATTTATGTCCCTGCTCCCATCTGAGAGTGACTTCAAAACACAAAGGAATGGCTTTTTGATTCTAAATCTATATTCGGTAATTTAACATATTTAGATCCATATTGCAGATTATGTAGCACAAAATATATATACTTAGTTTTGACATATGCGCAATAATAGCTCAAGTATTATTTATTATCTTAAATATATTATTATTACTCATTATTATTATTATCTGGTTTGATGTGTGTTCTTATTTCTTCTATAATGAGCGCGATGACGACACTGAAACTTCCCCACTGTGGGACGAATAAAGGTTCTTCTCTATATTCTGGGAAAGGTATAGGGACAGATACATGAGGACCTCTGTGTCAGGAGGCTTGTCCAAAATCTTCTTCTCTTCACTCCAACAGTTGAACCAGATTTGGAGACAGTTAAATGTTAACAGCCATCGCGACATCTGGCGAGAGCGTTTCCTGTATAATGATGATGATGACGGTGAGGCTGGTCGGTGAGCACAGAGGTGGTGTTAAGTAAGGAGGACCCTGCCGTGTGAGCGATTGTAGTGTAAAGAACGGAGTCAGCAGCGGCCCGTGTGGATCATTGCCTTATTAATGGCTCCGTCAGGTGCTATGAGCAATGGCCGCATTGTCATCTCCAGCCCCTGGGCACAGATGAATGGCTGTTTCAGGGCGGGAAGGGCTCCCTCGTTCGCCGGGCCCCGCTCTAATCCCTCAGACGTCCGTTGTTGGATGCACTGTCACCCAGGACTCAGGCAGCGGTGGCGTACAGTACATTGCATTTGCGGCGCTCCACCAGACACGGACATGTTTTCCCCGCACTCGCAAAGACACACATAAACTGCTCCGGATTGTGGAGAGACACTGACTGATGGAAAAATATGCAGGGGTGATCGAGCATGCCCCGTATTACGTGATCTGGAACACTTTGAGAATGTTGATGAACTTTTATTTTGCACTTCACTAATTCACCAGGGTTGCATTGATCTCTGTCTGGTAGCATTACCTGGCTGAATCCTTCATGGACTAAATTAAAGAAGAAGGTCAACAGCGGACCAAAAATGTGCAGCATGGATTACCTTTAAACATTTCTGTAGTAAAACAAAATTCATTAAATTGTGCAAAAATAGAAGAAGCTACATTTCTTATTCCAAACAACAGCATCATGGGTTTCTTGAGGTGTAGACGTTGCTAGGCCTCTGCTGTCGGTGGGACTCTCAATTTGAGACGGTTCCTTATGCAGACCATGGAGATGCTATTCTAGGGGCAGAGCGCGCTCTCTGTCACCTCTGCAGATAATGGTGAGTCGCAGTGCAGAGCTGGAGGAGGACCCCCTGTGCCCACTCACAGCCCTTAGCCCCACTCTGACATGAGCAATAGTGCCCAGGCCTGACAGCATCTCCAGACATATTGTAGTTTATTTTGTCGCCCGGGTATGCCATCTGTGCCATTCCAGTGGAGGGAGTGTTTTGAAGCTGCGGCTGCCGGAGCGGTGCCGGGCCGGGCCCTCAGTAGATCTGCAGGCGCGGCAGGTCATTAGTCAAATTGCCTAATGAGAGAGAATACAAATGGCCCCCTACCCTGACAGGAGGAATTTTGGAGGTGTCAGAGCTCCTGACCCGTGCTATGAGAACAGATGATAGCGAGATGCTATTTTGAGATTCATTTAATGACTATGGCTCTATGAAAGCCATTTTTTGCTTTTATCTTCAGCAGCTTTCTCAAGCCCTCCAGACAGTAGCAGAGGAGAGAAAAAAGTATTTCAACATATTTGAGGAAAATGTCTGCTGCAAACGTGGCAGTGTATATTTTCTTTTTAATTATTCAGATGTTGACCAGCTAGTCAAAAAACAGTATCACAAAGAATGCAGCATGCCAGACATGACACACGATCCAGTGGTTTTCTCCATGATATTCAAGCACATAACAAATACAATCTGTTATGTGCTTACAGTTTGTTTTTCAGTCTCAAGTAAACAGAAGCCTCAGGGGCAGCTTTCTGACAGCAGTCTTCACACTAAAATATTAATTTGCTCACATCATGATATTCAGAAAATGTAAACACACTTAAATCTAATCATAAGAGCAGCATTTCAATACTGATTGGCTTAAGTGTGTATACTACACTGCAATAACTTGAAAACCTTCGACATTACCAAAACTTATGAGGTATTGAAAGTTTGGATTGTTCCGTATTTGACTCAAAAACTGGATGCATGCTTCAACTGAATGACCCACTTATTTTCCATCTGTGACAACCAGTCCTTGAAATGTGCGTATGGGCAGGATCCAGGAGGCAGTCCCAGTGGGCGCTGCTCCATCAGTCTTCAGAAAGTGGGCAGAGCCAGAAACACCTATGGAGAGTTGGCTGCAAAAAGCTCAGCACACAGAGATGTGGGAAACTTTTCCAGTTCAGTGTAACTGTATATTGTGCCTGGATAGAAAATGGGCTGCAGACTGTGAGCCAATAAATCTTGAGATAACTTTCCACAATTAAAAGCTGTTTTAATCGTTCATTTTAAGCCCTTAGAGGGTTTTTCAGTTGGCAGGCTATTGTGAGCTTTTATGAAATTAAATGGACAATCAGACTTTAATCAGCAGCATAGCGTCTTTAAGACACCGCCACAGCCCTGCATTAATCCCCAGCTGTGGCTGCTGCTAAATGTGCACAGAATGCACTGTGGATGTGTCGAAGTGGGCTACGCCTCTCTGGACAAGTGTAAGAGCTGGCAGAGACCTGACACTAAATTGTATGTGCCGGATGGGACACAGCAGAAGGCACAATTACACAAATCCCCTCTTAATTAGCGGTTCTGTGGGCAAGCTAACCCGTAATGATGCAGGGATGTGGTGAGCCCCAGAAAGTCTAACAAGAAACACTCCACAGCTCTGAAGCCCACTCCCCGGGTGTCATGGCGACGCTGAACTGTAAACTGCGATGGGACATCCGATTGCCTGCAGAGCGACCAGCTCTCGTCACCCTGAGCCCCCTGAACCCACTCTGAGCGGCTTGCCTTCTGGACTGTGGGTAAAGAGCAGGCCCGGGTGGTGCGGGTGGCATTATTAAGTTCTCCATACTCACGCCACTAGGCAATGTAAAGTGGCATCTCACACAGTGAGTAATGAAGTGTGCCAACGCAGAAGCAGGAGGGATGACAGCCAAAGAGGCCTCCTTGGCAGCCACAAACCTGGGCATCCACCGATTTATCATCCCGAAGAACCAATCCACCAATGAAGCGTAGCCATTTGTCATTAATTATGCTAACAGGGATAATATTACTCTGATTAACATATATTGTATTGTTTGAATGCATTTGGTTGAAAAATATTTCTGTGCAATTTGTATTCCATTATAAAAATGAAATTGTGTTGCTCTGCTTTGTCCAAATGCCCTTTGGAGGAGCCTTGGTACATAGTCCAGTAATTGAGTGTAAAGGGGTGACAAAGGGTGTGTTTTTTAATCATGCAGTGTGCATGCACAAATGTAAAGAGGCTGATGGGGTTGAACTTTCTCACTACAGACTTTGTGGCTCTGAGCAAACCCATATGAACAGAACTATTTAATATAGAGCCCCTGATGCCCTTTCCAAAACGACTTCATTTCCAGATTCTCATTGTGCTTTCCACATCACACCACACTATGCATTAGAAGATCATTAATTACAAACTTAACAAGTCAGCAGAACCATTAAAAGATCTTTTCGGCACATTTGACCATAAATCTCCTTAAACTAGATTTAATGACTGGATTTTTACGAAATATTTTTTATCAAGTTCTAATTAGATGGTGTGATAACAAACCCTGCTGTACATGGCGCAAATGAGGGGATAGTGACAGGCCCATCCATTGAGGTTGTCCTGCGTCTGGACATTTAAACTAATGGGGCAACGCTGCTATCTCAGGGATGGATAGAACGCAATGAGGGATGAGACTCCAGAGTCCAGTCCAGCCTGCAAATGTAAAGCCATTTGAAGTCGCTTATTTGACTGTTATAAAGGGCCAAAATGCCTGGGGCCCTATAAGGCTCCTGGATCCCATTAGGATTCATGGAGGATTGATTCTCTTGGATTTTAATGGACAAATCAAACTGGGGTCCTGCATTAGAGACATCTCACAATAATGAAGCAATAGTAATATATTGAAACAAAACCGGATTTTAGCCTTTGACTGATGCAAACCAATAAGATTATGTACAATTCAAGAGCACTGCACGCCAAGGCAGTCACAAGGCTGTTGCCAAACCAAGCCCAAATAAATGGCCTGCATCTGGAAGGGCATCTGGAATAAATCTGCAACGGAAAAACAAAATAGACAAGGAAAAAAAAATCTTTAGAATCCATTTTCTTTTCTGACAAGCTACTTCAGAAAAGTAAAGACAACAATGAGTGCAACAATGATGTAATCCAAATTAAAATAAAATTGTGACTGAAAAACAATTTATTAGAATAATCTAATTAACCAAAAAGGTTTTTTTTAAATTAATTTTTAACTGTGCAGTTAATTTAATCAGAAAATGCCAGTAAACACTGCACCGCGGCTGCACTCTCTCTCCTTGTTTCTCCCTTTTGCTGACCAGAGGCATTAAGAGTTTAAATGCGGGTTTTAAGAGGGCTCCTTTCATGTCTTGATGTAAGCTTTGGCATTACTTCAGACATGGGTTTGATAGAGATCCCCGCTCCATCTCAAGTAAAAGCTGGGGCTGTAAATCTGCCCGTACCTCCCCCATAACACTCCCATAAATGATTCATTCAGTCGACTTTAGCTGATGCAAAACAGAAAGAGTTGCACATACAGAGACCACTAGCTGCAGAGCAATGGTGCCGTTTTGTATATCCATCGATCTCCTGTAGAAAACGCAGTGATAATAACTTTTGTGTCACCATCCAGAGGTCGTACTTTTTAATCCCTCAGACTAAAGAATTGTGTTATTCTAAAATATAACCCCAGTGGTGCAGAATCGCTTCAGATCCATCATTGCTGGAGATAAGAGAGAGCCCGCCTGCTCTGTCCATGCGCACACTGTAGCCTCGCCTACTACATTTGCAGATAAGATTGAACTTTTGTTTGAAACCTGACGAAAACCCTCTTAATGAAAGTGCGGCGCCAAAAATAATCTTTTTTCTCAATGTTAGTCAATCAAGAAATTGTAGTAAAAGGGGAAATGGAGAAAGAAAAAGTAATTCTGCATAATCAGTGGGCACCATCTGGAACAATTAACCAAATTCCACGGAACTCCGAGGATCAGTCATATTGGCTTATTAAAGATCCTGGAATTATACAAGTAATAAATCCTTGGAAAAACGAAGCATACCCTCAGCCTGTCACGACTATTTTAACTTCAAATACAGTGGAATACTTGATAAGGCTGAAAAGAGGAGATTAATATATGCAAATGATGTCGAGCATTTAAAAGCCCCCCAACAACTGTCTCGATTCCCCCCCCATCTCTTATTACTGCGGCTTTATGTTTTATTCATACACCACCTCACCTGTCATTCCGTAAGCTATAATATTATGAGGGTATTATTAAACAGCACAAAGTGGAGGCTTTAATTGGAAGGCTCCGTTGCATTCTCCCAATTATTTGCGGCAAATTAATAGCAGATGCACATAGTTTAATAAGAATTCTAATATTGTTTCCGGAAAAATCAAAAATCACTGTCATCCCTGCCAAGATATTTTGCAAACCCAGAGTTAATTTTGTGCCTTCTATTTTCTGTCCTCTGAAGGATGGACTGTCTGGTGCCTGTTAATTGAAGTTCACCCTAATGGATTGGGAAATAATTGCTCTCCATATTACGTTAGATCAAGGCCAATGTCAGGATTTATTTTTGATTAATGTGATAGATATGTAAACGCATTACTTTTATCACGTTTACTTTCTATATCTCCTCCTGGATGCCTGCAGAATTCTATACATTCTACTGCCGCAATAATGAACCCAGATGGCTTGACATGTTGTTGCGAAGAGTAGATATTCTTTTGTAATTTCATTTTTTTTTTTTTATTATCAAATAAAGTCGATCATCACACTCAAAATTCCACTCGCTTTTTTGTTTTTGCCTGAAAGACCTAATTGGCAAATGGCCCTGGCACGGATCAAAGCAATGTAAAAAAAGGTTAGCAGCACAATGAAAGCTCGCTAACTTTACAAATGAACCCCAACTGTCAAACGAAAGAAGGCCTTCCGAAATAGATGCGAATTAGTTTTTAATATTGGGCTAATAAATGTCAAAGTGCCAGCGGATCACGCGTGTACACCGTGTCAGCGTCTATGACAGATTTCACAAACATGTTACCTCTCCTCCCCTTCAACTACCTGGGATTTTTTTTTCTTTTTTGTTTTGTTGGAGAAAAGTGACGGAGGGTTTAATCAAGAAAGCAGGCAATTCATCAATCCTAAAGAAGGCGCCTGTACTAGCCTGACAGAGTGCACATGGTTATAGCGCAACTCCAACCTGGCCAGCTGTCTTCCTGAGATCAACACACACAGACATACACACACACACACACACACACACACACACACACACACACACACAGATACAGCTACCGCCAACAATTAGCACAAATAGGCTGTCAGCTACGACCTCGCACTCGATCTGCGCGCTATCACAGTCTTAATAAAGGCAAGTGGTGTTCTCGCACATTCTCCGTGTGATGCCGCGTGCGTCGGTAACAATAAATCCTCAGCTCATATTCAAACTCTATTATGGTGCTGTAGAAAAAGGAGAAGAAAAAAAAAAAAAACAGGAGCGATGTGGGTAAGTGATGGGGGGGGGGGGGGGGTGTGCGGAGGGAGGTACAGTGTGAGCTTCTTCGCCGCTGTCAGTCACAGGACGTCCCGGTGGAGGAATCTCACACCAAATGTCACGGACCATTCGGCTGTGTGTTAATGCCCGCTCCTTCAGGGCCACACTTGGCAAAGTTATGAAACGGGTGTCAAGACCATCCCATAATGTATTAATCATCTTAAAACCCCTATAAAAAAATATAAAGCAAATAGGTGAATGTTTTTACCCCTCAAGCTTTCAATAAAGATTTCCAGAATTTGATTGTGTGAGTGCATATGGCGCAGGATGAATGTTCACCACATGGGGTCTCTCTCCAGCCGTCTACGCGGGCTTTGTGTGCGCCTCACACACCAGTCCACTCACAATGGG
This sequence comes from Knipowitschia caucasica, assembly GCA_964034765.1. NCBI lineage: Eukaryota > Metazoa > Chordata > Actinopteri > Gobiiformes > Gobiidae > Knipowitschia > Knipowitschia caucasica. Next base: position 34,056,671 of record OZ035831.1, read on the forward strand.
CTGAGGCTGCCATGGCCGCACGTATACGTTATGTTTGATGAAAAGTCTACGCATATAATACAAAAAGTGTGTATTTTATGAATGTAATAAATGACAAAAAGCAGAAAAGAGTGTGCGTAACAATTTAAGTAAAGTTTGACAACCCGATGGGTGTTGGGGAAATTCTACTTATTGAGACTGGATTCAATCTTTTTTTATTATTTTTGTGCCAGATATTGTTTTGTAACTAAAACTACGGTTCTATGATTTTTACGGACGTAGATTAAGTTTATTAATCTAAATGTATTTAAATCTTGTAATATTATTATTACCTCGTTTGAGTGGTCTTTGTATTCCCACTGTTCTGTAATGCATACACCAACATTGAAATGTGTGGGTTGAATAAAAGTTCTCTCATCTTATCTTTTTCTGTGTATTCCGATTTCTACTTTGATATTTTGTTCATGCATTTATCATGACGAGGGCACAACATGTGATTAGGATTGTGAGGTCCTGCGTTTTCCAAATGAACCAAACGATTTGAGTCTTTGAGTGAATGGCAGGAGTGAAGCCGCCCTTTGACTGTACAAAGGCTGGGTCCAGTGCGCGGTGTGTGGCGTGCATATGCGCTGGACTTGATGGATCATGGGTGACAGCTGTTAAATGTTCTCTTGAGGTAATGCGCGGCTCTTTGGGGAAGTCACGTACCGATAAGCACGGCTCTGGAGCAGGTGTAGATCAACCCTAGAGCCTGTACACAGGTACTTCCAAAGAAATACACCTTTTAAAATGTCATAAGATAATCATAACAACTGAAAATAAACTGAAATGGAACAGAAATTAATTTTACAGTTGAGTTTGAGTCAGTATTCGAATGTATTGTACCTTAATTGTGTTGTATCTATAAATAATAACAATAATAAAAAGATGTTTAGCAGAGCCTTTAGTTATGAAATCAAAATGACTTTTCCATAAGTTCACCGCCGTAAATCATATGTTGTTTGTTAGCAGTACATTAAAATGATTTTGCACCACTTGTTACAATTGTATAAGTTATAAAAGTGTGATTGACTATTACTGCAAGAACATCTTTACAAGTTATAGAGCTGTGTGTGTGTGTGTGTGTGTGTGTGTGTGTGTGTGCGCGCGTGTGTGTAAAGGCTTACCAGTCTTGGTGTAACTTCCACTGCTTTGCCGCTCACAGTCTGGTCTGCCTGTGCTTTTCCTGCCATCAAAAAACGCCACACATAAATACAACTTTGTGATTTAATGGAGTTGTAATTTAATTTAATGTCATTTACTGAATTTCATCCTCAAATATTCTCACAAAGTTTGCCGATTGGTGGGTTTTCTGATTGAAAATAAGTTGATATTTCTTATATGATTTATAAATAAATCTAAAATCTTTCAATCAAAAAGATTGTTTATGTGGAAAAACAAAGTTATGTTTATTTTATACATGGGAAGTCTGCTTTGCCGTTTCATGGCCTTGTATTACAGAAAACAGCACTGAATGCACTTTGCACACACTCGAAGTTAACAAACCATATAAGATTGAAATCCTCATCAATCAAGCTATCATGAATTACACCCTGTGACTCACCCCTACGGATCGATAAATCCACAGCAAGCAGGAAAAAAAAATCACAGCTTCACCAGAGCAGCATTGTGATATATGCTTTGAAGGTAAAATGAGCTCCCGGATTGCATTATAAAACAAATGGTCCTATAATGATAATGCAAAGTAGTTGGCTCTAGCATTAAAAGCGGAATTACTTGAGGATGCACCGTGCATAAGAGTTCGAGTTGAGGTAAAATCGACCAATGAACAGACAAGGACAGAACAAGTGTTACGGTGCACAAAAAGTGATTTGTGCACAAATGTTTTCTGCTTTTGTTTATGGGCAATATAGTTAATTTAAGTGTAATGTAGAATTTAGGATGGCATTCTGTGGGGGATGTTTTGTGAATTGCGGCTTTCAAGGCTTCATCGCTCTGGATGAGATAAATAAATGCAATAATTTCCATCAAGAGCAATAAAACAAGACTAGTGACAGGCCGTGGTATTTATGAGCTGAAGCTTTGCAACTCAGATTTATTTGCAGGGAAAGGGTGGACTTTTCTCCTCCTCATTTACATGAGCATTCGGCCATGTTCAGCCTAGGCCAATGGTGAATTTTTAAAAGGTTGACATCAATCTTGTGGGGACGCTTGCCATCTTCAATAGTGACTTTTTTTTGTACCTCGCAAAGGTTGAGTTCTACCGCAGAAGAAGGCGGGCATCTTTCAAAGCATGTGTCAATATTCCAAGGGCTGATACAAAAGGCGAGATTGGCTTGATATTTTTCTGAATTGTTTGTTTACTTGTGATGTCAAATAACCTCTAAACTTAGCAACATGTCCCTAGAGATATATTTTAGCTGACAACCTCCAGAGCTCCTCTCCCATCTGTTTGAAACATAAAACTATCTCAGTCAAAATTGGGATTACTAAATACAATCTCAGGTGCTCAGAGAGGCGAGCATATGGTAAATCAATTATAAGTAATTCTTAAAACAAATCCATGGCAAGAGCTGTACTAATCAACAGCAGTGTTGGGCCCATATTACGTTGGCCACTGGAGTTTTGACAACAATTAATCCTCATTTCAGTCAGAGCCATGCTGACATATTTTTTAAAATTTGAATATTCAATTAGTGTGTAGAAGCAGGTCCTCATCAAATTACGGTCAAACTGGGAACGCTAAAGATTTACGCAATTACATGGCAGAAATGGCATCTTATGTTGCAGTGAATTGTGCCAAACTTCAAATGATATGATCGGCAAAACAAAGAGAGACAGAGAGGGTTGGTTATCAACATGAAAACACTTTGTTTGTGGCGTTATTTACATGGGAAGTGGGAAGTTACAATGAAGGAGACACATGGAGGAGACAAGGAAAGGAGACATGGGAGGAGACCGTGGGAAAGATATGGAAGAGACGGTGAGGGAAGATATGGATGGGTACAGAGAAGGGGACAGCTGAGAAAGTGTGGGTAGGAGATAGGAAAGGAGACGCTGAGGACAGATTGAAGGAGAGAAAAGAGAAAGCAAAGAAGGAGACAGGAGAGAAGATAGTGAACAGGTGCGGACACAAACTGAGGAGACTGAGAGATGGAGGACAAAGAGGAGCAGGAGAAGCTGAGGAGACAGCAGTGAGTGGGGCAGAGGGAAACAGAGTGGGCCGTAAGGAAACATGAGGAGGTGACATAAGAGGAGGGGACAAACAGCTGGGGAGACCGAGGCCTCACTTGGACAAAACGTTTGTTAACCACAAACGTTTTGGTTTCCTTGAAACCTTGGGGTGTTCTCAAAGAACAATTCCTGGGCAGTTTGGCCAAAAATGAATTATGAAAACTAGCGTCTTTATCAAAGGATTTTTTAGTTTTTTTATCCATCCATTTTCTTCCGCTTTATTCATTGCCCTCTATCACCTTATGCAAATCCTCTGTAAATAAGGAATAGTGGAATAAAGACACATGGGAGAGCGCATGGCGCTGTTACACATTAGGCGATCCATTGGCGCCACAGGCAGTCCTACCTGGGGAATATGTGCCTCTGTACAAACAGGCGCACGATCCAGATCTAGCTGGAGATACTTCTCTGGAGGAATCTTCTCTGGATCTGACAAAAGGGTGTGACTGCGTATTAACAACCAACACTATAGGGAAATAGTCCCTTCATGTCTTGGTCTTCCCAGAGACCTGTTCCAAGGGACGCATTGAAAACACATTTCTGAGGCTTTGAGAAATCTCTCAGGCTTAGGCAGAACGGAGATAGTAGTTTCGACTAACCCAAATTTGAGTTGTTTTGACAACGTTTAAACTATACGTTATTGTGGTTTACCATATCATGCTCATGTACATTGGCTGGATATTTTAAGATTCAAGTAAGATTATAATTTGCTGATGGGATAAACCCCAGAGGCAATAAGGCTTGAATGAATAATTACAAGTTAAAATGAGCCAGACATACCCTGATAAAAGCAAAATACAAGATCATCAAGTAAATAAAAATATCTGAAATATAAATATAAAGAATTAAGAAAGCGCATGGATTATTTCTTTAATTTATGGTGTGGGTCAACACAGTTAAAGAGTTAAGGAAAAAAGGACGCAGAAGAGGAGAAGTGGAAGTAGCCGGTGGGAGGAATGCAGGAGGTGACAATGAAGGAGACACAGGAGGAGATATTGCAGAAGAAAGTGAAAAGAAACACTGGAGAAGATTGTGTAGGAGCCAGACAAGGAGCCATGCAAGAGACACGGGAGCAGCCGAGGAACACTCTGCAGAGGTAAGATGAGAATGAGAGTAATATTAGTGCGATCCCGAGCGCTGGAAGGAGCTCTTGTTTTGACACTGTGACAACATCTCTACACTTTCTCTATGTGACGACAGTGCGGCTTTGTGGAGCTGCTGCCTGAGCCATCATTATCTTCCTTTAAGCTCTGTGTCAGGTGCAGAAGAAAGAATCTCTCAGGATTTTATGGCAAATCACTGAAAGCTCTTTGTCCGGGGCCTTTCAGATCTCCACTGATCACTCCATCATTCCTGGCACCACTCTCCCTCTGTCCCCTTGATCTGAGCACTTTCCGTAACTTTCCTCAACACAACAAAGTAATGAGTGAGATGGTGTAGGAAATGATTGTTACCCCAAACTTCAGATGGTGCCACACTGACAGTCTTCTTCTCTCCAAGAACCCTCTGCACTGGGAAGTCTTGGTTAACCAGCCAGCAATGAAAGCCGATACAATACTCCTGCAGAGTTATAGCAATATGCAGAGTGTCAAAGGCATATGACAGCGCCAGCCAGAGCGTATTGATATGCATGCCACTTCTGACACTGATGACTCTCTAGGCTTCCTGTGTAAAGAAAGAATCTAAAAAAAGCCCTTGGCCTTGACATTTTTATCGCCGTACAATTTGATTTAAAAAGTGCCAGTGTGTACAATAGCCTATTATTCTAAGAGAAATGTCAAAAACCTTGATTCGGAGTCAAGCTAAAGTAATTGCAATATTAGAACAAGGCTAATTTATGCTAGGAGTCAGTGCAGAGGTCAGATATCAGCCTCTGCCATGACAGTTTTATCAGGAGGACAAATGGCAGTGTTGGCCAGGAGAATAGAGGAGGGGGATACTTTACTGGACACATTAAAAGGCTGACCGGATGGTGTGGCTTTTTCACATTATAAAGTCGGGCTCTGGAGATATGGTCTGACAGAGAACAAGCTAAAGTGGTTGACATCAAGCTGTGGCTATGAATCAAAACACAGCCGCGTCACCGGCTCAAATGTGCAAGACAAACTGGATAAAAATACACGGGGCTACCGCAGAAGTTACAGGACAACATCGTATATTCCTGGTTCCAACACAATACAGAGTAAACAGGTAAATAGCAGTACATTATTTATTTGTATCACGTTTCTGCCATTATATTTAGCATCAGCTTAAAAAACAGTTAACAACAGCGCCAAAGTACGGCACTTCAGCCCCAAAAAACATTGTCTGCATGTGCTACTCATAATGATGCAACAGCACACTCTCACTACAGCTTTGTACTGCTTAGAAAACAGATTTGTGGTTTTACTTTCTGTACACAACTCTAACAAGCCCCTGCTGCCTCAGGCAATGTAACATTTGAGAGGAATCACTGCAGCATTCAAAATTATAAGGGTCATTAAAAATTTACACATTATTGACTGTATTTAAAACATCTTTTCCACTGACTGTAAAGAGCACTTAAATTTAAGAGGTGCTATTCTCCAAAGGCCATAAAGTTGTTATAGATGGCCAGAAGGAGGCATACAGGGAGTGCAGGCACTGGCTGCATATGAATAGTTGAGTAAAGAAGGTGATACAACAGCAGCTCTTATTTTTCTTTAACAATCCAAAAGAAATAATAAAAAGTGTTCAAAATAATGGATGTAATATTCTAAAAGCCTTTCCATCCATACAGTATATCCATATTCAAGGTACTGTAGACAGAAAAATCTCAAAATGTAGGGTGAATTTTAATGCAAAGACAAAAACAGCAGCCTGTGATCTCAGCGGGCATCTGGAGGGGGTGAGTTGCTGGAAGGTACAATTTATTCTAACCTTTGAGCCTGGCCAACTTGAAAGTGGGCTTAAAAAGAACAGGATTACTACTAAGAGTTGGGAAGCATCACGCCTTCAGAAGAAAGTATCAAAGCACACTGACCACATACAAAAATCTCTTTCTACTTTTGAATGAGCTACACATATACTTTTGTGTCATTCCCAGACCCTGGTGAATTTGCGGAGGTTGAGAAAGGTATGCAAGCCAAACAAATATGTTAATTGGAGTCAAGTAAGTGCCAGATGATTTGTTTTACAGACCCCAGGAGGGACCAGCTGAAAGACACTAGTTGTTCTTAAGCCTGTGGTGTCTTGTAACTAGTGTGTAAATAGATGGCACAGCATTGCACTGAGGCCTTGTCTCGTGCCAAACTCCCCGCTCCACACCGAAGGAGTCCCGCTTGTTTATTTACAATTTGCTTGGGAAGTGCCCAGTTCTTGGTGAGGATAAATAATTGAGTTGTTTGATCTGGACACAGTACAAAGGGCTGGTGCTAAGGCGGAGGAAGGCTGAGGGGGGACATGCTCACTCCGGCACGGCGGATGATCCGGAGCTCTCCTCCCTTCTTCCTCCGCAGCTGTCGCTCCCTCTCCGGGCTACATCTCCTCCTCTTTGTCTACATACTACTCCACTGCTGTCACCACACTCAGAGCGCCCTGCCTCTGCCTCCTGGGACACAGCACAAATAGCAAGAGTTTAGCCCTCATTGAACTTATGTTGTGTTCAGGGGATCCTGTCTAGTTAGCCCGTCTCTCTTCGGTTCACCCTCTCTACCTCAAAGTCCAGCTACAACCTTTGCAGCAGAATGCCCAGGAGTGATCAATTGCTTGTGTCTTCATTGTCGAACATATGGTACAGAGAGCAGCTCAAGAGTACACTGAGTGTGAAATAACAGAGGAGGAAGGAGCAGAAGACTTGTAGACCTGCTTAATCTCCAAACCATTAAATAATAATAATATTAACAATAATAATTTACATACATATGATTACCATGATACAAACATACTGATGTCTTTGCTGTACACAACTACTTGTTAAAGGGCCCATACTACGCTTTTTGACTTATCTCTGTTTTAAACCTGATTACAGTGCTATTTGGCCTTCATACACATGCCCAGAGTAGTTTTTTTAATTGATTCTGTCAATCTTTAGTTAGAGAGCGATCCGTCTCCTTCACCCTCGAGAGGCAGTGAAACGCCCGGGTCCACATCTGTGACGATTACCACTCTGATGACGAATATGACGCGTATAAGTCCGTTTGCTAAAGCTGGGAGGTGATTGACAGATTGAAACAGCGAATCAGAGCGCACAGCGTATGTCTGTGGTTTGGTCCCGCAGACACCACATGGAGCTACTGTTTTTCTGCTTTTGTCAGCAACTAAAAGTGTTAGGATCACGTCAACTTGGATAAAATGTGTTTTGGGTGTAAATATGTGACACACTATTTGGCCCGAAGAGGAAGAAAGCGGCTCGACTTTTTTCACGTGGATCTGCCTCTGTTTGAATGAATCTATTCATCTGCGACACTTCACTAATACTGTTCCAGAACTACAGGGACAATGGAACTGGACTTACTCTAAAACTGATCTGGAAAGCAGTGTTATTCCTATGATAAAAGACGCTAACACACGAACCCCCCGATCTGTAAGTATAGTGATGCTAACTCGCGGTATTCTTCTGTAAACTAAATAATTAGGGTCTGGCTGTGCATCGAGGACATAGGGCTCGATGATACGGATTGTCATTGTTGGAAAAGGTTATTCTCAGGTCTGAAATGACTATGTACCGGTGATAAACAACTCGCAGCGTGAGGCTACGTCACCGTGCGGGTGGGGGGAGGCGGGCTCACAGACAGAGGAACAGACTGCTCTCTGAACTTCTTTATTGACAAGGTTAGAGAGATTAAAGACAATATTCCTTCCTCTCCTTCCTCCAGTCAAGCTCACATTGAGCCTCCTCCTCAGAGCTGGTCATCCTTCGAGTCAGTCACTCAAGAGGATATTTTATCCACTATAAAGTGCATGAAAGTGTTGTGTTGTCGACTGGATGTTGTCCCGGCTCGGCTTTTTGTTAATGTTTTAGTGTCGGTCCGTCAATTACTAAAATGTTTAACATGTCGCTCTCAACTGGTGTGTTCCCGTGTTCTCTTAAACATGCTGTTGTGGAGCCCCAATTAAAGAAACCCAGCTTGGACCCAACAGATCTTTAGAACTTTAGGCCCATATCAAAGATCCCGCTCTTGGCCAAAGTCCTGGAGAAGCTAGCCTACAATCCATTTACAGCGTTCTTGGAGGCGTTCTTGGAGACGATATTTTTGACACCTTTCAGTCTGGTTCCAGGAAGTTCCACGCCACTGAAACTGCTTTACTGGAAGTGTCTAGTAACATCATGATGGCTGCCGACTCCGGTAAATGTTCTGTCCTGGTCCTGTACGACCTGTCGTCTGCCTTCGACACGGTGAACCATGGCATCTTGGTCTCTTGGCATCTAGACTACGGGATGTGGTTGGTATGTCAGGCTCAGTGCTAGAGTGGTTTAGATCATACCTGAGAGGTTGAACATTCTGTGTGTCCTCAAACAACGTGGTGTCTGAATCCGCAGACCTACAGTGGGGTGTACCCCAAGGCTCTGTTCTTGGGCCTATTTTATTTATGATGTACCTGCTCCCCATAGGCAAGCTGATCCAGCAGTTCAGTGAGGTCTCCTACCACCTGTGTGCATATGATCTCCAGCTGTACTGCTCTTTTAAGCCCTCTGAACCCCAGAGACTGGTTGCTCTCACTAACTGCCTAGACGGAATAAAGATATGGCTTAGTGACAATAGTCTCCAGCTGAACTCTAGTAAAACAGAAACCTTAGTTGTAGCTAAGGACAGTATTGTGCCTCTCATTACTCAGCACCTTGGTGACCTAAGTAGCTCAGTGAAAAAGAGTCTGAGGAACCTTGGAGTCACTTGATGAAGGGATGTCCCTAGAACGACACACCAAACAGCTGATCCGTAACTAACTTCCACTTGCGCAACATCTCCAAGCTCAGACGTATGGTCTCGGGTCAGGAGCTGGAGATGATTGTCCACGCTTTTGTATACTCGCGATTGGACTACTGTAACAGCCTGCTTACATGTCTTGGTAAAAAAGATCTGGCTCGTTCACAAGTCGTTCAAAATTCTTCTTTTGACCAGCACCCACAGGAGAGCCCACATTACTCCTATCCTGAAGTCCTTACACTGGCTCCCTGTCTCACACAGAATCATTATCTTATTATTATTAAGAGACAATATTAATATTAGGAGACAGATCCTTCCAGGCAGTTGCTCCTTACCTTTGGAATGGGCTTCCTCAGTCTCTGTCGATGACTTTAAGTCCCAACTTAAGATGCATTTGTTTAGACAGGCTTTCACGCCTCACTGTTCATAGGCCTCTGTGAACTGTGTAAACTGTGTGCTTCTGTGTTTTTGTTTTTAAATCTGACTTGTATGTGTATTTTATGTATTTTAATGTGTGAAATGCTTTGTGACCCTGGTCTGTGAAATGCGCTATACAAATAAACTTTACTTACTTACTTACTTAATCAGCCTGTTTGAGTCGAGGTATAATATAATCTCACAAATGTTGAGTGTTGTATGGTGTATCACTCAAATTATTATCACACATGTGAATAGGATTGACTGTGAAACATGAAGAAAAGCGTAATATGGGTTGTAATTATATTCAATACCATATCAACTAAAATGCCACACTGTGTACTTGGAAGATGATAATTATACACAGCCAAAAAATGAATTTTTAAATGAAATCTAAAGCAGGTTCAACACTCCACATGTACAATGTAAGTGTACCCCTGTTGGCATTATGCTCTTCCTCATGCAACATCTACCATCTTAATGTATGCTAAAATACAAAAGAAGTTTCTTGTGCCAGACTTTTATAATTTTTACTGTTCACTCAAAAATGCTACTTTTATTTTCAGTACATTATATAAGCAATCCAGCCTTTGTTACAGCTACATTATAGAAAATGAGAGTATGCATGTGTGACTTTACCTGGCTGTTTGAGATAAACTGTGAGATTTGTTTGCTGTTTGAAGTTTTTCTGGACAGACATCTCCAAAGCGGCACCAGACAAACATGTTATTGATCTCCCTGTGTAATGTAAAACATAGAATTACATCACATTATTACACTTGGCTGAACATGGCAGTCCCTATAAGTAATAAATGATTGAACGTATATTTATAGCATAGGCTCACCCGACGCAGGTGTAGTTAACAAGATGGTACTTTGACTTGGCCACGATCTGGATGTCACACAGAGCTGTCGGAGTGGTGGTGCGAGGGCTCAGTTTTACACACAGCCTCCTCTTCCTCATGGCAGCTTCCTCTGAGGAGTCAGACGCAACAGTGTGTCAGACAGAGAGCTATTTTCTCCCTGAGAGTGAAGCTAACATAATATCTATGGCCATTTTACGTACAGTATATCCTTAGGGGAAATATAGTACTGGCCAAAAAGTTTTACTGAGCTATGAAATTGTAGCAAGGGCAAGGGACCTTATAAACCTTGATTTAACATTTTATTGACAGATTACAGATTAGAAGCACCTACAGAAATTCACTGTAGAAAATGACTTATTCGTCACCTAATCATTCAATCTACACAGTTTTAAAGGATTTGTTAATCATTAATGAAAGCATCAGAGTTTTAGTAACAGACAATTAACTGCAACCATTTGTTGCATTTTTTAAAATCTCAATATTGATCTAAAGACTCCCCTATTCAATCCCATATTCGCTTCCGCACTTCATGCCATGTCAGCGGAATTGTCTAGTTACAATATATAATGGTAAATGTCAATATAAGTATTTATTTAACATTTTACTCATGTTGATATTTGGTTGATATTTGGCCATCGATCTCACGGCACAGTATTTAGTGCACAATTGTGGAGAGGTTCACGGTGTTGTAAAATAGCTTACATTATAGTGTTTATGATGTTAATTTAAAAATTAAATGACAAAAAAGTCACCTGGCAATTTGTTGTTATGTAACAACATAAATCTCTGACTTGCAATTTCAAGTCACAAACATCAATTCGCTGAAAACATTTTGTGTCACAGAAGTTTTCCTTACTATGTGCAATGTTCATGTTCAGACACAACTAGCTAAAACAACTGTAAACGATAGAGTTATTGGCTAACGCACATGTTATGTATTCGGGGATACTATCCATCCATCCATTTTCTTCCGCTTCATCCGTTGCCGGTGTTCTGTCGAGTTGCGCTGCTTGTCGAGTTGTACTGCCTCAGCTGTTTATGATGTAATTCAAACCTGCGCATGCGTAAAATTGTGTAAAAAGTTAAAATACGAACTTAAGACACAAATGTCACTTTTAATGCAATTTGAGGTAAGATGTTGATGGTTTCATGTAGTGATATGTGGGTTTTAAAAGTCAAAGTTTTGTTTAGGGTTTGGTTTAAGCAGTCAACTGCTCCTCGCAACACCGGGTCGCGGGGGCAGCAGTCTAAGCAGAGATGCCCAGACTTCCCTATCCACACACACCACCTCCAGCTCATCCAGGGGAATCCCAAGGAGTTCCCAGGCCAGCTGAGAGACATAGTCCCTCCAGCATGTCCTGGGTCTTCCCCGGGTCTCCTTCCGGTGGGACGTGCTTGTGTCCAGGAGGCATTTGCAACAGATTCCCGAGCCACCTAAACTGGTTCCTCTCGATGTGGAGAAACAGCGGCTCTACTCCGGGCTCCTCTCGTGTGACTGAGCTCCTCACCCTATCTCTAAGGGAGCGCCCAGCCACTCTGCGGAAGAAACTCATTTCGACCGCTTGTATTCACAATCTTGTCCTTTCGGTCATTACCCAAAGCTCATGGCCATAGGTGAGGGAGGGATCGAAGAATGACTGGTAAATCAAGAGCCAATTTCCACCGTTGAAACTAATGTGCCGCCCATTTGGACTTCTATGGACAGTTTCAAAATGACTGTGGGACCAGGAAAATGAGAAAAAACGCATTTGCGCATGCGTCAGTGCTTCTGAAGTCCACAGAAGCTAAAGTAGACTGCTCCAAAACAATATACTCCCCTAAGCATTGACACAAATGAGAGGACCATCCTGTAAAGACGTTTTTGAGAAGAAAGAAGACGCCATACACTGGCATTGGCTAATTGTTATTATGGGTCCACCCCCATCATCCCAGAGTGGTATTGCAAGCATGTCAGCGCACGTGATAATGGACGTTATTGAGCCGGGACCTACCCCTACTGGTTGGCACCCACCAGACCTTCTCCACCAACTCCCACTCATGCTGTTGTTGTGTCCTTGGGCAAGACACTTAACCCCACTTTGCCTGAAGCCCCTGCTGAAAGACCAAGGCTATGCGCTCACTGACAGAGCAGCCATCCTCCTGTGAACTCAACACTTGCAAGAGGATCAGTGAGAGACTGGTGCTCTGCGAATTGGGTGGCCGCTGACTGTCACCTCCCCGGCCCAGAAATGGACAAAGGGGAGGAAAATGGATGGATGGATGGACAAATATGCCCATGCAACGCTGTTGAATCATTTAAATATCAAAGATTCAGAAAATATTTTTTTTTTAAACAAAATAAGTTTAGAAAAGCACAAGAGCAATAGTCAGAGGAGCCAGGGAGGAGCAATGGCGTCTTCGGTGCAAGAGAAATACAGACAGTGTGAATTGTTGTGAAATCTTGTACGTTATTTCTTATCACTTATGTCAGATACATTTGTCACATTTGATATAGTCCGATTAGTGAAATAAGTAGTACTAAGAATAAAACAATATATTGTTTGTAAATAAGACCCACTCCAACTCAAGCACACCTATTTATCACCCTAAGTGTTAAAATTACCATTACACTATTCTTCATTGTTAAAATCCATCTAAAATATTTTTTTTCTGGCTGTATATATGTAAGTACTAAACATTTGTTGACTTTGCGGTTATGCCATTACCCTGCATCCACAGAATAATGCATAAGCTAATATAAGCAATGGGTGACTTAGTGTGCTCCAAGGAAAAGGACTGGACAATGGAAAGCCACAAAATCCAAACGCATTATTATCATTTTTATCACTTTAGTAGGTGAAATGACACAGGAAAGTGAATCCTCCATCAGCTCTAGTGCACATCAGGGATTCAGACTAGATATTGTGGAGGGTAGCTCATACATAATGTTGCATGTATACATTAAACATGGATTCACATAAGTAATAAAACATTAAATTACACCTAAGCCAAACAAAATATAATCTATTTTGTCCGTTCGGGCAAAAATACCATAGCCATGCTCTATATTGCATGTGCTCCTCCCTCATTTATTTCCCCGGCAACACTCCAAAGTGCAGCGTAAATGCAATGATAATAAAAATAATAAACAAGCTGTCCTTACTCCCCATACCCAAATATTATTACATTTGCGAGGCATGGTGGATAGTGCGAGGGACGGGATACATAGCACTCAAAAAGCACTAAAGCATTGGGGAACGCATTTCATTAATATTAGATAACCCCCATCCACTCGTCCTCTCCCCAAATAAATACATAAATAAATAAGCCGCACATAAAGAAATGCAGGGCTCCAGCCGAGATAAACAATGACTCATGATTCTCTTCTCTTGTACCTCCGGGGCAAAATGTTTATTTTATTCCCACATACTGCCATAAATTAAGCTAACCTGCACCCATAAAACATTCACTATCTCAAGCAAAGCTGCCCCCCAGGACCTCCGCATAAGCTCAGCTCGAGCTGGATGCACATGGAGGGGGCTGTTTACTTACTACTGTCCAATGTTTCTTGTAAAGGCGTGAAACCCTCCGGCAAGGCGTCCTTAATGTCAGTCAGCTTGATTTCCACAACCACGTCAAGCCCCTTCAACACAGGACATGATTGTAAAAGGAGTATGCAAAAAAATCATTGTCATAGACACAACTTTTTATTAATAATGAATAATAAGGCATTGGTTTTATATAGCGGGTTTTTGGACACTCAAAGATGCTTCATATGTCATTATTCATTCACTCCTTACAGGTGGTGATGTAATACTCCTGTAGCAACGGCTGCCCTGAGGCAAACTGACAGAAGCGTGGCAACCAGTATGTGCCATCGGCCCCTCCAACTACCCCCAACCTTTCACGCTTTTTTACTTTTTTCTGCCTGAGATGTTTCTTCAGAACAGTGTGCAAAGTTTTGCACTGGTCCAGACCAGAGCAGAGAGGATTCATGGTCCAAACCATGCGGATCAAGTGAAAATCCACTGGAGGAATGCTGACTTTTTAAAAAATGCTAATGAAGCATTTAGCATTTTACTTTGGACTAGAGCAGAGAAAATGGTCCAAACCAAGCGGCTACTCCATCTTTTGACCTGTCCTGCTCCACCCAGAGGCTACTCCACCTCTGCTGCTGTGACCCATCCTGCTCCACCCAGAGGCTACTCCATCTATGCTGCTTTAACCAGTCCTGCTCCACCCAGAGGCTACTCAATCTGTGATGTTGCGACCCGTCCTGATCCACCCAGTGGCTGCTCCATCTCTGCTGCTCTGACCCATCTTGCTCCACCGAGAGGCTACTCAACCTCTGCTGCTGTGACCCGTCCTGCTCCACCCAGAGGCTACTCAATCTCTGCTGCTGTGACCCGTCCTGCTCCACCCAGAGGCTACTCAATCTCTGCTGCTGTGACCCGTCCTGCTCCACCCAGAGGCTACTCAACCTCTGCTGCTGTGACCCGTCCTGCTCCACCCAGAGGCTACTCAATCTCTGCTGCTGTGACCTGAAGGGCTGTGGCTGATTATTATTACTATTGTTATCTTTTTTTTTAGAATGATCAATTGTCTTTTTATTTTTGCTACTACTGGACACCTGAATTTCTCCTTCGGGGGATCAATAAAGTGTCTATCTATCTATTACAGTACTGACCAGGCCCCGCCCTGCTTAGCTTCAGAGATCTGACAGGATCTGGCATTCACATTCAGGTAGCACCACTAATTAAAGAAGTTGAATGAATGAATACCGTGATAAAATACACACAAAACACCCATACATTCAATGTAATGTTAATCCCAGAGTCAGGCTAAACTATTATGACAAAATATGATATCTAGAATTTGGATTGGCAATTGTGAGTAGATTTACAAAATGTAAATCATTGTTGTAGAAGTAATGTTGTCACAATTCTATAATGTCATTCTCAATTTTGATAATATTCTCAAATCATATTCACCAATTTTTATTTCTATTTTTAATTTTTTTACTTCATACATTTTATTTTATTTTTTAAATAAACTTTTATCTCAGAACATGTTTGTTGCTCTTAACAGGGAGAAGCTTTTAGATTAAATAATACTATACAATTGTTTTCAAAGATTTGACTAATTGCAGCTTGTGCTATAATAGTGACTACTAAAATTGTGTTTTGAGTATTGCGAGTGTGTATTGTGATTTGTATTGTATTGAAATTAACTTTTTTTCTTCTTACAACCCAAAAAAGGCGACACCAGCCAGCCAAACCCCCACCACTCTCCCATATAAAAAAGAAAAGTACATGATTAAATAATAATGAAAAAAGAATTTGCAATTTTTCTCATTGTGACGAGATAGAGTAGATGATTTACCAAAAGCACAGAAAATCACTAAAAAGTAGAGCTGACAAAATAGCAGAAGTAATTACTCCCTAATAGCTTTTCTCTGCAAAAAGAATTGTAATCATTCTCAACCTTTTGGAGAGGAGCTGGCTGCTGATAGTGCTCTGATCAACAGAATGGGACTGGTTAAAAACAATCAGCCCTAGTGTAGTTGACATTTTCAAGCATGACTCTTCCCTGGGTCCCATTATATTTTCATTTTTGGCCATAATAAATTGTAATAATGCACGGAGTGGGACGAGCCAGGCGTGACTTGATGCATTCGAGAGGTTAGATTCCACAGCGACTGCTGCCCAACAGTCATTACCATTAGAACCATTTTTTATTCATAGTTTTTATACCGACTTAAGGAGGAATATGGATGAATGTTATTACTATGCATGGGACCTCTTTTGCTCTTTTGCGAGTGAGAATTTTCCCATCACAAACTGACAAAAAAGGCTATCTTACACTAACCTAGAGTATGATAAATCACAAACTATTTACTTCCTCTCACATAATTCAGGGGCTAATTTTATAGAATCTGTTTTTGTCATGGACAATTACAGTAGGTGCTCCTATGACTGGCAGACAAAATAGCCTTTGTTGATGGCTCTGTCATGTTTTATTTGTGTCAAAATCTTTAAAACATTGTGGACATGCATGTAAAACCATATACAGGAGGCTGAGAAGGAGATTTGAATGCTCCATACTACTCGTACACATTTTTGTTTCTTCACACATTATTATTAATTATTAGTTAGTGAGAAACATTGTAATTTAGATACATTAGTTTAACATATATTATGTATATACTTTATAGCTTAAAATTATAAAATTAGTATATAACAGAATAAGTGTCTGTTTGCTAATCAATTATTGTGAGCATCCGTGGGACATCATTAAACCATGTCTTATTCCACACCAACTCGGCTCTCCCCTGTTGTTTGACGATTGACAAAACTCATACCAAGCAATGTGGGTGAAGTGTCTTGTCAAAGGACACAACAACAGAAAGCTTACTCTGACTAGATCGCTTATGGACTAGGCATTGGTTTATTATACTGTACTTATTCACACACACACGCAGACATGCACATGTACCCTGAAGCACACACACACACAACCACACACAGGTCGGGACATTTCTCTGTAGGGATGCAGTTGATTGAAAAATTTGAATAGTTAAAATACCACTCATTGATATTTCATGAATAAACATAAATAATAATCTCAAGAGGACCACACTATGAAAAATACCTCGCCATGGAATATTATGCATCTAAAATATGCATGTGAATCTATTATATCTGAAAGTTAAAAACCGGCAACGCTGGCTTTTTAAATGGGACTCTCTGATCAAAGTGCAAAGTCCACAAGGATACTGTGGCAATGGAAAACTCGGCTAATAACCCGTGACAAACAAAGAGAGCGAGCTGCTGTGTGCAAAGGCAGAAGTTTTCATTCACACTTACAGGATTTCTGGTGAAGCAGAGGTAGCGAGTGACCTTGGATTTGAATAAACCGTCCTTCCACAGGTCGGCGTCAGAGCCATCTGTTGTTTGTGCAACCTACATGAAAAAAACAAGGAGTAAAAAACAGGCAAGAGGTGGGATAAAGTTAATGTATGTATGCCATGAGCGTGTTGCTTTTGCCTCTTCCCTTGCATACCAGCCTTAATTAACGCTTGCCTACAGTAGCGCTCCATCTCATTAGTGCTCTGCGTGGGTAAAGGAGTCTTAGCCTCCGAAAAGGTGGCTAAAAATATCATCCCTAAAGACCAAGCTGATTAAAGATGCCTTGACAAGGCTCTTCTCTAATAAGGAGACCAAACATGTGTTGTGAGAAAGCAGGAATTGTATTCAGAAAAGTGCAGCAATAGAATCCTTAAAGAAAGAAAAAAAAGACTCCAATGTTCTGTCCCCTGGAAGATTCAATCTGAATATACTGAATGTGCAAGACAAAAATGTAAAAGTTCAATTCAAAAAAAGAAAAAAAATGGGTTACAACCAAAAGTTATAAAATGTTTAAGATTCTTGGTGTTCACATAGTAATGGATTACACTATATTGACAGTAATTAGAGCAACAAATCAAGCTCAAGGCCTTACACTCCATTGCTATGTAAATGCGGGTTTGTGGAGAATGATAGAGCAAAGCATTGCATGCAGACTATATCAGGGAGACTCTTCCCTCATGCGAGTCAATATGCCTGGCTGAAACGTCATGTCCCATTGGTTACCACGTGAGAATCACCTAAATAACTGCCAGACTTATTTTCTGAAAGGATCCTTTACAAAGAAGAGTCAATCTAATGAGGTTCATTCAAATGAAGAAGTCATAGATCTCTGCAGCCACCCACACATAGGCCCCTTGACAATAATGATGAATGACCTGGTGACTGCTGGGAGAACAAGGCATGGGGAGATTCATGCAAAAGCAGCGGTGACTCTGGGACGAGAGCAGGGAGTGGTGAACGGAGATAGATAGTGGGACAAGAGAGGAGGTATGAGCACAGAGGGATTACAGGCCGTCTCAACAGCACTTCCATGAAAGGTCCCAGAAGGAGCCCATATATCACCAGCCTCCTTCCTCCTACAAGACAAGCCGTCTTGGCCACTTTTTCCAGGTCAGTAGCCCGCGCATCCTGTCAGCGTAAACAAAAGGCTTGCTTTGTGAAACCCAAAGTCAAGTTGAGTAGCAACGAGGGCAGCGTCCTCCTGCGAGGCACCTCAGGCATCATCCTGCCACAGCCAGCGGCAGCTCAGGGTGACGCAGGCTGAATGTGAAACGCCGATACTGAGCACAATCCCACTGCCTAATGCTACAACTCAGTAACAAAAACCTTTACCTTAAAGTAATAGCTCATATAACACCAAACATCGTGTCACTGCAGTGTCATTGAAATGTTTCAACAATATGATTTAAAACACAGTGACAGCTTAAACTGCCACTTCCTAAAATGATGCTTTAGTGTTGATCTGAAAGATGGCTGATGACATCAGTCCTCGAGAGATGTGGAAGCCTTCTGAAGCCTCTCAAGAGACACACACCACAGGCAGAGCTGTAAATAAAGGGATATTAAAGCATAATGATCTGTCTCCAGGGAAGCCTGCTCTAACCTGTCACATAGAGCTTCAATAAAAGGGTAAAATAAGCAAAAATCTTACTGAACTTTTGACAATACTTGAAATTAGTTATGCACATCTATACACACACAAGCATGCATGCATCCACCCAAATCAACTTAAATTAGACTTCTTTAAGGAACAACATTACAATCAGTCCTCAGCATAAGCCCATATAATGAGGCTCTGAATGTGACGTGTCACATACTTAGATGAATGTGTAGACAGCGTCTCCCTGCTCTGTGGGTGAGTGGGCGTGAGTGCAGTGTTTTGATGTAGGGTGCTGCTCTGTCCTGATCCCAAAGGAAGCGTGTTTGATCCAGGCCCATGCTCTGCTGGAACAACCTACTCAAGTTCAAATGTGAATGCGCCATATCGCACAGCAAAAGAGTTAATCAACTCTTTGATCTGCCAGAGAAAGTAAGCAGTCAGTATTCAGCAGGAAGTCTGAATGAGGGCTTAAAAGACCTTAGCAAGTCTAAGCAGCATAACTGGAAATTTCCTCTATGTACACTGATCAAATGTTGATATTTTGTTTTTATGTGAAATATGCACATGAAAGACCACATAGTGATTTAAAAATATTCCAGAAATCCATTTGAGTCTGTTTATTGACTGAGGCTGCTGTGAGCTCTTGATTTTCAATGAAAATTACTAAGATACCGGGTATTTACCAACACAATATCTATATACAATAAAAAAAAAATTGGAACAGCAATTGAAATCAACCAAGCTCAAAAAAATCTTGGACTACATTATTTGTGTGATAGAAACACACACACAGAAAAAGGACAGCTACAACATGTCTATATCATCGGTATACTGTGGCTGGAAACTGGAAAGAAGAATGATCTGAAAACCCAGGTGCAGAGGCAGCAGACTATATGCACATCAACTACAATGTAGCACAGCAGCGGAGCAGCACAGAAGGAAGTCTGGTGGCGTTTCTCTCTGTCACTGCTGTGTGTACACCATCCTCCTGCCAGTGGCTGTTTGGAATCCAACCCAGCGTCCTGTGCCAGAGATTAGAACAGGCTGGGCACATTGGGCAAAGAAGGAAAAGATAACTGTTTCAGGGTGGTAAAACAGAAGAACGATAAAGTGTGGTGAGGAAAAAAGACCTGTACCTAAAAGGTAGAGGTCTACCCCATATAACAGTGTAAATGCAACACTGGAAGAAACAAAACTTTTTAATTCAATTTAAGTTCAATAAAAAAACATTAATGTATACATGTTCTTGTAAAAGTGACTTTATCCACTCAGAGAACAGATACATTCAGAGAACACTCAGATAAATATAATCATTAATGTACTATAATGTCTACTTTGTTGTATAATTTGATGTGTTTTTCTGAATCTCTACAGAACTGCAATCCACAGTCAATGAATGTCATACTCACAACGGAGTATCCGTCAGGGGCTCTGTTGGGAGATGCAACTATCCCAATTGTTGAGATGGGCTCCAGTGGAAGCTGGCTCTTCACTTCAGTCATGCCGATGATCTCTCTTCTCTTCTAGCTGAATAAAAGTACATTATATTATGGTTGAGATACACCTTAGAGTCCCCGTATAAAAACACGTTAAGTAAGTCAGTAATCTTTATTTATATAGCGCCTTTCACAGACCAGAGTCACAAAGCGCTTTAGAATTGTTGTTTTTTTTTTTGCATTTGTCTCTCACTCCACACAGAGATGGGAGTGAGGTCGCCATGTTGGAGGTGCTTTACAGACATATTATACATGTTTTTAGTGGTAGGGGAAATTGGAGCACCCAGAGGAAACCTATGCAGGCACAGGGAGAACATGGAAACTCCAGTCAGAAAGGTCTTGTTCTGATCGGGATTCGAACCCAGGACCTTATTGCTGAGAAGCAAAAGTGCTCAGCCACCGTGCCACCCAGGTTGTCTGTACTTGACCCATCCTTCCAAAGCTGAAACTTGGTCAGGACTAGTTTAGTTTCAGGATTATAACTATGGTGCATGTTTTTTATAGATTTCATTAATACAATATTTATACATATAGACTATATCCACACGAAGACAAAACGCTTATAATTTCAGAAACTTTTTCTGTAAACACAGAGTTAGCTCAGTAAATGTGTGCGTCCATATGAATGTAGTCAATACGCCTGAAAACGCTGTGAAACTATGCCAGACCTGTTGGTGGCGCTGTGACGCAATGACGGGATCAAGCCCAAACTTCCGTGACGGGAACTGGGCATGCGCAGAATTTTGTAAACACACAACATGGCGAGTGGGCGAGCTGGTACTACATTAGTATGGACGGACGATGAGGTTGAACTGTTGCTTCGGGTCACACTGGATTACAAAACCAACAAGCCATTGTTCTTGTCATTATTTTCTGAGTGCGGCGCATGCGGGGCGATGACGCAAGCGTCTCAGATACATTGCGGAAAGGCAGTAACCACGGAGCGGCATATACGGAGTTTTGAAATCTTTCCACTCTGGGACCTACTTTCAAAAATGTTCGTTTACACCCCCCCAAAACGCCGGCCTCGTATGGACGATACACTGGATTGATAAAGTATTTTTGCGTTTAGGCCTGAGCTTGACTTCGTGTGGACAGGGCCATAGTCTAAGCTCGGGTTGTAAACCAGAGGCCAGGAAGCTTGAGGGTTCTGCGAAGTATCTTTACTGCTCCGAGCACTGTGCTTTTCTGGATAAGGATTTCCGAGGTTGTTAAAGGGATCCACTCCCCCAGGTTGGGAGTCACTTTTTCCTGTGAAAAAGCCTTGAGCTTGAATTGCCAAATCCACCACAACAGCTTTTCTCTGCCCTTTGTCCACCACCACTATGTCTGGTAGGTTCGGCATATACTACAGTATCTATATATATATACGTAGATACTGTATATATATATGCATTTGAGGATATTGTGTCATACAAGTTCATTGACTCATAAAAAGTATCAAAACCAAATAGCAAAAACAACAATATTGTCTCTGGGGATTAATAAGAAAAAGAATGGTTCTGGTCTAAAGACAAGTGAGAGCACCCACTAAAGAGCATTAGGAGACCGCACAATGACTTTACAAAATCACAAATTAGACAGAGAGCAACATATTTTCAAGGAAGTTCCAATCAATTCCTATCCATTTCTGTCCAAGGGAAGTTTTTGCATAATGACCAGGCAGAGCTTTTACGGGGTAAGTGGCTTTGCAGAGCTTCCCTACTCACTATTATTAGATTAGGCGTAAAGCATTCTTGGACAAACTGACAAACTTGGAGCATTTAATCTTGATGTTTACGAAATCTTTTGCAATTAAGCTGATCAAATTAAAGGATTTACTCCACCAACAGCTGTCCCTTTAACAAATGTTAGAAACTGTACTCACTCTAATGAATTAGGATAGCAAATCAAGAAAAGAGGGGTCTTTCTGGTATTCCATGACTTTCATTATAGCCGAGAGCCTAGCATTAAAACTACAAAAAAAATCAAAGAAATCGTTGTATCAGTAGTTGTCACATGCACATACTGTATTTTGTCCATAAACTGTAAAAAATATAAAATATATCTTTAGAACCGGCTTTTTTTTTACCTCTCAGTATGTTGAACTTAAAAACAATTCTAACAACATAAACAGCAGCATTTTATGGCCTGATTTAGTCATACGAATTTACCCAAATAATACTCTTGGGAACAAAATAAAATGTATTTATCAACCAAAAAAGTTAGGTAGTCCAGATTTATGATTAAGATTCACACACGATTTGCCCTTTCCATAGGCTCTGTTATAAACAAAACATAGGCTACAAATACAGCCAACACTGCTGAAACAACAACACTATGATTCATCACAGTGCAGGTACAATACTGCTCTATAACAACATTAGTAAATATAGAAATGTGCTTTACCCGTGTGCTTGTTCCGCCTGTGGACTACTGCCATGGACTTTGACAGAGAGGCTACTTCCGGGTTCTGGTCAATCATTTCTCCAGGGGCCCATCGTGGATCTAGGGCCCTCACACTGGACAGCCGCGGTGCTGAAAACGTGTTGTCGTCCCTTTCACTGCGGTAAGGGCTTCTGCTGCTTACAAAGGCAAAATCCTCCTGTGTAACAAATAATAAATGAAATACTGAGGCGCGATAAGTCTATACGTTCAGAGGTACATTTGCTCACCTCTTCAGCAGCAGCGATCTGGCCCTTATAGTTAACACTGTAGACAGAAAGTGGTGGTCAGACATCGACATAACTTTTAGCATAATGATTTATGTAGATTATAGACAAAGCAGCGGTTTTGTCCTTCCTCCAGCTGAAACAACATGTGCGCGTATTGATTTGTTCGCGGGGTTAATTACCGGTTTGTAGAATCCGTCTTTTTTTCCTCCGCACATAATTGATATAAAGTAGTACTGTGACCTTTGATTTTTATTATTACATATTATGACATTTAATTCAGATGATCTTCATATTATTTATATTGCTTTTGTATTATTATTGTTTTTGTATTATTATTGTTTTTTGTATTATTAATGGTACACCCCTGTTTTCTACTCCTGTTTAGTTTCCCACATTTGTCAGCAAGAGAGAAGAAGAGAGAGCATTCAGCGTGCACGGAGAGCTAACCTTACCCTGTCCTACCTTTTGGTTATTTAGCTGGAAAGACTACAAGACACAGCACTATTATTATTACTACTTTTATTACTTTTGCAGCACACCCACATCCTCAAGAACAGGTGAGCCACAAGATAGAGGGATTAATGTACCAACTTGAGACAAAAAGGCCATTACATGCTACATTTTTTGTCACACTCAACTTTCATCCAATACATCTGATTTTATTGCACTTTATTGCACAAGGAAAGTCTGTCTTCCCTGTCTCTGGCCAGGACCCTCCTTTTCAGGGGAGTCCAGACCAGAGTGAGGGGATAGGAGTGCGGTTGGTGAGGGTAGCATAGTCCCCTATTGTACTATGTATTTAGTGGTTGGAAAAACCGGAGCACCCAGAGGAAACCTCCACAGACACAGAGAAAACATGCAAATAATTCTCCAATAATTTATCCAAACACAAGACCTCAAAGTTTAAGGTATATATTATTTTGTAAGAGATCTATCATTTAAGTATTTAGTTTTGACATTCATAGCATCAAATATGTTGTCAGAGACTTTTTCTTTTTTTTTTGGCAGAAATGTCAACATTGAAATGTTGATCTTCAATCATGTGATTGATGACCTTTCAGCAAACTTTTTTGCTTGAGTGTTCAAGTTTTAGTTTCTTTGAAATCATTTCTATTGGGGACTAACAGCATATTTCTCACATCCAGATCGTGCCAACACATGCTTCTACATTCTGAGTGTTGACAGCCCAGTGGCACATGCATGCTCATTTTGTGTATATTTGTACCAATGTTGAATTTGATGAGACTCAAAATCATGTGTGAAAAAAAGAAAAACACTTACCATGCACATACCATGCTGAGGCAGGGAAAAGGTGCACCTGCTAAAGTAATGGTCTAATTATGGAATAGGCGATGAAACGCTCATTCAGAGTTTAGAGATATCAGCAACACATGCTAACTGTGGAAGCCATCAGCGATTACAGTGTTTTAATGTGCGCCACACAACACGTAGCGGAGGATTGTGGGGCAGGATGAGTGATGGCTGTGGGGGAGCAGCCAAGACGAAGCACACTGCTTAGGACTACATCTGGCATTTTATAAAGATTTGTGAAATGCTCTTCCTTTGTTCATCCTTGGTTTTTCCTTCAGAATTTCTGAGACATTTCAGTTTTAGTCAAAAGTAGGGTTGCTAAAAGTATCCAAAGTATTGTGTATCGAGTACAAGAGCTAGTATCAAAATTATACTAATTGATACAAAAAGAAATGACAAAAACAAGAAAAAGTTTGAAATTTCTTGAGCATTTCTTGATACATTTTATACTGTATCAGAAGTCATGTCATGTCATGTCATTTTCAACCCTTTTATTAATCCATTTCTGGGTCAAGGGGGTGGCAATCAGTGCTGCCACCCAAGTCTCAGAGCACCAGTCCCTCGCTGATCCTCCTGCAGGTGGTGGGTCCACAGGAAGATGGCCTTGGTCTTTCAGCGGGGGCTTCAGGCAATGTGGGGTTGCAAAGTGTCTTGCCCAGGGACACAACGAGAGACAGACAACAGTGGGAGCCGTTGACCTGGGTCATGGTGGGATCAAACCCACCATGGGTTAAGACCCCATCATAAGTATTATTATTTTTTATTCAAAAATAATAATCTGTTGTAAAAGTATATTTTTATTTGGCGTAGTGATTACCAAAATTGTGTTTGAAATATAGTGTTGTGACATCACCAGTCAAGTATCAGATACCTGTATCAACATTCCCTGTTTTAACATAGTTACTAGTAACATTTGTGTAACATTTGTGTTCCATAGGCACCCTGAGAATGATCTTCCCTGATATTTCATTTAATCTGAAATGTATGACCACTGGTACATCAGCGGTCATAGTGTTTGGTCCTCTGGCAAGACTAACCATTTGTATTTTGTGGTCAGTCTAGACATGGGCAGCTTTGGTTTCAAAAGCTTAACAACTGCTACCACCACAATGTGAATGAATAACATAAGCTCTGACATTGTTTCGCCCTTTTGCATTACACACTTACATACAGTGTTTATTTTAAATGTTACTTTTTTCTTCCCTCTTTGGGCTTTAATAATGTTTTAGTCATGAGCCCTAATGATCAAAGAGCCACTGGACCAAAATTATACCTCTGCGAATGACTTTACACCCAAATGATACAAAACAGCAAAGGTTCCCGTTTCTCATGTAAAGGTCATCCAGTGTGTTGTGTGTAATATGCTGACACTAGTCTTGGGACCGAAGATGGAGATTTCTCTGTAGCCACCGTGAGAGTAATAATATCCCTATCTCAACTTGGGAAATCTACTGCGCTCCCATGTCCCCGTCACCCGTGTGAACCCATTATAGAGTGCGTACAAATGTGCAGGTCTCATTTCATATATGACCCTCAGCCTCCTCTGTCTGCACATAAAACCCTGTGTCTCTAGAATAGCTTATAATAACATGCTTTAAGGAACCAACCCTTAGTGCCCCCAAAGGATATGTTTTTGCAAGGCTTTACAATATCTACTTTTTTTTCTAATTAAAGTTCTATAGATGGAAACTCTCCCCAAACTTACTTACTGCCAAATGTAATTTCACATTTACACCATCTGTTTTCTTTAGTGCCGTCTTTCACAAGTGGAAGTAGACATGCTTTTACTTCTTTACTATTTCCAACATAAACACAGTGACCCTCAGGCCTAAAGCCAAATGTTCCCAAATAACCTGGAGTCATATGCTACAAAGATGTCACCGCTCACACATTCTATTCTCATTTCTCATGCACCTGCACATGCACGCTCGTCACACACGTGCACGCCCGCTCGCCTCCGTCTGGTGGGGAGTCTGGCCTGCTCCGACTGACTGCGCCTCACTGCCCTTGTGCAGTGGTGTGCCAGTTGTGCCTTCCCCCATCGCTGTGAATGCCACCATCTGGTGTGCCACGTGGACATCATAATCTCCCCTTAATTACATTAGCAGTGCAATCAGTTACTGCATTACAAGGCCGGGCGAAGAGCTTTTAAATCTTGGAGGAAATCATAAATAATTGCACTAAGTACCCGGCGCCAGATGTGCGTGCCAACTTGGCTGGCATGAGATAAATAGTAACCTCTACTGTGGTGTTCAATATCCATTCTGCAAACATTTTGGGGGGCATTATGAGCCCCGTGCCCCTTACACTTGTCCCTGTTATTGTCCTTACCAGTTGGTTTGACTCGCTCACTGAGTTAAGTGCACTCTTGATGACGACCTGTTGCTGGTTCAATGTTTCGCAGGCTCTCCCTTTTCCTCTTGGCAGTTTTGTCACATGTGTGATCTTTTTCATACAACCATAATTCACAAACATATTTTTAGTTGAGCTTGAATGATTACGCAGACAGTCATAGATCATCAATTTTTGTGGCCATATTTCGAAAATTAAGAATGTTTTTGCAATACAATTTTCCTCGCTCATTGTGAGTGGTTGTGTGAAGCCATTTATTATCTAATAAACATTTGATCTATTTTCAAATGACAACATAAACTGCTTTTCTGACCCTCATTATACTTTTCCATCCAATGGCGTGTATGGCGTCACCTATTTCAGCTTGGAGTCTTTTCTGGTAGTTGTGGATGAGGTTTTTTTTATTCCCTGAGGGTAAACCTGCTCCTTCTTCTTTTCCTGTAAATTCCTAAGCTGCCTTGCATAAACTCCACAGATCGATTCAATTATAATTTGAAAATAGAATATATGTGCACAACCACAAATTATAGGTGGAGAAAAAATATTTGTGTAATCATTCAACGTCTCCAAAATAAGGCAAAACAATTAAATCTATGGCTGGGTATGGAAACTTTCAAGCACAACTGTATATTGAATTTTGCATGTTGCTGTTTGAAGGTTTTTCCTTTGACAATGTTGTGTGTTTGTCCAAAAATACTTACTTTACCGATGCAAACTGGGCTACCTGTGGCATTTTGACTGATGGCACTCACAAAACAGTTGGTGACAAGGTCTCTCCGCATCACCAGTACAACAGGCTTCACTCAATGCTGTGTGTAATTAGATAGTGTTCAGGTCCCAAGCAGTGTGTCCGTAATAGTTGGATGAGGGGAACACATTACTCTCTCCTAAGAGGCGCTTCTGCTGTGTTGCTGTGGCGTATGAAAGTTGTCACTCATCTTCACGTCATGGTCTCATTCCCAGAGCGGCTTGACTGTACTGACATGTGTCTCCCTGATCTCCCCCAGCTCAGGCATGTTCGCTGCTGCGCCTGCTATCCATACAGTCAGTCATACAATGCCGGTAGGGCCCTACAAGCCTCAAACAGCTCATCATGTTGTTGGTATTGGCAGTAAAACATCAAGGTGTCTGTTCACAACATTATGACGTAGAGTCAGACAACCAGCAGCAACTGTTGGTGCTAATGATAACACCTGGATTTGATGTTGGAAAGTTAAGCATGGTATTTCATAGATAACATTTGCATTTTTAAGCAAGATAGTTTTAGTTTTGAGTCACTAACAGCACTTTTTTGGAGGGTCAGCCACTTCCATTTGATTATGTTATTTTTATAAGATAAGATAAGATTGGATACGACTTTATTGATCTCACACAGGAGACATTTACATGTCACATATGGCATGAATAGAATCACTCAAGATTTGTGCAAAGAAAGAAATGTGCAAACATGTTAAATGGAGAATATATTATGTATAATAAAAAGCAATTTTATTATACATAATGGCAATTGAAGAAATAGTGGCAAAAGTAGTGCAGGTTTTTTAGTCCTAGTGCAAGTGACTTAAAGCTGCACTAACTGACTTTGGGATTTTGAAGCCGCGGACTCGCTGGCCTCTCTCTTTCTGCTCCCCTCCCCGCACCCACGAAGCTATCGCCCCCACACACACTCACTGTTGGGACGGAGCTAGTGTCTCCCAATATGGATAATACATGGATATGGATTTGCACGTGGATGGCGTGACCATAAAACGATAGAACCGGGAAGCGCGGAGGAATGGGACTTTCTTTTGGATGGCTGTTTCGCTAAGTAAGCAGTAACCGGTGATGAAGACACGAAGCTTCAGGTTAGCTCCTCGGCTTGTTGTGCTAACTCAGCCGTCTATGCTAACGGACCTGTAGATTTCTCACGAAAGTGGGGGCCAGTGGTCCGTTGTGATTGGTCACAATCTGCGACCCGAAACACGTTCTCTTCCTTGTTTCATCAAAACTTGATCTAAAATATAATGTCACGCCAGCACAAATCTGCGCTAATTATTCTTCAAAAGGACGTATATCCCAATGCACTACATGGACATGGATAGCATTTTCGTAATGAATACGAAAATAAAGTCAGTTAATGCAGCTTTAAAGGGACTTATTGTACAGTCTGACAGCAGTGGGGATCAAGGCCCCGCGGTTGCGCTCCTTCTTGCACTGAGGGTGCCTCAGTCTTCCACTGAAGGAACTCCTCAGCTCCTCGACAGTCCTGTGCAGTGGGTGGGAGGTGTTATCCATGATGGAGGTGAATTTGACTAGCACCCTCCTGTCCCTCACCTCCTCCACAAAGTCCAGAGAGCAGCTCAGAGCAGAGCTGGCCCTCCTGACTTGTTCAGTCTACTCCTGTCCCACTCTGTGCTGCCTGAGGTCCAGCACACGGCAGCGAGCGTAGTATATGGCAGATGCTCACTCCGAAGGATCTCAGCCTCCTCAGAAGGAAGAGGCGACTTTGGCCCTTCTCTTGTACAGGGCGCTTGTGTTGTGGGACCTGTCCCGTTTATTGTTAATGTGAACACCCAGGTACTTGAAGCTGTCCAAGTCCCCTGGACTCAATGTCCTCCCCCTGGATGTTCAGCGGCGTGTGGGGAAGTGGTTTTCTCCTGAAGTCGATGACCATCTCCTTGGTCTTACTGGTGTTCAAGCACAAGTGGTTGCGCTCACACCAGTCAACAAAGTCTGTGATAACCTACCGGTATTCCAGTTCGTTCCCCTCAGACACACAGCCCACGATGGCGGAGTCGTCGAAGAACTTCTGCAGGTGACAGCTGTGTATGTCGTGTGTGAAGTCTGAAGTGTAGATGGTGAAAAGAAGCGGTGAGAGGACAGCGCCCTGAGAGGCCCCAGTACTGCAGACTACCACCTCAGACTCACAGCTGCGCAGCCACACGTACTGTGGTCGGTCCGAGAGGTAGTCAATGGTCCATGCAGTGAGGTGACTGTCCACTCCCGCGTCCTCCATCTTCCCCCGCAGCAGTGGCGGTCTGATGGTGTTGTAAGCACTGGAGAAGTAAAAAAAAAACGCCGTGCCCCCGGCGTGCTCCAGGTGGGAGAGCGTTCGCTGCAGTAAGTAGATGACGGCGTTCTCTACTCCGATGTTGGGTCTGTAGGCGAACTGCAGCGGGTCCAGGGTGGGGCTGACCACGGAGCGGAGATGGGTGAGGATGAGCCGCTCCATGGTCTTCATCAGGTGGGAGGTCAGTGCGACTGGTCTGTAGTGAGCCGGTTCCTTGGCGTATGCTACACAGGACTTCCACATGACGGGGAGCTCCAGGCTGAGGCTTAGATTGTAGATGTAGCTGTGGACCTCAGAGAGCTGGTCTGCACAATTCCTCGGGACTGATCCCGTCCGGTCCTGCGGATTTCCTCTGCTTCAGTTGGATTAGCTCACTCTTCACCTGGTCCGGTGTAGGGGTGGAAACCTAAGGGTACCTTACGATAGGATACGATACACGATACAAAGCTCACAATAACGATTTTATCACGATATGACGATTATCGATATATTGGTCAGAAATATACAATATGCCAATTTATGGCATAAATAAAAGAAAAAATACACTTTATTTCATGATAAATGGAATGGAGATGCGTAATGTAGCCATATATTAAGTATTGATACCAATTTTATTTTTTTTATGTAAAAAAAAAAATACATAAAAAAAATTGGTTTTTCAATGTTTTGGCAAATGCATATCGATAATCGAATTGCGGGAGAAAGTATCGCGATATATCGATATATCGTCACACCCCTAGTCCGGTGTGATGGAGAGAGGGGAGTAGTTATCTCAGAGGACCTCACACAACCATTGAATTTGCCAACACAGATCAGAGAATCAAACCATTCAAACACAAGAAATAAAATAGAAAACACATTGGTATTGGTCCTTAAGGGGTCCAAAAGTTACAGCTTATACTGTATGTGGAGAATCTGCTCACAAAAAAAAATGAATACATAGGCTGAGTTGTCTGACTTAAATGTATTTTATTTTCATTTTTTAGGAAAGTCCTCTAAAGAAAATACCCGCCAAGAAAAACTGGGAGAGAGAAGGGGAGGACACACATACGTAACATCCATATAGCAGAGGACATTGCTGGTGTGATCTCTCAACAATATGGTACAGTATTATCTTGTTTTCCCTCTGATGAACGTCACAGAGTACTTTATTAAGACTTTGATTATGATAATAATCCAATATGAATACAAGCTGTGATATTAAGAAAACTTCCTCTCCCTGCAGCGCCTCAGAAGCACCACAGGGAGGGGCCTATAGTTGCCTACAGTTATTTAAAGCGAATCTACCCAAATATTTCATAGAAGGTTTTACACATTTACGGTACTGATTTGTGCAACATAAATATGCATGCTATAGATGTTGGTTTAAATCTCAAAGGAAAAACATGACATATTCTTCAGTACAAAGTGTATAAAGTGTGGTTTCATAGGTATGAATGCCCGAAACAGCACTCTGACACTCCATCTTTTAGTCCAAGATATTGATATTGATATTGATATTAACATGTACAATGCCCATTTCAATTTAAGTGCAATCTGGCCTTCAAAGTGTCGCTTAAATGAACAGTTGTCTTTTCGACTAAACTACGCAAGAATGAAGCCCCAGCAGAGTGAAGCAACAGAATTACAGATATTGACTAAATATGTCTTATCATTTATCATAATTTCTCCATCCACTTTGTCACGGCTTCAGCGTTTAAGGAAGACAAATGATACAAGATGTTCTATCCTCTTTCATAGTTTCCATGCTCTGGGGAGTGTGTCCAATATGGGCCTACTTTACCTCTTTGCATTTTGGCTGTCACGCTCTTGTCATGCAATATGCTGTTATACATGTTGTGCGAGTTGTTGGGTTGGCTTAAATCCTTGAGGACAGCAGGTTTCGATGATGGAGGGAGTCTGCTTGTCTGTGTTAGGGTGACTTCATGTTCATAAATACAGTGACCAACAAATGCTTTTACACGCAGCTGTCGGAGAAGCACCATGTTCAGTGATGGGATATCGATAGAGTTTATTATGTCGTTTTTTTCTGTTTTGTTTATTGTCCTTGTCCGATAACAAAATATGCTGCTTTTTCTAGACTGTTAAGCAAACCTTCAGTATATATAAGCCGCACCAGTAAAAGTAGCAGATAGACGGTTTTAACTGGTCGCACCTTAATTTAATATGTTTAAACATGTAGCTAGCTTAGGTCCTAGATCATTAGCCTGTCCGTCCGGAGGAGCGGATCCCTTTCTCAAATGGGTCTCCCTCCCTGTGGGTTTCCCTAGTTCTCCCCAAGGTTTCTCACTTTTTCCCACTGGGTTTTTTAAGAGTTTTTCCTTGTCGATGCAGGTGGGTCTTGTTGGACAGTTAGTGTCCAACAGAAAGGATTGGTGATGATCAGGACACTTTAGCATTCTACAACATGTATGGACATTTTCTTCTGTGTGTGCTTTATATTTTTCATGTGTTTTAACTGTTGATTCTCTGACCTGTGTTGGTGATTTCAATGGTTTTGTTAAGTCCTTTGAGATGACTTCTGTTGTGACCTAGGGCTATACAAGAATAAATTGTATTGTATTGTATTGTATTGTATTGTATTGTAAACTCAACTGACTCTTTAAAAGCTCAATTCTACATTCATTCACCAGTCTATTTCGACAATTCTCATATAGCCACTAAAACCTGATGGAGTCAAAATGATTTTCAGAGCTGATGATCTCTGCTCTCACAACAGTCCAACTCACAATCACAATAAGATTAAGATTAAGATATCCTTTATTTGTCCCACAGTGGGGACATTTCGGAAAAATACATGTATGGCCACATCGGTATATAAGCTGCAGGAAATTTCTGTCTCGGAGCCTCCTGCGTCATCACAGTGTGTCTACGATCAGACTTCAGGCAGGTGCAGGAAATAAAATATGCACGCTTTATTTATTTACAATTAGCACATTTGGCTGAAAGATAAAAGTGCACGAAAGACAAAAGTGCACTCCTAATTGATGCATGCTACTACATTTTTACTTTCTGCTTCTGTAAGTCCCGCTGACGTAACTGGAATGCAACCCAGCGCTACCCCCCACATGGTGAACGACTTGATTCACAAAAATGTCTGGTATAGAATATTCCAGATTGTTTTTTGGGTCCTTCTTGTGAGAACAACAATAGATAAATGATTGTTTTCACATATCATTCCGTTGCAGCTTGCAGGCATAGGTTTTGACTAGGTATAGTTTGGAATGTATAGTTTTACTGTAAAAGATTTGACATTTGAACCTTTAAATTTTTTATAAAGGGTGCATTTTTTCAGTGATAAATTATCTCAGCAAAAAAATATATAGAGGGCATTGTGTCAACCCTTTGCCGGCGTTTTAAGTGGCTGATAAAACATGTTTTGGGGAGTTTTTGAAGGCACCACAATGTCAGCGTGTCATTAAGAAGCAACACTTGGCGAGCTGTGGCATTTGCGAGGCTGTGTCCCAGTGGGCATTAATGCTGAGGTGGTCTTCTTAAGCAAGGGCGGCCATTAATATCAGCACGCACTATTCCCAGGGTGAGGTGACTGGACGAGCAAGGTCCTGATCCGACTGAGACTCCTGCAACGTCAAAGTTCAAAAAAGTGCTGACATCTTGGTTCGACCAGGTTCCAGACGCCATCTGCTCCCCAGTTCGCAAATGCAAAACAACTGCTGTAAAGAAAACTCCTGGTAGGGTACAATCGACTGTCTAATTTTTCATATGAACAGTCATGTAAAATTAATCAAATACCTCATATTGCATGTATATGTGCACATAAAACTCAGAGTGGAGAGAGTTATTGGTTTAATAAGATGCTTTGTTATGACAACAGTAAAAGATGTTTTTCCGGGTTTTGATACAGTGATCGCCACATCTATTACACACACAGGACTTTGTCACTCAAGTCTCTTATGTATTCCAATGTGTTGCTGCTGTGGTGGTGATTTAGAGAGAACATTTTATCGGAGCTAGCCAAGCAAGCCTGGTCCACAAGGGAGCAGGCATTTTATAAGGGTATAAATAATCAATGACACTGCATCTGTAATGGGCTGTAATGCTGTTTGTTAAGTTCCCGCTCCCACACACAATAAGCGTTTGTTGCTTGAACAATGGAAAGGGATTGCCAGAACTAATTGGCAGGACGAGGAATATCTCTTTTACTGTTTTATATCTATGTGATGTCTTTCTCTGTTCAATAAGGGTCACACACAAACAGAGGCTTCCTGTTAAAAAATCTTTGTTTGTATTTTGTTTTACGAATAACAGACTTTAGCCCTGTGTATAAGGAAGACTATATTTTAAAATAAAATGCGTAACTAAAGCTACTTTTTTGTTATTATATTATTCATCATTTCATTAAAACAAACTTTTTGTACATGAATAACTCACACTTAACCAATACATTTTTACTTTTACCAAACTCCATAATTTCACCAGAAAGCCATGCACCTACAAGCATGCTTCCTGTGTGTACATCCGTATTTTGATTTTAAGCCCCTCCCCCTCTCCGTTCTTTCACCCATCCTCTGATTTCCATTATTATTAATATCTGCCAGTTTAATTTTCAGCTCTGTCATAATGTGTCGGCCTAAACTACAAGAGACAATCCCTTATTGATTACTTTCCCAGCAGCCCCGGCGCATGCCCCAGCTGATCACGCCTCTCACACACAGACATCTCATGCATTTCAGATAATAAGGCGAAGCTCTGGAGTTGAAACAAATTGGATGTGCAGTCAGTCACTGTCCAACTGAATCATGTTGCAGTCTGTCAGAGCTGGATGATCATCTTACACATGAGAGAGACGCCCACAGCCATGATGTTAGAGCTTATGTATGTGTTGTTTACATTGTTGCATAAAGGAAATGCATCAGTGTAACTCCTATATCGCATAAAGTAAACAGAGATGCTGCCTTGTTAAGGTACAAAGAGCTGATGACAAGAGCCTCAGTGCCCATAATGACAAAAACACTTGATAGCAAGAACCACTTCACTACAATAACGCACCATTAAGTTTTTTTCCTGGGAAGTTTGGGGGAGCAGAAACTACTGAAACAATTGTGAAATGGAAATGATCGATACAAAATCAATACATCAACAGTATGTTATGATTATGGAATAATTGTGATGATGGGAATGGGTACCGGAATATATATTCTTCAGGAACCAGTGAAACCCAGGTACTTGGAAAAAAAAATGGCATAGTGCTACATAGTTGTGAAAAGAACTCATAAGCTAAGCAGCACAAGGTTTTTTTGAGCAGTTCATCGGACCTGATGGACGCTAAACCAGCGCCACTCCCCACACCTGCACAGAACATATATTACATGGCCACAAGAGGGCAGCTAAGACAGGGCCGTGACAGATGCCAAACTTTTTTTATGTCCTTAGGCAAGACATTGCCTAGTCTGGTGTGTGCATGAATGATTGGTGATGGTCAGAGGGGCCAATGGCATAGATTAGTCGCCTTGGGTCTCTCAGTCTGCCCCAGGGCAGTTGTGGCAACAGCTGTAGTTTACCATCACGGGTGGAGTGATGTTAATGAAGAGTGCCATGTGAACTGTCTTTGGGTGTTCTGAAAAGTTCTGTTCTATTGAAATTAAGAATCCTTCTAGAATTAAGATAACTAAACTAGTTTTCAAAAAAAACTAGTTTAGTTATCATCTTATGATATTTTAAAATGAATTATGAAGAAATGTAACATTTTGTCCTGATTTGTAAAGTTTCAATTCTCTTTAATATTATTGATTACTTAAGCACCCGTCGGTGGGTCACCCGCCACTAAGACATTCCTAAGAACTTCCTAGTCCAGACAGTAATTCAGTGTTAAGCAAGTTACTTTAAATTTGAGGCCATGGGACTCCTCAAATTGACAAACCACAGCACTGAATTATGAGTAATGCAAAGTATCCCTGTAGCCGGTCCGGCATTAGATTTGGTCAACATAAATAAAATAACACAATCCTGCAGCATGCAAAAATAGGGTTAGCTCCTGCTAACTTTTGCTATAATGTATACCTATTAGACAAAAATCGTTGGTTTGATTTTACCTCCACCCAGGGCCTTTCTGTGTCGAGTTTGTGATTGCGACTGAGGGGCAATGGAAATAAGCCCATAGTTACAATCCTGTAACTGTACATTCATCTTCTCTCACTGCTCCAACCAAATTAATAAACAAGCAGTCAAAATGCGGTTTCCTCTGCAGAATGGCTGAGTGCTCCCTCAGAAATAGGGTGAGGAGAAAGGGTCGCAAGGGAGAAAGCCGCTGCTTCTCCACGTCAAGAGGAGCCAGTTGAGGTGGCTGGATCTGTTTCAGATGCCTCTCTGGGGAGGTGTTCCAGGCATGTACCAATGGGAGGAGGCCCTGAGGAAGATCCAGGCCCCGCTAGAGGGACGTCTCTGGCATTCCCTTGGAGGTGTGTGTGAATTGGGAAGTCTGGGCGTCCTTGCTTAGACTGCTGCCTCTGTGACCCAGCAACAGACAAAGCGGAAGAAAATGGATGCCGTAATTGTAAAATTAGTTTACTTTACGTTTACGCATCCTCCAACATTAACACCTATGTGTATAAACTATAAACATCCCTTTATTGTCAGTGTTTTGTGCTACTTGTGTGACAAAACCATGTAATGTTTCATCACAGATTTAAAGTGAATTCAAAAGTACTTTTCAACCTATGTGCCAATAACCATCTTTAGCTTTGAGTCTTGATCAGATGTTAAAATTAAGTGACAGGAGATTAGTGCGCTCCAGGAGGATGGACAGAAGGAGAGGAGTGACATAACTTTATCACCCACCCATAATCCAGAATCTGTGTTTACTCTGTTGGTCCTGCTGCATGCAGGCTGCGGACGTGCTCCTCCTTTGTCCTTCTGTCCTTCTGACAGGGCTATAGTCTCACAGTGCTGTGATGAAAACTTCAATGACAAAGCAGTTTTGTTAAATTAACTTAAAGTTAAAAGTCTGTCAACAAATGGGACACATCTGCTCACTCCAAAGAGAGGCTGAAGGTCTTAACCCCCGGAGGACATACAAAAACAGAAAATATACACTATGAACAGAGGTGCACATAAGTGGTACGCAGGTACGCATGCGCGACAGGTATCAGAAATGCGTACTATCTCTGGAGTTAGTATGCGCCTTTGCGTACTTCACATAGACCAGTCCTTCTCAAATAGTGGGTCGCTCCTCCCTCCGGGGGCGTGGTGCAATGCCAGAGAGGGTGTGCGTGATTGTACGTACGGGTTTCCAAATCCTCCGTGGCAGCAGCGTAATGGAAATAATAAATGTAATTTAATACACGTATTGTACTGTATTCCATATGATTAACAATAGTGTGTTCAAACGAAATATTTAATTAGATCGATTTTTTTCCCCATTTTCCATTATCAACCCGACAGACCAGTTGTAAGCTGTAGAGTGGCCACAGGACGCTGCTATGAAAACATTAGCATTGTGGTTTCACCGGCGCAGTTGACTAAACTTTGCACGAAACTTTGACTCTTAAAACCCACATGTGACAAAACGGAACCATCGACATCTTGCCTCAAATTGCATTAAAAGTGACATTTGTGTCTTAATTCGTTCGTATTTTAACTTAAAGACATTCACGGTCCGCCATCTTGGTATGCTTATGCTGCCGTGAGACGCGCATGCGCAGGTTTGCATTACATCATAAACAGCTGAGGCAGTGCATCTCTTCAAGACAGTGTATCTCGGCGTTACACCGGCAGTAAGTCAGACCTGTTCCCGGTGCATGTTGGCCTCCGCCAAGGCTGCCCTTTGTCACCGGTTCTGTTCACCATGTTTATGGACAGAATTTCAAGGCGCAGCCATGGGTCGGAGGGGGTCCGGTTCGGAGACCACAGGATTTCATCTCTGCTGTTTGCAGACGATGTTGTCCTGTTGGCTCAAACAAACCAGGACCTGCAGCATGCACTGAGACGGTTTGCAGCCGAGTGTGAAGCGGCTGGGATGAGAATCCGCACCTCCAAATCCGAGGCCATGGTGCTCGACTGGAAAAAGGTGCCCTGTCCTCTCCAGGTGGGTGGAGTGGTCCTTCCTCAAGTGGAGGAGTTCAAGTATCTCGGGGTCTTGTTCACGAGTGATGGAAAGATGGAGCGTGAGATTGACAGGCGGATCGGTGCAGCGTGCGCAGTGATGCGGTCGCTGTATTGGACCGTTGTGGTGAAAAGTGAGCTAAGCAGAAAGCTCTCAATTTACCGGTCAATCTTCGTTCCCTCCCTCATCTATGGTCATGAGCTTTGGGTAATGACCGAAAGAACGAGGGTACGAGGGGTCGAAATGAGCTTCCTATGCAGAATGGCTGGGCGCTCCCTTCGAGATAGGGTGAGGAGCTCAGTCACGCGGGAGGAGCTCGGATTAGAGCCACTACTTCTCCACATCGAGAGGAACCAGTTGAGGTGGCTCGGGCATCTGTTCGGGATGCCTCCTTGACGCCTCCCTGGGGAGGTTTTCTGGGCACGTCCCACCGGGAGGAGGCCCGAGGGAAGACCCAGGACACGCTGGAGGGACAATGTCTCTCAGCTGGCCTGGGAACGTCTGGGAACGCCCGGATGAGCTGGAGGAAGTGTGTGTGGATAGGGAAGTCTGGGCATCTCTGCTTAGACTGCTGCCCCCGCGACCCAGCAACGGATGAAGCGGAAGAAAATGGAATGGAATGGAATGGAAAGAAAGAGCCCTGTGAGTCATTATTTGATTTGGATTGAGCGGATTATCTGAGCTGATCTAAATTTAGTATAGAATAAAATCTCGATTAAGAACCACGCGACAAAAAGAGTGAGTACCAAACACCATCCCCTGGTACTCATCTGAGCACCTCACTGAAAAAGTTATGTGCACCCCTGACTATAAAATTCCTTCTTCCAGCCAAATCAAATCCAACATGTAATCACTTGTTCATTGTGCTATTACTGAGTGTTCCTGAATATTTTCTCCAATTTCTCCCTGCACATCAATCCTATACTGGCACATGTACTGGATGAGGACTTTTGTTCTTTGGATCTGACTTTTCTGTAGAGTAATTACATGTCTAAGTTTATTATGAAGGAATGTGAGCTCATGCTCCCTGCACTTGTTATTTTACACTATTTGAAGACGAGCTGTGCAATCTAATAAAGCAGCACACATAGTGCCATTGTTTCTTATATAGATTCAGAAGTAGAAAATAAAGCATGTGTCACCCAACCAGCTCATTTTGAAATTCAGCACACTTTCTCTTAAAAATGAGAAAAGAGAAGGTTTTTTGGATTTCTAGAGAAAAGCATGATTAATAATACATCAGGATTATAGAGCAGAGTGTGCTGCACTGACTCTAATAAGTCCATAGAGGGAAAACAAACCAGCGCCAGTCTCTGCCAGGAAAAAAAAACTGAATTTAAATGTGGGTTTTTATCATTATAAACTGCTACTGGCTTGTGATTATCAAACTACACATGTATGGAAATTTTGGGCTATTAGACTGACCACTTGTATCAATCATTTTTAGCTAAGTCTTTGAAATAATCTTTGTTTTGAAGAACACCTGAGTGGCCATGGTGTGCTGTAGAACCGAAGAAGAGGAATAATTGGCACCCTAGTGTACGCCCCCTCCGCCTGGTGCCAGCTGTTTAAAATATGGATGATATTGTTTTCATTGCGTTGCTTTTATTGAGTTCTTCTCGAGCCATGCAGTATAATCATCTCACTCTGACCTTTTCTGGCATGTGGGAAAAGTAAATAAACAAGGCCCTGATGCATTGGGGTTTAGCACAGGAGTGGAGGCTTCAGCAGTGTGGACTGTCTGTGAGGTGTCTGAACCTGCTGCAACTCACAACTAGAAGGGAAAAGGATGAAAGAGAAAAGAAAATATTGACGAATAAAATACATTTTAAATCTGATATTTGGCCCGTGTTCTGCAGAATTTGGGTTTGAACATACTGCATGTGCTTTAGCCAGTTACGGAAAAGAACAAAAAGCTGAGGGTCACAACTGGTAAATATAGTACTGTACATTTTTCACTAGTTTCATGATCCATTTGTCTGAAAATGCCATTATATTTTATGACACAAAGATGATAGAAGTTGTAGGTATTAAACACTCTGTAACATTCTGTTTGAAAATAGATAGAACATAGACATCTTTTTCAATGTATATTATTCCGATCCAGCTTATTTCAGTTGTCCGGCTAACTACTCTCATGGCTTATTTGGCATTTAGCAATTCACAATGTGTGAGTGCTTTTACTCGTTCACTATTTAAGACAAGACAGACAAGAAAGTAATTCTATTCTTATAGGGCCAGAGGAATGTTAAAATAAAATCATATTTATTTCCTCACATGAGCTCCTGTTGGCTCTTGTCTGGCTCAGATTGTGTAAATTGTTAGTCTGTCTGTTGTGACACTGCAGTGGTCACGCTGTACGTGGCTTTCACACTAATTCAACCTCATTACATTATCCTAGACATAGCCATGCGTTGATAACTCTTGCATAAATACATAGATAAGAAAATAATTCAATTCAAGTGCAGTCTTTCTTGTTATACGCTGTCGCCTTAAATCATGCATAAAAGTGATAATTACCCACAGTGGGGCAAAAGGGCCCATCACTGCCACTTTAAATCCAATAACTGCCTCGACCTGATCAGTATAATTGACCATCTATCAGGGTCATTGAGGAGCACAATGCTGTTAACCACATATTATAATTCCTCTTGATCATTGATAATTACACAAAGTCAGAGAAACCAATAGTCTATTGGACAGACCAGCTGCCAAGCCATGTCATTCAAGCAACACAAGATATTTTTCGATCAGATCCTGTCAAAAACCTAATGGCAAATGGCATATCCATTCATCTGGTGCCTTGGTCCTTATTTAATCAGTTATCATAATATCAATATCTATATATATTATACCCTAAATGTTTATTATTTATTTATACATATTATTATATGGTTTTAGGGAAGAAAAGGGACCTTGTGAACATGGTCTGGGGACTGTTATAAAAAGCATGCCAGCTTTTTACCATCCAGTTGTTGAAATTGTCAGTTACTATAGCACCAATAATTATTTTTCATCATCCACCCACATCGAGAGAGAAAAGAGAATTTACTGAATTTTATTGAAAAGACTATGCAGCTCGCCTTTGTATGGATTTTTCTATTCTGACAGATACAATTGTATAACCTATTTGAATGAATATGGTTCTTCATCTTTTTTAGCACCAATTGCTTGAAAATATGAGTATATTCAGTGTATGTTAAATAATGCTTTTATTCAGTTATGGTAAAATATTATCTCCATTGATCAAACAATACAGTACATGTATTGAGTTAAACTGAAAAAACATGCTTTACCACAAGGAAAGCTTTATACTGAACATTTACTGTATGTGTCCATTTGCTGCACATTTAGGAGAATGTTCGGTCACATTTGCCCAATTAAGTGTAGCATTCAAACTTTAATAGAAGATTTCATTTGAGCCAGGGTTTAAACAATAGACACCAGTCAGTCAGACCACACACTAATATACCACTAAAGCTGATATGTTATATATTTTACTTTCTGAGATAACGTTGATATTGAGCACTCATTTATTTTCCACGTGTCATCTTTGTTAACTTACTTGCATTGAAGTCGATCCTACGGCTTTGTGCATTTACCTCCAATAAGTGTAAACATCCCCTTTAAAAATCCAAACATTTGCTGTGTATTGTAGTTAGCTTTGTAGATTCAGATTTGAATTGGAAATGTCCAACATCCACCCATTGCAGAAATCTTTTTTCATCTTAACCTTGTACTTCATCAGAATTAAAAATGAAAAATATTGTTGAACATTTATGAAAAGATCCATTGCCCCATTCACTGTACAATGCAATTACGTACAAGCCCTGGTTTGACTCCATTTAAAGATATTCATTCATGAGTATGGTTATAAAGGGGATGTCGCCCAGACTGCTAACACCCTAAAACATCTGGGCATGGCATCCACAGTGCGCAGAAGGGCATAGTTTTTACCACCAAAATTCTTCCTTTTTTCCTTCATAAGCTCTTTGTAAAAGCCGCCACAGTTTTTGCAATGCACTTTTTCATTACAAAGTAGGGTGCTTGATTTCAGGAAAAAGGGCTGACTTATCTGCAACCCACTATGAGGATATTGCAATGGCCATAATGGAAAAGACAAATGGCTGCATGTATAGGCAGTGCCGTGGAGAGAAATATTTGTGATTAGTTTATTTTTAAATCACCCCTTAAAATATCTATATTGTCATAGTATTTAACCCTCTACTGTACTTTTAGTCTATTGTTACATCGACCTTTCTATGGATTAAACACACGAAGGCGCCCCGAGATTTCATACATACACCATACAGCTTCCCATTACCAATAACAAAATGAATGTATTGAAACTGCCATTTACCAAAGTTGCGCTTAACCCATAAACACACACAAACAAACATGTATAATCTTGAGCCCTCTGAGTAAAACGGCAGATGAGATGGAGTGAGTGGAGATCCCTTATCCTCCATCTCTTGTGTATAAACAGGAAGATTGCACCCATGCTCCACATTCTCGACGAAAACCCACAGAGACTTTCTGAATGTTCTTTTCTCTTTATAGTACAACACTTAGGCAGTGGACGGACCACTTTTTTATTTATTTTCCTTTCCCAACCCTGAACATTGCTCACATCGCCGTTCCCCTGAAGCTTGAAAGCACAACATTTCTCAGCCAGCCAACTCCCACTGGGACCCGAGTCCAGAGATGGAAATGCAAAAGGATATGTTTTATTGGACAGTTGCAGACAAATAAATCTAAATATGTATTTTGGTCATGTTTGTATGTGCTGTGACTATGTCCCAGGGGACTGGGAATGATTATATGACATAAATAACAGTGGTGTAGCGTGGTATTAGGGTCACATGTTTACATACACGGACCCGGGTCAGGCAGAGAATAATTCAAAAGCCTTTTTTGTTTTTTCTCATCTGAAGTCACTGCATTGTTTTGCAGGCTTGTAGTGTGAAGAAGGCTTGCACTGTACCGACTATTAATGAGAGTAGGCTGTGTACAGTCAGGTGCAGCGTTAAGCTGCTAAAGTGAGCGCTCCACTACGATAAAATATCATGTACTATGCAGAATGGGGTCAGTGGGTTGATGAAGTTGTTTTCTTAGAATTGCATCAAATCAAAACAGAAATTGGAGCAAGGACTTTCATATACATTTTTCTGACACGCAATGAATTAAAAGATAGAAAAGCTAATTTGTTAAATTAAGTTATATTTTATAAATACACATTTTGTTTTGTAAATGTCTCCTAAAATGTGTCTCTGTCTGAGAGTCACTTTGAAGAACCTGGAAATGCAAAGTATGGGCTCTGTCTTTGCTTTGTGTGACATGCTGTGCTGCACAATTATACATCTGCGTGTCTAATTATTATTTTTTTCATGTCCATACTATAAACTATAAAAGGTCACATACTTTTCTCTTGTTGGGACAAAGATGACATGAAGAATGACCCCCAACTCTTCCCCCTCGTGGTTCTGACAGGTTCTGTCGACATGTCAGCACAGCTCCAGATACATGTCTCTTTAATGAAGGGAGTGCATAGGTGCAGCCGTGACATGTCTCAAAGCCTAATGTGAAAGAAGAATGTTTCATTTTTTAACAGTAACACAGTATCTGTTATTTTGAGGCTTATTTCTTGTGAAATGTTTTATCGTTTTCCTTTTTTTAAACCGAGGAAAGGTTCAGGCAAACAGAAAAACATGCATATTAAAATAAAATATTTCTATTTAGAGTCACTAAATGCATTTATAAACAGTTTTATTCAAAATGATTTAAAAAGGAGGATTTGAGTAAGCGGCTGGTGTGTGTCTCCAGCTCTGCTTTGTCCATGTCTTTGCTGCAGTGGTCACAAGGGGGTAGCATTGACACAGTTGTCTGAGGTTTCAGCAGCAGCGGAGCACACTGCCTTTCATGTAATTGAGGTCTTAGACCTCTTAGAAAAGCATATATTGGTTTGTATGTGAAAATGTTCAGGGAACAATGGATTTCCATAACTGGATGTAAAATGGTATTTGGAGCATCCCGGGCCCTCTAACTGCTCTCTAAACAATAAGAAGAAAGACTGTTCAAAGCGGGACGGGTAATACAGGCACTTACAGTCGGGAAATGCAATGCAATGGAGCATTTGGATTAAATGTGCGTGCAAAAGATACAGGGATGACTAGTGCTGGCCTCTCTCTTCTGCAATTCATTCAACAACATGGAAGACATGTTTCTGCACACCGCCACTGCTTTTTGAACTTGTGCAAAAACATCTTGTGCTTAATACTGTTCTTACCTTTGAGATGTGCATATAAATAGTATGTCTCCAGTCTCACAAACCACCTGCAAAGAAATATGGCTTTCACCAGATACAGATGAAGCTGCTAATTATCCATCACTCGCAGCCACACATATTCCCCTAACAAACATTTTTTGTCGATCCATCTTATCACCATAAGAAATAGTTAAGAGCACCAGTGTGGCAGGGCCTCATAAATAAAGGTTACCTATTTACATATTCAGTTTATCATGAATATTGCATACTCTGTACATAAAAATTCAAATGCCCTGTTTATGAAATATGATCATGCAGCAAATGTGGAAAGACATACTGCACAGGCCTTTCATATTTAACATGCTGCTGTGATTAATAAAAAGTAATGCTGATATTAGCTCGACAAACGTACACCTCTACCCATAGACTTTTAATTTGGGGACATATTCATCAAATCACCCTTTTCTGTTTCAGGAATCATCTTTTAAAAATATGTTTGAATAGCTCAAAGTAAATTTGTGACATGCCATCAGGGTTACAGATGGATTTATGCGCTATTAAAGCAGCGACGTATTCAAACTCTTAGCTACTATATCCCTAAGTCAGCCCACCAATAATTCAGTATGGAAATAATGACAGCCATAAAACAACTATGCTTTACGGACTTGTCCCTCAGTGGTCATCTCCTCTATAGTGGGTGATTTAACATGAACGGTAGTATAAGTAAAAATAATGTTGC
Source organism: Knipowitschia caucasica (assembly GCA_964034765.1). Lineage (NCBI taxonomy): Eukaryota > Metazoa > Chordata > Actinopteri > Gobiiformes > Gobiidae > Knipowitschia > Knipowitschia caucasica. Next base: position 34,101,467 of record OZ035831.1, read on the forward strand.
TCTGAACTGACACTAGCAATCTGTATGAGCAAGGATGTGCATGGACTGTGCAAAGATGTTAGTGGAGCCTTTAATACTATGTTGTTGTTCTGATGTCTAATGATAAAGACAAAGCTTTATGGAAAAGGATAGGCAGAGTGAATAGCACTCTCGCCTCTCAGCAAGAAGGTCCTGGGTTCGAATCCCGGTCAGAACAGGGCCTTTCTGGGAGGAGTTTGCATGTTCTCCCCGTGTCTGCTTAGGTATCCTCCGGGTACTCCGGTTTCCCCACCTCTAAAAACATGCTCGATAGTTCTGGCATGCGCCTCCTGTACTGGGCCTGCTCCCATCTCTGTGTGGAGTGAGAGGACAAATGCCCAAAAATAACAATTGTGAACCGCTTTGTGACTCTGGTCTGTGAAAGGCGGTATATAAATAAAGATGACTTACTTACTATTGAATTCAAATATGTTTATATTCAGAATGATTAATAGATTATGATCCGTTCCACACTAACCAAAGAACTTATCTTGTAAAATAGTGTTAAAATACATGTATTTGGCTAGAACCTCGTGTTTTTATTTAGTCTTAGAAATTAACTTTATTTCAGACAGCTGATACTAGGTTATATTATTTATTTTTTAAACAATATCAATCAAAATTCCATTCTCCCCCTTTTTATGCAACTCACCAGTTTTCAATTATCTACAATTGTGCAATTATTTCCCTTTATCTCCAGGCTTTTTCCAACTCACACTTGAAGATCTCTTGCTGCTATCTCTTACAGACAATAAACAGATGATTTGGAGTATTAAGGATAGAATAAATAGAAAATCAGTGGGGCTGGTCTTTTAAATGACACTTAAAGGAATAATAGCATCACACAGAGAAAAACAGTGTGCATCAAGTGTCTCATCTCTTCTCGTGAACTAGTTAACCTGAAAGAATACCATCTACAAATGTGTTTCGCCAAAAGCAAATTACCTAGGTTTTGTGGAGGGGAACTAATCTCTCCAAGCATGACACTGGACAGGAAGGGCCTCTTACTGTTATTATGATGTGTCGGCTCCTGTTAGATGGAGGGCCTTGATGGCCGCATCAGGACCAAGCATCAAAGCCTCTCTACCATGACAGCACTCTGATGGATGCTGGCTGTGGAGGAGCCAGAGAAGATGGAGGTTAGGAGACGTGATGAGAAGACACACGAGTAGTCAGAGACAATTGTAAATAATACAAATGCAGAAAATTAGTTTGACTATTAGTATTAGTGCATTCGGTGCAGGGCGGGTGAGACGGGCAGGTGTGTATAGGACAAAATTGGGGGTTATATTACATTTTTCATCATGGCCAACATTATTACAATTAATTAAATCCCAATTAAATTACAATTGCTGAGTGTTTTGTGGTTTTTTGGGCAGTAATACTTTAGTTTCATGTTGATTGAAAAAAAGTCAATCAACTTTGAGCAGTTGAAGACTCCTGCTACGGCATTTTTATGTCTCTAAAATTCACCAAAACCTGGCTATGAATCTAAGAACATTCCACAAGAATGTTGGTACTCTGTTTTCTTGTGCTTGGTTGTCTTCACACAGTGTCCATGCTATAATATTGATAGTCAGTTTTTCCGCACATCAGCACTTTTTAATTTGATTTCCACCTCAGAAATACAGTTCAATCTCTCAGTCAACTGTAGTCCCTTTAGGTCCCTCACATGTTGGTCCCCTGTGTCTGAGGGGGGTGTGTGGTTACTGGGTGTGTTATAGAGAGAGGCGGTGCTCCTCCTTGGCCCGGTGAAGACTTGCACAGCAGGACAGGTGTTGGGAGCTCCACACAGGGGAGTCTCCAGGCTGCAGAGGCTGGCCCCGCATCCATCTCTGTACCTGGGGAGATAAATGGAAAAGTGTGACCCAAACAGTCCAGCATCACAGCCGAAGCAGCAGCGCATAGGAACAATGGGGAGCGGCTAGAATTTCCCATATCATTACTAAAAATGAGACACACGTTGCAATTAATTCTGCCCCTAAATGAATGTCTTGGGCTCACAGCGTATCTCTCTGTGGCCATAGAAATAGATTAATAGCAGAGACTAAGGGAATAATTCTGTAGCATGCCACTGATTTAAAAATGGCCTTCATTTCAGGCTCATTTCTCGATCAACATTTTTTTTTTTAGTCATCTCGCAAACCTGACTTTTTTCACCCTTTATTGTATAAAATGGTGTGATCTTTCCACTGCCCTTTGTCTTGGAAGAAAAATTAATTCTCATTTGCGTTACGACGTCTAAATGTCAGCCACCGATATTTTGTTAGACATTAGTAAAGCTGGCAGCAAGAGGCACTGGATAATTGCACCCAGGCTAGCACAGGGATTTACATAATTTCAGATAGCAATTAAAGAATCCTTGGGAATTTCCTTGCTGGCCTCTCTCTCTAGCTCAATCCGAGCACTCAGTACAAAAGGCGCATTCGTTTACATTAAGCGCCGTGCTCCTCGCTGTTCATTTGCATGAAATTAAAGGTTTTCATGATCTCGAACAGCGGGGTAACATTTAAAATGCTGTTTTAAAGCTCTCACCTTGGAATAATGAAACACTTCTATTTTTTTTTAGGAGAAGCAGTGGGAGTTCACTGACTGCCTGTCCATAGAAAAACTTTCTAATCTTCAGTTCACAATAACTTTACAGCCCTAAAAACCCTTTCCTTTCATTAACGTCTACTACTTATACAACTTGTCTAGGTTGACTTATCCAGAGTGGCCGCCATCTTGGCAATTATTATTTTTTTCGTCAAGTTTGAGGCTTATGCTTTAAGGCAGAAACATTTGAACTCGGTGGATTACAACATTTAAGGCACTGGTTCTGAGTTCAAGTAAACATTTCAAACGCAAGACTGTTTAGGGATGAGCAGTGCTTATTTTGTCTTGATCCAGATATGACCCTAGTTATGAAATAGACCAATTCGGTGCTTTCTATCCCAGAATTCAACTTTGGCAAGGACCTGCAGGAACATGCTGGCCTCACTCCTGATTGGCTGTTTGGTTGCTATGAAGTTGCTATGGGTCCAATTTCCCACCCTTATAGCCGACCGGCTTTTTCCCGGGATATAGCCAAACTATCAGTGACGTCAGCACTTTGCCCACTCTATTCCATGTTCTATAAAGTTCAGTCACATCCACCGTTTCAAACAGTGTGTCTCAAAGTCATCCTTAACAAGAAGGTTTTTTTTCTGTCTTCATTTGTTGATTTGTTTTATAATTGTTGTACATGGCAAGTGGGTATTTTACAGATCCTGATTGTTATGAACCCACATGTAATCAGTAGAGTTAGCAAGTTTTGCAATGCCAATAATCCATCCATCGGGTCAAGGCAGTCAGGGATGCCACCCAATTCACATAGCACCAGCCCCTCACTGATCCTCCTGCAGGAGGTGAGTCCACAGGACCATGGCTGCTCTGTCAGTGACGACACAGCCTTGATCTTTCAGCAGGGCTTCAGGCGAAGTTGGGTTAAGTGTCTTGCCCAAGGACACAAGGACAAATTTCCCTACGGGGACAATGAAGTGCACATTTACATTTACATTTAGCTTGTTCCAATTGTTCTGTTTCTGTTAAGACTATAAGCCTTAAATCCCAGGATTTATCAGGACAACACCCTTCACCCTTCCTTCTTGATTCCCACTTTGCTCTTAAAGACATCACAGAACATTTTCACTGCAGTCGTCCAGACGCCCAGAAATAAATGGTGACAGTAACTCAATATGAAGTGAAATAGCTGAGAAAGCCTTGAGTTCACTTGCGCTGACAGTGCTGTTTAATTCCATCTCATGCCAGCCTGACATTTCTGCTGCCACTAAATATTAAACATGTGTACCCCTTTCATTTGCATCTGGTAATGAGGTGGAGATACGCTGCCCGGTTTGGTCACTCTGGTAGGCTAGCTCTCCTGCAGACCGCAGTTACAGTTGAAGTCTTAAGTTTATGTACAACCCTAACTCATCATGAATCAAGTAAAACTCAATGCTAGATCAGGTCAATAGGTCAATACATTTTTTGAATCATGTTAAATGTCAACATTTTAGTAGGATTACATGAAAATGTATTTATTTTAGTCATTACATCACATCTTTAGAGGGTCAGAAGTTTACAAACACAAGGTTAATATTTGATAGAATTACTTTAAAACTGTTTGAAGTTAATTTGGCCCACTCTCTCGGAGTGACAGTGGCTCAGTTGGTAGAGCATTGGCCTTTGGGCCTGAAGGTCGTGGGTTCGAGCCCACCACAAGGCCTACTTCACGACTCCCACTGATGTCTGCTCTCGTTGTGTCCTTAGGCAAGTAACTTAACCCCACATTGACTGGTGCTATGTGTACTGGGTGACTCTGACCCAGAAATGGATTAAGGGGAAGGAAATGAATGGATGGCCCACTCTTCTTCTGACAGAAGGGATGTAACCTTTTTCAGATCTTCACACCAACAACCTTGTTATCTTTGGCCAGAATCTGGTTGATATTGTGAGTTTAGGTTTACTGTATGTGATGCTTATGGATGCCAATGTTTGTTGTTCTTTGAAACTGATGAAGCCACAACACAGATCAGGCAGAGAAGAGCAGGACTCAGAAAATAAGAGTCAGGATAGAGGGGAGGGAGCAGGACTCTCACTTCTCAGGTGGAGGTGATTACAAACATTTGAGGGCCGGCTGACTAGGGAGAAGTTGTTCATAAGCAAAGTGGCTGAAAGGCAGTGAACTCCAGGCTCCGCAGGAACGCGTGTTCAAATGTTGTTAGGCTACTAACAAAACATTTTACAAAACAAATTTGGTTGATGTGATCCCATGACTTTGTGCATCAAGCATTTCTGACGTTTACAATGAGAAACACAAAGCCATCAATGAATACATATCAAAATAATTCCATTTGTATTATTTACTTTACTACAAGTATTGCATGAGGATCAATCAGCTGCACGTAGCAGCTGCAGCAGCGGTGCAGATCAATACAAGCTGCCGCTTAGAGGGGTGCAGACGAGTGCATCGAGGGTCTGTGAAAAACAGTATATAGGAGGAAAGATACTCTTCCAGGACTACAGTCCTGGAAGTCCAACCATTGACTAGTGAAAATTAAACAGTGACTTGTAGGCATTAGGGTGCACAATGGGTGAACTAACCAAGAAGCAAAGTCAGTGGCAGTTACAAAAAAAGGGGTGCGAGGCACAGTAAAGAACCTCCATGTTTCACCAAGTATACGTGCATCAAAGAGCTGCTCTTTGGTATTATTGAATGCTACCTCTGACTAAAAAGGCATTACTTTGCATTTGTATAATTAATAGTTACCTAATGTAACTTAAGTTCTACGAATAGGTGCGTAGTCCCTTAGGACTTCGCTAGTGGGATATCACTCGTGACCCCCAGGTCACACGCCAGAGACATCAAAATAATTTGCTCCAATCACCAGCCACCGTCCTCTATAAATGCCCCTGCACAAGGCCGCACCCCCTCTTGAACTCTGCCAAGCCGGGCTGGCCTGATGGGCTCGTAGCTAAAGCCTGGTTCACACGAGACGATTTTAAAATTGTCGGCCAATTTTTCTCCGTGTTAGACCCCACACGGGGAGATTAAAAATCCTGCGTCTAACTACTTTTGTCGTGCAGTGTGTGGTGCGTAGCCACACGGCAAGATCACGCAAGCCACAAACATCACACACGAACCGACACCCCCCCAGAGCATTCCCAGGTCAGACGGAAATCTCACAAAATCTCTCGAGATCAAGCGTGACCTCAGAGTAAACAGTCATGGCGGACGAAGAGGATGCAGTGGCGATAGCGTGCAGTTTGTTGTTAACAGAGAAGACACGTAATCCAAAGAAAAGGCAATGGTCAAAGCCATGCTGCTGTGTTTTGGTTTTTTTCCGGTGTTTCCTCACCGGCTTGTCACCTCGTCTTCTTATTGGCTACACGCCGTACTCATGGCAACGCGCTCGCTTGTTCTCGGAGGACACCACACACGACAAGAAATCGGGCCAAAACAATCCAACATGTTGGATATCCCCGATTTGAGATCGGGAGCAGTCCCGATGTCCTTCCGAGCGACGAGTGCAGTCTTAACACACCACACACGGCAGGATAATCTGTAAGATTTTGTTACGGAAATCGGAGCGTTTCTTAAGATTGTCGTAAGGGGTAAATCGGGTCTAAATCGGCCTAAATATCCTGCCGTGTGAACCAGGCTTTAGGGACTACGCACCTATTCGTAGAAATTAAGTTACATTAGGTAACTATTAATTCTACGTCATGGTGCTACGTCCCTTAGGACTTCGCTAGTGGGACACAACGCGAAGGCCGTAGGAACATGTACTCCCAGCAGGCCAGCGAAGGGTGATTGGAGCTCCGCCCGAGCAAGACCCTCACACAGTGAGAGGACTCAGGGCAGAAGAAACAATGCGTGTTACAGGGCCACTCCTACCAAGGATACCCCCACGTAACACAGACCGTAGGTCATCCGTAGTCACAGGACGCCTCTCCCAAGAGCTCCTGACGTGGACTACCTGACCGACCAAACACACATATATGTACCGCACCTGTAGGATGCCTCTCCCAAGAGCTCCTGAACCAGGGCGGAAAGTAAACCGAAGGCCCCCTCAGAGGAGGGACCTAACGGTCTAACTCAGTCCGCTGCACTCAGCACGGAATGGGCCACCGACCGGTCCGACACATCCAAAAGATAAGACCGGACGAAAGAGGAGGACGACGCCCAAGAAGCCGCACGGCAGACGTCCTCGACCGACGCCCCCCTGAGAAGGGCCGTAGAGGCCGCCATCCCACGCGTGGAATGCGACCTGAAGCCCCCACCGGGGGGGCCAGACCTTGCGTCTGATACGCCCGCCGCACAGCCGTGGCGACCCAGTGCGCCAGCCGCTGAGCCGACAGCGGGGCGCCCCTGTTCTTGGGGCCCAGACACACAAACAGCTGACCACCCAACCTGAATGACGACGTCATGGCCAGGTAATGCCTCAGCATTCTGACAGGACACAGAAGGTGCCGCCGCTCCTCCTCGGGGGAGGCATGCGGTGGCGGATAGAAAGCCCTAATCCTGATGACTCTCGACCTAAAGGCCGACGTGATGACCTTGGGGAGAAAAGCCGGATTGGGCCACAATTCCACCATGCCGTTGCCCTCTCCAAAGGACAGGCAAGATGCATGGACAGAGAGCGCACACAAGTCGCCCGCCCTCTTAGCAGACGCCAACAAGAGGGCCGTCTTAAAAGCGACACACTCGGGACTCGCCTCCGCCGCCGGTTCAAAAGGCGGACCCGACAGCCCCCTGAGGTCCCAAACCGGGGGCGTTCTCTGGAGCGGGGGCCTCCTCCTGCGCGCCCCCCGCAGAAAACGTTTAACCAACGGATGAGAGCGGGCTGTGAACCCCCCGAATCCGTCGTGACCCGAAGTAACGGCTGCCGCAAACACCGCCAAGGTGGCGACAGCCCTCCCCTTGTCAAAGAGCTCCTGTAGGAATCCCAGGACCCCCTCCAGCGGGCAACGCCTGGGATCCCAGGAACGGGAACCGCACCAGTCGCTGAAGAGCTTCCATCTCGTGGCGTAGGCCCTCACAGTGGACGGCGCCCTCGCCCCTTGAATGGTCTCCACCACCGCAGGGGGAAGACCCAGGTCTACGAGGTTCCGCCTCTCAGCCTCCAAACCCAGAGTCTGCGGCCGATTATCGGGCGTGAAAACAGGGCTCCTCCCCCCTGGACTAGAGCCCCCGGCTCGTCCGGGAGGGCCCAGGGCTCCATCACCGCCATGCCCCTCAGGAAGGGGAACCACCGGGCATGCGGACTGTCCGGAGCCGCCAGGATCACCGACCTCCTCTCCTGTTTGATCCTCCGCAGAAGGACCGGCAGGAGACGCACTGGTGGGAAAGCGTACAGCAGGCCCCCTGGCCAGGGGTAATGAGCCAGAGCGTCCACGCCTAAGGGCGGCTCGTCCGCGGCCCTTAAGGCGAACCAGGACGGGCACTGTGCGTTTTCTGCACTGGCGAAAAGGTCGACCACTGGACGACCGAACCTCCGCCAGATCTCCGCAGCTACCCGTGGGGCCAGGCCCCACTCGTCCTGGAGTGGGCCCCCCCTGGACATCCTGTCGGCCCCCACGTTCCGGACCCCCGTGACGTGGCGCGCCCTGAGAAACAGGAGGTGAAGCGCCGCCCACAGCAGCGTCACCGTCGCCATGCGATGGAGAGCGGGGGACCTGGTGCCCCCCTGCCTGTTCAGATAGGAGACCACTGTGGTGTTGTCTGAGCGCACCATCACGTGTCTCCCCTGCAGCTGAGGAGCAAAGTGCAGCAGTACCCTGTGCACTGCCTCCATCTCCAGCAGGTTGATGTGACGGGCTGAGTCCGACCAGCAGCCTCCTACAGAGCTCTGGCCGAGGACCCCGCCCCATCCTTCGAACGACGCGTCCGTGAACACCTCCACGTGAGACACGGCGCAGGCCAGAGTCACTCCGTCCCGCAATAGACCCGGAGTGAGCCAGAACCTGATGTCCGATGCTGCCACTTGGGGAACCCAGATCAGCCTCCCCCCGTCCCGGGAGGGGTGAAGCCTGAGGCGTGAGAACCACCTCTGACAATTCCTCATGTGGAGAAGGCCTAGCCGCAACACAGCATGAGCCGTCGCCATCATTCCCAGCAGGGACCTGAGGCGCCGAGCGGGGACTCTGGGGCCCGCCAGAACCTCCCTGGCCAGACGGGTAATGTTCATCCGTCTGTCCACGGACAATGCAGCACGGAATGTCACAGAGTCTAACTGCAGACCGAGATAAATCATGCGTTGAGCTGGCTGCAGCTTGCTTTTCTCCCTGTTCACCACAAAGCCCAGACGCTGTATGTGGGACAGGACCCAGTGCGTGTGGCTCACGGCCACTTCCCTGGATGAGGCCAGAATTAACCAGTCGTCTATGTAGGTTAAAATTCTTACCCCTGCGCGTCTGAGCGCCTCCAGTGCTGCCTCCACGCACTTGGAAAAAGTGCGAGGCGCGAGCGCGTAGCCGAAGGGGAGACGGCAGTACTCGTAATTCCTCTCTCCCACTGCGAAGCGCAGAAACCTCCTGTGTTCCGGCACTATCGGCACGTGGAAGTAAGCGTCTGTCAGGTCTATGGAGGACATCCAATCTCCCTGCCTGACACACTCGAGGAGCTGCTTTGTGGGCAGCATCCGAAACTGCCGTTTGGAAATGCACTCGTTCAAAACGCGCGGATCAAAATGGGACGCACCCCGCCTGACTTCTTTGGCACTAAGAAGTAAGGGGAGTACAGCCCTCTGGTGGCGTCCTGCGGGTCTACCTCCACTGCTGCGCCTCGACTCAGCAGGGAGGAGACCTCCGCTTGTAGTGCCTCTAATGATCCCCGTACCTGAGAGCGTGCTGCCCGTACGCCTCGGAATGGTGGTGGCTTTCGGGAGAATTGCAGTGCGTAACCCCTGCGCAATGTTTTCTCCAGCCATAGATCTGTCAGCAAACCCTGCTCCCTCCAGATGCTGTAGAAGTCTGTGAGGGGCGGAACGGGAGATGGAACACAAGACGTCACGGCCCCGCCCTCTCCTGGTGTTCCTCGCAGGGAGGGGGGGTGGACGAAAGGGCCGGGGGGCCCCCTGCGTCACACCGTGAGCGCCGGTGGCGGTTACGTGTCCTGCAGGCCCGACGTCATAAGTACGGGACTGCTCATCCCACGTGACTCGGCTGCTGTGCCCCCCCCTGGCTCTTGCCTCATGGAGGGGGGGGGCGAGCCCCTGGAGTGGGAGACCCCGTGTTAGCCTAGTAGCTCAAGAGATGCTAACACGCGTTCGGCCGAAGCACACACATCACTACTCACCAGATCCCTCCGCCTGACCTCTCTCTGGGAGGGCATAGCATGAACCAGAGAACCAGAGCTCGTAGCTCGCGTAGCGCACTGCAAACCCTGCTCTGGGGGCTGCAGGCCTAGCGAAGCAACGTTGTGTGCTCGAGAAGTAACACAATCAGAATTCACAAGATTATTTGACATGTTACATACCCCCAAATGAGACTAGAAACGAGTAATGATGAAATGCCGGTCGCCCTTTATTGAAGGAAAACTTTCCACCCCGACCTCCTCTGCCATAGGGAGGTCGGCGGTGGGTGCGTTGCTCCCGCGAGCCCCCCGTGGGTCTGTCTGGACCCGGGGGCCTCGTCGAGGGGGGACGATGGACAACAGAGCGCGGATACGGGTCAGGATGCCTCCCGGGCGAACGCTCTCTGCCTCTGTCCCGGCTCCGTGATGGTTGGTGGGCCTCGCGCCTCGGTGCTAGGTGCGGGGCTAGCCTAGCCGAGTCGTTGGCTGCAGACTCCAGTCTCGCCACCAGTGCCTGCATGTCCGGGCCGAAGAGGGACGTCTGAGAGATGGGCAGGTCCAGCAGCTGCCTCTTCTCCGCCTCCCTGATATTAGCCAGCCCAAGCCAAAGGTGCCTGGCCCCGACTTGGGCTGCAGCCATGGAGCGGCCACCGTCCACGGCTAGCGTCTGGCACATGCGCAGAATCGCCGCCGAGGTGGTCCTCGCCTGTGACAGGAGGTCTCCACTGAGCGCCTGGCCAGAGGAGAGCGACCTATTCAGGGCCCCCGTGATGAATGCCATGTTGTTAGCCAATGCGAGGACCTGTGCCGCATTGGCATAACATCTATCCAGCATCGCCACGACATCCTGTCCCGCTCGGAGGGAAGGAGAGGTCTGGTGCCGGGCCACACGGATGCGGAAGGCTGCAGGGCCATGCGGACTGAATCCTCGGTGTCCGGGCCACCATCCACGGCTAGCGTCTGGCACATGCGCAGGATCGCCGTCGAGGTGGTCCTTGCCTGTGACAGCAGGTCTCCACTGAGCGTCTGGCCAGAGGAGCGCGACCTATCCAGGGCCCCCGTGATGAAAACCATGTTGTTAGCCAATGCGAGGACCTGTGCCGCATTGGCATAACATCTATCCAGCATCGGCAAGACATCCTCTCCCGCTCGGAGGGAAGGAGAGGTCTGGTGCCGGGCCACATGGATGCGGAGGGCTGCAGGGCCATGCGGACTGAATCCTCGATAACCGGTCCAGAACCAGTCCTGCCCGCTGCAGTACATGTCGTGCCCCAGAGCAGGCCTCTTGGCTGCTAGGGGCAGCTCACGTGTCGCGTAATGGACGAACGGGTCCATCCGCGGGCACAACGTGGGTTGTATCCTCCTCCTCCCTCGAGTGGTGGCGTCCACAGACGTGAAGTCCTCCACCGTCTGGATCCAGCGATGACGTCCGACGCCGGAGGGCGAAGGGAACTCGGACGAACAAGGAAGACATCTCAGAATGAAGTAAGTACTGTAGTAGATCTCAAACGGCGCCAGAGTGAAAGAGGGGGTGCGGCCTTGTGCAGGGGCATTTATAGAGGACGGTGGCTGGTGATTGGAGCAAATTATTTTGATCTCTCTGGCGTGTGACCTGGGGGTCACGAGTGATATCCCACTAGCGAAGTCCTAAGGGACGTAGCACCATGACGTAGAATCTTTTATGTTGGAATTTTAGGAGCAATAAACATATTGACACAATGTCAAGGAGTTTTTTCATTCAGATATGTAAAATGACATGTTGGAATTGTTTTTAGTCAATTAATGGAATCAAGCAGTTGTTGTGACCTGTCCTGCTCTAGCTCCACCCAGCAGATACACCACCTAAAGTGCTGCTGCATTTTAATACTATTGTTGCGTATTTTTTAGGGCTGTCAAAATTATCGCGTTAACTCACGTTAATTAAATTTTTTATTAACGCATTAACGCATGTCCAAATGACCAATTTATCCATAAGAATATCACTCAGAATGCTGCGTGTGAGATGGCCTCCTCCGTGGCCGCTCTGGTTGTTGTTAGCGGCTGTGAGTGAGTGCAAGCTTTGCACGGGCTGCAAGCATGGATCTAGCAATTATAATAACAGCAGCAAGCGATTGCTCACATACTATTTTCCCTGGTTCTTGTCTGTCAGGCGCCTCTGCGTACTGTATTCTCCCTGGTTCTTGACTGTCAGGCGTGAGTGTTGCTCGTGTGTGTCTTTGGGAACTAATTATTTTAAAATAGTCTCTTTCAATTGCAAGTTTTGTAATCTGTTTGTTTGATCAATGGATAAAAATAAATACAATTTAATTAAATGGCACCTTGGCCTGTCTTATACCTGTTTGCCTGCAGGACAGTTCCCTAAACTAACATATCATACTAAAATAGGGTGGGGTTGTTGCAACAATTAATCTACTTAGAAGTTATCCTAAATTACAGCCAGCTAAAGCTCGGTACCACGAAAAACAAAAAAGTAACGCAATAGTTACTTTTACTGCTAAAAATTACTTTTTGGAAGAAGTAACTAGTAACTATAACTAATTACTTATTTACTTTTTCAAAGTAACTTACCCAACACTGGTAATTATATTTGATAATCTCATTTAACTTCAATTGGAGTGGATTTGAAATAGAATGTTAAACATGTGATTAATCGTGAGTTAACTCACCATTACTATGCGATTAATCAACTAAAAAAAATAATCGTTTGACAGCCCTAGTATTTTTAGAATGATATATTTATTTGTTTAGTTTGTATGAATGCATGTGTCTCTGCTGCTACTGGACACCTGAATTTCTCATACATGGGATCAATAACGTATCTATCTATATACACTGCGTTACATGTTACACTGCTACAGAAGTTTCTTGCATTATCGTATGAACTTGATTGGATGGATGCCATTGTGAACTTGTCCTTAATATCTCAATGGATGCTGCAGTATTTGTAAAACATGTGAATTCTGCCGTTTGCAAGTTTTAAAGTGATGTATACACTGTCTATATTGGCAGAGATAAAGTTTAACAACAACGAGCTGGTGGCCAAGTGGAGGCAGTAACTGCAAAAAACTGCAATTACCCTAACCATTATCACTCCTTACCATAACATCCAGTCCTTTCAGCTGAATCTAAAATCTTTATAGCATTATTATGTTATGCAACATAAACAATTAAACATTGCATTTTCTACAGTTGTATACTATACCTGAGAAAACAAGCAGAAACATTTGCGGTGAAAAGCAGATTGTATGTGATTGTGGAATCAGCAGGCAGTGGGGGATGGGCAAAGTGAAGGATAGATCACCCTTGGATGTGAATCTCCAGTCTGAAAATGACCCCAGCTCTGGAAGCGGTGTCGCGCTGACATTTCTCACTGGATCTTTTAAGATGCATCCCCTCGCTGCAAAATGCATTAAGAGGGAGAAGAGAAACACAGCCTGCGAGAGGCACAAGAAGAGAGGGTTAAACGTGGTTGCTCTAAATGTCATCACATCTTCATAATGCAATATATATTCATGATGTGGCAGTCCGGCAGGCCAGGCGTCATAGCTGAGGTCTGTAATTCAAATGTTTTACCCCAATTCTCATTCGGCCGACACAATTCTGAGCAGTCACGAGAGACAGAGGCATGCAGCTGTTTTTCATCACTGTCACGTCAGAAACCGTAAGATGGAGAGTAAAGATGATGGTGTTTTGATGGACATGTCTGCAAAATTTGGGCATATGGTTAATGGTATGTTTAGTGATCAACTATTTACAGAAATTTTGAGAAAGCTTTTAGGGTAAGATTTTATTTTAAATGTATTCTTTTCAGATGCAGTTCTTATAACCATAAGTATAAGATATAAGTGGCCTTGATTATAGAATACATGAATACGATAATAATAATAACAATGTAGTCAATGTTCTTTAATTAATTCAACTGGTATTTTTCTAAATTATATAACAACTTGATGTATAGTTCTATTTCAGTCACCATGGATGGGAGACCACAAAGTGAATTCTGGTCGTCGGGAAAGGGCCAATGGCTGCTTTGATTCTGTATTGAATTTATGGCTACAGTAGCAGCTTATCACCGCTGCGAGGAATGCATAGGGAGCTAAATGCTTTCTTACTAATTTTTACATATGAATATAAATTAGTTTGCTTAATTGACATTTTAAAGCATGCAATTGCAGTAGTTGTTGTTGCACATTTTCCACAAGAATCTTCTAGTACAATAGCATTAATATTCCTTTCCCTTTCGTCTCTACTTTTTATTGTGGCTCTTGTTCTTCAACGAAGCTGTGTCTGATGTTTTCAAATGAAAGCGCACTATTCTTTTTCTTCTGTCAAACTCCTATGACAGTGTATCACCATAACAACTTTGAAGAGCAACCAACACTAGTCTGAAAAAAATCACTCAATTTACATGTGTGACTTTTGAGGGGCAGAATCTTTTCTTTCATTGTTTCGTACAAAGGAGATGTTACTAGTGTCATTTCATTCTTAAGGTATCTCGGCAACAGTTCAAGTTTGGAGGCACCCTGTCTCCCCATGTGCTTGTATTGCTTTCATAATATGTATCAGATATGCCACAGGAAATCAAACTGAGATCAAACCATGCGCTGAAACAATGAACATCAAAGAGCGTACAGTAGAAAGATGGCTGCTTGAAGTTGGAGAAGTTGGTATTTCTTGTATATTCATCCGAAAAATGCTGTTTAGCACATTCAGTGGATAGAAAATTGTGTCCGGTCTAGTGGGAGTGTATGTCCTAGGGTTTAGTGTTGCGAGCTTGTAATGTCCACGTCAGCGGCACTTATCGCCTTGTGTCGGGGCGCCCAGACGTTTCCCAGGCATTTAGCTGCCTGTTTGTCTTCTCTTGATTTTCCCTCCAAATCTGTCACATATAGTCTTCACCTGACACTTACAGCATTACTGACTAAAACACAAGCTCCAGCATAGCAGCATTCAATTGCACATAGTAGTGCAAATCATTTCATAATACAATGTTTTACCATTAATTGAAAAGGTAACACATTTTCGTCCAGCTCACACAAACTTGGTACACTTACTTAGACTTAGGATAGCCACACATGCTGTTTGTATATATAATATTTTGGGTATATTGAGGTTCAACAACTAACTTAATTTTAGATATAACAACAACATGCAAAATTGAGCATTCAATTCCACATCCTACATTACCACCAAAGAACACTGCACCCCCTCGCCTAATGCCTCCACTCGAGTCTGCTCCGCTCAGCTCAGAGTGGCAAGAGGAGAGCATGTGCAAAAACCCAGTCCCAAGCTTCACAGTTGACAGAAGTCTTCTATACACACAGTGCACACGTAGAGTATAAACGGAGCTGATCCGGATATTTTCAGTTTTTGTGCTGTACATACAAGCAGTAAAGTCTGTGTAACTTCAGTATTTTATTATTGTGTTGTTACGGGCCAGCCCCTTACTGTCCAGGAGAGGGTGCTGTCTCTGTTTGCCTGCCTTCTCTGCCGTCTCCTCCTTTGTGCAGGTACAGCCCTGCACCATGCCACACCCCTCATCAGTGGACCTTTTCAGCTGTGAGCTGAGAGCTGCTCACTCCCTCCTGTGCTGCTGTCTTGGTTGGTCCTGTCCTGGTGGGCTCTGCCTGGAGCCAACATGCTTATTCCTTTTGGACATATTTGAGTTTGTCTTTTGTTTTATGCACCACATTCACTACACACCACACACTGGCTTTCATTGCACTCATACACCTGCACCACACTACTGATTACAACATTCTCACACCTTATCCCTTGTTTTTGTTCATGTTATACTCGTCTTTGGTTATTATCAAATATACTTTTTCCCTGTTTGTTATGGCTCTGAGCTGGCCTTAACAGTGTGGAACTGTGGAAATCAATGGATCAAAAAGTTTTCTATCAATCAATCAATCAAAACACATACCACACCGTTTCACAGCCCACAGAGACCATGAAGACAGAACAGTGCGGGCGGGTCAAAAAGGTCTTTGACAGGGGCTGACATGCTTGCAATCTGGCTCCTTACCGGTGGTGGCGTACCTGGAAACAGAAATATCCAATTAATTCTCATGGCGCCTTTTATCCTGTTGAAAATGGCTCTACAGCCTGCTCCAAAAGTCGGCTCTTGGCTCACCGCTACGTTCCAGATGCGTGAGTTTTTTATACATGTACTGTAACTCAAGCGCAAATGATAGAGCCTCCACTCCGAAAGCCACTTGAGATAGCTAACGCACGCCCAAAAGCGTTTTCATAATTTTCTTGCGTGAGGGGCTACTCGTGGCCATTTTTAAAAGGTACCTGTTGATCACACTTAAATTTCAATGAAGGAAATGGGCGTCAATACATCTGTTAATATTTACAGTCTGTAGGACAGACGCTTTTCACTGCTATAGAGGCCTCTGGCCTCTACATTTCTTCATAGACTTCATAGACTTCATAGACTTCATAGGGGCATCAGCAGCTGTCGCTGTACTTGTGGTGTGTGAGGTAACTTCTCTCAATAACAATGTCGACATCAATTCTGCTGCTTTAAAATGGACCCCCAGGGCAAAAGTCCTCTTTTGGAGGATTAGTAACTGAGACTCCCACATTAACGATACCAGATGTTCCATCACACATCAGCATTGGGGAAGATACAATAGAAGCTGCTTCTGAGGAAACATAACGTTTCTGTATAGGCTGTATTGGTACAACCTACCTAGAATTTCAGTTTCGGTGGTGGTGGTGAAGATAAAAACATCTAAGGAGATGGTGAAATGAAAGGGTCAATATTGGTTGTGCTTATGAGTTTTATACAATAAAAGTGGTGAAATACCTCTGAGCATGAAATGGTAGTTTAAACTTCCTGGATGGGCAAAAAAAAAACCTTTGTTCTCGGCTACTGCGCATGTCAAAATGTATGTGTGGGGAAGTGGTGTCATTGCAGCCAGAGAATTCACACCTTTTTCTCACGCGGCTGTGAAACGACCCCCCGCCGCGCAGCTTATCTGTTCTGTTCCACTCTGGAGGCCGTTTCTCAACGCTTGCATTTTCACCCCCCTGAAACATCGTCTTTGTGTGAACGAAAGGCCAATCCAATACCAAACTCTATTGTTTTACTGTTGCAGCGTCTCTTTTCAAACAGCCCTTCTATCTGTTGGGATAAATATATAAATAAAAAGGTTAAGTTCCCCAGCCTTTTAGTGAGATCTATTCCGTCCCGATCCTCTCTGTACAGTTGCGATGTTGTTTCTGTTTATTTATGGTATAGCAAATTCCCAATACAATAACAACTAGCAATTATTGTATTAAAAAATGACGTGTTCAAAATCCCTTATAAAGATGACCATGATTCAGAAAGTTAAATTCAAAAAGGTTTATTTCCCTAATACAAAAAGAATCTAAAACAGCTGTTCGGACCAAAAGTAACTATCCCTTATTCTCTATATAAAGTATAAAAGTATAAACTTGGGTGGGCGCTCCACACCAAAGTCACACACTGTCCCTGGTCCGGTAAAAAACTAACTAAACACATTCAAGCTATTCATTAAGTAAATGTGCAGGAAGAAGGGGGCGTGTCGTATTAGGCAGGTCTTGGGTCCAGGGTCCGGCCTCTTCCATCATGTCCCCTCTGTCTCGCCGGACCTGAACAGAAATCATTCACGCACTACCCCTCCCTAATTCTATAGAAATATTACTTCCTTGAGATAAGGCCGGAGGCTCTCTGGGTCCCCCTCCTTCTTCAAACAACTGGAAGGATTAGCAGAATCCCCCCAGATTACCTATCATTAACTCACCCATGCACTTTGGACAAAAATGGGACCAGGGGAGAAGAGCAATACAAGGTCTTTTTTTTTTTGCTTGGAAAAAGACACAGTTCAATTCCGGGTCAATCAAATTCACATCGGCTTTTAGTCTATATTTAATACAACAGTTTCCCTCTCTTGGCCGCTCTTAAAAAGGCCACACCTTTCAATAACCTTCCTCGGGCGACGGTACGGGGGAATCCTCAACCAATGCAAGTGTAACCCGCATTTCCTAACATATTTTTATATTTATTATGGTTGCCCAACATTAATAATGTTTTAAGAATATTGCGGGCCAATAAATGGTGGAGGAATACAGCGTCAGCCCTGCTTCCCTCTAACCTGCGGGGTCATACCAGGTCATTCCCCCCGCCCCTTCCTTGACGGCTCTCTGTGACTGTGGCCTGTGGCGTGCGTCTGGCTTCTCGGCGTCTATTGCCTTTTACCGCGCTGATTTTGCCTCATATCATCTTTTACGTTGAATCTCCGATCCAGGAGTATCAGCCAGTGTTTGTTAGCGGGGCTAACAAACCCAACAAACTACTCGGCCTGACATCATCCCACTTCGAATCTGACTCTGTACGTTCAATGGTCAGGCTTTTGTTTTTACGTTGGATTATTGCAACGGCTCTTCGACCGACTGCAATCACCTTCTGATGGCGAGCTATTGTTCTACCTGAGTGGTAGGATCTTGAGTACTTGAACTTTTCTGAATCCCAAAAAGGAACTCTAAAGACTCTAAAAGGAGCTTAAAGTACAGTTATGAGCCCACCATAACTGAATTGAACTGACCTACCAAAGGACACTTTTTGTTTTTGTATTTTTATTTTTGTATTAAAAATATTTCCTTATATCTGCCCTATTTATAGCAACACATGTAAATAATGTAATATAGTTATCGCATACCTCACCTAATAATTATAGAATCTGTGACTACAATCAATATATATATATACTTTTCTAACAACGCAATTGATTTTGTCTGTGTTTCATTCACACACCTTGGCTCCTTGGCCGAATCTACTTCTGGTCAACCTAATTGTTCACTCTGCTACTAGCCTAGCGTTACATTTGGCGAGCTAGCCAGGAGCCACACTGTGTGAATATTCACCAAGTCACAATAATTTTGACTAGTCTTGAATATTTCTGTTTTCCTGAAATCCAGGAATATGGATGTTTTTGAACAAATGGGGGTAAATATTACCCATTGTGTTTATGTGACAGGTGTGACAAACACTCAAGCAGATGACGAGTTAGTTGATTTTTTACGTACCTTTGGCGACGTCAAAATGGCGGTTACAGTTACTGACCCCGATAGTTCCTTCTACAAAAGCCTGATTGTTGAATATAGAAACATAGCAGCTTTAAACAGACTAAAGCCACTGCTGCCATACAAATATAAATCGGAGAAAAATGCAGAGTATATCTGCCGGATTAAGCCACTTGCGGAGGAATTTCAGGCCACAGTCACAGGGAGTATTTCCACCAGCCTCCCTGCCCCTCCTGCTACCCCTTCCATCGACTACCTCCATGAACTCAAACGCATAGCCCAACGAAGTGGAAAGCCCTTTGAAGAAGTCATGAAGGAAGTGATGGACCAGCTAAGTGAACATCTGGAGGAAGTCGGAGGTGAGGGGACTGACGATGAGGATGACGGAGAGGAAGAAAGGGACACTAAAGCGGAAGTACTTGGGCCTGGGCTGTCAGAGTTACCATTGCATTCCACAGTCACTGCTGAGCTGCCAGATCATTCACCCATTGACCAGTCGGCAACCTTTCCTCAACCCAACCCTTCAATCAACATAGGGCAGAGGGTTTCTCTTTCCGGTCGCCACTTGAACCCCCCAGAAGTACAGAGAGTAGTCGTGGAGCACATCATGAGAAAAGATGACTTTAGCCCTCAACTCATGTCCCCGCTGCGCCTCCGTACATTTTCTGGAAGAACGCCCAAACCAGCAAATGAAGCGGATTATGACTCGTGGCGTTCCCACATTGAACTTTTGCGTGCAGATCCCAGCCTGTCACAGTTGCATGTTACACGCCGCATCCTGGACAGTCTGCTCCCTCCCGCTGCGGATCTTGTTAAAGGCTTGGGACCCAATTCGCTGCCTGCCATGTTCATCCAAGTCCTTGACTCAGCTTTTGCCACTGTTCAGGATGGAGACGAGCTTTTTGCGCAATTTCTGAATACTCTTCAGGACCATGGAGAGAGGCCGTCCTCCTACCTGCAAAGGTTGCAGCTGACATTAGGTACAGTCATAAAGCGAGGTGGCATTTTACCAGGAGACACTGACAAACATCTATTAAAGCAGTTTTGCAGAGGGTGTTGGGACAATGCAGTCATCACAAAATTACAGTTGGAACAAAGGAGGGATAACCCACCCGCTTTTTCCCGAACTATTGTTCCTGCTTCGAACTGAAGAGGATAGGCAGCTGGCCAAAGACTCTTTGATGAAGAAACATATTACTTCTTCAAAACAACGGGCCAGTTTGCAGTCCCACACAACACCCTCCTGCCCATGCGGTCAAGCAGACCCCACTGCCATAAATGAATTGAAGCAGCAAATGCAAAAACTGCAAAGTCAAATGTCTGCCTTGCTGGCTAAGACAATGCCTGCCTCTAATTCTAATGCAGATCGCCGGCAGGGCAAGCAAAAAGCTAAAACCAATGGCTCAACAAAACCCAAGCCTTGGTTTTGTTTCAAGTGCGGCGAAGATGGACACATTGTTCCCTCGTGTACAAACCCTGCCAATCCCAGTCTTGTAGAGCAGAAACGAAGCCAACTCAGACAGAGACAGCTAGCATGGGATGCTAAGAACAAAATACCGTCAAACTAGACGCAGCTTCTTCTGAGGGACAAGTGGAAGCTGCCGTACACGAGCGTCCCCATAACAAACATGCCGCATTGCAACTTTCATTACCAAAAGGACTCATTGGAACAAAGAGCACCGGACAGGTCAGGATTAACGGAATCAATCAACGTTTATTTATAGAGCGCCTTTCCTACACAAGGCAACGCAAAGCGCCTCACAACCCATATAACATCATGCATAAATCATCAAACATTAGAATTTAAGTAAACATAAAAAGACAGATTAAGAGCACAAGATATATAAAATCACACAAGTAGTTAAAAACCGTAAAAAATTAAAATCACACAAGGGATTACAATCATAAATAATCATAAATAATCATAGCGCATTAAAAAGATTAAAGATAAAAACAAATGTAAAATCATTCACTTGTATGCACAGCTAAAAAGAACTGTTTTCAGTTCAGTTTTAAAAACTGCCAGAGTAGACGCCTGTCTCACACTCTCGGGAAGACGGTTCCAGACTCTAGCTGCATGAATCTGAAACGCAGCCTCCCCATGTCTAGTTCCGACTCTTGGCACTAACAGAAGTCCAGTCCCTGTGCTCCTCAGAGCCCGAGTTGGTTCATATGGCACCAACATGTCGCGGATGTACCCTGGTGCGAGGCCATGGAGAGACTTGTACACAAGTAAAGCTACTTTAAAATCTATTTTCTGAGCCACAGGAAGCCAGTGCAGAGACCTGAGGACCGGACTAATGTGGTCGTACTTCCTGGTTCTAGTCAGGACTCGAGCTGCAGCATTTTGGATGTACTGCAGCTGTTTTACCGCTTGTTTAGAGAGACCTGTGAACAAGCCATTGCAGTAGTCCAATCGACTGGAGACAAATGCGTGGATAAGAATCTCCAAGTCTGCTTTAGACACAATGTTTTTAATTTTAGCAATGTTTCTTAGGTGGAAGTAAGCTGATGATGTCACAGATGATATGCGGCTATTGAAATTCAAGTCTGAGTCCATTATTACTCCTAGATTTCTGACCTGAGTTGAGGGTTTCAGGGAGAGAGACTGGAGGTGGCAGATAACGCTCTCTCTTTGTTTCTGAGGTCCGAAAACAATAATTTCAGTTTTTTCTGTGTTTAGCTGGAGAAAGTTATTTTGCATCCAATCACTGATCTGTTGGATACAGTGAAGGAGCGAGTCCACTGGTCCATGTTCTCCTGCTGTCAGGGACACATAGACCTGAGTATCGTCAGCGTAATTGTGATAGGACACGTTATTACTGTGTATTAACCTACCCAGAGGCAGCATGTAAATATTAAACAGGAGAGGCCCCAGGATTGAGCCCTGTGGCACTCCGCAGGTCAGGGCCAGATGGTCTGAGACACAGTTTCCGATCTCCACAAAATACTTTCTGTCCTGTAGGTAGGATATAAACCAGCTTAGGGCTGTTCCAGAAACACCAACCCAGTCCTCAAGTCTCTGAATGAGGATACCATGATCGACAGTGTCGAAAGCAGCACTCAAATCTAACAGGATAAGAACTGAGACTTTTCCTGCGTCAGTGTTAAGTCTGATGTCATTTGTTACCTTCACTAGAGCGGTCTCTGTGCTGTGGTGTGGTCTAAAACCAGACTGGAACATATCAAAAGAGTGATTGATTATTAAAAATTCTGTAAGTTGTTGATAGACAACTTTTTCTAGAATTTTACCCATGAAAGGCAGAATTGAAATGGGCCGATAACTTTTAAGTGCCAAGGCATCCAGACTCCTCTTTTTTAGGAGGGGTCTGATGACTGCCGTTTTCAGGGCCATTGGGAATGTTCCAGATTCAAGAGACATATTTACTATATGCGTGAGTGAAGGTAAAAGACTGCTCAGAACAGATTTAAGAAATCTAGGAGGTAATACATCCAGGCTACATGTAGAAGAACTCAGACTTGTAATTATCATTTGGACAGTTTAATTTTGTACTGGTGCAAAGTGTGTCAGCCCAAAAAGCTTCACTGGGTGTTGGATTGTAATTTCTACTGTGGAGGTGATGGCATTTTTGATGCCTTGGACTTTGTCATTAAAAAACTCTGCAAACTCATTACATTTGGTTTTGGAGGTAAGCTCTGATGGCATCTTAACAGGGGGATTTGTCAATTTATTTACTGTTGAGAACAGAACGCGTAGATTGTTACTGCAACCTTCGATTGTTTCGGAAAAATAAGTTTCCCTCGTTCTACGTAGCACACTGTTGAACTTGCACAATGCATCTTTGAAGATCTCATGGTCAACTTGGAGATTTGACTTTCGCCACTTCCGCTCGGCTCTCCGGCACTCTCTCTTCTGTGCCCTGACAGAGTCCGCTTTTGTCCATGGCGCCTTTTGCTTATTTGTAACAATTTTGACCTTTACAGGAGCAATCGTGTCCAGAACATCCAAAACACTAGAGGTGACAGAGTTAAGTAATTCATCCACAGTAGAACACAACGTGTTATCAAAGTTTATCATCCCCATGAAAAGTTCACCTGTATTTTTGTTTATGTGTCTTCTTCTTCTAACAATTGAGGATTCAGCTCGTGCTTTACTATTGAGACACATATCAAAAAATACACAGAAATGATCTGACAGAGCAACATTGGCCACATTTACATTTGAGATATTAACCCCTTTAGTAATTAGCAGATCGAGAGTGTGTCCTCTGCTATGGGTGGGGCCACTCACATGTTGAGTGAGACCAAAGGTTTCCAGCACAGAGCTCAGCTCTTTCGCGCATCTATCATTAACGTTATCTACATGTATATTAAAATCACCTATGACGACTAAACTATCAAAGTCTGTGCACACAACTGAAAGCAACTCGGTGAAATGATCAGTGAAACTATGACATGACTGTGGCGGCTTGTACACAACAATAATAAGAATAGAAGATTGTTTTTGTTCTATTTTAAAAGAGACATACTCAAATGAGGAAAATTTCCCAAGAGGTACTCTATGGGAGACAATACAATCTTTAAAAACTGCTGCTGTGCCTCCTCCTCTTTTATTTTCTCGAATTTCTGATTCAAATTTGAAATTTGGTGGTGTTGTTTCTATTAAAACTGCATTTTCTGTATTATGGTCAAGCCAAGTTTCAGTCATAAACATAAAGTCAAGATCATAAGAACAGATAAAATTATTAATTAAAAAGGATTTATTGCATAGTGATCTGACATTAAGCAGAGCAAGGTTAAAAATAATGTCAGTGGGTTTAGTTGATTGACTACAAAGAATTGGAATTAGATTTCCTGAGTTGGACCGTCTAACTGCTGTCCTTCTGTTATATTTGGATTTTAACTGCCTGTTTGACACCGGCTCTCAAGTCACCA
Source organism: Knipowitschia caucasica (assembly GCA_964034765.1). Classification (NCBI taxonomy): domain Eukaryota; kingdom Metazoa; phylum Chordata; class Actinopteri; order Gobiiformes; family Gobiidae; genus Knipowitschia; species Knipowitschia caucasica. The sequence continues at coordinate 34,125,255 of OZ035831.1, forward strand.
CTGTCACCCACTCGTTCTATAACTCATATTTGTCTGACCATGAGATCAAGCCGCTAGACAACTTGCTGGAGGTGGAAGGTGCTAACGGACAGGCAGTACCCTACTTGGGATATGTGGAGCTGGATGTTGAGTTTCCTGTGGAGCTTCTGGGTCAAGCAACGGCAGTTGAGACTCTTGCATTGGTGGTGCCTGATCTCCGCTCCTCACAGCTCTCTGTGCTCATTGGAACCAACACACTGGATGTAGTATATGCAAAACACTTTGGCACTAAAGACGTACAGTTCAGTCCGCTGCAATACGGATACAGGGCAGTGTTAAAGATGTTGGAGCACAGACACAATCTTACCATTAACGACCACCATGGCATCCTCAACCTGCAGTCCAGTAGTCCAACAGCCATCACCGCTGGGGCCACCGTTGTTTTGGACGCTTTAGCCATTGCTCCAGTCTTGCAAGGCGAGAGGGCTGCCATTGTGCAACACCCAGTTTCCTTCTCTCTGCCTGGTGGTCTCATGATAAAATCCTGCCTGGTAGATCTACTTCCGCAACAGCCATACCACCTGCCTGTAGTTGTTACAAATGAATCTGAGCATGATGTCATCTTGCCAGGGCGTATCGCCATTGCAGAGCTCTGTGCGATCCGGACAGTTCTACACCAGGAACACAGTGTACGCTTATTTGAGCAACAGCAGTCGGAGTCCAAGCTCAATTACAACTTCACAGATTCACCCATTTCACCCGAGTGGAAACAGCGCATTATTGCAAAGCTGGACGGCATCCCTGAGGTCTTTGCCAAACACGACATGGACTTTGGTTGCACCAATAAAGTTAAACACCAAATCAAGCTTGCTGATCCAACCCCGTTCAAGCAAAGACCCAGACCAATCCACCCACAAGATCGGGATGCTGTCAAACAACATCTTAAAGAGCTGCTGGATTCTGGCGTGATACGAGAATCGGACTCCCCATTTGCTTCCCCCATCGTAGTGGTACGCAAAAAGAACGGCAGCGTAAGGCTCTGTATTGATTATAGAAAGTTGAACACTCAAACCATTAAAGATGCATACCCTTTGCCCAAGCTCGAGGACACTTTCACTGCACTGTCCGGATCAAAATGGTTCTCCGTATTAGATTTGAAGTCGGGGTACTACCAAATTGAAATGGAGGAGTCTGACAAACCAAAAACTGCATTTGTCTGTCCAGTGGGATTCTGGGAATTTAATCGAATGCCACAAGGTGTCACTAATGCTCCCTCGACCTTCCAGCGACTCATGGAGAAGTGCATGGGTGATCTCCACCTGAAAGAAGCGCTAGTTTTCATTGACGATTTGATTGTATTCGCTCCTACCCTGGCAGAGCATGAAGAGAGGCTGATGAAGGTCCTACTGCGGCTAAAGGAGTTTGGCCTTAAGTTGTCTGTGGAGAAGTGCATCTTTTTCCAACAGTCAGTGCGGTATCTCGGGCATGTTGTGTCAAGGAATGGAGTTGAAACAGACCCAGATAAGATTGCCACTTTAACCTCATGGCCAGTGCCCCAGAATCTGAAGGAGCTTCGCTCATTCCTTGGTTTCGCTGGATACTACCGACGGTTTGTGAAGGATTACTCTTCAACCGTTAAACCGTTGAACGAGCTTACCTCGGGTTATCCACCGAGCCAGAAGAAAATGAAACAAACCGCAAAGCCCCAGGATTACTTAAATCCAAAGGAGCCTTTCGGGGGTCGCTGGTCTTTGGCATGCCAAACCGCTTTTGAAACCATCATACAAAAGCTAACATCTGCCCCAGTTCTGGCTTTTGCTGATACTAGCAAGCCGTACATTCTTCATACAGATGCCAGCTGCACCGGTCTTGGTGCAGTCTTGTATCAGGAACATGAGGGCAGGAAGAAAGTAGTCGCTTATGCTAGCCGAGGTTTGTCTCGGAGTGAAGCAAGATACTCTGCACACAAGCTAGAATTCTTGGCACTCAAGTGGGCGGTAACCGAGAAGCTGAGTGATTACTTGTATGGCACTCATTTTACTGTAGTCACAGACAGTAATCCTTTGACCTATCTCTTGACCTCCGCGAAACTTGACGCAACGAGCTACCGTTGGCTTTCGGCACTTTCCACGTACTCTTTTAAGATCATCTACAGAGCGGGAAAGCAAAATGCTGACGCGGATGGTCTCTCGCGTCGACCACATGAGGAGGTACCGGAAGACCACTTATCACAGAAAGAGCGTGAAAGGATATTAAGGTTTACCCAGCATCACCTTGAAGATCCTTCCTTAGTCTCCATCGACCAGCACACAGTCCACGCCATCTGTGAGCGACAGCTTGTATTCAGTTCTGCTAATGATGACAACATTACTGCTCTCGTCCAGACGCTTTCCACTGACCCACAATGTCTACCTGATGATTTTGTTGATGATGCACAGGTTGCTTCGTCCGTCATACCAGCTTTCTCTCATGCCGACATCTCAGCAAAACAACGTGCTGATCCCGTTTTGCAACATGTCTTTGCCCAGCTGGAAAGAGGGGAAAGTCCACCTACCCCTCTGAGAACAGCGCTTCCAGACCTGCCTTTGATCCTTCGAGAACTCCCGAAATTGGAGCTCCATCACGACGTTCTTGTGAGGAGGCGGCAGATTGGGAGTGAGATGTCTTACCAGCTGGTGTTGCCCGAAGAATACCGGTCTGAAGCTCTTTTCCAGCTGCATGACCAAATGGGACACTTGGGCATCGAGAGAACCCTAGATCTTGCGCGATCCCGGTTTTACTGGCCTCGCATGTCTGTAGACATTCACAACAAAATAAAGAACTGTGAAAGATGCATCAGACGGAAAACACACCCTGACAAAGCAGCCCCTCTGGTCAATATCACCACGACAAGGCCTTTAGAACTTGTATGCATGGACTTTTTGTCGCTGGAACCCGATCGAAGCAGGACCAAGGACATACTTGTCATAACTGATCACTTCACAAAGTATGCAGTTGCGGTTCCCACGCCAAACCAAAAAGCTAGGACCGTGGCTAAATGCTTGTGGGATAACTTCCTGGTGCATTACGGGATCCCTGAAAAGCTCCATAGTGATCAGGGACCCGATTTCGAAAGCCGCACCATCAAGGAATTCTGTGCAATGGCAGAAATAACCAAGACCCGAACTACCCCATACCACCCTCGGGGTAACCCAGTAGAGCGGTTCAATCGCACCCTTCTGGACATGCTCGGTACTCTTGAAAATCACCGCAAGACCCAATGGAAAGATTTTGTAAAACCATTGGTGCATGCATATAATTGTACCCGGAGTGATGTAACTGGTTTCTCCCCCTATGAGCTTATGTTCGGGCGCCAACCACGTCTTCCAATAGACCTCGCTTTTGGCCTGCCCTTGGGAGAGAAAGTGCAGACATCTCACTCTCAGTACGTCAGCAAGCTCAAAGCCCATCTTGAAGAGAGCTATAAAATTGCCATTGAGAATTCTGAGCGGTTGATGCTCAGGAACAAAACCAGATTTGACAAAAACATTACTGCTTCAGAGTTGTCTGTGGGTGATCGGGTGCTGGTGAAGAATGTGCGCATAAGGGGAAAGCACAAGATTGCAGATCGGTGGGAGCCAGAGGTCTATATTATCATCAAAAGATCTGGTCCACTTCCCGTCTACACTGTTGAACCAGAGAACAAAGATCGTCCTGTTCGAACACTGCACAGAGACCTTCTCTTACCTTGTGGCTTCCTTCCTTCTCCCGCAAAGCAAACCCAGCATAAGGGGGACCGTCCTTTGTCTTCGACAGGTTCGGGGCCCCCAGAATCCTCTGAAGATGGCGATGAAGACCTATCAGACAAAGAAATGTTTCCGAATGTGCCCCGCTCCATCCCAGAACCAATTCGATTCACTTCTGTGGTTGAGATTCCTTCTTCCTCACGCCCCACTTCCACTTCTCACTCACCCGAATTGCCTGTGGTTCCGCCTGGCCAGCAACCTCAGTCTATTCCAGATGAAGAAGTTCAAGTTGCAGTGGAACGTTGTGAGATGGAGCTTGAGCCTGAACCGGAGTCGAATGACTCGCATGACTATGAGAACTTACCTGATGATACCGTACCTGAACTCGAACCCGCAAATACTCACCTCGATCCAGAACCTGATGCAACATTGGAGCCAGTGGACAATTCTTCCTCTGATCCGGAGTCTCTCAGTTCTCCTCCTGACTCGCCCTCTGACCCCAATACGTCCAGTCCAGACATTGACCCACCGGTCCGCCGTCAAACCAGAGAACGCCGTCCCCCTGACCGATTGCAATATTCGAAACTTGGTCACCCCTTGTTGCATAGCATTCAGTCTTTGTTTCATGGACTAAGCACAGCGTTCAATTATGCTTTTGAACTCGATGAGGCCCAGCCAACCCTTGCCAGTGCCCAACCGGTCTGCTGTCAGCCTGTTGCATGTACAGGGCCGTACATGAGTTTAGGTGGGGAACGTGTAACCCGCATTTCCTAACATATTTTTATATTTATTATGGTTGCCCAACATTAATAATGTTTTAAGAATATTGCGGGCCAATAAATGGTGGAGGAATACAGCGTCAGCCCTGCTTCCCTCTAACCTGCGGGGTCATACCAGGTCATTCCCCCCGCCCCTTCCTTGACGGCTCTCTTTGACTGTGGCCTGTGGCGTGCGTCTGGCTTCTCGGCGTCTATTGCCTTTTACCGCGCTGATTTTGCCTCATATCATCTTTTACGTTGAATCTCCGATCCAGGAGTATCAGCCAGTGTTTGTTAGCGGGGCTAACAAACCCAACAAACTACTCGGCCTGACATCATCCCAGGTCGTGAACCCAGATGTAATGGCTGCCGTGAACACCGCCAATGTGGCGACAGCCCTCCCTTTGTCAAAAGCTTCTGTAGGAATCCCAGGACCCCTCCCGCGGCAACGCCTGGGATCCCAGAACAGAACCACACATCGCTGAAGGGCCTCCACCTCGTGGCGTAGGCCCCTCACAGTGGACGGCGCCCTCGCCCCCTGAATGGTCTCCACCACCGCAGGTGGAAGAAAGACAACCGACACCCAGGTCTACGAGGTTCCGCCTCCTCACCTCCAAACCCAAGCCTGCTGCCTGATTATCGGGCGTGAAAACAGGTACACCCCCCCTGGACTAGAGCCCCCTGCTCGTCCGGGAGGGCCCAGGGCTCCATCACCGCTCATGCCCCTCAGGAAGGGGAACCAGCGGGACTGTCCGGGAGCCTCCAGGATCACCGACCTCCTCTCCTAGTTCGATCCTCCGCAGCAGGACCTGCAGGAGACGCACTGGTGGGCAAGGCGCACAAGCAGCCCTCTGGCCAGGGGTTAATGACCAAGCCCCATGCCTATAGGCGGCCTCGTCCGCGGCCCCTTAAGCGAACCGGACGGGCACTGTGCGTTTTCTGCACTGGCGAACAGTCAACCACTGGACGGCCGAACCTCCGCCAGATCTCCGCCTACCGTGGGCCAGGCCCCACTCGTCCTGGATGTGGGCCCCCCCTGGACATCCTGTCCACCCCCACGTTCCGGACCCCGGGACGTGGCGCGCCCTGAAGACAGGAGGTGAAGCTCTGCCCACAGCGAGCGTCACCGTCGCCATTGCGATGGTGTGCTTTTCGGGAGAATGCAGAGCGTAACCCCGGCGCAATGTTGACTCCAGCCATAGAACCGGCACAAACCTTGCTCCCCACCATATGCTGTAGAAGTCCTGTGAGGGGCGAACGGGAGCTGGAACACGAGACTCACGGCCCCAGCCCTCTCCTGGGGTGTTCCTCGCAGGGAGGGGGGGTGACGAAAGGGCCAGGGGGGCCCCCTGCGTCACACCGGAGCGACGGGGCGGTCCACGATGTCCCTGCAGGCCCGACGTCCATAATACGGGACTGCTCATCCCACGTGACTTCGGCTGCAGTCCCCCCTGGCTCTTGCCTCAAGGAGGTGGGGGCGAGCCCCTGGAGAGGGAAACCCCGTATTAAAAGCCATGTAGCTCCAGAGGATGCTAACACGCTGCGGCCGAAGCCACACACCACTACTCACCAATCCCTCCGCCTGACCTCTCTTCTGGGAGGGCATAGTATGGATCAGAGGGCCGGAGCTCGTAGCTCGCGTAGCGCACCTGCAAACCCTGCTCGGGGGGCTGCCAGGCCTGCGAAGCAACGTTATGTGCTCGAGAAGTAACGCCAATTCAGAATTCACATTATTTGACTTGTTACATACCCCAATGGAGACTCTAGAAACAATAAATGATGAAATGCCGGTCGGCCTTTATTGAAGGAAAACGTTTCCGACCCGACCTCCTCTGCATAGGGAGGTCGCGTGGGGTGCGTGCTCCCGCGAAGCCACCGTGGGTCGTCTGGACCCGGGGGCCTCGTCGAGGGGGGACGATGACCAACAGAGCGCGGTACGGGTAAGGATGCCGCCCGGGCGAACGCTCTTCTGCCTCTGTCCCGGCTCCGTATGGTTGGAGGGCCTCGCGGCTCGGCTAAGTGCGGGGCTAGGCCCCTAGCCGAGTCCGTTGGCTGCAGACTCCAGTCTCGCCACAAGGCCTGCATGTCCGGGCCGAAGGAGGGACGTCTGAGAGAAGGGCAGGTCCGAGCAGCTGCCTCATCTCCGCCTCACCTGATATTTAGCCACCCAAGCCAAAGGTGCTGGCCCCGACTTGGGCGTCGCCATGGGAGCGCCACCGTCCACGTCTAGCGACTGGCAATGCGCAGAATCGGCCGCCGAGAGGTCCTCGCTGTTGACAGGAGGTTCTCCCTGAGCTCACATGGCCAAAAGAGCGACAGATTCAGGGCCCCGCGTATGAATGCCATGTTGTTAGCCAATGCGACAGCCCTTGCCGCATTGGGCATAACATACTATCCAAGCATCGGCAAGACATCCTTCCCGCTCGGAGGGAAGGAGAGGTCTGGTGCCGGCAGTGGCGGAGCCGAGGGGTCAGCCAGGGTGGCCACGCCACCTCTAAAACTATCCTTGCCACCCCAGTGCCCCCCTCGAAGAGACGGCAATGTAATAATGTTAATCTTGAGATTCTTTCCGGCACTGTTTCCCGCCAAAAGCTAAAAATTCCCACGGTTTTTCCCCCGTCGTGAACAGCACACCTCCCTGACTCCGCGTGGAGCGTTACATATAATACATCCTTTGGTGTGACCAGTGCTGTATCTAATGCTTGGTGTTGGACTCAGTGTGCCCAATCCCCGCGATCAGATGGCGCCCCTATTCAAATGAAATGGTTGTGCTCTTGGAGACCCACCTGTCACAGGCGAGACCACCGTCGCGGCGAATTCAGCGCCATGTGCCAGACGCTAAGCCGTGGACGTGGCCGCTCCCATGGCTGCAGCCCAATCGGGCCATGCACCTTTGGCTTGGGCTGGGCTAATATCCCAGGAGCGGAGAAAGGCAGCTGCTGGACATGCCCATCTCTCAGGACGTTCCCTCTTCGGCCCGGACATGCAGGCCCTTGGTGGCGAGACTGTGTCTGCAGCCAAACGACCTACGGCTAGGCTAGCCCCGCACTTAGCCACCGAGGTGCGCCGGAGGCCCACAACCATCACGGAGCCGGACTTGAGCCAGAGAGCTTTCGCCCGGGAGGCAACCTGACACCGTAATCCGCGCTCTGTTGTCCATCCGTCCCCCCCACGACGAGGCCCCTCGGTCAGACAGACCCACGTGGTGGCTCGCGGAGCAACGCCCCCACCGCCGGACCTCCCCAATGGCAGAGGAGGTCGGGTGTAAAGTTTCCTTCATAAAGCCGACCGCATTCATCATTACTTGTTTTCTAGTTCTCAATGGGTATGTAACAATCAAATAAATTGTAATTCAGATTGTGTTACTTCTCGAGCACATAACGTTGCTACTCGCTCAGGCCGGCAGCCCCCCCAGAGCAGGGTTTGCATGCGCTACGCGAGCTACGAGCTCCGGGCCCTCTGATCCATACTATGCCGCCCAGAGAGAGGTCAGGCGGAGGATCTGGTGAGTAGTGGTGTGTGATGCTTCGGCCGAACGCGTGTTAGCATCTCGGAGCTACAAGCTAATACGGGGTTCCCACTCCAGGGCCTCGCCCCCCCCTACTTGAGGCAAGAGCCATGGGGGGGCACAGCAAGCCGAAGTCACGTGGGATGAGGCAGTCCCCCGTACTTCATGAACGTCGGGAGGCCCTGCAGGACATTAGACCGCCCCCGGCGCTCCACGTGTGACGCAGGGGCCCCCGGCCCTTTCTCCACCCCCCCCTCCCCTGCGAGGAACACCAGAGAGGGCGGGGCCGTGCGTCTCAGTGTTCCAGCTCGCCGTTCCGCCCCATCACAGACTTTCACAGCACTGAGGGAAGCTAGGTTGCTGACAATATCTATGGCCTGTGAGAAACATGGCGCAGCGGGTACTCTCCTGCAATTCTCCCGAAAAGCCACCACCATCGCATGGCGACGGTGAACTCTGGCAGTGGGCAGCGCTTCACCTCTGTCTACTCAAGGGCGCGCGCAACGTCCCGGGGTCTGCCGGAAAGTGGGGCCGACAGGTATGTCCAGGGGGGCCCACGCGCATGACAGTGGGGCCTGGCCCCCCGGTATCTGCGGAGATGCTGGCGGAGGTTCGGCCGGCCAGTGGTTGACCTTTTCGCCATTGCAAAAACGCACAGTGCCCGTCCTGTTGCCTTCAGGCCGCGGACCAGCCCCTCTAGGCATTGGGCGCCTCTGGCTCATTACCCCCCTGGCCAGAGGGCCTGCTGTGCGCTTTCCCACCAGTGGCTTCTCCTCCCGGTCCTCCTGCGGAGGATCGAACAGAGAGGAAGGTCGGTGATCCTGGTGGCTCCCCGGACCAGTCCGCTGGTTCCCGCTATCCTGAGGGCATGGCGGTGAATGGAGCCCTGGGGCCCACCCGGACCGAGCCGGGGCTCTAGTCCAGGGGGGGAACCCTGTTTTCACCGCCGATAATCGGCCGCAGGCTCTGGGTTTGGAGCAGAGAGAGGCGGTACCTCGTAACTGGTGTCTTCCCCCTGCGGTGGTGGAGACCATTCAGGGGCGAGGGCGCCGTCCACTGTGAGGGCCTACGCCACAGTGGAGCTCTTCAGCGACTGGTGTGGTTTCGTTCCTGAGATCCTCAGCGTTGCCCGCCTTGGTGTGGTCCTGGCTTCCTACCGAAGCTTTTTTGACCATAAAAGGAGGGCTGTCGCCACCTTGCGGTGTTCCGCGGCAGCCATTACATCGGGTCACTACGGATTCGGGGGGTTCACTAGCCCTCTCATCCGTTTTGGTTATACGTTTTTCTTCGGGGGCGCGCGGATGAGGCCCCCGCTCCAGAGACCGCCCCGTTTGGACCTCCATCGCGGGTGGTCCTTTAAGGGGGCTGTCGGGTCCGCCTTTTGAACCGGCGGCGGCAGCGAGTCCCGATTTGTCGCTTTTTGAACGGCCCTCTTCGCTGCCGTTGGCGTCTGCTAAGAGGGCGGGCGACTTGTGTGCGCTCCTCTGTCCCATGCGGTCTTGCCTGTCCTTTGTGAGAGGGCGACGGCATGGTGGTAGTGTGGCCCAATCCGGCCTTTCTCCCCCAAGTTCCTCACGTCGCCTTAGTTTCGAGAGTCATCAGGATTAGTGCTTTTCCTAGTCCGCCCCCGGCATGCCTCCCCGAGGAGGAGCGGCGTCACCTTCTGGGTCCCTGTCAGAATTGCTAGGGCATTACTGGCCATGACGGTCGTCATTCAAGGGTTTGTGGGTCTGGGCCCCAAGAACAGGGGCGCCCCGCTGTCGGATCAGCGGCTGGCCGCACTGGTGTGGCCCACGGCGTGCGCCGGTGCGTATCAAGACGCAGGTCTGGCCCCCCCGGTGGGCTTCAGGTCGCATTCCACACGTGGTGGCGGCCTCTACGCCCCTCCTCAGGGGGCGTCCGTCAGGACAGGTCTGCCGTGCGGCTTCTTGGGCGTCGTCCTCTTCTCGTCCGGTTCTTACTTTGGATGTGGCGACCGTCGGTGCCCATGCCGTGCTGATGTGCAGCGTACTGAGTAAAACCTTAGTATCCCTCCTCTGAGGGGGCCCTTCGCTTGACTTTCCGCCCTGGTTCAGAGCTCTGGGAGAGCATCCTACGAGGAGCGGTACGTGGTTTGTTGTTTGGTCGGTTCAGGTAGTCCACGTCTGTGTCCCTACTATCGAAGATCCTAATGGACGTACGCACCATGAACGTTGAATAATAGTTACCTAATGTAACTTAAGTTACTACAATAGGGTCGTAGTCCCTTAGCTACGAGCCCAGATCAGCCACCCGGCTTGGCAGAGTTCAAGAGGGGGTGCGCGGTGACAGAGGGCGGGCCTTTATAGAGGAGGGCTGGTGATTGAGCAATTATGTTGATCCGCTCTCTGGCGTGACCTGTGGGTCACGAGCGCTATCCCACAACGAAGTCCTAAGGGACTACGCACCTGTCGTAAACTTAAGTTACATAGTAACTATTAAATACTTGCATTTGCAAAAATGAATCATTAGCTAAGGGTGGTACATATATTGAGCTTTGCTTCCTCTTCACGATAAGACAATAGTCTGATACAGTGACCCGCATTACCACCATGCTGCACAAATCCGTCTGATATCCTCACTTCATGATCCATCCTTCCTCTCACTGAGAAACAAGAACCTAGAGACTGTAAACTCCTCCTCTTGAGAATGACAACCTCAGAATCATATCAACACTAACAACACGCAACCACACCCCCACGTACAGGACCATCATTTTTAACACACACAAAGAATATGTGAAATTCACATTCTGACAGCTTTTGGCCGCTGGCATCAACTACGTCAGTGAGTTCTCAAACGTTTTGCACCAGTACCAACCTCAGAAATACTTTCCTCTCCACTACCACCAAAAAGACCAACACTATACAGTTGCGTATAAGCCTAGTATTCATCAAGACAAGCAGAGTTTTCATTCCTAAGAAGAATATTTAATATTGTGAGTCCATTTAACAATTACTCATTTTACAACAGTACTACTGTGCTTAAATATAGGAGAAAGAAAAAACTAAAAAACTGTCACTTAAATAATGAGTCAAGTTAAATTTTCAATTCAGTACAAACTGTAAAAGCCTTGACTCCCCACTGTGAAATTATAACTCGATTGTGCTGGCCTTGCTTTGGTCCACTCAGAGGTTTGACAGGGTGCACTTTTGTTTATTAGGCTTGGTCTGCTGGCAACTTTACAGTACATCTGCCATTTTCTCAACAAAGAGATGTTTGTTTCATATGGTTTGCGATCAAATGGATCTTTGTTGTTCTCTGTTCCCGTTAGCCCCGGCACAGAACTGGGAAATATAACTTTGTATATCTGTTACGACCTACCCGCTCTAGGCCGTAACATATACAGAAGGGAAGAGACCATCGGCCAATGTTCAGCACCCTCGTAGGGGCATTATTGCATAACTAATATCATAACAGCATCCTTTTATTGCCCACTAGTAACAGGATGTCATCAGACTTGGAAAATGCTATCGACCAGTGCAACAGTCAGAGAGTAATAATAAAAAATAAAAATAAAGAATAAAAACACTTCTAAGGAATCCATTAAATTTAGAATAGAGTTAACGTTACTAATTTATACAATATTACAAGTGCACAAGAGGTGCCCACAATGTAAGATGACAGCAGTACCTGAAGTAAAAGTGACAGTATGATGGTCAGAAAAGTGACTTTATTAAAGGGCGGGGAACAGGTAAGAAGTGTCAAGAGTCCAACAGCAGCGGGAAGAAACGTTCTTGTGACGGGTGGTTCTAGTCCTGATGGACCGCGTTCCTGCCGAAGGGAGTGGTTTGGAATAGTCCATTGGCAGGGTGAGAGGGGTCGGCTGTTGATACGACCACCACGCTCGAGCTCCGGGGCGACGTACAGGTCCTGCAGCGATGGAAGGCTGCGCCATCCTTCCTCTGCAGAGCGCACAATGCGCTGTAGTCTCTGTTTGTCCCTGACTGTGGCTCCAGCGAACCACAACGGTGACGAGGAGTGAGAATGGACTCGATGATGGGCCGTGTAGAACTGCACCAGACATCTGTGCAGGCAGGCAGCTTGGCTTTACCTGACTGCTGCAGGAAGTAACATCCTCTGCTGGGCCTTCTTGATGAGGAGCTGATGGTCACTCCCACTTGCGTCTCTGTGATGTGGTGCCCCGGACGGAAGGGAGAGCCCATCACGGAAGTGGGCGGGGGACAGTGCTCTTTTCCTGAAGTCCACAATCATCTTCCACTGTCTTCTGGGCGTCAGCTCCAGTTGTTACCACTGCACCAGATCCAAAACTCAGCCGGTCCAACCTCCTCCTGTAGGCGGCACTCAACGTTCGTGGAGCATGAAGTCCAATGAGGGAGGTGTCGAGACCGCGAACTTGAGCACTTCACAGAGTCGTGGCTGGCGGGCATGGTAGGTGTACAGGGAAAAAGAAGACAGGGGAGAAAGACCACAGCCCTGTGGGGCTCCTGTATTTATAATCCGAGAGTCCGAGACAATCATTCCCCAGACGCACCTCGCTGCTTCCGTGTCTGTCCAGAGAAGTCAGTGATACACCTGGCATGTGGGAAACGAGGCACGTTGAGCTGGGGAGAGCTTGTCCTGGAGCAGGGAGGCAGGATCGGGTTGGAAGCAGAGCAAAGTCACGAACAGGAAACCCTGGCGTAGGTCCCCTGGGAGTCCCAAGTGCTGTAGGATGTGGTGGAGGCCGTTGATGGCGTTGTCTACAGATCTTTGCTCCTGTAGGGCGAACTGCAGGGGGTCCAGGAGGGGGGAGGTGAGGGACTTGAGATGGGAGAGGACCCCAGCGTATCAACATGACTTCATGACGACAGACAATGCTACAGGTCAGTAGTCATATGAGTCTGTGAACCTGGCTTCTTTCGGAAGACGGGGGCAATGATGGAAGATTTGGAAGCTGGCCGGGACAAATGGCAGACTAGCAGAAGGAGTTGAAAATGGGTCAGTTAACACAGAGTTAGCTCACTCGCGCAGTTGTCTCAGAGTGGTTGGGAGACACTTGGGGTCCGGCCAGGAGCTATGCGGGGTGCAGCCTCAAGAAGAGTGTTTAATATCTCGGGCCCGTGACTGCTTGCGTTCAGTATCGGTCCCTGAACTGATATTTAGCTGCTTTGTACCGCTCGGTCCCCCACCCTTGAAGCCGACAAGGACTGGCATCCATGCCACCTTACAGGGCACCTTAGCCGTCTATACGGCCCAGGGACATAGCTCTCCACCGTGCTGTCCGGTGTGGCTTAGCACGGTGGATGGTGAGGTATCCTTCTCTGCCAGGGTTATCCTGCATGCTGACACAGCGTGCTAGCCACCTGCAAAGTTGATAGGCAAGTAGGAAGAAGGGAAGAACGCCTACCAGCAATGATTGCGCATTAACGATTTAACTTTTGGATCCGGTAACTGAACTTGGAAACGGACCTTGAAAATGTTCAAAAAAGTTGACATGACACAACAGTGTCCTCTTCCTACCTGCGCATCGGCATCAGATCAAATAGTTTAGTTCAGAAATGTTTTTTTCAAGAACCGTGAACCGTAATATTTTGCTTGTAATGTTACTAGTTATAGATAGGACATAAAGCCATCACTCTGATCACCATGCTGAAAGGAGTGGAGCTTCAGGACATACTGCCAAATGGCGACTCAATTGGTGGCTTTGGTTACACCCGTTTCCCCCGTGCATAAAGACGTTGCCTAAACCCGTTACCTTACCGTGATCCACGATTTTTGCAGGCGTTATCAGACTCTTTTAAACTCAGCACAGCCCCTAGCTAGCTTGGACAACCCTGGTACTTCAAGAGACCTCCTCGCAGCCAACATCAACCAAAGGCAGACCCTCCTCGCCAGCCCTTACTATCCTCTATACAGTAAGTAGAGAGAATCGTTATCATCCGCTTGGGATTGCTTTCAACTAATTATTTCAGACCTAAGAAAAAACAAATGAAGTGCAAGTTTGTTCCCCCCCCCGTACCCAACTGAACCACTTCCGGTCTCCAAAACCAGAGATGAAACTGTACAACCGCAACCACCGAGTTAGCTTGTAACAAAAGCAAAGGGATACAACAAACATGATAGCACTTGCCTTTGACAACAGTCTAAGTAACTCTGAATTGTATGTGACTTTTATTTAGGACTCCCTTGAAAAAGGAGTCCTATAATCTCAATGTTGCCTTTCCTGGTTAAAAAAAAGTAAAAAAAATAATAATATATATATATTATATACTATATATATACTCTATTTTAGGGCTGTCCCAATTTTCGCGTTAATTCACGTAATTACCGTTTTCATATAACGCTAAAAAAATAATTAACGCATTACCTGCCATTGACGTGTCAACTCTTGTTAGGTTGTACCCAAAAGTAGAAGGTTTTGAGCAAGTCAAACAGACTTATAGCAAGCGCGGGAAGACCTGCGTCACCAGAAAACAAGGGAACTCAAGAGCCAATGAGAGTCCCAGGAAAAAAATGCTAAGTGGTATGACACGGAAAACCATAGAAGAAGGGCGCCAACACAGACCGGTTAGGCTCAAAATGAGAGATTTTAACTACTTGTGATTCAAATGTCAAAATATAGGGCCAGGACATGTATGGAGTCACTATAGAAAACAAAAATTTAGGCAGTGTATAAGTTAAAAAAAAGTTGATTGGTGTTTATTATACTCTTTAAGTACATTTGGTTGAATAAACATGTTTCATTACTTTTTGAAATCTCATTTAACTTCAATTGAGTGGATTTGAGAATAGAATGTTAAAATGCGATTAATCGTCGAGTTAACACACCAGTACATGCTATTACTCAACTAAAAAAATTAATCGTTTGACAGCCCTAAAATATATATATATATATAAATACGTATAAAAATATATAATATATAATATATATTTATTTTTTTTTTTTTTTTATATTTTTTTTTTTTTTTATTTTTTTTTATCATTTGGCATACACTAGAGGGAGGGCCGCGCGTACCAGTGTTTAACGCGTACCACACTTAGAGAAATCACTGTACCTACGTCAATACAGGACAACAGACTGACATATACAGTACAGAACCAAAAGTAGGATGCATGTCATTCAAATTAGTTGTAGATTCACTTCTCAGCCTGTGTAAGGGCTATTTGACGCAGGCCTCCACAGTCACCTGACTGTGGAGGCAATCCAGATGGTTTTGTGATGATTTGGACCACAGAGTGAAGTGAAGAGGGCAAACAAATGCTAAGTCATCATCATGGATCTCCTTCAAGACATGTGTGAAGACCTGTTCAATCACTACCGTCTTAGAAGCACATCAAGAGAATGCCAAGAAGTGTGCGAAGGCAGTAATCAGAGCAAAAGGTGCTACTTTGAAGAACTGTAGAATATAAGACATAATTTTCAGTTGTTTCATAACGTTTTACTACGTACAGACATAATTCCACAATGAGTTTATTCATAGTGTTGATAGCCCTTCAGTGTGAAACTACAATATTTCATAGTGCAAATAATGGAAAATATGAAATAAAAAACAAAACTTTGATGAAAAAGGAGTGCGCAACTTTTTTATACATTGTCAAATGCTTTCATTATTACTTTCCCTTCTCACCTCAGAAGGGCAGAGGAGAACTATATGATTATACACTTCTAGAACACCCACCAATATCACAGCTACTACAAAGTCTTTAGCTATATAGCTTAAACATAACTTGTTGAAAAAAAAACGTATATGTTTGTATTTTTATAATTTTTTTTTTCATTTGTTAGTGTGTGTATGTATGTAACATCTCTTATGCAATCACTTCAAAAGTTTAATGTCCAAACACATTGATTAAACTTTGAACTCTAAATAAAGTGTTTGGTGAACACCCGTCCCTATTCCGAACAACACAACACAGACGCCAAGCAGCATCCAAGTCTACAAATCATTTTCACATTTATTTGAGAAGAAAATTATAATTCTTTATAAATCTCTTTATATATTCTTTCTAAATAATTTTCCCCAGGTTACCAGAACGGAGTGCCAAGTTGTTCCCAGTGCCCTACGATCCACACTCATGCCAGAAAGCATCACTTACTCTACCCCCTCACAGACAAGGCCCATCCCGCCAAGCACTGATGTGCTCCCAAAGGCTGGCACCCAAAGGAGAACCCCAACCACACCCAGCATCAGCAGCAGCACAGCAACATGGACTTTATAACGTCCCCGGACCATGGCATGTCAGGGTAGCACTGATCACAGACACCAGCCGGGACAAGGTCCAAAGTGAAAGCAGACTGACACATGATTGGGTTTATGTCGAATGGCGCTAATAACAATGAGTGGGAATGACTCAAGGATTTACTGGTTGGATTTTGTATCTAGATCGAAACAAGAATCCCAATAATAGTGATCCTAAATAATTAATAAAACTAAAATAACCTAACTTTCGAAACCACAAAAATTATATATCCATAGTTAGTTGTTTCTCTCTCTCAAAACTCTTTACCTTCCATTGATAGTTTTATCACATGTAAGTATGTTTTGCCTCTTCACACCTTTAACTTATGCTTTTCAGTGAAAAAAGAGAGTACTCTCAAGCCAATCAGCTCTCAGTAATGTAAAGACACAGTTGTTTTCATAGATGAAGACAGCAGTTGGGTTCTGATTTGTTCCACAAAATGTTACTTAAACAAAATGATTGGACCTATTAATAAAGGTTTTGGGCAAAGTAAGAAAAATAGAGACAACACCATAAAATATGTTGCCTTTATGTTTTGTGTGGCAGAAAAGCCAGGAAGCGTCAGCATCCAGCAGAGTCCTCCTCCAGGCCCCCAACACAACCAGCCTCCCCCTGTGGCTCGCGCTAAGCAGAGCTCTGTACCAGTACATTGGTCAGACAACCGATGAGATTCAGCTTCGAAGTCAAAGACGTCCTTTGAACTGCTCAAAGAAGGTAAGTAAGGTAGACAACCATGGATTGAAATCAATTTCATTAAGTGGTTCTCACCCGCCGCTCCTCGGACTTAACATCCACTCACATTCCTGTTCAAATCTTCCTCTAAATGGCGTAGCCCTGGAGGACTAAAAGGGCGTGAACGAGACGGGCCCGTTTACATTGCTTCTGGCGGGGGCGGCCTGACGTCAGGTCCAACTTCTGTGCCAGTGTTGGCGCCAGATTCAAAATTCAAAGGAGAGAAAATACAGGTCGCCAGCAGATGCGCCTCACAGCAGAACGTTTTAGAGGCAAAAGTCTGACCTAATCTCTCTCAACAACAACAAAAAAGGAGGAGAGGAGGAAAAGATAGAGATAGAGTCTGACTTTCTGCCTAAAACCGGTCTGTGAGGCCCATCTGCTGCGACCTGTATTACACATTGAATTTAAATCTGGCGCAACATGGCACAGAGTTGGACCTGACGTCCAGCCGCCCCCGCCCAAGCAATGTAAACGGCCCAGTCTCGTTCCACCCCCCTTTAGTCCTCCAGGCTACGCCCATCTTAGAGGAAGATATGAACAGGAACTGTGAATGACTTAAGCTCCGAGGACGTGGGGTGAGAACACTTAATGACAATGATTTCAATCCATGGTAGTCAACATTTTTTTCAACCTTTTATTATTTTTAATTTTTTACTTATGTCGTACTTACCTTCTTTTGAGCATTCAAAGACGTCATTGATTTCGGAAGCTGATCTCATCGGTGCCTGACCAATGACTGGTACGAGAGCTTGCAGCGCGGTGCCACAGGGGGAGGCTGGGTTTGGGGCTGGAGGAGGCCACTGGCCTGATCTGCGCTTCCTCTGCTTTCTGTCACACAAAACATAAAGGCAACATATTTATTGTGATTGTCTCTATACTTCTTTTGCCCCAAAACCTTTATTAAAAAGGTCCAATCATTCTTGTTTAAGTAACATTTTGTGAACATATCAGAACCAACCATGCTGTCTTCATCTAGAAAAACAATGCTGTCTTTTACATACTGGGGGAGAGCTGATTGGCTTAGAGAGTACTCCTCTTTTCACTGAAAAAGCAAAGTTAAAGGTGGAAAGAGGCCAAAACTACTTACATGTTGAAAACTAACATTGGAAGTAAAGAGTTTTGAGAGAGAAAAACAATAATCTATGGATTTATTAAATTTTGTGGTTTTCCAAGGTAGGATATTTTAGTTTTATTATTTATTAGGATCACTTTTATTTGGTATCTTGTTAGTCTTTAGACAATACACAAAAAATCCAACAGTAACTCCGTGACATTCCCACTCATTGTTTACTAGTCCATCGACATAACCCACATCATGTGGTCAGTCTTGCTACACTTTGGATCATGTCCCGCTGTCTCTGTGACTCAGTGCTCACCCTGTGACATGCCCTGGTCCGGACGTTCATAAAGTCCATTTGCTGTGCTGCTGCTGACTGGGTGGGTTGGGCGTTCTCCTTTGGGTGCCCACTTTGGGGAGCACAGTGCTGGTGGGATGCCCTTGTCTGTGAGGGTAGAGTAAAGGGATGCTTTCTGGCTGAGTTTGAGTGGTACTGGGAAACTTGGCACCTCCGTTCTGGAACCTGGGGAAAATTATTTAAAGAATGAATATATAAAAGATATTTAAAAAAGAATTATAATTTACTTCTCAGACTAATGTGAAAATGATTTGTAGCTTGGATTGCTGCTTGTTGTCTGTGTGTTGTGTTCAGGAATAGGACGGTGTCTCACAACACTTTTATTAAGAGTACAATGGTTTTTAATCAATGTGATTGGACAAATTAAACTTTCTGAAGTCTATTGCAATACCAGAGATGTAAGACATACACACCCTAAAAAATAGAAAAAAAAAATATAAAAAAACAAACATTTTAAGTTTTTTTTTTACAAGTATGTTTAAGCTATAATGCTTAAAGATCTTTGTAGTAGCTGTGATAAAGGTGGGTAGTTCTAGAAGTGTATAACATATTACGTTCTCCACGTGCCACTGAAGGTGAAAGTAATAATGAAAGCCATATACCCACTGTAATAAAAAAAGTTTGGACACACCTTCTCAATCAAGATTTGTTATATATTCATATTTTTTCATTATTTTCACGATGAAAAATTGTAGTTTCACACTGGACGGCATCAACTTGAATTAACTCATGTGGAAATTATGTATGTACTTAAGTAAAAAAGTATGAAACAACTGAAAATATGCTTATATGCTAAGTTCGTTCAAAGTAGCACTTTTGCGTCTGATTACTGCTTCGCACACTCTTGGCATTCTCTTGATGAGCTTCAAGAGGGTCGTGATTGAAAAGTCTTCCAACGTCTGAAGGAGATCCCTGAGATGCATAGCATTTGTTGGCCCTTTCACCTTCACTCTGTGGTCCAACTCATCACAAAACCACTGATTGCCTCCACAGTCTGTGACTGTGGAGGCCCTGGTCAACTAGCCCTTACACAGCTGAGAGTGAATCTAAAACTCATTGAATGACAAAGCATCCAAACTTTTGGTCTGTACTGTATATGTCAGTCTGTCTTCTGTATTGACGTAGTTCAGTGATTCTCAAAGTGGTGGTAAGCGTAAATCACTGGTACGCGGGGCTCCCCCTAGTGTATGCCAAAAATGAGAAAAATAAATATAATATAATATTAAATATTAAAGTATAATATATGACTATAGTATATATATATGAGGCTGGCAAACGATTAATTTTTTTAGTTGATTAATCGCATAGTAATGGTGAAAAACTCACGATTAATCGCATTTGTTAACATTACTATTTCAAATCCACTCCAATTGAAGTTAAATGCAGATTTCAAATGTAATAGACACATTTTTATTCATACGAAATGTACTTAAGAGTAACTACACACCAAATCAACTTTTTTTACTTAAATCACAGCCTAAATATTTTTCCTATATGCTCCTACATGTCCTGGCCATATATTTACCATATTAATCCAAATTAGTTAAAATTCTCACTTTTGAGCCTAACCGTCTGTGTGGCGCCCCTCATCTATGTTTTCCGTGTCACTACATTTGAATTTGTTTCCTGACTCTCATTGGCTCTTGAGTTCCCCTAGTTTTCTGTTGGGACGCAGGTCTTCCCGGCCTCTGCTAAAAGTCTGTTTTTGACATTGCTCACAACCTTCTACTTTATTGGGTACAACCAACAAGAGTTGACACGTCAATGCATTAATGCATTTAAAAATTATTTTTTTACGCGTTAATGAACACGTTAATTTAACGTGAATTAACGCATAATTTGGACAGCCCTAATATATATAATATATATATATATATACCTATATATATTAATGTATTTTTTTTACTTTATATAAACCAGGAACGTCCATTGAGATTAAGGACCTCATTTATCAAGGAGTCTAAATAAAAGTCACATACCATTACAGGATTACTGACTGTGTCAAAGCAAGTGCTATCCTGTTGTGTACCTTTTGCTTTCTGTTACAGCAACTCGTGGTGCAGGAATTGTCACAGTTTTCATCTCTGGTTTTGAGCCCGAAGTGGTTTACAGTTGGGACGGGGAACAAACTGAACTCTCATTTGTTTTCCTAGGTCGGTGAACTAACTTAGTTTGAAAAGCACACCCAAGCGGAGTTTACCGATCCTCTATACTTACTGTATAAGAGATAAGGGAAAGGGCTGGGAGAGGGTCTGCCTTGGTTGATGATGGCTGGCGGGAGTCACTTGAAGTACCCATGGTTGTCCAAGCAAGCTAGTTGTCGGCTGAGTTTTTAAGAGGCTGAACCCCTGAAAAATCGGTTGGATCACGGAACGGGTTTAGGCAACGTCTTTAGGCAGGGGCAACTGGTGTAACCAAAGCCCAAATTGAGTCCCATTTGTCATTTGTCCTGAGCTCCACGCCTTTCAGCCTGGTTATCAAGGGGAAGGCTTATGTCCTATTATAACATCAACATTACCAGAAAATATTACGGTTACGGTTCTTGAAAAACATCTGAACAAAACTATTTGATCTTGATGCCGAAGCGCAGAAGAGACACATTGTGTCATGTCAACTTTTTGGAACATTTGCAATGTCAGTTTTCAAGTTTCATTAAATCGTATGCGCAATCAATGCGGTAGGGGCGTTCATCCCTTCTTCCTCTTTGCTATCACTTAGCAGGTGGCGTGTCCAGCATGCAGGAATAACACTGGCAAGAAAGGATCCTCACCACCCACCGTGCTAAGCCCACCGGGACAGCACGGTGGAGAGCCTATGACCCTGGTCCTATAGACGGCAAGGTGCCCTGTAAGTGGATGGATGCCATGTCCATGTCGCCTTTTTCAGGGAGGGGGACCGCAGCGGCTGACAAAGCCAGCTAAATATGCAGTTCAGAGGACGAACTGAAAGCAGCCAAGACCCTGCACAGAGATATTAAACAACTCCTTCTTGAGGCAGCACCCCCGCACACTCCTGCACGGACCAAGTGTCTCCAGCCCACTCTGAGACACTGCGCGAGTGCGCTAACTCCTGTGTCACGGAATTTTCAACGCCTCTCTGCAGTCCCTGCCATGTCCCGGCCTGCTTCAAAACCACCATCATTGCCCCCGTCCCGAGAAGCCCAGGATCACAGGACTCAATGACTACAGACCTTGTAGCACTTACGTCTGTCGTCATGAAGTCATTTGAACGCCTGGTCCTCCCATCTCAAGGCCCCACTACTCCCCCCTCCCTGGACCCCCTGCAGTTCGCCTACAGAGCCAACAGATCTGTAGACAACGCCATCAACTGGCCCTCCGACCACTCCTACAGCACTTGGACTCCCCGGGGACCTACGGCCAGGGACCTGTTCGTGGACTTAAGCTCTGCCTTTCAACACATCCTCCATCCCTGCTCCCGGACAAGCTCCCCACCACAACGTGCCCGTTTTTCCTCCTGCAAGTGGATCACTGACTGTCTGACATGGACTGTAGCAGCGAGTGCGTCTGGGAAAGAATGTCTCGGAATCTCGTTAATAAATACAGGATCCCCACAGGCTGTGTTCTTTCTCCCTGCTCTTTTCCCTGTACACCAACCACAAGCACCTCCCGCCACAACTCTGTGAAGCAGCTCAAGTTCCGCGGATGACACTCCCGCATTGGACTCATCTCCAAAACGATGAGTCCGGCTCTACAGGAGGTAGGTGGAACCGGCTGGTGTCCTGGTGCAGTGGTAACAACCTGGATCTGAACGCCCAGGAGACAGTGTAGATGATTGTGGAATTCATGGAAGAGCACTGTCCCCCCGCCCCCCCTTCCGTGATGGACTCTCCCCTTCCAGTTTCCCCGGGCACCCCATCACCCCAGAACTCAAGTGGGAGCTGACATCAGCTCCTCATCAAGAAGGCCCAGCAGAGATGACTTCCTGCAGGCAGCTCAGGAAAGCAGCTGCCTGCACAGATGTTGGTGCCGTTCTACACGCCATCATCGAGTCATCGCACCTCCTCCTCACCGGGGGTGTGGTTCGCTGGAGCCCACAGTCAGGGACAAACAGAGACTACACGCATTGATGCGCTCTGCAGGAGGAATGTGATTGGGCCGCAGCCTCCATCGCTGCAGACCTGTACGTCGCCCGAGCTCGAGCCGTGCTGGACGTATCACAGCCGACCCTCTCACCCTGCACATGGACTAGTCCAACCACTGCCCCTTAGGCAAGGAGACTGCGGTCCATCAGAACTAGAACCTCCCGACACAAGAACAGTATTCTTCCCCTCGCGTTGGACTCTTGGAACACTCCTTAACCTGTCCCCCCGCCCTTTATAAAGTCACTTACGGCCCATTCATAACGTCACTTTACTTCCAGTTACTGCTGTCACCTTACATGTGGCAACCATGTGCACTTGTATATTGTAAATAGTAACGTAACTCTTTTCTAAATTTAAATGTATTCCTTAGAAGTGTTTTTATTCGTTATTTTATTTTTTATTATTTCTCTCTGACTGTTGCACTGAGCCGAAGCAATTTCCAAGTCTGGGACTTCCTGTTACTTACGAGCAATAAAAAAGATTCTGATTCTGATTATGAGTATGCAATAAATGCCCTACGAGGGTTCTGAACATTGGCCGTTGTCCTCCCCTTCTGTTTATGTTACGCCTAGAGCCTGGGTCGTAACAAGTTAGTGGGGGGGGGGGGGGGGGGGGGGGATATATATCAAAAGTATTTTCCCAGTTCTGTCGGGCAAGGGAACAGAGAACAACAAAAGATCATGTGATCGCAAACCATATGAACCAACATCCTACTTTGTGTGGAGTAAAATGGCAGATGTACTGTAAGAGGCCAGCCAGACCTAGCCGTATAAACAAAAGTGCACCCGTGTCCAAACCCCTCTGGTGACAAAGACGCCATCCCACGCGTGATAGAATTCACCAGGTGGTGATCAAGGCTTTTACAGTTTGTAATGAAATTGAAAATTTAAATTGAATCAATTATTTAAGTACAGGTTTTAGTTGTTTCTTTCTCTATATTTAAGCACAGTTATACTGTTGAAAATGAGTAAAATGTTACAATGGCTCCTATATTTAAATTATACTTCTTTAGGATTGAACCTCTGCCGTGTTCTGGATGAATACTTAGCTTACAACGCAACGTCATGTTGGTCTTTTTTGGTGGTAACTTGGAGAGGAAAGAATTGTCTGAGGTTGGTACATGGTGCAAAAGTTTGAGAACCACTGACGAGTTGATGCCAGCTGCCAAAAGCTGTACAGAATGTGAATTGCAATAATTCTTTGTGTGTGTAAAAAAAGATGGACCTGTTACGTGTTGCTGTTTGGTTACGTGTTGATTCTGATACTGAGGTTTTCCTCCTCAAGTGGAGGATTACAGTCTCATTAGGTCTTGTTCTCATGAGGGAAGGATGGAGCATGCAGTGAGATACAGAACGGATTTGTGCAGCATGTGTGGTAATCGCGGTCACTGTATCAGACTATTGCGAGAAGAGACAGCAAGATGCTCAATAATGTACCACCCTTAGCTAAGATTCATTTAGCAAATGCAAGTATTTAATAGTTACCTATGTATCTTAAGTTTCTACGAATAGTGCGTATCCCATTAGGACTTCGCAAGTGGGATCTCGCTCGTGACCCCCAGGTCACACTGCCAGAGAGATCAAATAATTTGCTCCAATCACCAGCCACCCTCCTCTATAAAGGCCCGCCCCTGCACCCAGCCGCCCCCCTCTTGAAATCTGCCAAGCCGGGCGGCCTGGATGGGCTTCGAGCTAAGGACTACGCACCTATACGTAGAACTAAGTTACATTAGGTAACATTATCTAACGTCAATGGTGCTACGTCCCTTAGGACTTCGGATGAGTGGGACACAGACTGACTACATGACGACCAAACAAGCAAAACCAAGTACCGGAACCTGTAGGATGCCTCTCCAGGAGCTCCTGAACCAGGGGCGGAAAGTCAACCGTAGGCCCCTCAGAGGAGGACCTAACGGTGAACTCAGTCCCTGGCACTCAGCACGGAAGGGCCACCGTCCGGTCCGACACATCCAAAAGATAAGACCGACGAAAAGAAGAGGACGCCCACGCCCAAGATGCCCGCACGACAGACGTCACTCAGACCGACGCCACCCCCTGAGGAGGCCGAAGAGGCCGCCCCCCCACGTGTGGAATGCGACCTGAAGCCCACCGTGGGGCCAGACCCTGCGCTGATACGCCCGCCGCACAGCCGTGGCAACCCCAGTGCGCCAGCCCGGAGCCACAGCGGGCGCCCTGTTCTTGGGGCCCAGACACACAAACCTGAATGACGACGTCAGGGCCAAGTAATGCCTCAGCATTCGACAGGACACGAAGTGCCGACCCTCACTCCTCGGGGAGGCATGCGGTGGCGGACAAAAGCCCCTAACCTGATAACTCTCGACCTAAAGGCCGACGTGATGACCTTGGGAGAAAGGCCGATTGGGCCACAATACCACCATGCGTCGCCCTCCACAAAGACAGGCAAGACGCATGGACAAGAGAGCGCACACAAGATTCCGCCCGCCCTCTAGCAACGCCAACGCAGGCAAGAGCCGTCTAAAAAGCGACAAACTCGGGACTCGCCTCCGCCGCCGGTTCAAAAGGGCGGACCCGACAGCCCCTAAGGACCACCCTGGGTCCCAAACCGGGGGCGTTTTCTCTGGAGCTGGGGCTATCCATCCTGCGCGCCCCCCGCAGAAACGTTTTAACCAACGGATGAGAACTGCGCTGTGAACCCCCCGAACATCCGCGTGACCCGATGTAGAATGCTGCCGCGAACACCGCCAAGGGGTCGGACAGCCCTCCCTTTGTCAAAAAGCTCTGTAGTAATCCCAGGACCCCTCCGCGGCAACGCCTGGGATCCCAGGGAACAGAACCAACACCAGTCGCTGAAGAGACCTCCACCTCGTGCGTAGGCCTCACAGTGGACGGCGCCCTTCGAGCCCCCTGATGGTCTCCACCACCGCAGGGGAGAACCCAGGTCTACGAGTTCCTCCTCTCACCTCCAAAACCCCGAGGCCAGCGGCCCGATTATCGGGCGTGAAAACAGGTTCCCCCCCCCTGGACTAGAGCCCCGGCTCGTCCGGGAGGGCCAGGGCTCCATCACCGCCAGCCCCTCTGGAGGGGGATACCAGCGGACTGTCCGGAGACCACCAGATCACCGAGCCTCCTCCTCCTGTTTCGATTCCCCGCAGCAGGACCGGCAGGAGACGCCACTGGTGGGAAAAGCGCACAGCAGGCCCTCTGGCCAGGGGTAATGAGGCCAGAGCCCCAGTGCCTAGTGGCGCTCGTCGCGGCCCCTACAGCTAACCAGGACGGGCACGTGCGTTTTCTGTCACTTGCGAAAAGGTCAACCACTGACGCCGAACCTCCGCCAGATCTCCGCAGCTACCGTGGGGGCCAGGCCCCACTCGTCTGGATGGGCCCCCCCTGGACATCCTGTCGGCCCCCACGGTCCGGACCCCCGGGCGTGGCGCGCCCTGAGAGACAGGATGAAGCGCTGCCACAGCACGTCCAACGCGTCGCCATGCGATGGGTGCGTTCGGAGAAGTGCGAGCGAACCCCTGCGCAATGTTTCTCCACCATAGATCTGTCACAAACCTGTGCTCCCTCCAGATTGCTGTAACATAGTCTGTGAGGGTCGGAACGGGAGCTGGAACACGAGACTCACGGCCCCGCCCTCTCCTGTGTTTCCTCGCAGGAGGGGGTGGACGAAAGGGCCGGGGGCCCCTGCGTCACCACCGTGAGCGCCGGGGGCGGTCACATGTCCTGCAGGCCCGACGTCATAAGTACGGGACTGCTCATCCCACGTGACTCGGCTGCTGTTGCCCCCCCCTGGCTCTTGCCTCAGGAGGGGGGGGCGCAGCCCCTGGAGTGGGCAACCCCGTATTTAAAGCCTTGACGCTCAGAGATGCTAAAACACGCGTTCGGTCCGAAGCAACACACCACTACTCACTCAGATCCCTCCGCCTGACCTCTCTCTGGAGGGCATAGTAGATCTGAGGGCCGGACGCGTAGCTCGCTGTAGCGGACTGCAACCTGCTTCTGGGGGCGGCAGGCCTAGCGAAAGCAACGTATGGTGCTCGGAGAAGTAACACAAATCAGAATTCACATTATTTTGACATGTTACATACCCCCAAATGAGACTCTAGAAACAGTAATGATGAAATGCCGGTCGGGGGCCCTTTATTGAAGAAAACTTTCCACCCCGACCTCCTCTGCCAGAGGGAGTCGGAGTTGGGTGCGTTGCTCCCGCGAGCCACCCTGGGTCTGGTCTGGACCCGGGGCCTCGTCGAGGGGGGACGATGACAACAGAGCCGCGGATACGGGTCAGGATGCCACCCGGCGAACGCTCTCGCCTCGGTCCCGGCTCCGTGATGTTGGTGGGCCTCGCGCCTTCGTGCGAAGTGCGGGGACCCTAGCCTAGCCCGATCGTTGGCTGCAGACTCCCGTCTCGCCACCAAGGCCTGCATTCCGGGCCGAAGAGGACTCTGAGAGATGGGCAGGTCCAGCAGCTGCCATCGTCTCCGTCCTCCCTGATATTAAGCCAGCCCAAGCCAAAGGTGCCTGGCCCCGACATGGGCTGACAGCATGGCAGCGCCACCGTCCACGGCGTAGCGTCTGCAACATCGCAGAAGCGCCGCCGAGGTGGACTTCGCCTGTGACAGGAGGTCTCCACTGAGCGCCTGCCAGAAGAGAGCGACCTATTCGGGGCCCCCGTGATGAATGCCATGTTTTAGCCAATGCGACACAAAAACCCTGGTTGGCCTCATGGCATAACATCTAACCACACGCAAGACATCCTGTCCCGCTCGGAGGGAAGAGAGGTCTGGTGCCGGCAGTGGGCGGCGCCAGTAGGGGTATAGCCCTCCAGGGTGCCACAGCCAACCCTCTAAAAATATCCCTTTCCACCCCCATGCCCCCTCGGAAGACGGCAAAGTAATAAGGTTATCTTGAGATCTTCGGGGACACTTTTTCCGCCAAAAGAAGCTAAAAATTCGCCACGGTTTACCCCCGTCTGTGAACGCACCTGACTCCGCGTGGAGCGTTTAATATAATACAATCCATGGAGTGGAGCAGTGTCTGTATGCTAATCTTTGGGTTGTTGACTCAGGTGTGCCAAGCCCCGACGATTCCAAGATGGCGCCCCTATCAAATGAAGGTTGTGCTCATGGAGACCTCCTGTCACAGGCGCGACCACCTCGGCGCGATTCTGCGCGATGTGCAGAAGAAAGACGCTAGCCGTGGGACGTGGGCCGCTCCATGGCTGCAGCCCAAGTCGGGGCCAGGCACCTTTGGCTTGCTGGCTAATATCAGGGAGGCGGAGAAGAGGCAGCTGCTGGACCTCTGCCCATCCTCTCAGACGTCCCCTCTCGGCCCCGGACATGCAGGCCTTGTGGCGATACTGTAGTCTGCAGCCAACGACTACTCGCTGAGGCTAGCCCCGCACTTAGCACCGAGGCGCGAGGCCACCAACCATCACGGCGCCGGGACTGAGGCAGAGAAGCGTTCGCCCTGGAGCATCCCTGACCGAATCCCGCGCTCTGTTGTCCATGCGTCCCCCCTCGACGAGCCCCGGCATTCCAGACAGACCCCGGTGGCTCGCGGGAGCAACGCACCCACATGCCGACCTCCCCCGATGGGCAGAGGAGGGTCGGGTGGAAGTTTTCCCTTCAATAAAGGCCGACCGCATTTCAGCATTACTTGTTTCTAGAGTCTCATTTGGGGTGTATGTAACTAGTCAAATAATGTGAATTCTGATTGTGATTATACTTCTCGAGCACATAACGTGCTTTCGCTAGGCCTGCAGCCTCCAGAGCAGGGTTTTTTGCATGTGCGCGAGTCAGACGCGACTACGAGCTATCCGGCCCGCAGAATCCATACTAATGCCTCCCAGAGGAAGAGGTACAGGCGGAGGGATCTGTGGAGTAGTGGGTGTGTGTGCTTCGGCCGAACGCGTGGTTAGCATCTCTGAGGCTACAAGGCTCATACGGGGTTTCCACTCCCGGGGCTCGCCCCCCCCTCCTTGAGGCATGAGCCAGGGGGGGGCAACAGCAGCCGAACACGTGGGATGAGCAGTCCCGTACTTATGATCGTCGGGCCTGCAGGACAATTGTGACCGCCCCCCGCGCTCACGGTGTGACGCAGGGGCCCCCCGTCCCTTTCGTCCAACCCCCCCCTCCCGGCGAATGGGGGGGGGGGGGGGGGGGCAACACCAGGATAGGGCGGGCCGTGACGGCTCGTGATTCCAGCTCCCGTTCCGCCGCCTCACAGACTTCTACAGCATCTGGAGGGAGCAAGTTTGCTGACAGATCTATGGCACGGAGAAAACAATGCGCAGGGGTTACAACGCTCCTGCAATTCTCCCGAAAGCCACCACCATCGCATGGCGACGGGTGACGCTGCTGTGGGCAGCGCTCACCTCCTCTCTCAGGGGCGCCCATGTCCGGGGGTCCGGAACCGTGGGGGCCGACATGATGGTCCCAGGGGGGGCCCACTCCAGGACGAAGTGGGCCTGGCCCCGGCGGGTAGCTGCGGAGATCTGGCCCCCCCGGGGGGGGAAGGGGGGGGTCGGCCGTCAGTGTGTGGACCTTTTCGCCAGTGCAGAAAACGCACAGTGCCCGTCCGGTTCGCCTTAAGGGACCGCGGACGAGCCGCCTCTAGGCATGGCCTCTGGGCTCATTACCCCTGGCCAGAGGGCCTGCTGTGCGCTTTCCTACCATGCGTCTCCTGCCGGGTCCTACTGCTGCGGAGGATCGAACAGAGAGGAGGTCGGTGATCCTGTGGCTCCGGACAGTCCGCTGGTTCGCCTTCCTGAGGGCAAGGCAGGTGATGGGGTGGAGCCTGGCCCTCCCGGACGAGCCGGGGCTCTAGTCCAGGAGGGGGGAACACTGTTTTCACGCCCGATAATCGGCCGCAAGGCTCTGGGTTTGGAGGCTGGAGAGGCCGGAGCCTCGTAGACCTGGGTCTTCCCCCTGCGGTGTGGAGACCATCTGGGGGCGAGGGCGCCGTCCCAAATGTGAGGGGGCCTACCGCCACGAGGTAGGCTCTTCAGCGACTGGAGGGTTTCTCGTTCTGGGATCCCCAGGTTGCCCGCTGGAGGGGGTCCTGGATTCCTACAGAAGCTTTTTGACAAAGGGAGTGGCTGTCGCCACCTTGCGGTGATCGCAGAAGGCAGCCATACATCGGGACACGACGGATTCGGGGGTTTTCACAGCCCGATCTCATCCGTGGTTAACCGTATCCTGCGGGCGCGCAGGAGAGGCCCCCGCTCCAGAGACCGCCCCCGTTTGGGACCCTCAGGGTGGGTCCTTCGGGGCTGTCGGGTCCGCCTTTTGAACCGCGGCGGGAGGCGAGAGTCCCGAGTTTGTCGCTTTTAGACGGCCCTCTTGCGGCCGTTGGGCGTCTGCTAAAGGGCGGGTGCGAACTTGTTGCGCTCTCTTCCATACGCGTCTTGCCTGTCCCTTTGGAAGGGCGACGGGCATGGAGTATAGTGGCCCCAATCCGGCCTTTCTCCCCAAGGACATCACATCGGCCTTTAGTCAGAGTCATCAGTATTTAGGGCTTTCTATCCGCCAACCGACTCCGCTTGCCTGCCCCCAGGAGGAGCGGCCGGCACCTTCTGTGTCTGTCGAATGCTTGAGGCAATTTACTGGCAGTACGTCGTCATTCAAGGTTTGTGTGTCTGGCCCAAGAACAGGGCGCCTGCCCCCCTTGGTCGGTCTCAGCGGCTGGCGCACTGGGATTGCCACGGCTTGTGCGGCGGCGTAATCAGACCAGGGACCTGGCCCCCCCTGTGGGGCTTCAGGTCGCATTCCCACTCGTTGGGGTGGCGCCTCTACGGCCCTCCTCAGGGGGCCGTCGTCGAGGACGTCCTGCCGGCGGCGTCTTGGGCTACGTCTCTCTTTCTTCCTCGTTCTGGTCTTATCCTTTGGAGTGTCGGACCCGTTCGGTGGCCCCATTCCGTGCTGAGTGCTGCGATCTGAGTAAACCAGTTGGTTCCCTCCCTCTGAGGGGGCCTTCGGTTGACTGTTCCGCCCTGGTTCAGAGCTCTTGGGAGAGGCAACCAACAGTGCGTACTTGGTTTGTTTGTTTGGTCGGTCAGTAGTCCACGTCGTGTACCCTCTATCGAAGTCTCAAGGACGTAGCACCATGACGTAGAATTAATAGCTACCGTAATGTTAACTAAGTTCTACAATAGGTCTAGTCCCCTTAGCTACGAGCCCATCAGGCCAGCCCGGCTTGGCAGAGTTCAAGAGGGGTTGCGGCTGGTTCAGGGGCTGGCTTTATTAGAGGAGGGAGGCTGGTGATTGGAGCCAAATTAATTTTGATCTCTCTGGCGTGTGACCTGGTGTCACGATCGATATCCACTAACTAGCGAGAGTCCTAAGTGACACGCACACTATTCGTAGAACTTAATTAACATAGGTAACTATTTAAATACTTGCCAATTTGGCTAAAATGAATCATTAGCTAAGGGTGGTACCATATATTTACTTTGCCTGTCTCTTCAACGACAATATTCTGATACAGTGACCGCATAACAACACATGCTGCACAAATCCGTCTGATATCTCCGACTCATGCTCCATCCGTCCCCTCCCTGAGAACCAGACCTAAGAGACTGTAACTCCTCCACTTGAGGATAGGACACCTCAGAATCAGAATCAAACCCCACGTAACCAACACGCAACCCACGTAACAGGTCCATCTTTATTATAACACACACAAAGAAATTATTTGAAATTCACAATCTGTACAGCTTTTTGGCAGCTGGCATCAACTAACTCAGTGGGGTTTCTCAAACTTTTGCACCATGTACCACCTCAGAAAATACTTTCCTCGCCCAATACCAACCAAAAAAGACCAACACTATACAGTTTGCTTAGTAAGCCTAAGTTTCATCAAGACCAAGGCAAGGTTTGCCATTTCCCTAAAGAAAGTATATTTAATATTGTGAGTCCATTGTTAACATTTTACTCATTGTTCACACCAGTACAACTGTGCATAACTATAGGAGAAAGAAAAAACAAAACACTGTACTTAAATAATGATACACATTTAAATTTGCAATTCATTACAAACTGTAAAGGCCCGTGACTCACCACTCTGTGAATATAAAACCTCGAGTGGGATGGCCTTCCTTTGTCCCCCAAGGGTTTGCACGGGGTGCAACTTTTGTTTTATTAGGCATGGTCGGCTGGCCTCTTACTGTACATCTGCCTTTACTCACACAAAGAAAGTTTGGTTCATATGTGCGATCAAAATGATCTTTTTGTGGTTCCTCTGTTCCCTTTGCCCCACAGAACTGGGAAAAATAACTTTTGTATAGTGGTACGACCACGGCTCAAGGCCGTAACCATAAACAGAAGGGAAGAGACACCGGCAATGTTTCAGAACCCTCGTAGGGGCATTTAGTGCATACTAATAGCAAATTCAAATCCTTTTAGTGCCACGTTAAGTAACAGGAAGTTCACAGACCTTGGAAATTGCTTCGGCTCAGTGCAAACAGTCAGAGAGAAATAATAAAAAATAAAAATAAAGAATAAAAAAAACACTTCTAAAGAATACATTTATCTTTAAACATAGAGTTACAGTTACTATTTACAATTATACAAAGTGCACATGGTGCACACAATGTAAGGTGACAGCAGTACGTGAAGTAAAGTGACGTATGATGGGCAGTAAAGTGACTTTATAAAGGGCGGGGGGGACAGGGGGACAGGTTAAGAAGTGTTCAAGAGTCCAACAGCAGAGGGGAAGAAACTGTTCTTGTGGCGGGAGGTTCTATGTCCTGATGGACCGCGCCTCCTGCCTGAGGGGAGATGGGTGGAATAGTCCATGTGCAGGGTGAGACGGGGTCGGCTGTTGACGACCAGAGTCAGGGCGAATACAGGTGCAGCAGGCTGCGGCAATCACTTCTCTGCACAGCCGGCCTCGTGTAGGTCTCTTTGTCCTGACTGTTGCCATCCACGAACCCCACGGGACGGAAGGAGGTGAGGATGACTCGATGATGGCCGTGTAGAACTGCACAACATATGTGCACCGGGGCTGCATGGCTTTCCTGAGCTGCTGCAGGAAGGTACATCCTCTCTGGCCTATCTTGATGAGGGAGCTGATGGTCAGCTCCCACTATGATGTTCCTGGGTGAGGTGGTCGCCCAGGGAAACGGAAGGGGAGAGTCCATACACGTGACGGTTGGGGCCGGGGGGCCAGTGCTATTCCTGAAGTCCCACAATCATCTCCACAGTCTTCTGGGACGTTCAGCTCCAGGTTGTGAACCACTGCACAGCCAATGACACCACGCCGTCCACCTCCCTCCTGGTAAGGCGTACTCATCGTTCTTGGAGATGAGTCCAATGATGGAGGTGTCATCCGCGAACTTGAGCAGCTTCACCAGCGTCCGTGCTGGAGGTGCAGTGGTTGGTGTAACAGGGATAAAGAGCAGGGGAGAAAGAACACAGCCCTGGGGCTCCTGTATTTATAATGGCCGAGAGTCCCGAGAACATTGTCCCCAACGCCCCTCCTGCTTCCTGTCTGTCAGGAAGTCATGATCCACCTCAGTTGGAGCAACGGGACGATTGAACTGGGAGAGCTTGTCCTGGAGCAGGGATGGCAGGATCGGTTGAAGGCAGAGCTTAAGTCCACAACAGGACCCTGGCGTAGGTCCCCGGGAACCAGTGCGTAGGATGTGGTGGAGGGCCAGGTTTGATGGCGTTGTCCTACAGATCTGTTGGCTCGTAGGCGAACTGCAAGGGGTCCAAGAGGGGGGAGGTAGGGACTTGAGATGGAGAGGACTCAGGCCGTTCAAATGACTTCCATGAACGACAGACCGTAAGTGCTACATGTCTGTAGTCATATGGAGTCCTGTGATCCTGGCTTCTTCGGGACGGGGGCAATGATGAGGAATTTGAAGCAGGCCGGGACATGGAAGGACTGCCGAGAGGAGAGTTGGGAAAAATGCAGTGAACACAGGGAGTTAGCTCACTCGCGCAGGTGTCTCAAGTGGCGGGAGACACGTGGTCCGGCCGGAGCTTTGCGGTGTGCAGCCAAGAAGAGTTGTTTTACTATCTCTGTGTGCCGGGACTTTGGCGGCTTTCAGTTCGTAATCCCTGAACTGATATTTAGCTGCTTAGTAGCCGGCTGGCGGTCCCCCTCCCTGAAAGAGCCGACAAAACATGGGCATCCATCCACCTTACAGGCCAACCTTAGCCGTCTATACGGCCCAGGACATAGGCTCTCCACCGTCGCTGCCCGGGTGTGGCTTAGCACGGTGGGGGGTGAGGATCCTTCCACTGCCAGTGTTATTCCTGCATGCTGTCACCCACCTGCTAAGTGATAGGCAAAGGAAAAGGAAGAACGCCCTACACCGCAATGATGCGCATGAATAAAGACACGATTTAACTGAACTTGAAACTGACATTGAAAATGTTCCAAAAGTTACATGACCACAACTGTGTCCTCTTCCAGCGCTTTCCGGGCATCAAGATCAAAAGTTTTGTTCAAATTTTTTCAAGAAACCGTAACCGTAATATTTTGCTTGTAATGTTGATGTTGTAATAGGACATAAAGCCATCACTTTATCCATCAGGCTGAAAGGAGTGGAGCTCAGACAACTGCAAATGGCGACTCCAATTTTTGGCTTTGGTTACACCCATTTCCCCCCTCGCAGAAAGACGTTGCCTAAAACCCGTTACCGGTGATCCAACGATTTTTCAGGCGGTTCAGGACTCTTTAACTCATCAGCCACTAGCTTTGCTTGGACAACCCCTGGTACTTCAAGTGGCACCTCCCTCCGCAGCCAACATCACCAAGGCAGGGACTCCTCCTCACCACGCCCTTACCTATCTCTATAACAGTAAGTAAAGATCGGTAACCTCCTCCGCATGGAGGGGCTTTCAACTAAGTTATTTCACGACCTACAAAACAAAATGAGAGTTCAAGTTGTTCCCCGTCCCAACTGAACCACTTCCGTCCTCCCAAAACAGAGATGAACTGTGACAATTCCTGCACCACCGAGTTACGCTGTAACAGAACGCAAAGGATACACAACAGGAATAGCACGTGCTTGACAACAGTCAGTAATTCTGTAATTGTATGTGACTTTTATTTAGGACTCCCCTTGAAAAAGAGGTCCTTAATCTCAATGGGACTTTCCTGGTTACAATAAGTAAAAAAAATATAATCAAATATAAAAAATAATAAATATATACTATATAAAAAATAATTAATATTAGGGCTCGTTCCAAATATATCGCGTTTAATTCACGTTAATTAACCGGGTTTTCATTAAACGCGTAAAAAAATAGAACGCAGTTAACTGCCATTGACGTGTAAACTCTTGTTGGTTGTACCCAAAAGTAAAGGTTTTTGTGAGCAAGTCAAACAGACTTATACAAGGCTCGGGAAGACCTGCCGTCACAGATAACTAGAACTCAAGAGCCAATGGAGAGTTCCAGGAACAAAATTCAAATGGTATGACAACGAAAACTCATAGAGAGGGCGCCACACATGACGCGATTAGGCTCAAAGTGAGATTTTAACTAATTTTGAGAAAAGGTTCAATATATGGCCAGGACATGTAGGGGAGCACTATAGGAAACATATTTAGCATGTATAAGTAATAGGAAAAAGTTGATTTGGTGTTTAGTTACTCTTTAAGTCCATTTGGTATGAATACCAAAAAGTGTCATTACATGTGAAAATCTCATGTAACTTCAATTGGAGTTGATTTGAAATAGAATGTTAAAAAATGCCGATTATCGTGAGTTAACTCACCATTAATATGGTTCGATTAATCACTAAAAAAATTAATCGTTTTACAACAGCCCTAATCATATATATATATAATAAATATATATATATACTATAATAAAATAAATATGGTATTTTTTATCTTTTGGCATACCACTAGCGGGAGTCCCCCCGAGTTCCAAGTGTTTTACGCGTACCAACACATTGGAGAATCACTGAACACGTCAATACAGACAGACAGACTGACATATACAGAACAGACCAAAAGTTTGGATGCTTTGGCATATCAATGAGTTGTAGATTCACTCTCAGCCTGTGTAAGGCTAGTGACACGGCCTCCACATCACCAGAACTGTGAGGCAATCCAGAATGGTGTTTGTGCGATGAGGGTGGACCCACAGAGTGAAGGTGAAAGGGCCAACAAATGCTAAGCTTCTCAGATCTCCTTCTAAGACTGTTGGAAGACCTTTTCAATCATACCTCTGAAGCTCATCAAAGAGAATGCCAAGAGGTGGTGCCGAAGCAGTAATCAGAAGCAAAATAAGGTGCTACTTTGAAGAACTTAGAATAAAAACAATTTCAGATGTTCATACTTTTTTACTTAAGTACATAAAATAATATCCGACATGAGTTAAATTCATAGAGTTGATGCTTCAGTGGAATCTACAATTTTCATAGTTAAAAAAATGAAAATATGAAAAATAAAAACAAATCTTGAATGAGAAAGGTTGTCCAAAACTTTTTTATAACAGTTGTCAAATGCTTTCATTAGACTTCTCACCTCAGATGGAAGAGGAAACGTAAATATGTTATACACTTCTAGAGACAACCAACCATATCACAGCTACTAAGTGGGGGGTGGGGGTACAAAAAGTCTTAAGCATATAGCTTAAAACATACTTGTAAAAAAAAACTTAAAAGTTGGTCATTTTTTTTATTTTCTTTATTTCATTTTTTAGTTGTGTTGTATGTAATGTAAGCATCTCTGTATTGCAATCTCTTCAAAAGTTTTATTTGTCCAATCACATTGATTTAAACATTGTACTCTAAATAAAGTGTTGTGCTGAGACATGCCGTCCCTATTCCGAACAACACAACACAGACAACCAAGCACAATCCCAGCTACAAATCATATTTCACATTTATTTGAGAAGGTAAATTATAATTCTTTTTTTTTAAATCTCTTATATATTCTTGTCTAAATAATTTTCCCCAGTTACCAGAACGGAGGTGCCAAGTGTTCCTCCCAGTGCCACTCACACTCAGCCAGAAAGCAGCACTTACTCTACCCCTCACGAGACAAGGCCATCCCCCCAGCACTGTGCTCCCAAAGCTGTGGCACCCAAAGAAAACGCCCAACCACAAAACACCCAGCAGCAGCAGCGCGCACAGCAACATGGACTTTAAGAAACAGTCCCGGACACAGGCCTGTAGGTGAGCACATGAGTCACAGAGCAACCAGCCGGACATGTCCCAAAGTGAAGCAGAACTGCCACATGATGTGGTTATGTCGATTGGACTAGTATCAAGAGTGGGAATGACTCCAAGGAGTTACTGTTGGATTTTTTTGTATTCTAAAGTCTAACAAGAATCCCAAATATAAGTGATTCCTAATAAATAAATATAACTAAAATATCCAAACTTTGAAACCACAAAATTAATAAATCCATAGTTTATTGTTTCTCTCTCTCAAAACTCTTTACTTCCATTGATAGTTTTCACATGAATATTTTTTGGCCTCTTTCACACCTTTAACTTAGCTTTTTCAGTGAAAAAGAGAGTACTCTCTAAGCCAATCAGACTCTCTGTATGTAAAAGACAGCATTGTTTTCTATAGATGAAGACAGCCTGTTGTGTCTGATCTTTGTTTACACAAAATGTTACTTAAACAAGAATACTTGGGACCTATAAATAAAGGGTTTTGGGCAAAAAAGAAGAAATAGAGACATACACTATTAAATAGAGGTTTCCTTATGTTTGTGTGGCAGAACGCAGAGGAAGCGCAGCATCAGCCAGAGGCCTCCTCACAGCCCCCACACCCCACCTCCCCTCTGTGCAAGCCGCGCTGCAGAGCTCTGTACCAGTACATTGGTCAGGACACCGATGAGAATTCAGCTTCGAAGTCAATGACGTCCTTTGAACTGGCTCAAAGAAGGTAAGAAAGGTTTGACTACCATGGATTGAAATCATATTCATAAAGAGGTTCTCACCCCCGCTCCTCGGATCTTACGCACTCACATTCCAGGTTCAAACTTCCTCTAAAGGGCGTAGCCTGGAGGACTAAAAGGGGCGTGAACGAGACTCTGGGCCGTTACATTTGCGTCTGGGCGGCGGCGGCTGACGTCAGTCCAACATCTGAGCCAGTGTTGGCGCCAGATTTCAAAATTCAAATTGTAGTAATACAGGTCGTCCAGCAGATGGCGCCTCACAGACGGTTTTAGGGCAGAAAGTCTGACTATCTCTCTCACAACAACACACAATAAACAAAAAAAAAGAGATAAGAGAGGCAATAAAGATAAACCATAAAAAGCGCAAAACAACCCCAAAAACGCATAAACAAAAAAAAAACAACACAACAAGAAAAAAAATAACTACAAACAGAACAAACTGCCGAAAAAAAGCAAAACCACTAAAAAAAGGGAACCAACCAATGAAATACCCAACATAAAGACAAAGGACGAAAAAACACAAAACAAACAACGAAAAACAAAAGAACCCGAAGAAGAAGGAAAGCGAAAAAAACCCAATAAGAGAATTCCGGAGAAGAAAAAGAGGGGATTAAAGGAAAACAGCAAATCAAAAAACTCAAAAATGACCGAAACTAAAACAGAACCGAAACCATCAGAACAAAACAGTAAACAAACAAAAAGCGGAAAAAGAACAGAGAAAAAGAAACCAAAACGGAACAACAAAAACAAATACAAAAAACAAAACAAAAACGACTTAAAAAAAAACAACAAATATCATAAACAAGAGCAAAACCAAGCCCAAAATAAAAGCGAACAAAGACAAAACAACACAAGTGCAATACCCAAAACTAAAGCAAAACAACAGAAATAAAAACAAAAATACGGGGACAAAAAAACAAATTGTAGAAGATAAAAAAGATCAACAAAAACAAGGGCACGACAATCCACACAAGGAACGACGAAATCCTAAACCACAAAATAAAAAAAACGAACAAAAAGAACAAAACAAAAAAAAGAAAAAACGAAAACATACGCGCCCAAAACAAAAAAACCAAAATAGCCAACAACGAAACATGCCAAAAACCAAAAACGAAAACTAGCAATAACCCAAACGCGAATAACCGGACAAGGCAACCCCACCACACTTATCTAGGAGGGAGGAGGAAAAGCAGAGAGATCGTCAGACTTTACTGCATAAACCCGTCTGTAGGCGCATCTGCAGGCACCTTTATTACTACATTGAATTTTTATTTTGAATCTGGCGCCACACTGGCACAGCAGTATGGACTGACGTCCAGCCGCCCCGCCCATAGCAATGTAAACGTCCATTCTCGATTCACGCCCCCTTTAGTCCACCAGGCTACGCCAATTTAGAGGAAGATTTGAACAGAAATGTGAGTGACCGGAAGCTCCGAGGAGCGGGGTTGAGAACCACTTAATGAAAATGCTTTCAATCCCCTGGTAGTCAACCCTTACTTACATTCTTTAAGCAGTTCAAAGTCGTCATTGACTTCGAAGCAGATCTCATCGGTGGTCCGGACCATGTACTGGAACAGAGCTCAGCAGCGCGGTGCCCACATGGGGGAGGCGGGGGTTTGGGGCTGGAGGAGCCTCTGGCTGTTGCTCGCTGCCTCTGCTTTCTGCCACACAAAACATAAAGGCAACATATTTATTGTGTTGTCTTCTATTCATTCCTTTGCCCCAAAACCATTATGAATAGGTCCAATCATTCCATTGTTTATAACATTTTGTGAACAAATGCATAACACAACATGCGGTCTTCATCTATAGAAAAACTGCAGTCTTTACATACTGAGACTGTTGGCTTAGAGAGTACTCGCTTTTTTCACTGAAAAGCTAAGTTAAAGGTGAGAAAGATGCCAAAATACTTCCATGTGAAAACATCAATGGGAAGTAAAGAGTTTTGAGAGAGAGAAACAATAACTATGGGAATATTAAATTTATTGTGGTTTCAATTTAGGATATTTTAGTTTATATATTTATAAGGAACGACTTTTATTGGGATTCGTGTAGACTTGAGAATACAAAAATCCAACAGTACTCCATTGAGTCATTCCCCACTCATGATACTAGTCCATCGACATAACCACTCATGTGTCCGTCTGCTTTCCCTTTGGGACAGGTCCCGCTGGTGCCTGTGACTCAGTGCTCACCCTGACATGCCTGGTCACGGGACGTTCATAAAGTCCATGTTGCCTGGCTTCTGCTGATGCTGGGTTGTGGATGCGTTCCCTTTGGTGCCCAGCTTTGCGCACATGCTGGGGGATGGCCTTGTCTGTGAGGTTAAGTAAGTGATGCTTTCTGGCTGAGTGTGAGTGCACTGGAACTTGGCACCGTCCGTTTGGGTAACCTGGGGAAAATATTTAGACAAAAATAAATAAAAGAGATATAAAAAAGAATTATAATTACTTCTCAAATAAATGTGAAAATGATTTGTAGCTTGGGATTGCTGCTTGTTGTCTGGTGTTGTGTTGTTCGGAACTAGGGACGGTGTACTCACACACTTTATTTAGAGTACATGTTTAATCAATGTGTTGACAATTAAACTTTTGAAGAGATTGCAATACAGATATGATACATACATACACACACTAAAAAATGAAAAAAAAAATATAAAAAATACAAACAATTTTAAGTTTTTTTTACAAGTATGTTTATGCTATATGCTTAAAGACGTTGTAGTAGCTGTAGATAATGGTGGGTAGTTCTAGAGTGGTATAACATATCATTACTTCTCCTCTTCCATCTGAAGGGGGGTGAGAAGTAATAATGAAAGCCATTGACAACTGATAAAAAAAGATTGGACACCCATCTCATTCAAGATTTGTTTTTTTTTTCATATTTATCATTATTTCACTATGAAAAAGTGTAGATTCACACAGAAGGCATCAACACTATGAATTAACTCATGTGGAATATGTATGGTCTTAAGTAAAAAAGTATGAAACAACTGAAAATTTGATCTATATTCTAAGTTCTTCAAAGTAGCACCTTTGCTCTGATTACTGCTTCGCAACACTCTTGGCATTCTCTGATGAGCTTCAAGAGGTAGTGATTGAAAAGTCTTCCAACAGTCTTGAAGGAGATCCTGAAGCTTAGCATTTGTTTGGCCCTTTCACCTTCACTCTGTGTCCAACTCATCACAAAAACCATCTGATTGGGGCCCCCCCCTTTCCCCCACAAAAAGTCTGGTGGAACTGGGGAGGGCCCTGGTCAACTAGCCCGTACACAGGCTGAGAGTGAATCGACAACTCAATTGAATGACAAAGCATCCAAACTTTTGGGTCTGTACTGTAATATGTCAGTCTGTCTGTCTGTATTGACGTAGTTCAGTGATTCTCAAGTGTGGGAGCGTAAATCACTGGTACGCGGCTCCCTCTAGTGTATGCACAATGATAAAAATACATATAATATATAGTTTGATATATATATATAATAAAATAATATATATAAATTAGGGCTGTCAAAACGATTAAGTTTTTTATTACCGTTGATTAATCCTCCCCGGCCCCCACGCCCACCACCTCTGGCCCCTCCCCTTGTCCAGTCCTGTCGTGGTTGAGTCGCAGGTCCAGCAGGCATGTTAGCCATCTGATTTCTAGTTTCCTTTTTATTTTGGGTGGCTTTATTTCTAGCTTCACTAAGCTGTAACTTCAAAAGTTGACAAGTCATATCTTCAATCAATCAATCAATCAATCAAAGTTTATTTGTAGAGCGCCTCTCATACACAGGGCAACACAAAGCGCTTCACAGTCCACATCACAAATCATCACATAAA
The DNA here is from genome assembly GCA_964034765.1 of Knipowitschia caucasica. NCBI lineage: Eukaryota > Metazoa > Chordata > Actinopteri > Gobiiformes > Gobiidae > Knipowitschia > Knipowitschia caucasica. The sequence continues at coordinate 34,166,359 of OZ035831.1, forward strand.
ACAAACACCAGAATCACAATTAAAACATTAAAATCACACAAAAGATTAACTCTTTCAGTGCCAGACATTTTCAGAACATCACTCCTCCAGTGCCAGCCGTTTTGCTGATTTTCACCGACTTTTAAAGACCCATAGAATATGTTCTGCTATGACTAGCTTAAATCTGAGACCATATTCTGAAAGATTGGACCCTCTAGTTTACTCAGAAAAAATAAGTGTGTTTCTATCGGCTTTAGTTCTTCTGTAATCACCATTGGAGTAAGGTAAACTTTTCACAGAAATCATCAGTTTCCGACATAAAGCTGAGAAAATTAGGTGTTTGTGAAAATAAGCAAACAATGCAGAAAAGTGACTTTGAAAAGTTTTTTTTTACTTTAGTCATTTCTCACACAACAGAACATTCTTCCCATATATAAAATAAGGGAAATGACTCAAAATAAAGTGCTTTTGATAGCAAAATAATACTCAGAACACAGAATAATACTCAGAACACAGAATAAGAAATGTACAAACATACAGTAAATTACAAACAAATAACTATATACATAAAGTGCTGATTGGCTGAGAGTGTGCGTGTGTGCGTGCGTGTGTGCGTGCGTGTGTGCGTGCGTGTGTCTCTGTCTATATAGTGTAATCTTGTTGTGTGTGATATTTTGTGAAGCACTCTCCTTTGTGTAAGGGGACACCACATGCCTTGCACCACATCCTGGTCTCACTGCGCAGGCCTTTGCGCATGCAGACCCTGCATCTCCTCGAGGGTCTGGTCTTCGAGCCGGAGGACAGCAGGTACTCCACCTTGTGCCTGGCACCCTCATCGAGCCTGCTCTCTGGATCAGTGTTATATGGAGCCCTGGGGTTTCGTGGTGCTCCTTCCTCCACACATGCAACGATCGACTCGTTCTCCTCGTTGTGGTCCTCCTCGTCCTCCTTGTCCTCGATGTCCTCGATGTCCTCCTCGTCCTCCTCGTCCTCCTCGTCCTCGATGTCCTCCTCGTCCTCATCCTGGACCTTCAATGTCCAGGACCTCATGACCCCCTGCATAAATTCCAAGAGGGTTTTGTATTCCCGGTTCCCGTTCCTGGCTCTGTAGAGAGTGTAGGCATTGTACATTGCGATTTGGAACAGGTAAGCGACAAATTTTTTGGTCCAGTTCAGAGACTTCCGGACGAACGGGTAGTATTTAATGTTCTGATCCAATCGATCCACACCATTCATGGAGGAGTTATAGGCATCGACACACTCCGGTTTTAGGACAGACACCTTCTCCCTCTGTCCCCGCTGCCAAACGTCGACACTAGTCATATTGTCATGGTGACATGTTGTCAACATCTTGACAATCCGTTTGTCCCGCCACGCCACAACCATGACCTTCCCATTGTTCACCGCGACTCTCCCCCCCACACTCAGCTCAGTCTTGGTCACGTCCCTAATGCTCTCAGGCTCTCCCCGGTTCTTCCTTAGCGTCCCACACACATTTGTTTTTACTGCCATCAACTGCTCAGACAATGCCACAGAATTGTAATAATTGTCCATAAACAGAGTGTGGCCGGCACCTGGGAGACGGTCAAGCAGAGAAAAAACAATGTCAGGGATCGTGCGAGGCTCACCAACATAGGGCTGCAGGTTAAAGCAGTAGCCGGTGGCAGAGTCGCAGAGCACATAGGACTTTATTCCATACTTTATGGGCTTCTGTGGGTTGTAGACCTTGAAGGCCAGCCGTCCTCTCCAGAGCAACATCCCCTCATCTATGCAAATATTCTGCCCGGGTTGGAACATTACCTTGAATTTATTGATCAGGTAGTCGTAGACGGGGCGAACCTTGTATAACCTGTCAGTTACATCAATTGCAGAGTTGTCATTGTAATGGAGGAACCTCCATATGAGTTGGAACCGGTTCCTGGACATTATTTTAGTGAAGAACGGGGTCACAAACATCTCATCCACGTTCCAATACATTGCCAGGGTTGGCTTGTGGATAACACCGGTGAGGAAAGATAACGCAAAGAACTTTTTTAGCTCTGGAATGGTCACTGGTCTCCATGCATGCTTTCTGCTGTGTTGCGGAATCTCTGGGTTTGCCAGGAAATGCTGCTGAGCATAGAGGTTGGTCTGCTCTGTGATGTGCTGGAGCAGCTCGTCCGTGAGGAACAGCTCCAGGAAGTCAGCAGGCGAGGTGGACTCCAGCTCTGCTGCCGCGTTCAGGGGACCAGGCGTTGCAGTGAAGGGGAACACAGTGGGTTTCCATCCGGATTTCCGCCAGGTGCCGCCTTTACCCTTTGCAACTGTAATAAATAATGGAAATGTATACAATAAATAGGAATCAAATAGAGCTTGTTTTATTGTTTTGATGTGATGTAGAGAAAGATATTCCTACCTCTTTTCTTCACACCTGTATTTGCAGGACTCACGCTGGCAGCGCCTCTGCTCAATGTAGCGCCTGTATAGAATTGTACAATAATTAATAGTTACCTAATGTAACTTAAGTTCTACGAATAGGTGCGTAGTCCCTTAGGACTTCGCTAGTGGGATATCACGTGACCCCCAGGTCACACGCCAGAGAGATCAAAATAATTTGCTCCAATCACCAGCCACCCTCCTCTATAAATGCCCCTGCACAAGGCCGCACCCCCTCTTGAACTCTGCCAAGCCGGGCTGGCCTGATGGGCTCGTAGCTAAGGGACTACGCACCTATTCGTAGAACTTAAGTTACATTAGGTAACTATTAATTCTACGTCATGGTGCTACGTCCCTTAGGACTTCGCTAGTGGGACACAACGCGGAGGCCGTAGGAACATGTACTCCCAGCAGGCCAGCGAAGGGTGATTGGAGCTCCGCCCGAGCAAGGTCCTCACACAGTGAGGGGACTCAGGGCAGAAGAAACAATGCGTGTTACAGGGCCACTCCTACCAAGGATACCCCCATGTAACACAGATGTAGGTCATCCGTAGTCACAGGACGCCTCTCCCAAGGGCTCCTGACGTGGACTACCTGACCGACCAAACACACATATATGTACCGCACCTGTAGGATGCCTCTCCCAAGAGCTCCTGAACCAGGGCGGAAAGTAAAACGAAGGCCCCCTCAGAGGAGGGACCTAACGGTCTAACTCAGTCCGCTGCACTCAGCACGGAATGGGCCACCGACCGGTCCGACACATCCAAAAGATAAAACCGGACGAAAGAGGAGGACGACGCCCAAGAAGCCGCACGGCAGTTGTCCTCGACCGACACCCCCCTGAGAAGGGCCGCAGAGGCCGCCATCCCACGCGTGGAATGCGACCTGAAGCCCACCGGGAGGGCCAGACCCTGCGTCTGATACGCCCGCCGCACAGCCGTGGCGACCCAGTGCGCCAGCCGCTGAGCCGACAGCGGGGCGCCCCTGTTCTTGGGGCCCAGACACACAAACAGCTGACCACCCAACCTGAATGACGACGTCATGGCCAGGTAATGCCTCAGCATTCTGACAGGACACAGAAGGTGCCACCGCTCCTCCTCGGGGAAGGCATGCGGTGGCGGATAGAAAGCCCTAATCCTGATGACTCTCGACCTAAAGGCCGACGTGATGACCTTGGGGAGAAAGCCGGATTGGGCCACCATACCACCATGCCGTCGCCCTCACCAAAGGGCAGGCAAGACGCATGGACAGAGAGCGCACACAAGTCGCCCGCCCTCTTAGCAGACGCCAACGCCAACAAGAGGGCCGTCTTAAAGCGTCACACTCGGGACTCGCCTCCGCCGCCGGTTCAAAAGGCGGACCCGACAGCCCCCTAAGGACCACCCTGAGGTCCCAAACCGGGGGCGTTCTCTGGAGCGAGGGCCTCCTCCTGCGTGCCCCCCCGCAGAAAACGTTTAACCAACGGATGAGAGCGGGCTGTGAACCCCCCGAATCCGTCGTGACCCGAAGTAATGGCTGCCGCGAACACCGCCAAGGTGGCGACAGCCCTCCCCTTGTCAAAGAGCTCCTGTAGGAATCCCAGGACCCCCTCCAGCGGGCAACGCCTGGGATCCCAGGAACGAAAATCGCACCAGTCGCTGAAGAGCCTCCACCTCGCGGCGTAGGCCCTCAATGTGGACGGCGCCCTCGCCCCCTGAGTGGTCTCCACCACCGCAGGGGGAAGACCCAGGCCTACGAGGTTCCGCCTCTCAGCCTCCAACCCAGAGCCTGCGGCCGATTTTCGGGCGTGAAACAGGGCTCCTCCCCCCCCCGGACTAGAGCCCCCGGCTCGTCCGGGAGGGCCCAGGGCTCCATCACCGCCATGCCCCTCAGGAAGGGGAACCACCGGGCATGCGGACTGTCCGGCGCCACCCGGATCACCGACCTCCTCTCCTGTTCGATCCTCCGCAGCAGGACCGGCAGGAGGCGCACTGGTGGGAAAGCGTACAACAGGCCGCCTGGCCAGGGGTAATGAGCCAGAGCGTCCACGCCTAAGGGCGGCTCGTCCGCGGCCCTTGAGGCGAACCAGGACGGGCACTGTGCGTTTCCTGCACTGGCGAAAAGGTCGACCACTGGACGGCCGAACCTCCGCCAGATCTCCGCAGCTACCCGTGGGGCCAGGCCCCACTCGTCCTGGAGTGGGCCCCCCCCTGGACATCCTGTCAGCCCCCACGTTCCGGACCCCCGGGACGTGGCGCGCCCTGAGAGACAGGAGGTGAAGCGCCGCCCACAGCAGCGTCACCGTCGCCATGCAATGAAGAGCGGGGGACCTGGTGCCCCCCTGCCTGTTCAGATAGGAGACCACTGCGGTGTTGTCCGAGCGCACCAACACGTGTCTCCCCTGCAGCTGAGGGGCAAAGTGCAGCAGTACTCTGTGCACTGCCTCCATCTCCAGCAGGTTGATGTGACGGGCTGAGTCCGACCAGCAGCCTCCTACAGAACTCTGGCCGAGGACCCCGCCCCATCCTTCGAGCGACGCGTCCGTGAACACCTCCACGTGAGACACGGCGCAGGGCAGAGTCACTCCGTCCCGCAATAGACCCGGAGTGAGCCAGAACCTGATGTTCGATGCTGCCACTTGGGGAACCCAGACCAGCCTCCCCCCGTCCCGGGAGGGGTGAAGCCTGAGGCGTGAGAACTACCTCTGAAAATTCCTCATGTGGAGAAGGCCTAGCCGCACCACAGCATGAGCCGCCGCCCTCATTCCCAGCAGGGACCTGAGGCGCCGAGCGGGGACTCTGGGGCCCGCCAGAACCTCCCTGGGCAGACGGGTAGTGCTCATCCGTCTGTCCACGGACAGTGCAGCACGGAATGTCACAGAGTCTAGCTGCAGGCCGAGATAGATCATGCGCTGAGCCGGTTGCAGCCTGCTTCTACGTCATGGTGCTACGTCCCTTAGCGGACTTCGCTAGTGGGATAACACGTGCACCTAATCGTAGAACTTAAGTTACAATAGGTAACTATTAATTTTCTCCCTGTTCACCACAGAGCCCAGGCGCTGTATGTGGGACGGGACCCAGTGCGTGTGACACTTCCCTGGATGATGCCAGAATTAACCAGTCGTCTAAGTAGGTTAAAATTCTTACCCCAGCGCGTCTGAGGACTTTTCCACGCATTGGAAAAGTCCGAGGCGCGAGTGCATAAGTACTCGTAATTCCTCTCTCCCACTGCGAAGCGCAGAAACCTCCTGTGTTCTGGCACTATGGGCACGTGGAAGTACGCATCTGTCAGGTTTATGGAGGACATCTAGTCTCCCTCCCTGACACACTCGAGGAGCTGCTTTGTGGGCAGCATCCGAAACTTCCGTTAGGAAAAGCACTCGTTCAACACGCGCAGATCCAGAATGGGACGCACCCCGCCTGACTTCTTTGGCACTAAGAAGTAAGGGGAGTACAGCCCCCTGGTGGCGTCCTGCGGGTCTACCTCCACTGCTGCGCCTCGACTCAGCAGAGAGGAGACCTCCGCTTGCAGTGCCTCTATTGATCCCCGTATCTGAGAGCGCACTGCCCGTACACCTCGGAATGGTGGTGGCTTATGGAAGAATTGCAGTGCGTAACCCCTGCGCAATGTTTTCTGTCATCCAAACCCTGCTCCCTCCAGATGCTGTAGAAGTCTGTGAGGGGCGGAACGGGAGCTGAAACACGAGACGTCACGGCCCCGCCCTCTCCTGGTGTTCCTAGCAGGGAGGGGGGGTGGCCGAAAGGGCCGGGGGGCCCCCTGCGTCACACCGTGAGCGCCGGGGGCGGTCACGTGTTCTGCAGGCCCGACGTCATAAGTACGGGACTGCTCATCACACGTGACTCGGCTGCTGTGCCCCCCCCTGGCTCTTGCCTCATGGAGGGGGGGGCGAGCCCCTGGAGTGGGAAACCCCGTGTTAGCCTTGTAGCTCTGCTCACCACACGTGACTCGGCTGCTGTGCCCCCCTGGCTCTTGCCTCATGGAGGGGGGGGACGAGCCCCTGGAGTGGGAAACCCCGTGTTAGCCTTGTAGCTCAGAGATGCTAACACGCGTTCGGCTGGAGCACACACATATATCACTCACCAGATCCCTCCGCCTGCCCTCTCTCCGGGAGGGCAAAACATGAACCCGTGAATCGGAGCCCGTGGCCCGCTTAGCGCGCTGCACGCCCTTCTCTGGGGGCTGCAGGCCTAGCGGAGCCACGTTATATGCTCGAGAAGTAACACAATCAGAATTCAAATCATTTGACATGTTACATACCCCCAAATGAGACTCAGACAGCGAGTACTGATGAAATGCCGCACGGCTTTTATTGAAAGAACTCTTCCCACCCCGACCTCCTCTGCCATAGGGAGGTCGTCGGTGGGTGCGTTGCTCCCGCGAGCCACCCATGGGTCTGTCTGGACCCGGGGGCCTCGTCGAGGGGGGACGATGGATAACAGAGCGCGGATACGGGTCAGGATGCCTCCCGGGCCAACGTTCTCTGCCTCTGTCCCGGCTCCGTGATGGCTGGTGGGCCTCGCGCCTCGGTGCGGGGCTAGCCTAGCCGAGTCTTTAGCTGCAGACTCCAGTCTCGCCACCAAGGCCTGCATGTCCGGGCCGAAGAGGGACATCTGAGAGGTGGGCAGGTCCAGCAGCTGCCTCCTCTCCGCCTCCCTGATATTAGCCAGCCCAAGCCAAAGGTGCCTGGCCCGACTTGGGCTGCAGCCATGGAGCGGCCACCATCCACAGCTAGCGTCTGGCACATGCGCAGAGTCGCAGCCGAGGTGGTCCTCGCCTGTGACAGGAGGTCTCCACTGAGCGCCTGGCCAGAGGAGAGCGACCTATTCAGGGCCCCCGTGATGAATGCCATGTTGTTAGTCAATGCCGCATTGGCATAACATCTATCCAGCATCGCCAAGACATCCTGTCCCGCTCGGAGGGAAGGAGAGGTCTGGTGCCGGGCCACACGAATGCGGAGGGCTGCAGGGCCATGCGGACTGAATCCTCGACGTCCTGTCCCGCTCGGAGGGAAGGAGAGGTCTGGTGCCGGGCCACACGGATACGGAGGGCTGCAGGGCCATGCGGACTGAATCCTCGATCACCGGTCCAGGACCAGTCCTGCCCGCTGCAGTACATGTCGTACCCCAGAGCAGGCCTCTTGGCTGCTAGGGGCTTAGGCCACTCACGTGTCGCGTAATGGACGAACGGGTCCATCTGCGGGCACAACGTGGGTCGCATCCTCCTCCTTCCTCGAGTGGTGGCACCCACCGAGGTGAAGTCCTCCACCGTCTGGATCCAGTGACGACGTCCGACGCCGGAGGGCGAAGGGAACTCGGACGAACAAGGAAGACATCTCAGAATGAAGTAAGTACTGTGGTAGATCTCAAACGGCGCCAGAGTGAAAGAGGGGGTGCGGCCTTGTGCAGGGGCATTTATAGAGGAGGGTGGCTGGTGATTGGAGCAAATTATTTTGATCTCTCTGGCGTGTGACCTGGGGGTCACGTGATATCCCACTAGCGAAGTCCTAAGGGACGTAGCACCATGACGTAGAACTCATCTATCCATATACACACATATCCAAATACATATACATCTACAGACGCACATATCCAAACCACACAGACACACACGCACAGAGACACACGTACACACACACTACACATACATACATATTATACACATACATATAGACACACATGCATATATACATACATATATGAGTATTTTATTTACCTGTAGGCCTCCTTTTACCAGCATTAGTACTCCTGGATTGGGCCAGCACTCTGCTTACTAGAAATACACACAAATACAATCATGAGAATTATACAAGAATACTTTTATTTCATTGCTAAATACATATGTATAATGTATGCCTTACCTGCTCTGCCGGTTGCTCTGGGGGAATCGGGGGATGAGTCACTGCTGTTTGGGTCAGCTTCAGGTTCCCATAGCTCTGAAGAGCCTGTATCCGACGAGGAACTTTCTCTGGACCGACGTGGACCACTGGAACTGCGCGCGGCGGCTCTGGAGCGACGTGCGCGGCAAGGACTCCCGCCAACGGCCAGATGCTTAGCAGTAGCTTTAGCCGTAGCCTCAGGCTTTTTGCCAACTGAAGGCCGAGGCAGATCACCTCCACCTTCATCATGGCCATCACCCACCGACCTTCTGATGGTACCACCAGCACCAAACGCCTCCTCCATCGTTAGCTGCCGCTTTCTGCTCATGTTCGCTCTCCCGATTACTCTCGTGTGCTCACTCTAACCAACCTACTCCCACAATGAGATCTGGGCATCCGGTTCCTTTTATGCCTGATCGAAGAGCTAAAGGACGCTACTGACATCTGCTGGCCGAATAAAATACTGTCAAACAGTCCCGATCAGAGATATATGATAGAATGGATGCGTCTGGATCTGAATACACCAAAACACGTCAATTGCATAAAATGCGTCAATGGCACACAAGCATAGATCTAGAATTGACGTAATATGCGTCATTGGCACTGAAAGAGTTAAAACACAATTAAAACATTAAAATCACACAAAAGAATAAAACCATTAAAACTTTCAAAATTACACAAGAAATTTAAAAAAATAAATAAATAAATGACAGCAGTGCATTAGAAATGGAGATAAAATCCTTCAGTTGTATGCACAGGCAAACAGAACAGTCTTTAACCTGGATTTGAACATTGACAGAGTAGACGCCTCCCTCACATTTTCAGGGAGATTGTTCCAGATCTTAGCTGCATGGATCTGAAACGCAGCCTCCCCATGTTTGGTTCTCACTCTGGGCACCAGCAGGAGGCCAGTCCCTGTGCTCCTCAGAGTCCGGGCTGGTTCATATGACACCAACATGTCACTAATGTATTTTGGTGCAAGGCCATGGAGAGACTTGTACACAAGCAGAGCTGTTTTAAAATCTATTCTTTGAGCCACAGGAAGCCAGTGCAGAGACCTGAGGACCGGACTAATATGGTCATACTTCCTGGTTCCTGTCAGGACTCTAGCTGCTGCATTTTGGATGTACTGCAGCTGCTTACAGGTCTGTTTGGACAGACCTGTAAGCAGGCCATTGCAGTAGTCTAGCCTGCTCTAGATCTTCAACACTCTTTCTCTCTTTAGTTTTATTTTCAACATATCGCTTAATGTGAAAGATTAAATTTGTCTTCCACTGCGCCGAATCTGGGTTAATATTAGCCGGGTTGTCCTCAATTTTTGAGCGTATTGTTTCTGGTAAACCATTCAAAATAGCTGCTCTAAAAGGCATGACTTCACTGACCTTGTGAGGGTGTCTTCCTACAGTGTCCATCCACTTGGCCACACTCTTGTCATAAAATACAAGTGGGTCCTCAGACTCCAGCCAAGTTAACTCACGAGGGGCAGAAGACAGCGGGGTTGGAAAGTTCTCCCTCAGTGCTTCATACCAGGCATTTGCATACTGGCCAAATCTGGAAGAATCACAAACATCAGCAGTACCAGCTTGTCTTTCAATAGCATCTCTCTCCCATGGTTTACTGCATGCTGCCAACACTGCCCGGACGTCACCCATCGCCACATCATGACCTGTAAACCATGTATTGAGACTGGAAATCCAGTTTCCAGCTCCCTGGCACAATGGAGGCATTTTGTCTTTTATAGTCTGCATGTCACTTATAGAAAAAGGATGGTACTCCCCAGCTGCGCCTCGTCCTGGTCTCAGAGGGAACATGGATTTTGTCTGAGACCTGGTTCTGCTTGCAACTGGTCTATTTCCCTCAGGCTCCTGGTCTCTGTCATCACTACTATCGTCAGAAGAGAATTTAGCTCCTTTTTTAGCCTGTTTAGCTTTAATTGCTGGTGGGGCCATGGCACCGTCTCCCTTTTCATTTTCACTGTCCGTCCTAGTCATGGCTCTGCGTGCGGCTTTATTAATTAATTTTGCATTCTCCTGTCTAGCGGTCTCGTAATCATGGGTCCTACTTGGGGTTTCTTCTCTCTCAACTCTGTCTGTGGTGCATTCAAAGGTCGGTTTCCTAGCTCTAATATTTCTGAGAGAGTGCAGGAGGAGCTCCTGCACCTCTTGAATGGGTGGGGGTTGGTGAGGGGTGTGTGGGAGCTGTGGCGGGAGGCTGACAGCTGGATTTTGACTCGGATCTCTATTGTCCCCCACAGACTCCTGTTCTGTCCCTTCGTCAAATTCACTGTCTACAAAGTCATTGTCCCATCTCTTTCCTACCGCCACTTCTCCTGAAAATTTATATTGTGGCAGTATTAGATTTGGCTTACCTGGTTCTAAACCCAGAGAATATTTTGGTGGAGCCGTGGGTAGGGATGGGTATATATTACTCACCGGCATTGCTCCGTTTTCTGTTTCCTTGTCTTTACTTACCATAGGTAATTTTGCCAACGCCGTGGCAGCCAGAGCAAAGTTGTGTACCTTGGTCCTCAGTTTCTCAGCCTTTTTTAGTTCCTTCTTAATTTTTCTACGCTCATTCCAACTCTCTCCCTGCTTTCCCTCAAGCTCTAGTTTATCCTGTTTTAAATTATTTTCCTCTTCCCGCAATATCTTAGCTAATGCGGACGCTGTCATATACTCAGGTATGACCCTTTTGTTCTGTATTTTTTCCCATGCTTTCACAGCCTTTCGTTTTGCCTTGTTCCTATGTTCTTTATCCAGACCACTCAAAATCTGAGCCTCTATTTCTCTATAGAGCTGCTCGATTTGAATGCCTGTCTCCATTTTTCGGGGGGGCCCAAAATTCCCCCAGGCTCCAATGGGTTAAACCTAACTTGTGTGTTGACGCGTCCGTCAACCACGCTAGTCACAGCGGGCTTTGCTGTTTCTGGCAAGGCTTCTCAAAAAATCTTTACTTTTAATATATTCTCACAGGGTTCTAACTACTTAGACTCCTATTTTATTTAATTTTAACGTATTTTCGCAAGGCTCTCACTACTTTTTAGGCTTTTACTATTTTTACTTTTTGAATTAGCTCCTCCGTGGACAAAACTTCTCTCCCCTTGATTTGTTTAGTCCAATATGCAGATTTTTAATTAGTCAAAAGGTATCTGCTTACCTTCAGTTCAGCGGCCGCTTGAGGAGAGACGCAGAGTCCAGGGAGAGGTTGAAAGTCATCAAGGGATCACGTCGGGGTCACCAATTATTGTATTAAAAAATGACGTGTTCAAAATCCCTTATAAAGATGACCATGATTCAGAAAGTTAAATTCAAAAAGGTTTATTTCCCTAATACAAAAATAATCTAAAACAGCTGTTCGGACCAAAAGTAACTATCCCTTATTCTCTATATAAAGTATAAAAGTATAAACTTGGGTGGGCGCTCCACACCAAAGTCACACACTGTCCCTGGTCCGGTAAAAAACTAACTAAACACATTCAAGCTATTCATTAAGTAAATGTGCAGGAAGAAGGGGGCGTGTCGTATCAGGCAGGTCTTGGGTCCAGGGTCCGGCCTCTTCCATCATGTCCCCTCTGTCTCGCCGGACCTGAACAGAAATCATTCACGCACTACCCCTCCCTAATTCTATAGAAATATTACTTCCTTGAGATAAGGCCGGAGGCTCTCTGGGTGCCCCTCCTTCTTCAAACAACTGGAAGGATTAGCAGAATCCCCCCAGATTACCTATCATTAACTCACCCATGCACTTTGGACAAAAATGGGACCAGGGGAGAAGAGCAATACAAGGTCTTTTTTTTTTTGCTTGGAAAAAGACACAGTTCAATTCCGGGTCAATCAAATTCACATCGGCTTTTAGTCTATATTTAATACAACACAATGGAATGGTCTCTTAACAGTTTCCATCATAATACCCTTCAACAACTGATAGAAATACCTTGTGAACACTTTAATGTTGAACAGTTTGTGCTAACTTAGCTGTTAGCTTAGTGGCTAACATGGCTCCAGCTGCTTCAGAAGTAGTCACTGAACATCATCCCCCTCACTCTAATAACATAAGACTGCAAACGCCTGTGTCCTCGGGTGAGCTTTGAGCTAAGAACTCCAAGGTTGTGGGGGATTATTTTATCTTTTTTCTTTGAAATCAAACAGCCACATACAGGACCACTGCTACTCAGCACCGGCCCACTGATGTGAGGAACTAATCAGCTCTCATAACACAACCACCCAATGAGATTCCTAAATGGCTCTTGTACACCTGACATTTAAAATACAGCAGGGTACTGTCATTTAAAACATCAGCATACTGTTTCAAGTTAGGCAGCACATAGTACATGGCTAACTACAGTACCTAACATAGCTGTAAATTAACAGCCATTTGTTACAGTGAATATCTACGGTCTCAGACATGACACAACTCTCTGGTCTTATTTGACACGTGTGTATCACCAGAATGTCTTATGTCATTTTCTACCCCTTTATTAATCGTTTTCTGGCTCGGGGGGGTGGCCACCCAAGTCTCATTGCACCAGTCCCTCACTGATCCTCCTGCAGGTGGTGGGTCCACAGGAAGATGGCTTCTCTGTCATCAACGAGATGGCCTTGGTCTTTCAGCGGGGGCTTCGGGCAATGTGGGGTTAAATGTCTTTCCCAGGGACACATCGACAGTAGACATCAGTGGGAGCAGATGACATGGGTTGTGGTGGGCTCGAACCCACGACCATTAGGTCCAAAGTCCTAATGGTATCTGGTGATACAGCTACTGTCGCCCCTGTATCACCAGAATGATTGACAATTGGGAGAACCAATAGTCTTGATGATCCACACAAAAGTAGAACATATTTCTGTATACCTTTAACTCTAATTGAAACTATATTTGTGTGAAAATGTATCTGATTAGATTGGTCAGTATTGTGAAAAATAATCATGATTTAGTTTTCTCAGCCTGCCTGATAACTGTCTGGATCCACAAGTTTCTTGGGAATAGGTCTGGAGAGGTCTGTGCTGTACGAGTGCCATAATTAAAAGTTACAAATGTGAAGTCTATCTGACAATTTTCTTTTCTGAATCTGTGATGCGTGGATGGCGAGGCAGGCTTGTAAAAATATGTCTGCTCAAAGGAAAACAGCCTTTGACGTGACCTTTTTCCGCTGATGTTACATCAAGGGACAGTGCAGTTTTATATCAATAGTCAGATTCCAAATGTACTAAATAGGGCACTAAGAAACTGCTGTTATATACAGTACTACCCCCCCACTGAGATATCAGATTCTGTATTTTAATACCCTACTTTGAAACGTACTTCATAATGATATTAACATATTAACACGACCATGGGAACAGAAACTAAAAGTCTTTCAAAGGCTTTTCTCTAGTATCACATTATACTTTATGTTTAAAAGAATGTGATTCAGCTAAGACAATTAATGAAGTCTGTATCATTTGACATTATTGTAATTATATTCTCAAACACAGAAATTATATCCTAGCCATTCGTTCTGAGTACAAATAAACTGCATGAGCACAATGGTGTGTCCTGCCTTTCTTCATCAACATACTGTGAGCCAAGTGAGAGAAGAACAGTTTGCATTCACACTTTTGCTTTTACAGTTCCTAACATTATCAAGTGCTGCTTTATTCTGTTCACACATTATGTCAATAACCCTGAGTTCTCACATCACTTCGACTTTCTTTGTCCTTCTCGCGCGCTGGAGACAAAACAATGCACTTAACATCGAAGGCCTGGCATAAAATCCAATACTTTGTCTTTGGCACATTTTTCTTTCTTGTGCCTGCTCCTCTACTGGTGAAAATCCTTCTATTATTTCAATAAGCGCTTGGTTTTAATACATTATTGATCCTAAAGGTTGAACTATGGGCCTTTGCATTACCGGAATCCACAAAGCCCATCATGCCATGACACTCATGTACTTGTGAAAAATTATACCAATTATAATATCAACCAACAAATAGCTCAAAAGACAATCAATTGTCAGTTTGGAAAGCTTTTTTTCCCTCAATGATATTGGCTTTGTGGTTAGACAGAAGGAGTGGGTGTGATGAGCTTAATAGCCACAAAATACTTATTTCAGTATCCCTTAAGCCCTATGTGCAAGACCACTGTCACCCTCACAGCGCTGCATTACCATGGCATATATTTATTTTAATTCTGTAAATGGATCAAATGTGATACCTGTTTTGACAACGCTGTTTCCATATATAGATCAGATTCAAATTAATTTATTTGCCATTTGCAGTAAAACCTCATTGGAAAAACTGTGCAAGACTACCCCGGTGTGCACCAGACAATATATATATATATATATATATATATACACATACATCCATCCATTATCTTCCCCTTTATCCATTTCTGGGTCGGGGGGGTGGCAGTCAGAGCTGCACCCATTACACTAATCCTCCTGCAGATGGTGAGTCCACAGGAGCTGAGATCTTTCAGCGGGGGCTTCAGGCAAAGCGGGGTTAAGTGTCTTGCCCAAGGACACAACGGCAGCAGTCATCAGTGGGAGTCTTGAAGTAGCTCTTGTGGTGGGCTCGAACCCGCAACCTTCAGGCTCAAAGGCCAATGCTCTACCAACTGAGCTTCTGTCGCCCCCTAAATATATATATTTGTCTATATATATATATATATATATATATATATATATATATTAGTGCTGTCCAAAATATCGCGTTATTAACGCGTTAACGCAAATCAATATTAACGGCGTCATTTTTTTTATCGCGCGATTAAAAAAAAAATGTTTTTTTTTTTTTTTTTTACTTTTTATTGCAGACAAACACATATACAGAAAAAAAATAGAAACAAAGAAAAGGACTAGTTCAGATACATTGTAGACAGAGATTACAAACAATATGTAGTTGGAGATACAGGGGACCAAAGAAGAAACCCAGAAGGGCACATAGGAGGGGGGGGGGGGGACATGAAGTGGGAGATGGGGGGGAGGGGTTAATAAAAAAGGCAATACAAGCAAACAGTATACAGTCATAGATATACCGAAAGTAAACAGAGAAACAGCATAGAGTATTTACATGAACAAATTTACAAAATATTAAAAAAAGCAATTGCACACAGCACGCCTATTCACTTTTTAGTTGTATTAAAATGATAATTCAAGGGACATAAAGAATAGATACAAATGTGTGACTAATTTGCGATTAATCGCGAGTTAACTATGAAATTCATGCGATTAATCGCGATTAAATATTTTAATCGTTGGACAGCACTAATATATATATATATATATATATATATATATATATATATATATACTATTATATATTTTAAAAAAAATGTCCACTCACATTTGGCCCTCCGCGGGCGGTTTTCCCTCTCTAAGCTCGGGTCCTCTACCAGAGGCCTGGGAGCTTGAGGGTTCTGCGCAGTATCTTTGCTGTTCCTAGCACTGCACATTTCTGGACCGAGATGTCCGAGGTTGTTCCAGGGATCCGCTGTAACCACTCTTCTAGCTTCGGGGTCACTGCCCCGAGTGCACCGATCACCACGGGCACTACTGTCACCTTTACCCTCCAGGCCCTCTCCAGCTCCTCTCTGAGACCTTGGTATTTCTTAAGCTTTTCATGTTCCTTTTTCCGGATGTTACCATTGCTTGGAATTGCCACGTCCACCACCATGGCTGTCCTCTGCCCTTTATCTACCACCACTATGTCAGGTTGGTTCGCCATTACCATTCGGTCGGTCTGTATCTGGAAGTCCCACAAGATCTTTGCACGCTCATTCTCCACCACCTTTGGAGGAGTTTCCCACTTAGACCTTGGGGTTTCCAGCCCATACTCTGCACAGATGTTTCTGTACACTATGCCAGCCACTTGGTTATGGCGTTCCATGTAGGCCTTCCCTGCCAGCATCTTGCACCCTGCAGTTATGTGTTGGATCGTCTCAGGTGCCTCTTTGCACAACCGACACCTTGGGTCTTGTCTGGTGTGGTATATCTGGGCCTCTATCGCTCTGGTGCTCAGTGCCTGTTCCTGTGCAGCCATGATGAGTGCCTCTGTGCTGTCCTGTAGGCCAGCCCTTTCTAGCCATTGGTAGGACTTCTTGAGATCAGCTACTTCTGTTATGCTCCGGTGGTACATGCCGTGTAGGGGCTTGTTCTCCCATGATGGGCTCTCCTCCAGCACCTCCTCATCTCGCCACTGCCTGAGACATTCACTGAGTACGTCATCCGTTTTGGCCTTCTCCATGATGTAGTTATGGAGTTTGGATGTTTCGTCCTGGACAGTGGCTCTCACACTCACTAGTCCTCGGCCTCCTTCTTTACGGCTTACGTACAGTCTCAGGGTGCTGGATTTGGGATGGAACCCGCCATGCATGGTAAGGAGCTTTCGAGTTTTAACATCCGTGGTCTGAATCTCTTCCTTTGGCCACCTGATTATTGCTGCAGGGTATCTGATCACTGGCAGGGCGTAGCTGTTAATTGCCCGGGCCTTGTTCTTGCCATTGAGCCGTCTTCTTAGGACCTGCCTTACTCGCTGGAGGTATTTGGCAGTTGCCGCTTTTCTCGTCACCTGTTTGAGGTTGCCATTTGCCTGTGGTATACCGAGATACTTGTAACTGTTCTCAACGTCTGCTATTGTTCCCTCTGGGAGTGAGATCCCTTCTGTGTGGACTACCTTGCCTCTCCGAGTCACCATCCTGCTACATTTCTCGAGCCCGAATGACATCCCGATGTCATGGCTGTAGATCCTGGTTGTTTGGATCAGAGAGTCGATGTTTCTCTCGCTCTTGGCGTACAGCTTGATGTCATCCATGTAGAGGAGGTGACTGATCTTTGCTCCGTTCCTGAGGCGGTATCCATAGCCAGTCTGGTCAATTACTTGGCTTAGAGGGTTGAGTTTTCATTGCACCTCTCTGGGCCTCTGTTAATTGACTCAATCCAACCGTCTTTTCCATGGTGGGTATTGTCCATGGCTCCCATGGTTGCTCTTATAGCCAAGCATCTCTAGGATCACTGCTGCTGAAGTGTATATCAGCTCATTGGTTTCAGTGATTGTGGTGGTAGGTATTGCCCTCACTGCTGCATTCACGCTTTCTATGAGATCCTTAGGTGGTACTTCACACAACCGCTGTAACTGGTATCTTTGCCCTGTGCCCATTCTAGCCATGATCTTAGCTTTCAGGTCAGTCGCTGCCTCGTTCCGCGTTATCGGTTCCATTGGGGCTATGTACCCAATATCTGGTTGGGGAGTTGCAGTTGGTGGGATCTCCCCTCTGACCTCGGCAACTCAGATTCAGATTCAGTTTATTTGCCATTTGCAGTAAAAAAACCACATTGGAATACATTAGCAAAAGTCTCCAGTGTGCACAGACAAATACAGACATAAAACAACATTAAAAGACAAAAATAAAACAAATAAAACAGTAAACAAATGTCACTGTGAAATCGATCGACTAAAACAGTTCAAAACAAGTGCAAATCATTAAAGTGCTCTGTTCACACTGATAACAGCCTGTGGATAAAAACTGTTAGCGTAACGAGATGTTCTGCATCTCAGAGAGCGATATCTTCTGCCAGAGGGAAGAAGCTGGAACATGGCTTTCCCAGGGTGGCCAGAAGAGTCATTGACAATCCTAAGAGCTTTGTTTAAAAGTCTGGATTTATAAAGAACCTCCAGAACAGGAAGCTCACAGCCCAACTGTGGCATCATACATGTGTTGTACCTCATCAATCTCAAGCTGTGATAGCAGTTGCCGTTTGTGGATGTTGGAGCATTGAGCTACTGTACCAGTTGTTTCGGGGTCAACTGTGAATGTGGGTTTCGAAGTAACCAAGTGGAACAAAATGTATTGAATAATTTAAACTTTTTTAACAAATAAAAAACTGAAAAGTGGGGCGTGCAATATTATTCGGCCCCTTTACTTTCAGTGCAGCAAACTCACTCCAGAAGTTCAGTGAGGATCTTTGAATGATCCAATGTTGTCCTAAATGACTGTAAGTAAGTAAGTAAGTAATCTTTATTTATATACCGCCTTTCAAAGACCAGAGTCACAAAGCGGTTTACAATTGTTATTATTTTTGGGCACTTGTCCTCTCACTCCACACAGAGATGGGAGCGGGGTCACCAGTACAGGAGGCGCATGCCAGACCTATTGTGCATGTTTTTAGTGGTAGGGTAAACCGGATTACCCGGAGGAAACCTACGCAGACACGGGGAGAACATGCAAACTCCACTCAGAAAGGCCCTGGTCCGGCCGGGATTTGAACCCAGGACCTTCTTGCTGAGAGGCGAGAGTGCTATCCACTCAGCCATCGTGCCGCCCAGGCGGTGATGATGATGATAAATAGAATGCACCTGTGTGTAATCAAGTCTCCGTATAAATGCACCTGCTCTTTGATAGTCTCAGGGTTCTGTTTAAAGCGCAGAGAGAACCATGAAGACAAAGGAACACACCAGGCAGGTCCGAGATACTGTTGTGGAGAAGTTTAAAGCCGGATTTGGATACAAAAAGATTTCCCAAGCTTTAAACATCTCAAGGAGCACTGTGCAAGCAGTTATATTGAAATGGAAGGAGTATCAGACCACTGAAAATCTACCAAGACCCAGCCGTCCCTCCAAACTTTCATCTCAAACAAGGAGAAGACTGATCAGAGATGCAGACAAGAGGCCCATGATCACTCTGGATGAACTGCAGATAACTACAGCTGAGGTGGGAGAGTATGTCCATAGAACAACCATCAGTCATGCACTGCACAAATCTGGCCTTTATGGAAGAGTGGCAAGAAAAAAGCCATTTCTCAAAGATATCCATAAAAAGTTTTGTTTAAAGTTTGCCACAAGCCACCTGGGAGACACACCAAACATGTGGAAGAAGGTGCTCTGGTCAGATGAAACCAAAATCAAACTTTTTGGCCACAATGCAAAACGATATGTTTGGCGTAAAAGCAACTCAGCTCATCACCCTGAACACACCATCCCCACTGTCAAACATGGTGGTGGCAGCATCATGGTTTGGGCCTGCTTTTCTTCAGCAGGGACAGGGAAGATGGCTAAAATTGATGGGAAGATGGATGGAGCCGAATACAGGACCATTCTGGAAGAAAACCTGTTGGAGTCTGCAAAAGACCTGAGACTGGGACGGAGATTTATCTTCCAACAGGACAATGATCCAAAACATAAAGCCAAATCTACAATGGAATGGTTCACAAATAGACGTATCCAGGTGTTAGAATGGCCAAGTCAAAGTCCAGACCTGAATCCAATCGAGAATCTGTGGAAAGAGCTGAAGACTGCTGTTCACAAACGCTCTCCATCCAACCTCATTGAGCTCGAGCTGTTTTGCAAGGAAGAATGGGCAAGAATTCCAGTCTCTCGATGTGCAAAACTGATAGAGACATACCCCAAGCGACTTGCAGCTGTAATTGCAGCAAAAGGTGGCGCTACAAAGTATTAGCGCAAGGGGGCCGAATAATATTGCACGCCCCACTTTTCCGTTTTTTATTTGTTAAAAAAGTTTAAATTATCAAATAAATTTCGTTCCACTTTACGATTGTGTCCCACTTGTTGTTGATTCTTGACAAAAAATTAAATTTTTATATCTTTATGTTTGAAGCCTGAAATGTGGCAAAATGTTGAAAGGTTCAAGGGGGCCGAATACTTTCGCAAGGCACTGTATATATATAAATGTGACGAGGAAAGCAGCAACTGCCAAATACCTCCAGCGAGTAAGGCAGGTCCTAAGAAGCCGGCTCAATGGCAAGAACAAGGCCCGGGCAATTAACAGATATACGCCCTGCCAGTGATCAGATACCCTGCAGGAATAATCAGGTGGCCAAAGGAAGAGATTCAGACCACGGATGTTAAAACTCGAAAGCTCCTTACCATGCATGGCGGGTTCCATCCCAAATCCAGCACCCTGAGACTGTACGTAAGCCGTAAAGAAGGAGGCCGAGGACTAGTGAGTGTGAGAGCCACTGTCCAGGACGAAACATCCAAACTCCATAACTACATCATGGAGAAGGCCAAAACGGATGATGTACTCAGTGAATGTCTCAGGCAGTCGCGAGATGAGGAGGTGCTGGAGGAGAGCCCATCATGGGAGAACAAGCCCCTACACGGCATGTACCACCGGAGCATAACAGAAGTGGCTGATCTCAAGAAGTCCTACCAATGGCTAGAAAGGGCTGGCCTACAGGACAGCACAGAGGCACTCATCATGGCTGCACAGGAACAGGCACTGAGCACCAGAGCGATAGAGGCCCAGATATACCTCACCAGACAAGACCCAAGGTGTCGGTTGTGCAAAGAGGAAGGCCTACATGGAACGCCATAACCAAGTGCTGGCAGAGTGTACAAAAACATCTGTGCAGAGGAAGTAAGTAATCTTTATTTATATACCACCTTTTCACTGCACATCGGAGTCTCAAAGCGGTTTACAATTGTGATTGTATGGGCTGGAAACGCCAAGGTCTAAGTGGGAAACTCCTCCAAAGGTGGTGGAGAATGAGCGTGCAAAGATCCTGTGGGACTTCCAGATACAGACCGACCGAATGGTAATGGCGAACCAACCTGACATAGTGGTGGTAGACAAAGGGCAGAGGACAGCCGTGGTGGTGGACGTGGCAATTCCAAGCGATGGTAACATCCGGAAAAAGGAACATGAAAAGCTTGAGAAATACCAAGGTCTCAGAGAGGAGCTGGAGAGGGCCTGGAGGGTAAAGGTGACAGTAGTGCCCGTGGTGATCGGTGCACTCGGGGCAGTGACCCCGAAGCTAGAAGAGTGGTTACAGCGGATCCCTGGAACAACCTCGGACATCTCGGTCCAGAAATGTGCAGTGCTAGGAACAGCAAAGATACTGCGCAGAACCCTCAAGCTCCCAGGCCTCTGGTAGAGGACCCGAGCTTAGAGAGGGATAACCGCCCGCGGAGGGCCAAAGGTGAGAATTTTATTATTAAAAAAATCCACCTTTAATCCAAAACTCACCTTTAGCCATATATATATATATATATACACTATTATAGACAACTAGAAGAAACTACAATTAAGGTCACTTTTATTGGTTCCAATCTAAATCATTGGGGTGACATCTAAATGACATTTTAATGAAAAATGTCGACAGGTTATTTTGAATTGTTACCTAAAAGATGCAGTGGGTTGAGCAGGAGAGAATTGCATGTGTCTTTGGGGGGGTGACTGGTGCCTTGACGGGCGAACCAAATCTGAGGCAAATAAATGAAGTGGAGATGGTAATACAGAGTGTTATAGCAGAGAGTGACAAGCCCGTTCCTCCCATGAAGCAGCTGAGCTGGCATTAAACAGACAAGACATCCGTTCAGTCAGTTATCAAGCAGGAATAATGAAGGAACAGGCCAGCGGACCAAGACCAGTCACCCAAGTCAGCCAAGTGGAGAATTTAATTTCAGGCAGGTTTCTCTGCAACCGAGCATTTCCCATTGGGCGCCCACTGAGCCCAGTGGACAACTCTGTGCACTTAACTCTGACTGTGTCCCGTTCTGACAGAGATGCATGAGGATGGCTTTGGAGAGGAGCAGAGAGAGTCCGTCTTAAGTTCAGGCCTTACTCCTCAACAGCTGAGTGTGTGTTGACACAAGTGTGTAAGGTAAGCCAAGCCTACTTCATACACAGGGCAAATGAAAATGCTCAAATCCCCATGATTACCAGCATAGGGAAAGAAACCTTAAGTCCCAAAGCAATATAAAACAAAAATAATGATCTGTATGTGTTGTTTTTTTTTTTTTTAAATAGCAGAACAAATCCAACAGAGAACTGCTTTTATCCCTTGTCAGAGTAGAAACAGGTCTCACATATTCTGGTATTTATTTATTTTTATTTATACTTTATTAAGGACTCACATGCAAGCACAGGATCCATAGCTAAGAATAATGAAAGAAAAGTTTAAAAAAAGATCAGAGTTAAAACACACATCACATGTTCACATATTTAGACCAAGTCACACATACAGAGAAGCACGCCAGTGACTCCAAAGTAAAGAAGTGAACCTGACTGAGCTAATGTAAGGACAAACCAGTGACTGTACAATAGCATTAGGAACCCTCACCACTCTACACATAAACCGATAGTAGCAGTGGCGTAGAGAATGGTCCAGATCTGAAATGCTGACACAAGATACCAACAGGAACATAAAGCTTCAAGTATATAATCCATGTCAAGACCTACCTTTTTGCCTGTTTAATGAGATTATTGAATGAGGATGTTATTAAACCTGTTGATGATCATTATTGCAGTAGAAGGCTGCCAAAGTTCTTATTCACTCATTTAGTTCTGGTGCCGTTATTGTTAAGACAAGCTTACTGCTTTGACTACTAAAGTGGATAGTTGCTTTAAAAATAAAACCTCATTGACACTGCTTTGTGTACGGCTCATTTCTATGTAATTGCAGGATCTTGGCGAGGGAAGAGAGGAGGGGGTCAAGGTTATGGGATGGCTCTATTATATTATCTGGATAGGCTATAGCGTATAGCTGTCCCACCAATGGGCACAGAGGGCGCCTGTGGTACTGAAGACTAAATTCTTGCGGGCTACCCAGAAAAATGTCCCATAGAACTCAATGTAAACTAAAACAGCTCAACCTCAGCTGACAGAGAACATACAGTTTTCTTAAAGGTCGGATTTTGTGGGGATTTTTATGTCCCTGAACTTTTTTCTTGTTAAATCCTTCAGTTTTCTATAAATCTACACCTAAATGCAACATGCTCTGCTGGTTTGGTTCCCGCTCTAGCTCCGCTTGGGTTATGTTCGCTGGAGCAGTGGTCGCCACAGAGTAGCGCCCAGGGGTCGTGGTCAGGAGGGTTTTACCTATTGTGGATGTTTTTAGTGGCAGGGGAAACTGAACAACCCAGAGAAAACCTGGAGACAGGGAGACATTCAAACTCCACTCAAAAAGGCCCTGTTTTGGGGGTTGTTCCAATTTTGCAAACTAATGCAATACATAGTGAGTACTTCATATCATAGTGGATAAATATTCCTGTGTTGTACCCAAGTTTAGAACAAAGGTGAATCATCCTGCCCTTAAAGAAGCTATACCCGATTTATTTTCTAATGAGTTCATAAAAATGTGTATTAATCCGTAATTTAATTGAAAACTAGAGCTCATTGATTCAGCTTGTGTATGAATTCAGGCCGTAAAAAGTGCTGTGTAGAAACTTTGCGTGACGCTAGCTCTCCTCCACACACAGAACGAGGAGCGGTGCTGTTGCAAACAGGCTGCCTACTCTCCTCCTCCTCCTGGCTGTAACTGCAAACACAGCAAAACAAACAGCCCGAAACGAAGCAAAAGTGAGGAGGAGAAGAGGGAACTAAAGCAAAAAAATGATCAAAGAAGTAATCAAGCCCGGGTGAATATACGTAGCAATAGCTTACATCGTGTCCTCTGGAGAGACCTGCGGGTGCGGTACCGCCTCGGACTATCTATGCTCGGACCACATTCGGACACGGAACTAGCAGTAATCTTTCACTTATATATTCTGTTAGCAGTGCGTTGCTTTTATACAATTTCAATAGTGATTGTTGTACAGCTTACAAGAAGTTGCGCTCATGCTAAATGTTTTAGATCGTAAATAAAACTAGATGGCTCCGTGGAAGGAGAGCGTAGGGGAAATGAGAAGCCTGTGAACGAGTTGGGGGGCGGTGCGAAACATTCAAACTGAAAAAAACCTTGCAGAAACGGGTATAGCTCCTTTAAGGCACTGACATCCACTCACTATGCTATACAGGAATTTGGGCTATTGGCAGCTATACAATTTTAGTGAAGGAAAGTGGGTGACAGTGTCTGTACTGATGGAAGCTTCACTCCTGTTTGATCATCTGGGCTCTTATCTGTGTGATCATGTCAGGTTAAATGTAATCTCAGCCAACAGTGAGTCTTTGATAAACGTTCCTCTAATCTGGAATCGTGCTTGGCTTTGGAAAGACTGTGGATAGCATTATCGCCTCTTTCATACAGCCAATATTTCATCATATTGTGAGGATAAGGAAACTGCTCTGGCAAA
Source organism: Knipowitschia caucasica (assembly GCA_964034765.1). Taxonomy (NCBI): domain Eukaryota; kingdom Metazoa; phylum Chordata; class Actinopteri; order Gobiiformes; family Gobiidae; genus Knipowitschia; species Knipowitschia caucasica. Next base: position 34,190,635 of record OZ035831.1, read on the forward strand.
TATTGATCCTATCACACACAAAATACCACCAGATTAAGGAAGCCGCTCTGATTTGTTCTATTAGGAGTTATTAGACTTGTAAAAAGAAAGAGACTGGAAGCCTTCTGTGCTGTGAATGTGTTAAAATACTTTGAAGCCAAGTGGAAAACACAGCCAAGCTGTTAAGAATTTCTGTAGAATGTATGTGAAACATAAACGCTTGCATGCCTGTAATATAAGTGGGTTATGTGCAGGTACAAGGCTGACTTCACACCAACAGTGACCACTCAGTTGGAAGCAAACGCAGTGCCAGCGGCAGCAACGACCTGCCCAGAGTTCAGCTCCTTAAAGTGGAAATAATTGCTGAGGTGCACGCTCCATTAAAAGCCAGCATTTAATACAATAATCATTCAATTAAAAACCCCTTGTAGCAGCTGCCACCAATGATTTCCCTCAACTTATTTGTAGTATGAGGCAAGGCAGCGCGTCTGATCAACAGCCCCAGATTTTATATTTCAGAATCATTAGCTTGCACATGGAGGGGCAATCCTGTGTCTCATTAAGACCCAGGTACCATCAAACTCTTCATACCCAAACTGTTACACAGACTACATATTAGAATATTTTGCTCGAAAATGTTAACTGACCCAAAGGACATACATCATTTACTATTGGATGAGAAAAATTAAAACAATAAGTTAGATAAACAATAGAATTTTCCAGTGACAAACCAGATTCGTCAGATATTATTCAGTTTGCTTGTAGGACCCATTCCTCATTACAAAAAGACCTCTTTGTATTTTTATCTTGTCCAACGCCTTTTGAGCAAAGGAGCACATTAAGTCGAGTCTTTGTTTTATTGTGTTCAGCAAATTAATAAATGGGTAGCACAGTGGGAAAAAATAGATATGAAAATGTGTACTTTGCATTATTGAAAAGCCCATCCACTAAAGGTTACTACCAGCAGCTATTGTGGTACAATCTGTGAAATGTAATTAGGGAGTGTGAGAGAGAGGAGAGCAGATAAAGCTTCCCTCTGCCATTATGGACTCCTTCATAACATTTTGCTTCTTCTCCCCCTGAAACTTATTCTCTCTGAACTAATTTTGCATGACTTATTGCATTTCTGCTCCAGATATCATGAGACTACCTGTGAATTAAATCCGCCTTTTCAATATGACACGTTTGCAGATTACATTTCGGACATGCATGAATTCTATATATTTTGACTTATTAATTCAAAACCACACGCAAGTCCCAGCATTATCTAAAACGGTTATATTGCTGATCTGGTGTGCACTATGCACAGATGCATACGTAAGGGAATCACAGGATTTGGAAGCAGACAATACTCAAACATGCTTGCTTTATGTGGAATATCAATATATCCACTGGTTCTTTCTCTTAATGAGTTCTCTCTGCTCAGAATAAAGGTTCACTTGGCGGGCCACCAAAAAGGTGATTGCAACAAGGTGGACGCCCCCTCACTCACTGTCCCACTTCCAGTAGTCGATGGAGCTTCCTGAAGCCAGAGTACACGCTATTAAAGAAAGTACCGTCTTCATAATTAAGTTACACATTTTAGAAATATTACGTATTAATCTATACAATCAATAAAATATTCCTGTATGTTGGATATGTTGTGCTTAATCCCAAATAAGATCGTGTTCAATACAAGTCTGCCCCTAATGCTTTGTCTGCTTTTTAATTCAATATTTATTTTGAGGTACAGTATATGTTACAGCGCTTAAAGGAAAATCTGTAACTTGCACATTATTAGACTAGACAGTGTGCTCTATGGCTCCATGCCAGTTATATGTATTGTTAATATGGTAAACATTTGTTGTTTTGTTTAAAAACCACACACATGTTGTTAGCATTACTCTTTTATTTCCATATATTTGTCTGTGGTTTACATTATAGCATATAGGAGTGTATTGGTATGTTTGTGCCCCTCGTCCCACACATAGACCAGCCCTCTCCTAAAGGTGCCTCTCCAACTGAAGGAGTGATAATAGAAGGCAGCCAGACCAAAAGTTGAACAAAAGGGAGAAATGATTAAGGAACCTTATTAAAAGCAACCTTGTAGATTCAGCGGCGTGATGGAGAGCACATTATGAGGCCTGATCCTTTCCAAATGACACCACGCTTTCCCGAACACGCCGAAAAACCTGATTAGGGTGACAAGCACTGAGTGATACTGCAAACCTGTTAATAACATGAAAATTAGAAGGGGCTCATGCAAAGAAAGGAGATTAATTTAGCTGGAGTCCATCTTGCGCAAATTGCGAAGTTGTGAATATGTTTTCAGATAATGAGCCTTCCTACTTGTCAGCTCACTTGTCATTTTCTGTAATTAATGTTAAGGAAGACTCCTTCCTGATGGTTGGTATTACTCATGTAGCAGGAACATTTCTCCCCAGAAATAATTTACATTTATTATCATCAGTCTGTTTGTGTGGTTTATTTCACACAGTGCTAATTTATTGCAGCACGGATTCGCTTGCCTTGATTAGTCACTCGTCACACTCCAATGTGATTTTTTTTCTTTGTAGGTTTAGGCCAAGGCATTTGAATGTGTTTTTGGCACTGGTTGGGTGCCTTTGTAGCTCATCTTTTGTTTGTGTAAGGACCGTCTGAAATTACTTAAGGTAAACGATCACATTTAAAACTGTAGCAATAAATAATTATTTTAGATTTGTAATTGTATACCGAGTAAGCGTAGTCTGTATCTTCTTTACATATTCAAAAATAAGCACTGGTCTTGATCCAAACTAATATGTAGTAATCATTTTATTCATATCTCCAAGAGGCAGCAAAGACAAAGAGCCACACCTCGCCCGTGTGCCTGTGGTGTGACCATAATTCACACAAATCTTCATTTAAAACACATATTCAAATCAGCCTTTCTTAGCCGCTTGAAGCTTTGCTTTTCTTTGTGCCGGTAAATTTATAAGACCACTTCCTAAATGTATTATTCATCCAAGCATGTAAATAATGCATGCCCGGCTCCACAGTAGATTAACCCTTTACCTTACTGAGGATACTAGAGTCATTGTTTTGAAAGGCAATTATGTCATTTAATTAATATTGTAATTAATACAGTAATTAGCTTAAACACCCTGGAACCGGGTGCCACTATAAGCTGTCTTAATTAAATAGATAGAATGGTTTCATATCTTTTTGCACTGTCATGTTACTTGGTCTTATTAGCCGCTTTTAAGACAGCACAGTGTTCACTATGCACCATTTTTTGTTTTTAAATGAGCACATCAAGCATTATTTAATTGAATAATACATATTATTTCAAATGAATTACATTGCTGTTTATACTTATATTGATCCATTGGACTTGTTTATTTAGCTTAATGTATATAGTTAGTCTATTCGACATGTATATACCAGCTTTTCTATCTCAAATAATTACCATAAAAAGGGCCTTTTCCATTATTTGTAAAATATGTCCAATAGCTTCATTACAATACTTTAAATATTAAGGAAAATAGTTCACAACAAACATTTCATTCAAAGCTGTCATAAGTGCCCTGTGAGAACTATTATTTTAGTTTACACTAGTGCCATTATTGAGAAATCCTACTGTTTTCACCCAATTCATTTAAACTATCATTGTAAATTCTTTGTTTCAACCTGCCAGGTCACAAGATCCATCACAACAGGAACCATTGTCGTCTGAAATTATGAAACAAAATAAATCGAATTCCCTGAGCGCTTTTCAAACTATACGTAAAGGTGGGGAACTGGAGATGTGTGTTTTATTGGCGCTGCGCTACAACTGTGGCGCAGAGGCAGACAGCTAATCCACTGCCACGTACTTTTCACCCTGACAGTGATAGAAAGTGTTTTCCCCAAACTAGAAAAATAGTTGAGCGAGGATGAAATAGCAAAGAGGTTACAGTGAATTGTGAAAGATTTTTTGCAGTATGTAGGAGTCCACTGCTTGTAAGGTTTGGCTCCAAATTCATAGTCAGTGAGCATCCGGACACCTCATCTATTGTGCATGTGTGTCAGAAGCAGTTTTCAAGCAGGAATACGGAAGTCCCCGCGTTTAAAATTAATTCAGCTTAGTGTGTCAAAAGAGTGGCAGCTCAAAATCCTGCGGATATAGAAAGCTGCTTTAAGCCACCCTACAAATGTTATATGCAGCTATATATATATATATATATATATATATATATATATATATATATATATATATATATATATACATATATACAGTATATATATGTATATATATATACATATATATACTGTATATATATATATATATATATATATATATATATATATATATATATATATATATATATATATATATATATATACATATATACAGTATATATGTGTATATATATAATATGTATGTTAGGGCTGGGCAATAAATCGAATTTAGGCATTTAATCGGCTTTTGAAAAAATTGAATTTGTGATAAATGTGAAAACCGTGAAATCGAATATTGTGAGAGTTCCAGCAGCAAATAAATTATACTTGCAATATCAGCACAGTCTGTACGAGACTTTTATGATACGTATCTGAGGAAATAAATAAAAAATAGTTTTGAAACTTGAATATCGAGCGGAAAGATCAAAAGTCTGTCTTCGGTGACTTTAATGAAAATCGATTTAAAATCAAAATCGTCCAAAGCAGAAAATAAAATTGAGATTTTACTATTTTGCCATATTGCCCAGCCGTAATATATGTATGTGTATGTTATAGTTATAGTTATAGTTATGGTCTCAGTTTAGCCCACTGCATGTCTGGTGAACGGAAGGCTGAGTGAATAAACAACAGTAGAAATAAATGAATTTGCTGAGTGCATATGCATCATATGTGCATCAGTGGCAGACTTTTCTATTTAGTTGCATGCGATTTTATCAATGTCATTAGACCATTCATTGAACTAAGTGAGGAATCCATCAAAACGTGACAGCACGCCACAGACTAATGGCTGTTAGGCTGTAATATTCTTTTAATACGATTTTTATTTGCCCTAATTTCATCTTCGGCCAAATCAGTGTTGAGCTGGAGAGCACCTGAACAAAAGGCAGGAAATAACCCACACTTTGGGGGACACATGTTAGCAAATACATGGCTGTATTAAAATAAGCTACCTTAGGGCCCATACTGCATTTATATGCAACAAATGTACATTTTATTATCAGAATCAGAATCAGAATCAGAATCATTTTTATTGCCAACGTAAGTAACAGGAGGTCACAGACTTGGAAATTGCTTTGGCTCAGTGCAACAGTCAAAAAGATATAATAAAAATAAGAATAAAAAACACTTCTAAAGAATAAATTTAAATTTAAAATAGAGTTACAGTTACTATTTACAATATACAAGTGCACATGGTGCACACAATGTAAGGTGACAGCAGTACAGTGAAGTAAAGTGACGTATGATGGGCAGTAAAGTGACTTTATAAAGGGCGGGGGGACAGGTTACGAAGTGTTCAAGAGTCCAACAGCAGAGGGGAAGAAACTGTTCTTGTGGCGGGAGGTTCTAGTCCTGATGGACCGCAGCCTCCTGCCTGAGGGGAGTGGTTGGAATAGTCCATGTGCAGGGTGAGAGGGGTCGGCTGTGATACGACCAGCCCGGCCTCGAGCTCGGGCAACGTACAGGTCCTGCAGCGATGGAAGGCTGCGGCCGATCACTTCCTCTGCAGAGCGCACAATGCGCTGTAGTCTCTGTTTGTCCCTGACTGTGGCTCCAGCGAACCACACGGTGATGGAGGAGGTGAGGATGGACTCGATGATGGCCGTGTAGAACTGCACCAACATCTGTGCAGGCAGCTTGGCTTTCCTGAGCTGCCGCAGGAAGTACATCCTCTGCTGGGCCTTCTTGATGAGGGAGCTGATGGTCGGCTCCCACTTGAGGTCCTGGGTGATGGTGGTGCCCAGGAAACGGAAGGACTCCACAGAGGTGATGGGGGAGTCCATCAGGGAGGGTGGGGGCGGGGGGACAGTGCTCTTCCTGAAGTCCACAATCATCTCCACTGTCTTCTGGGCGTTCAGCTCCAGGTTGTTACCACTGCACCAGGACACCAGCCGGTCCACCTCCCTCCTGTAGGCGGACTCATCGTTGTTGGAGATGAGTCCAATGAGGGTGGTGTCGTCCGCGAACTTGATCAGCTTCACGGAGTCGTGGCTGGAGGTGCAGTGGTTGGTGTACAGGGAGAAGAGCAGGGGAGAAAGAACACAGCCCTGTGGGGCTCCTGTATTTATAATCCGAGAGTCCGAGACATTCTTCCCCAGACGCACTCGCTGCTTCCTGTCCGTCAGGAAGTCAGTGATCCACCTGCAGGTGGAAACGGGCACGTTGAGCTGGGAAAGCTTGTCCTGGAGCAGGGATGGCAGGATTGTGTTGAAGGCAGAGCTGAAGTCCACGAACAGGACCCTGGCGTAGGTCCCCGGGGAGTCCAGGTGCTGTAGGATGTGGTGGAGGGCCAGGTTAATGGCGTCGTCTACAGATCTGTTGGCTCTGTAGGCGAACTGCAGGGGGTCCAGGAGGGGGGAGGTGAAGGACTTGAGATGGGAGAGAACCAGGCGTTCAAATGACTTCATGACGACAGACGTAAGTGCTACAGGTCTGTAGTCATTGAGTCCTGTGATCCTGGGCTTCTTCGGGACGGGGACAATGATGGAGGATTTGAAGCAGGCCGGGACATGGCAGGACTGCAGAGAGGTGTTGAAAATGTCCGTGAACACAGGAGTAAGCTCACTGGCGCAGTGTCTCAGAGTGGCCGGAGACACGTGGTCCGGGCCAGGAGCTTTGCGGGGGTGCAGCCTCAGGAAGAGTTGTTTAATCTCTTTAGAGGCTATTGTTAGGCTGGGGGCAGGGCTGATGGGTGGGTCGTTAGAGTAGTGGGGGGGTGGGGGAGGGAGAGGTGTCAGGGGCAGCATCAAAGCGACTGAAAAATAAGTTCAGTTCGTCAGCTAGCTTGTGGTCATCAGCACAGGGGGGGGCTTTGGGTTTGTAGTTGGTGATCTCCCGTAGGCCCCTCCAGACAGAAGCAGTATCGTTGTTACCAAACTGCTCCTGTAGTCGTTCTCTGTGCCGGGACTTGGCTGCTTTCAGTTCTTTCCTGAACTGATATTTAGCTGCTTTGTAGCCGCTGCGGTCCCCCTCCCTGAAAGCAGACTCCTTTGCTTTCCTGAGCTGCCGGAGTTTAGCAGTGAACCAGGGTTTGTCATTGTTGTAGATGACCCTGGTCCTTGTTGGAATGATGCCTATCCTCACAGAAGTGAATGTATGACGTCACAGTGTCCGTATATTCATCCAAACTGTCTGTGGCAGCTCTGAAAAGGTCCCAGTCTGTAGATTCCATGCATGCGCGCAGCTCTTCCACAGCTTCATCAGACCACACTTTGGAGCTCCTCACTGCAGGTTTCGAGAGCTTTAGTCTCTGTCTGTAAGCAGGAACCAGATGTATCATGGAGTGATCTGAGAAGCCGAGGGCTGGCTTGGGAACAGCGCGAAAAGCTCCGCGCACGGTGGTGTAACAGTGATCCAGAGTGTTCTCCTCTCTGGTCGGGCATTTGATAAACTGTCTGTATTTGGGTAATTCCTGGCTCAAGTTTCCCTTATTAAAATCCCCCAGGATAATAATCAGAGAGTCCGGGTATAAACGTTCCATACACAGTACTTGCTCTGCGAGTGCGCGCTGAGCCTCGCGCGCGTCCGCGCATGGCGGTATGTAAACAGAGGCAAGAATGAATGAAACAATTTCCCGCGGGGAGTAATATGGTTTACAATGAATGAAAAGATATTCCAGAGCAGGAGAGCAGTGCTTGGAGATCACTGTCACATCGTTACACCAGTTTGTATTGACGTAGAAACACAGCCCTCCGCCTCTGCTCTTCCCTGAGAGCGCACAATGGCGATCCGCGCGGAACAGCCCAAAGCCCTGCAGCTCCAGAGCACAGTCCGGGATCCGCTCATTTAGCCAGGTCTCAGTGAAGCAGAGGACACAGGATGTGGCGAAGTCCTTGTTTCTTCTCATGAGCAGGCTGAGTTCGTCCATCTTATTGCCCAGTGAGCGTACGTTGGAGAGAAAAATGCCGGGGAGAGCCGTGCGCGCTCCTCTCCTCCTAAGACGCACCAGCAGGCCTCCGCGCTTTCCCCTTTTACGGGCCCACACTTTTTTGGCTAGAACATGAACTAAATCAGCCGCAGATGCCAAGAAAACAGGCAATAGGTCCATGGGAACGGTGGGTCGGATGTTCATAAGTTCCTCACGGGTGTAGAAACAGCCAGATGCACAGTTAAAAAGTAAAAACAAAAGAAAAAGAGAGCAGCAAAGAGCCATGTCGACCGTACGAGGCGCCATCTTGGTAAATATTATAATATTCAGTGTGTTTGAAATCTGGATATTGATCTAAAGCAATGTCATGAAATAAATGATGTCTTGCGTACAAGATAAAGATTCAAGATTCAATAATTTATTGTAAAACAATTTAATTTATAGCAAATACAATTCAATTTAATAAATGTATTAATAGTCCTATATAACAACAGCAGTCGTCTCTGAGAACTTTACAAAGTTTCAATTCGCAAACAACAAATGAGAGCAATATTAACAAATACCTTTGTTCCATAGGGGGTCCCTTCTCACCATGCCATGAAACAGACAATGGGGCACGGTCACATAGGTTTTTACAAACAAACTAGGCCAAGTGGTCCAGATTGTCGCCACAGGGGTGTGAAGACGGCCCGCGGTCATAAGGGTTTATTCTCTCACGCGTGCCAGACCTAATGCGCTGTAGTACAATGCTTGGTCCAGCTGGTGGCGCTAATACTAACTTCAGCAACAACCTCGTTCCGTTTCTCCTGTTTACATTCTGCTACTGTAGCTAACAGCTCGAGCACGGGTGCGTTGTTTAGGGAAAGACACATCTCACACTTGTTCACATTGTTCTGATGCAAAGTGCAGCATTTCAGTGGGTAACAAGTGTGTGCACACGTGTGTGTTTGTGTGTGTGGGTGTATGTGTGTGTGGGCGCGCCACGGACACAGGAGTGAGCCTCTTTAGTAACGAGGCGCCCACCTCTCTCAACCGTGCTCAGGCCCACTTGCAGCAACCGTGCCCAAGCCCAGTTGCCGCGGTCACATTGCACCTAAAGCTTTAAACACCTAAACACTTTAACCGAGCAGGATAACTATTGCAACAACACATAATCAGTAGGGTAAAACTAACCTGTCTCACGACGGTCTAAGGCTGTGCATGTGACTGCAGCCTGAGACACCGGATGAATAGCAAAGAACAGACTGCAGCAGAGGTCATGATGACGACAGATAAAGTTGGAGAGAGCAAAGCGACTGTGTCTGCCTCCTTGATGTGAATGCGGCGCTGGCTCCACAGTAAAGGGGCTCTGCCTCAGACTGTACATTTAGATTATGAGAACATACTCGTGGCAGATGTATTCAAGTATTTTTATATGAAACTTCATTTTATATAATACTTTATATATTTATTTCCTGCCAACAGAATGTGAATAAAGACAACATGGCCCTTTGGTTCATGAATTGAACCAAATGTGAATCTGAACTTTAACTCTCCCCATAAATCCTAGATAGATTCAGGCTCAATGCTTGCTGTAAAAGTAGATCTTGGTTTCATAATATGTGTGCACCCCTGGTATAAACCATTGTGGTACCATGAAAAGCACTATGTTGTAGTATATACTGTATGATAAATTGCAGCTTAATGTTAAAAAAAAAATTCCTTTTTCGAATCATCACAGTGGTATCGAAGTCGAGTTTAGTAATTTTAGTATGTAAGACTTTTTAACACTTTGAGACACTGCAGGAGTCTGGTCTGCTTTGGATAAATGCAGCCCTTCAAAAATGCATATACAATAAAATTTTGCTGCAATAATAATATTCTTTGGGGCTGTGCAGTTAAGCCAATGTATAATTGTATATTATACGTAACTAGTGTGCACCTGTGTACTCATAACCTAATACATCTCCATTGACCCACACTTTTTTCAATGGTGTCCACAAATTAGGGCAAGTGCATTAGTTGTATGGGGATAGAAGCAGGACTGTCATTTGTTTTTGAGCTTCCTCCTCTCTCTCTTATATCTCCATAGTCCTGTTCTTTCACTGGCCTCTTCATCACACACTCGAAAATTAAAAATAGCTCAGTGGCTTTCGCTTTTGTGCTGACACCAACCTAATTTTACACTTTCTTTCTTTTTACTCCCTTTCTCCTCCCCCCCCCCCGCTCGGGAACAATCAGCCACAGCCTTGAAATTGCCCAAAACATAAAAAAACAAATGAAATGGAAATTAATTTTTGCAACAGGATTACTTACCCATGTGACTATTATCTTCCCTGCTGTTTATCTGAGGCAGAAAGACGGGAGATCATTTTACAATTAATGGCAACGGATGGAGACCCCCAGTGTAATCATAGCTTGACACGTTTTGAAGAAATAGCCCTTCATATTGCTTTAGCCTGAACCTCAATAATCTTGACCCTGAGTATTAATGGATGAGCTAATGGCCTGCAGAAATCCTTTAATTTATGCCACAGTGAATTAAGAAGAAGTAATGGATTCTCTGCTTTTCAAAATGTCCAGACAAGGCATTTCCGTTCAGCCTATCTGAGAAATCAAATTATCATATTATGTCTTTGAACGCCTCTTCAGAAACCATATTTCACAATATCTGATAGAAATAGTTTTGACATTCATTACATGACTCTGGTTTTATTGTTGCGTGCCAGAACATGCTAAACGACAAAAGGCGGGTAATGATTTTTCGGACGCTCGATGGAGAGAATGAAGGTGGAAAAAATAGATGAGAAATGACAAATCTGCGTTGGAGTGTCTCTAATGTAAATACAAATGTAATTATGGCAGTATAAATGGGTTTGACTCTCTGAAGTGGGGCCGCAGCCTTTGCCCTTTTCTTCTTAATAAATTCAAAAAGATTTTGACATGCGTCGATTTTATACTTCATATTTTATACTTCTCAAGAGTTCTTCTCATTATTATATTTAAATAGTACCAAATCTCAACTCATTATGGGGCAATTTGCAATTTCAAAATCACTCATACCATACCAACATGTTTGCTTTTACTATGAGGAACTAGTATAAGACTGTGATTCAATGTGCTCCACAAAGACAATGTGACAAAAACAGTGCACACAAAGACATTGAAGAGAGAAGTGCACAATCTAAGGGTAAGAAAGTTCAGACAAATTATTCTTTAGTTTAGTGTGGGAACCCATATGAAAGCAGTAGGCAAAGCGTTCCATTTACAGGGAGCACATGGAAGAAAGCAGCTTCTCCAATTTTCAGCTTCACTCGAGGCACAGTAAGGCGCTGCGCATCATAAGGTCAGAGACGTATGATGTGGTAGATGGTTGAGGGCTTTATACATAATTATATTTAAGTCAATCCAGGTCACTATGTAACCAAAAACTTATATCCAAGCTGACATTGTGCTTTGAATTCTCTGTAGTTAGGCATAGATACAGAAAAAAGATAATACATTGAAGCTGTGCATTCAAACATCCAGCCACTCCTGTATGATCTCCTGTTCATAAGGATAAGTTAAGGAAGACATATCATGCAAATGGACTTCTTATCTTCTAAATATGTTACAACATTGTTCCCTATAAACATTGTTTATATCCATCCACGCTAACTTCAGACACTTCGGGCATAAAACATTTTCTCTGCCTCTTCTATTTGAAAGTCTCGGACCTGTAATAGTGTGACAACTTTCAAAACAAAAATGTTTGCAAAGTTTTCAGGTGAAATTACATTTTTCACATTGCTGTGTGTGCAATCTGTACATTTCAAATTGGAAAAAAAACAATATACATTTTGTGTTTGAAAAGCGTACAAATAACACTAAAGAGCTGGCAACACTGCTACCAGCTCCTAACATTCTGTACAGGAAAATCATTTGCAGCATGTTCAATGTCTTAAAGACACAATGGCGTTCTTCTCTTACAGCCTGGTTACAGCGCTTTCTGCATTTTTATTGGATGATGTCATGTCCCGGTGAGAGAGAACTTGATTTGAGCTGTACTCTGCCGGAGCATCGCCCTGCCACGGTGAAGTCATTTATGCGCTCGAGACACTTATTTCCCGACATGTGTCCCTTAAAGGTTGTCCAACATGTGGTAAGCGTACCCCGGACATTTTGACCCCACTCAAACTCTCATGTCAAACAGCAACGGCGCCGTGGCAGTTATTTGGACTTTGTTTGTAATCTTTTCGGGCGCTTTGTCAGGCAGGCACGCCAGTATTAGTGGGAGTGCACGCAAGCCCCCAAGTGGTGTCACGCACAATTAATGTCCCCAGGTAGCAACTCCATTAGTCTTATGAACTCCAGTCGCAGTGGGGAATGCTAATGGTGGAGGTGCCGTGGGGCATTAGGAAGGAGAGCAGCCTAAGCCTCCACTTTAGCCTTCCATTTGACCAGTGTGCACCTCCATCTCACTTTACAACCAGCAACACCCCCTTCAACAGCCCCGTGTTTTAGCAGAACATGGTGTCAGAGGAGAGGCAGGATCCTGGGAGCCACTGCCAACCTCTGCGGGTGTGTTCACCTTCCCCTTTAGAAACTTAAAGATGACATATTGTGCAAAAGAGACTTTTAAAAGCTTTTTGCCACATTTTTTTCTCTTTATACCCACTCAATATGATTTAGAGGAGTAGTTCCCAGAAGTACTGTAACAACTTAATCCATTAAGCACAACTTATCAGTTAATTAAATAGTAGTGAACTAATTATTGTAATTGATTAATCATTGTTTCAATATTGCAGATATCTAAGCATGCTGTGAATGTGTTTTATTTCTCCCAACAGAGCTGTAATCACTGAAGAATAAAATGAAAATGTGTAATAAACATAGAAACATTTTTGTTATAAATAATCCCAATTTTACAGGCCATTTGTGATGCAACTAATCAAACCCAATGGCTTCAAATTATTGTTAATCACAGCCCTATAGTTATTAGCCTTTTCCCCCTGCAACCCCTATTTTTTTACCAGGTTTTATCGGCTTACAATCCTGGTCTGATATGGTATGATTATCTTTGAGGACCCAAAAGGTTGTTTCCGACACCCATATTTGAAAAGAAGTTCTCAATGCAAGGGAATGTGCAAGAACGGAGATATAAGTAATGATTCAAGAATAATAACCATATTTTGTTACTTTACATACTTTTCTAGTTCTTTTGCTTTAAAGAATAATGTATTTGCTAATTTTATATATGTATACTTTGTTCTAACTTAAATCCTGGTTGAAAGTGTACAAGTTCAACATGCTGGCTGATTACACAAGGTCAGGGGCACTACCTGTTAGCTCAGTGAACCCTGTGAATGCCTGTGTTTGTGTGTGAAAACAGTGTGATGTGGTTAATCATTGTCAGCTCTCATAAATGTTCCCTTCCATCTCGGCAGCCTCAAATCTCACTTGGTCACATGACCTCCTCCGCCGCACTCTCCGGCGTTGACCTTGCTGGTGCAGAAGCATGCAGCGGTTCATTTGATCCAGGCGGCCTGCAGCTGAGACAGAGCCAGAGGAGAGGCCTGCCTGCTCCATGTCCGCTCTAGCATAAATGTATTTAGGAAGCCTGGTAGCAACCTTTACATCACAGCTCAATAGCATTGTGTTGCCTCCAAACCTACATGTCAATTGTGTGTCACGCAGTCCGTCGAGTGAAAAAAGAGGCAGAGGTGCATCATGGTTAGGAGTGAGCTGGCAGACAGCAGAGCAATAGAGAAGAAAGTGCTGGTAATATTGACAGATCGAAACATAGTGCTTGGAAATTATGCATGGACAATCAAATACAGCACAAAGTATTCCCACTCTGCGTTGCAACACTGACATTTACCCACACAGACAAACATTATCTCATCTTATCTTGTTTTACTTATGATTATAGCACAGAATGTATATTTGTTGTGGTCTAACCGAGTGCTGATGTCCTCCAGAATGTGGAAAAAAACGATTTGAACATAAGCTAGCTGGAGCCACTTTCCCTATATGGGGATTTATTCCGACAGCATTAGTAAAGTAAAACTCTGTTCATGAGCACATTGCTTTAAATATATTTATACATTGCGGTGCCGAACTTTTTCTGTTTCATGAATAATGCATGTTTGAACTGAAAGAGGAACATGTTGTGAACGAATCAGACCAGAGCACACTGTCTTAATTTGGCCTGTCACAATAAATACTATATCTGCTTATCTACGTATTGTTGAATAACTGGTGAATAAAACATTGTATTGATTTGGGCCAAAAGTGGAGAGATGTTTTAGCTATAGATTATTGAATTAGACAAAAAAATATTATGCTAAATTTTCTCAGATTATTTTTCTGTATCAATAGTGAAAAGAAGTTCCAATATTATTGTTTATTGTTTTATTTTGTCCGTAATTTTTCTTGTCACTTTATTAGATACTTAGATATTTGTCATAATATTACTATACTATTTGAGCTAATTGGCTGAGTGATGGTGGTCCAATCTTTTGCTCTTTTCTGCTCTAAAGATTATTATTACAAAGTTAAATTGTTTGATGTTTGAAAGTTAGTTACCCCAGCTTTAACATTTTGGAGTTGAGTGACACAAAACTAAGGACCAAATCCATATTGTCAGTGGTCTTGAAAGAGTCATAGTAGTTTTCCTGTGCAGAAAGCAAATACCACAGCACACATACGCCTTACTCAGCCGGTGTCTTTATCTCGTAACCTGCCATAGGGGTTGAAACACACAGGTCTTCCATGTCAGTGAGTGTCAATAGAGAGAAGTCCTTCTGAGCCTATTTACAGCCTTTTATTTCATTATCAATTACAGATTATGAGCGCACACCACACCGTCTGCTTCCCTGTGCTCCTCTCCATCATGTTGGGCCATCATCACTCAAACTGCAGCCCACACGGGACACGCCGCGCACCTCGCTCAGTCCTGGATGCTCCCTCTCTGATGCTGTGTGAATTCAGTGGCTGGCTTATTGCTCCTGGCAGTAATTGCACTTACATTTGACAGTCTTTTGTGGTGATAAACCCCGTAGCTAGATTACAGTTAGCCGGGACAACAGTACACTGACTGCCCACTCATGGACAATTGATTTTTGCTGTAACACAAGATTGACTAGTAGAGAAATTAAATGAAATATGTTGATGATGGATTTGTTTTAGAAGAAAGAAAATCAGCTAAATTATAAATATTAAAAGTGGCCTCAAAAAAAGATATCTGCATATATTCTGTGAGAAAGGCAGAGACGTGCACAACTTAAGTTCCAATCTCAGAGTTTATCTCCTTTTATAGGAATGAGCAAAGCAAGTGTTCATATTGATTTGCCCATTAAGTATATTAGCAATAAAACAACATCCTGCTGCAAACCAATTGTAAAATCAATAGTAATTGGAACCAAAATATTATGAGTTCTTGGTCTGCAGTCTTATTGTCTCTGTAAGTGACCAGAGAAATCCTGTATGTTTGCGCGAGAAATGTGATAAATATTGATAAGTGTGTCAGAAGAATGTATGGGTGTAATTCTGAGAGCCCAAATGTAAATTGAATAAACTCAGGTCTGTGATGGAAAAACAGGAGCCAACTGCAGCGGATCCTTATGAACCTGTACATTAACTGCTATCGATTTGTGCAAAATGAGAAATTTTGAGAGGGGCTTTCCGTTTGAATTATATTATGTGCTGTGTTATCCCGATCTATGCCACAAACCATCCAGGCTTTAACAGTAACTTCTGTTTAGTAATGTCATACTGTGAGCTTTCTATATTAAATCAGGTAATTTATGTTTTTAGCATTTTAACATGGATTAATTTTTTTTAAATGCCTTCATCTCCATAATAGTACTTAGTCCTCCAGTTGTATAACTTTCATTACAATTGCATAATCAACCTGTGTACATACATTTAATAAAAACAGGATACAAAATAGGGGCAACAGTAGCTCAGTTGGTAGAGCATTGGCCTTTGGGCCTGAAGGTTGTGGGTTTGAGCCCACCGTAAGACCTACTTCACGACTCCCACTGATGACTGCTGTCGTTGTGTCTTTGGGCAAGACACTTAACCACTTTGCCTGAAGTCCCCACTGAAAGATCTCAGCTCCTGTGGACTCACCACCTGAGGATCAGTGAGGGGCTGCTGCTCTGTGTACTGGGTGCAGCTCTGACTGCCACCCCCAGACACAAAAATGGATTAAGGGGTAGAAAATGGATGGAAGGAGGATACAAAATAAACAGAAATACACCCTTTGAAAAGGTGTTTGACAAAGCAGATGTATATTTGCCTTGTATTGGGTCATTTTCGCTGCCACCAGTAAACAGGGTGTTTCCTTCCTACAGGCCATCTTTATTGTTTATTTTTCAGAACAAATCTTTTCTTGACCCATTTTATTATTTTAGAATTGTATTCCCATTTTTTTGTAATTGTTTTGCTTTTATATATATGTATCTTCTAATATCTCTTTTATGTATGTAATATTTTGTCTTAGCTTGTTCATATGTATTACCATAGTTTTAATTTTTTCCATGCAGCACTCTAAAACTTTGAAATGTGCTCTATACATAAAGTGGATCCCGTCAGACCTCTGAAGCTAAGCAGGACAGGGCCTTGTTAATACTGTGATGGGATGCCTCTGGGAAAATCAGGTGTCACAGTGGGGCTGTAGCTATTCAGTGACAAACTGTCTTTGTGTCCTTAGGCAAGACACTTCACCCACATTTCCTAGTATGAGTCTGGTGTGTGTGAAAATGGTTGGTGATGGCTGGAGGGGCCGATGACACATACTGCCCCAGGGCATCTGTGGCTACAGTGGGAGCTTATTATCGCTGTGTATGAGTGAATGAATAATGGCATGTGAAGGATTTTTGAGTCTCTAAAAAACCACTATATAGAACCAATGTGTTATTATCAACAAACTTATTATTGTTGATGCTTGTGAAGGTTCACTATATAATTCAGTCTCATTTTTTTATGCACTCCCCTCATCCCAGACCTCACATGGGATATGAAGTTTACAGACAGACTGAAACGCTCCACGTGTACTTTTAATAGACTCCCTGCTTAGCTGCGGTGTCTGTCCCTTGTCCTGCAGTGTGGGATCCCGCAGTCTGAAAAACAAAGCATGAGGCGTGTCTTCTATTCTCCACAGAGAGCCCTGGGGCGCAGGACTGAGCTGGCTGCCATCCTGGAGCCTGCGAGTGCTTTATAACAACGTACACAGAGGAGCAGCCATCCCCCGGCCCGGTCATTAGCACGTGGGCAGCAGAGGAGGCCGTCCCACTGTCCTGCTACAAAAACACTGCACCTGCGACTTCCACAGCCACACTGCATGAAGGATGACCCACGCTGAGGCCAACTCCAGGGATACAGGCAAGCAGACCGACCCTCTCCTGTCTTGTTGGTTTGATAATTCAACAGTTTCTGACAAGAGGCTACAGCTCAGGAGCACAGAAAACACACAGTTTCATAGCCGGCTCTGAAGTCCAGGTCTGCAGACAGCATACAGCGTCTGCTATGAGGGTCACTCTAAAATTCTTAGGTTGTTTTTTTTTCTTTTCCATCAATAAATGAAAGAAGACATAAATCACTCCTGTCTGATTTATATGATAATATTTGACTCCTGTGGGTCATTATTTTTATCTCATTGAGCTAAAAATCATATAATTATATTTCAAACTTGTGTACATACATTTAATTTAAAAAAAAAAGATACAACAGAACAGAAATACATTGTTTGCTACACACACACAAACACACTAAGAGAGCAATGTTTTTGAAGAGTCCTTGTACGTATTGTATCTGTCTTGCCGGCCATATAGCTCTGGACTCTGCCCCTTTCTATGACATCAGGGAAACGTGGTCACATCAAAGAGTCCGCTCCAACAAGAAAAATTGGTGAACAAAGTGAAAAGTATGGAAGAGGCTAGATGGGCATGGTCAGAGGAGTTATGAAACACTCTAAAAACAACTAATAAGAGCTGTGAAAATGTTGCTTCTTTCATCTCTGTTCGAAATAGCCGCTTGTACATCGTTCAACAAGTGATATATTATACAAGTGAAATCAAAGTCTCTCACAAATGTATTTGGCCAGAGGGAGACAATAACCAAATATCACTTTTTATCATATCCTGCATACCATCTATCCATCCATTTTCTACCCTTTAATCCATTTTTGGGTCAGGGGGGTGGCAATCAGAGATGCCACCCAAGTCTCATAGCACTATCACTGACCCTCTGCAGGTGGTGAGTCCACAGGAGGACGGCTGCTCTCTGAGTGAGAGTGGGGGCTTCAGGCAAAGTGGGGTTAAGTGTCTTGCCCAAGGACATAACGACAGCAGTCATCAGTGGAGAAGGTGGGAATTGAACCCACGACCTTCAGGCCTGAAGGCCAATGCTCTACCAATTGAGCTACTGTTGCCCCCATACTGCATACATGTGCGGTAATAAAATCTTGAGAGCTATGGTAATGTGGTGACAAACTAGGATTATTTTTGGGTAAACCATATATAGATTATTAAGATAAATTGTATTCACTTTTTTACCGTATATTGATCTAAAGCTACTTAAAATTAGAAAGAGGTTAATTTACTGAAACATAAGGAAAAGTCACCTCCCCTGTTGATATGGCCAAAGTACTGACGCTGTCTTTGTGTCACTGTGGTTACTAGCGTCAGGTAGTGTACTACCCTCAATACAGTCCAAACCGATCAAATCCCAACAGGTGATTCGCTGATGTCCTTTGTTCCTGTTCATCAGTTCACTTGTTTTGGCTGTTTCAGGACACAATTCATATAAGCAATAATACATATACTTATACTTATAGATTTATAGCTGTAGTCTAGAGGCAGGTTAAACCACAGACAGACAACTCTATATTGGTACTTTAAATCTATAGTGGATATCTAGCATATTCTGCACACTACTGGCTTTGACTCATTCAATGAGCTGAGTTTGCCCTAATGGCCCCTCTGTGCTCCACTTGTGCCTCTCTAATTACTTCACTTTCATCAGCTTCTATGGAGAAAAAAGACAAATCCATACTCAATAATGAAAAATTCATATTGTTTCCTTATACCACCTCCACCTTGGTTTCTGTCTGTCTCTCAAATCTCGTCTTATTGTGTGATGTATTTAAATGTTAATAACCAATCATTCCTGACACCCAATCTCACACGAACCCAAGTTGAACAGGAAATCTATCTAATCTGGAGAATCTCATTACACCATCACGGCTGCAGTCGCGGCTCTGACTATTGTCGATAGATTTGAGGTAGAAGAAAGAAAGGCAGGAAAAATGAATTGGATATTTAATTTAATCATTGTGCGTGAAGCAACATAAAGAAGGTGTAAAGAGTGGTGCACCCTCTTTCATCTGACTAGATAATGATGAAATGTTTTCTATTGTGGCACACTGCTGACGCCTTTAATCATTTCTGAGTTGTGTAAGAGGCAGAAAGGAGACTTCCAGGCTTTACTTCTTCTGACAAGATCAACTACTTTCATTGGCCATTAGCAGATTATCAGCAATTTACGCAAAAAGGCATCTCAGCTTGTTTTGTAGTCCAATAATTAAAAAAAATAAAAATAAATGGATGGCCATGCATGGTAAATAGATTTTATTTTCTGATATGGCAAAATGTAATTATTATTTAAACCAATGTAATAATTATATTTTCTTAGTTCGCAGTAGCATGCATCACTCCCAGAGAATGTAAAGAGCGAGTCAAAGAAAACTGCACAGTCTATAGTGTGTGAAACACCCTTCTAAATATGAACTTCTTTATAGCCCATTAGCAGATTATCAGTGCTTTAACCAAACGCCTGCTCAGAACATTAGACTCTGAGAACACCATTCTCTAGTTCTATTATCTCATTCACACAGCACATTTAATTTAATTTGCATGAATATGCAATGAATTTAATTTTGAGCACTATTTTCATCTGCTCCTGTAATCACAAAAAATGCCAGTGTAATTAGTTTGTAATTACTTGGTGTAATTGTTGTAGTAATCATTTTAATTACCCAAATGTTCAGACATTAGATGCTAAAAGGAAAATAATCTGCTTGTGCCTCCTACTGTGTGTGTCTTAGGCTGAGTTTGTGATCAGGTCCTGACAGAAGCAGAGCTCCGGACGCCGCTGCATGTTTAACAGCAGATGATGTGAGCATGTTCTGTATGAGGGAGGCAGACAGACGGCCAGACTTACATTGTAGCATCTCTGCAATCTGCTCAGTGCAAATTTGCATGCCCCGAAAAGCCATTAAGTTAAAATATACAGTTATTGTACCTTTCTGGGACCGGCGCCATACAAATGCTTATTGCATGTGCTTATAGCTCAGTCTAGCAGATGGTAAATCATGAAATTTTATGAAATTATTGCAGCAGTGAGGTGTTTTGAAAAGGAGCAGCTGTGAGGGAGATGGGACATTATAAACACTCACAGGTGTTCTGTCTTTCCCCACCGCCAGCCACAACATCAAAAATTAAATTATAAACCAACCAGCAAATGTTGTAATCTCCTACACACATACACTACTTACTGGAGAAATTGCTTAAACTAAGCAAAGAATTTAATTTTAATTTGCATAAAATATTTATTGTGGAAGAAATTTCATAGCAGGGCCCAGTTGTCAGCCAAGTTGCCAACATGTACGTTGCACCGGCATCTCGGCAGCGTGTATGAAGTTCGATTAGGGAAGGCTCTAATGGGCACTTCACCCGAGCACATATGGGCAAGTGCACCTAATAAGAGGGAGCAGGTCAGTGCCAAACACACAACAAGCTTGTGTTTCTCATTAAGATTTTATTCCTTCCTTAGTATTTAATTAGCCCGTCTTGCACAGGGACCAGGGAAGATCGCCTCACATCGACCATGTTGCCATCGTCCAAGTCACTTCCATGTAAAGTGGGGGTCCCTGGTCCCAGCCTCACAGTTTGCTGTTATTGGGGGACCTGCTTCTTGGATCAGTCTCATGGCTCTGAAGTGCAGCTCTGGCTCCTCTCTCAGGGTCTTATTGCTCACACCCAGCTGTGTCTGTTTGGCACCATTCAAGAGGAGCTGAGGCTGTGCCAGTGCACTTCTAAAATGATAACGACTTTGAGAAAGAATTCAGAGAGGCCACACCTAAAGAATCTGTATGAATAGTACAGTGAATTATGTCACAATTTATAAAACTCCTTTAAAAAACTTTATGAAAAAGAAGCAACTATTTCACAAAATGTTGAGAAGTATAATTTCTATTTTTTTTTCTAGATTGTGATTTGACGGTGTTTAGCTTTGCCATGTTATTACTGTTTTGCTTTATTTATTTATTTATTATTTTGTCATCACTTATTGACATCTTATGAAAAAAGAACATGTAGAACTTGTTTTATGTGGATTGGCCCAGGAATTGCAGAGGAATTTAGGCACTTTGTTTAAGTGACAGTTACCATAGTTACCTCCACCGCAAAAAACTTTGGGCTATTACAAACTATTATAATCATACACGCTAAGGAAAATACATTTCTCTATGTCTTTTTCACATCAATCTTTTATCAGGGAAGACAAATGATTACATTGCAGTATAAATAATAAGAGGCATTTTATTTTACAAATAAATGCATGTCTTGAGCGATGTGATCACTAATTCAGGTCAGCACTGTGTCGTGAACTTGCTTTTGTTCAAAGTTTTGTTATGCTACTTTAAAAGTTTAACATCAGGAAATCACAGATTTTTTGTGATATTTAATTTTAATTGAATTTTATTGTATTTTAAATAAATAATTAAAAGTGCTTTGCATAACTTTTATGTAAGATGTACTTAATTGACGGATGTAGAAGATCAAACAAGATAAGATAAGATACTAGATGGGTTAAGATATTTAAAATAGTAAATAAAAACCGCTCTATCAAAGATCAAACTCTGTACTGTGTATAACTTCTGTTTTGTGCCGTACAAGGGGAAGTCAGCTCCTTCATACCCACCTGGGGCCGTATGCCGAAAGATTCTGAGAGTCCTCTCAGAGAACTCCTAATTTAACATAGAAACTCCTAACTAGGAGTCATAGTTTAAAAGTTATTCCAGAACATTCTCAGAGAACAAGGAATGGACAAAAACTTCTATCTTAGTGAGGAGGCGTGGCCGACCCCGTTGCTAGGTATGAGTCATCATTTCAGACGCTGTGATTGGTTGATCCTAAAAGTTAGAGAAAATATACTTTTGGTGATAATGGGCAAAATAAGGACCCTGAAATGAACAAACTTAATGATGGAATCTAATAGTCATTGTAAATAATATTCCGCATACAAGATAGATAGATGTGTCAATGTAAAATGAATGCTGTGAAAAGTAAGTTTTAAATCATCGTGTGAAAACTTAGGCCCACTTGCATAGTATTTAAACAGTGATAGCTATATTTATTTGCTTATATTATTTGCCATACTGGTCATTTTCTTCTCTTTCAACATTGACCATTTCTACTCACTTTGATAAAACAAGGGTAAAAATACACAGAGTGATTGCTGACCAGCCTTTAAGAAGCCGTGTTGGTTGACTTTCAAATATACCACAAACAAGTGAACAGCAATGGAGAGTAAAAGAAAGAGGAAACCCAACTGGACAGAGGAACAGTGTTTGCTTCTTGCTCAATTGGTCGATGAAGATAAAAGTGTTTTGAGAGTTAACTTTGGACCCACTGTCATCCAATGTTTGTAGAATGTCTCTCCTGCCTCTTCCGTCCGCCATTTTTTCCTCCTAGTGAACTCTTAAAGGTACCATATTTTTCACAGTCCATCCTATGCACATGTGTGATAATAATGTGGGTGATACACCATACAACACTCAAAACTTCAAACGTCAAATTATAGCCATTTTGTGCATAGAGGTGATCTCAGCTCATGTAAACGCTTGGATCAGTGCTCCTCTGTCTGTGAGCCCTCCTCCCCCCGCCCACGCGTTGACGTAGCATCACGCTAAGTTCCGAGGTAAACAAGAGCTAACTGTACAGCTTTTGCTGTTACAGTCACTTCAGACCATGCAAGTTAGTTGCATTGTACCCACAGATCGAGGCTCCTGTTAGCATCACTGTACCCACAGAGGTGGGTACAGTGTCGTCCCGTTAGCGTCTTTTATGTTGGAATAACAGGTTTCCAGATCAGCTTTTGAGTAGGTCCCGTTTCAAGGTAACTGTAGTTCTGAAACAGTCTTTGGTGGTGTCACCGTCACTCGCAAAAAAACATCTGCGAGTTTCGTCGTGGATTTAAGTCTCGAAGATACGAGGCAGATATCCCCTTGAACAATGTTGATCCCCATTCGCCTCATTCTCCGTCTTCGGGCCAAATACTCTCGTCACATATTTACACCAACAACACGTTTTCTCCAAGTCACATGACTCAAAAAAGCACAGACGCTTATTTACTGTGTATGGACTAGAGCTGAAACAACTAATCGATTTAATCGATTAAAATCGATTATTAAAATAGTTGTCAACTAATTTAGTCATCGATTAGTTGCTAAATAACTTTTATTTTGCCGTAAGCGGCTCATTTCGTGCATATTTTAACTCTGCGGTGACCAAATGGTGGCAGTAATGAGCCACCGGAGGTTTTACAGCAGGAGAAGTAGCGAATAGCCAATAGCTGGCCTCCTTTTATGTCACATGCTTCGCGCACAGCTTCTCTTCAGCATACAGCAAGATGGCGGCGGCAAGCGGCAGTGGAGCTCGAGAAAGAAAAGGAAAAAAGCAGAAGACAAACCTAATCGAACGAAGTCATCCAAAGTGTGGGAGCACTTTACTTTGAACCTTCTAAAAAGAAGAGTAACTTGTAAACTCTGCGCTACTGACTTGGCCTGGCACGGGAGTACTACGTCTCTGCGTGAGCACCTTAAACCATCTCTCTGCAGTACTGACTGTTTGCAAAAGATGGCGCCACACTCACTGTTTTAGGCATAAAGTTGATCTTTCAACTAATTTGCACAAAGATGTAAAAAAAAACCATTTATCCAGTTTATCAACTTAAATAAGCCTTTTCGGGATTTTAAACTACTTCAGAAGCCCTAAGGATTTTCATGGTGAAAACATTGGAAATCTCCTTGTGAAATTTGCTAGAGTATGTAACGGTCAGTGTTTTGTTTTGATGGTCGACATTGAGTTCAACAAAGGATTACAAAGACATAACAAACAGCTCCAGATATGTTTTTGATGTGGATATGAATATGTAAAATGGTTAAAATCTCTAAAAAGTCTATGTTGAATGATGAAGGCCCTTTGTTAACAATTTACTTGGAAAAAAATTGGCAAAACTAAAATATAAGTACATAAACCGATTAATCGATTAGTCGTAAAAATAATCGCCCGATTAATCGATTATCAAAATAATCGTTAGTTGCAGCCCTAGTATGGACCACACGCTGGACTCGGAGAGAGGCTGCATGAGCTGCTAATTCAGTTTCTCCACGCTGTCAATCAGTGAAGCTTTTGACGTCACGGATTGTTCCACGTCACGATTTGAATCTGCTTGTTTCTCTGCCTCTCGAGAATGAAAGAGAAAGATTGCTCTCTTACTACAGCTTGACGGAATCAATGAAAAAACTACACTGGGCATGTGCATGAAGGTCACTGTAATCATGTTTAAACCAGAGAAAAGTAAAAATGCGTAATATGGGCCGTTTAAGTTGCTAAAAGTCCTCCTCTCTACTCCTAAGAGATCTCACCTTAGGAGCTCTCTTAAGAGCTACGATTCTTTAGGAATAGCGTTTTTCTTAACTAGGATATACTCTTCACTTTTAGGGAAAATTCTAAGAGTATGTTAAAATTCTAAGAATATTCTTAGAATTTGACCACTAGGAGCAACTCTTTTACACTAAGAATCTTTTGGAATATGGACCCTGGTCTGAGCAGGGAGAGGGGGAGACTCATCCAAGGTCTTTGTCTGAAGCTGGAATTATCCTTGTGTGTCTATTCCCACATAGGAGTGCATCAGCTATTCAGAAAGACAAAATAAGCCTTATTACAAATTACCAGCGATTGTATCCGTGATCTTGTCCTTTCAATCATTACCCAAAGCTCATGACCATAGGTGAGGGAGGGAACGAAGATTGACCGGTAAATCGAGAGCGTTCGGCTCAGCTCCCTTTTCACCACGACGGTCCGATACAGCGACCGCATCACTGCGCACGCTGCAGCGATCCGCCTGTCAATCTTACGCTCCATTCTTCCCTCAATCGTGAACAAGATCCCGAGATACTGGAACTCCACCTCTTGTATCCAAAATACTTAAAATTTGTTTTCATAATTGTCTATTATTTAGGCAACTGGGAAGATTGCTGCACTGCCAGACCAGTACATTTTAAAATTCTCAGACGATACAGTTCTGCTCAGTCTGATAAAAACCAGTTCCAATCAGAATGTACACAGGGTTGCTGTTGATAGTCTGGTAGAATGGTGTGACTCACATAAATTACAGATCAATACAGAAAAGACGGTGGAAATCCAAAAGCACCAAAAGCCAGTGGCCATCCACGGCCAGGACATTAAGCAGGTGAGCTCCTTTAGATATCTGGGAGTCCACATTGACTCAGATCTGAGCTGGAGCACACAGGTGACGACTGTTTGCAGCAGAATCCATCAGCGCCTCCACTTTCTGCGTAGACTCAGACTGTTCGGTGTGTCCAAGACCATCATGCTCATCTTCTACAGAGCATCCATCGAATCACTGCTGAGGTACGGGATTACCAGCTGGTTTGGGAATCTTCTTGTTAAGTCCAAAACACAAATAATTTTCCGCTGGGAAAATCATGGGCACGCCTGTCCCTCATTCATACCTGTTTCAGTGAATCTGTTAAATAAGGACATGAGGAGATGAAGTGTGTGTGAGCTGTACAGCACGTGTGTTGGTGTCTTTGTATGTATGTATTTTGTTTTGTTTATTTATTTTTTATTTTTATTTTTATTTTTGTACTGAAATGTAGCGGACCCATCAGTCCAAACCAAATCTCTCCTAAAGGAGACAAAAATAAACAAATCTTGAATCTTGAATCTTGAAGACCGGCAGAGACAGAAAATAATTTTTGGAAGAGGACAAAACGTTCTGTTTATATCGCTTACATTATATTTGTTGCACTAAAATACAGGCACAGAGCCTTATACAGGGCATATACGTTTGTTCCATGTAGAGCACTCTCAATTTTACTTGTTTGTGTTTATACTTTGACCCAGACCCATCACAAACTCAGGCCTGAAGAGTATAATGCCCTTTACTGTGCAACATTCCAAGCAAAATAGAAGCACACTTTCAGTTACACTCATCAAATACCATTCTCTTTTCACATATTCTGACAGACTTTAAACTTGTCACCTTATTTTTCCAAAACATTTATGTCCATGTTTCACCAAGGGGTCAATATATCACTGTGATTGCTTATGCAGAACCAAACATCTACAGCATCTTCTGCTTAGCTGTCTCACCACATCACAGCGCATGTGTTTGACCGTCAGCATTACCATTTATTTGGACCACATTACTTCCAATGACAACCTGTAACATATTCAAATGTTATGCATGCATGTTTGTGCGGAGGCCTAGAGGGTTGGTGTCTGGGTGTAGAGTTAGAAGTGCTGCAAGGCATGCTGGGAAAGTCATGCATATTCAAATTCACTGCTAGACATGGCTGCCCTAAATAGTCGCAGAGCATGCAGCACTCAAGGCTGCTTTGTATTTTATGTATTTTTCTGCATTTAGACACAACTTTCTGATTATGGGTCACTCTAACAGCTTTTCAATGGTCTTTAGTTTTATATAAATTGACTGTTAGAATATATCTTCTATACATTTGTATGGATAGGATTTTTATCTCGGTGAGGAAATGTTAGTATTGGAACATAGAGTAGAGAGCGGCAGGAATCGTAAAAGCATATCCGTCAGAACCAACATGTCTACACAGGATTCTCAGTTCATCTAGTGTGTGTATTGCAGGCTTTACACTTTACCCAGTTGTGTTTGAAGGGCTCATTTTACACCAAATTGCGGTTATGTCTTTTACTTATTGATGTGCTGGTATGAATATAAATGTGCTTTTGTGACTAAAGTATAGAGTAAGTGGAGTTGTCGGATCCTTTAGCGAGAGGAAAGCTGATTGTATTGTTTGTTTATGAGGCCTTAAAAGCACAAAGCCGTACAGCAAGAGAATCTCATTATGACTCGTAATGACAAATTCACCCAGTGCAATTATTTCCTGCCATTTCCCTGCTATCTCCTGCGCAGCACTTTCACTTTGGTCATAAACCTAGCCAGCTATAGTGCAGCGGGACAGGCCTGTGATATACTCCTCCACTGCAAAATAAAACAGAGCTCATAGCTTTGGTTTTGACCTTGTCTTGTGTGTTGACGCCATTTGCTTCAATAGTCTGAGAAAGGCTGTCTCTAAATACAAAGTGCGACAATAAAACATTCTTGTAAAACTAAAATGTTCAGAGCTGCTGGCAAATGCAGACCATGGTAATCAAATGCATGTGCAAATTGCTTCCCAACTCATCAACAAGAGCTTTTAATGAAATAACATCCTTTAAATGAACGCACGGAGACAGTGAAAAGTGAGCAATGGCTTTTCAGGCTAGTTTGAATTTTTAATTGCCTGTCGAGAGAATATTAGATAAAGCTTGATTAGAAATAAATTGAAAATCTCTGCTGAATGCATCTGATAGAAGCTGCCGCGGAGACAAGCGAGATAGGCAGGATGTCCATTAAGACGCCTTTGAACAGTGTGCAACTTGACTGATTTACTATCTATTACTTTTTCTTTTTCTAATCAGTTATGGGAACCCTGTCGAGGCAGATTTAAATAACTGATTTAAAATGAAATAGCATACCCGCAGTTTTGTCATGCCCAAATCTTTTTGTGCTTAATGTCATTGCAATAAACTAGAAATTAATGAAATAAATGTCATGCGTTCTGTGGTAGTTTGAAACTTAATTTACCTCGGACTTAATTTGATACTCATAGTTCAACGCTTTCGATGCTTTATCTTCCGTAATTTTAAGTCAGTCTTGCGAGTCACACATCACCGTGACAATAATGTAGCCTTGTGCTAAACAAAACAATAAAAACAAAACAACGCAGGGATGAGGTTTCCAGTGTTTACGGTGCATCATATTAAAGGACTTCACGACCAAGTGCTGACTTAGCTATTTACAAAAAAGGGTATTATTGTCAGAGGTTTGTGTAACTGATTTGATTCGTTTCAGAGAATGAGGGAGAGCTGCTCAAAGAGGAAGGTGGCCAAAGCTATAGTTAACATCAAGTCAGGATTTGTAAAAAAATAAATGAAAAAACACACAAACATATGTGATGAAGTGATGCCTAACAGCCAAAAGATTATCAGGAGAATAAACTTAGAGCCATTTTGTAACATCTATAGCATGAAAGCAAAAACTATGGAAACACAAGATTTGATAGAAGAAAGAAGCAGAAGAAAATCATGGAAAACATAAAGTTCAAAAACATTATTTATGATCACCTGATCATTAAAAGCCGGCCAATCTAACTGTTTTTATGAATTATTGTAAAATGTGAACAACTCTGGCCATAACATGCTTTCTTTATCTTTATCTTACAAAAAAAATGCTTTGGTCTGA
Source organism: Knipowitschia caucasica (assembly GCA_964034765.1). Classification (NCBI taxonomy): domain Eukaryota; kingdom Metazoa; phylum Chordata; class Actinopteri; order Gobiiformes; family Gobiidae; genus Knipowitschia; species Knipowitschia caucasica. The sequence continues at coordinate 34,219,253 of OZ035831.1, forward strand.
GAGCTGATTGGCTGAGTGAGGGCGGTTCTCTCGTTTTCGCTTTTCAGTCTGTAAAAGCTTATCTGAAGAAAACTAGAGAAAGAACCACAGTTAAATTCTTTGTGGCTTTAAGGTAGCTAGCGGTTTGTGCTTATGTCATCACGCTAATGTTGGAGATTTTAGACTTCTTTCCTTATTATGCTAAAGATTACAAAGTTTTACTGTTTCTTTTTATGCTAGGGTAAAAGATATTATTTTATTTTCGAATTTTTTTTGTATAGAGTTATTATTAATCTATCTTGTGCTGTGTGCTCCTCATTCCTACCGTCAGATTGTCATGGTGTTTCTGATCAGATATATTCACGGTGGCGTCTTTCTATCGTTCCTTTCAACCTTTCCTCAACACAAAGACACAATCTGTGCATATTTTCAGAGGGAGACGTCTTTTTAATAATTATTTTGGAGAGTGGGCGGTGAAATAAGCACTTCCAGATCGGCGAGGCCATCACAGTGACAGGGGGGTCAGAGGTCCGCAGACTGTCGAGCATGTGCACTGGGCTGTGTGAAATAGAGGACACAGGGGACACTGCTCGTCTGACCAAACTCCAAATATACACCGCACAACACCGTAAACAAACCTGGGAGGAAACACAAGAGAGACTGGTAATGTTAGATATGTTTTTAATGGCTACTCTATAACTCTGATCAATACAAACAATATACACAGGTCTGTGAAAAAACAAAACAAAAAACGTTTAAGGGTGCACTATGTAACTTGCGTTGAGTGATATTGCACTGAATACGCTGAAAAACATGTATAGTCATTTGAGTAGACCTGTAATGCTGGGATGAAAAAAAATAATAATAAGTTGAAATTTTTTACAGACGATATAGCAAAATAAGTTAATAATTTTTTAGAGACAATATTGTATTTCCCATTAAGCAATCAGTTGTTCACTTTTTTACTTTAAATAAGACATTATTTGCTTGTTCCACTGATTTAATCTAAAGGTAAAGGTGCACTTTATTGATCCCCGTAGCGAAATTCAATCTTCTGCATTTGAGCCATCCTGATGCCGCAAAGGCTTACGTCGGGAGCAGTGGTTCGCCGTAGTACAGCGCCCGGGAACTCATCTCCAGATGTTGATGCTTGGCATGGTCAGGACTACCAGGGCTGAAGGATTTTACCTTGTGTGCATGTTTTTAGTGGTAGGGGAAACCGGAGTACCCGGAGGAAACCTACGCATGCACAGGGAGAACATGCAAACTCCGCTCAGAAAGACCCCGTTCCGACCGGGATTCGAACCCAGGACTTTCTTGCTGAGAGGCCGTGCTGCCCTTAATCTTTTTGTAAGACAGGCAAACTTGCAAAAAATTCTCCTGTTTTGGGTTGCTTTTGGTAGTGTATAATTTCATATCAGGTAATGGTATAATGTGGAACTATCCGCATGTTATAGATATCTCCCAAAACGTTGTACTGATGGTTTATGTATTTAATTTGATGTGTGTGTTGAAAAAAAAATGAAATAATTTTTTATTTTTTTAAGTGGCTAACAATGCAACTTAAAAATACGCTGATAAGCCTCAAATGTAAACATCACTTCTGTGCATTGATAAAACATAAACTGAAAGACTTAAAACACAAACATACAATGGTACAAAAGTAAGACGCTGCTTTTGCAACTGTCAAACGATTTAAATATTTCACCACAGTGTACCGCAAGTATTCCTTATCGCTCTCTTGTCAGTGGAAGCTACTCTGTTTTATTTATGACACTGACCCCAGCTACATCGCTTTCTGCTTGTTTTCTATCTATATTGAATTTAGCCTCAATCCAAACCATCTTACACAAAAAGCTCAACACCCCCTTTCCCCACGTCCTGCTCTCCTTCCCGAGCAGTGAGCAGAAAGAACAGATCTATTGTTGAAAAGTGCGCTCGTCGTTTCATATATCATTGATTAGAGAGAATAAAAAAGCCATAACATTGGGTCAGGAGTACGCGGGCCCGGCTGCTGACGGTCTATCACTGTGGACACATATTGACTGGTGCTCGGAAAGTAGTCACTCACTCATCAGCGCCAGGGCGACTGATTGAGTTGCCAGCAGCCACTAAATGAGGCCTCCATCCAGCGCGCCTCCAAATGAACTGCAATCTTTTCAGACCTTGTTGCGGCTCGGGCAGCATGGGGGAGGTTGGACAACACAAGGGGATTTGAAATAAGTTGAAGCTTTGCAAAGCGTTAGAATAAAGCTTTGGGGTTGTATGGTTGTGTGTGTGAGTGTGTGTGTGTGTGTGCAATCTTCAAATAGGGTTGACACCATACGACAAATGTTCAACTCGTAAAAAAATACTAATCTCTGAGCTTGAGACAAAGTTTAATACCACTGTAATGGCTTGGTCATTTTCATTGTTGTACCATAATGTTCCCATATTGATATACAGGTGAAAACTCAGAAAATTGGAATCTTCAAAAGTTCAATTCAAATTCAACAAATAATGTCCATCCATCTTCTACCCTTTAATCCATTTCTGGGTCAGGGGGGTGGCAGTCAGAGATGCCACCCAAGTCTCATAGCACCAGCCCCTCACTGACCCTCTGCAGGTGGTGAGTCCACAGGAGGACGGCTGCTCTCTGAGTGTGAGCATAGCCTTGATCTTTCAATAATGTCAAATAGCCTTAAACACCCAAAAAATACAAAATTGACTCAAAATATGTGAAATAAGTCTAAAATATGTCATAAATTATTTAAATTTTTTTTGCATGAATTACAGAAAATATGGTAAAAATGTCTGAGTTTCACCTGCACAGATTTTGATCTAGTTTCAGCAGTAATAGGGTGGCTCTCCTCTAAGTAAGAAGGTCTTGGCTATATGAGTACAAAAGACAAAAAAAACAATAAAGCGGAAACGAAAATATAAACTGTAATACACCAGGGGGTACAGGGGTTGGACGAAAAGATCCTTATTTCTCAAAACAAAACGCACACACACATGCGCACTCAAACTATTATATGACAGACTCATTATTAAGTCTTAAAAACCAAAAAAAAAAATGTGTTTGCAAATGGACTTGAAATACGTGAATATACTGTAAGTCTATGTTATGTCCTGATTTTCAAATTTTTGGTTGAAATACATAAATAATTGAAGAATTGTCTGAGTTTCACCTGCACCGATTTTGCTCTAGTTTCAGCATTAACAGGGTGGCACGCCGGCTGAGTGGTTAGCTCTCTCCTCTAAGTAAGAAGGTCTTGGCTATATGAGTACTAAAGACAAAAAAAACAATAAAGCAGAAACAAAAATATAAACTGCAATACACCAGGGGGTACAGGGGTTGGACGATAATATGCTTGTTTCTCAAAACAAAGAACACGCACACACACGCACATGCACTAAACTGTCAAATGCAGATATGTATCACACAATCAAGAGCATGACATTTGAGGAAGACATTTTCTCAGACAAGACTCTCTGACCCTACACCTCTCTCTCCCTTCACTTGTTCTGTGCAGAGGACATCACTCTCTTTCCACGTACATTCTTTAGTACTTTTTCAAACTATTTTTGAATGGAATCAAATTTGATTACGTTTTTAATTAATCTGGTAAGTTTCCCATTGCCACGAGAGTTACAGTAGTTAGTTAGTTCTAGTTGTTGAAGAATGATCTATCAGGGCATTAGCAGTTCAGTACATTACACATTGTGAAAGAATGCAGAGCTGAGGATGAGGGGGAGACTTGAACCAGAGGCTTCCGAGTACATTTGTCTGAACCTGGGTCCATCTCGCACTCCGCATGTTAATTTAGCTCGGGGCTGCACCGCCTGTTTTTAAATATCGTTAATTGACTTAAGAGCTCATCAACGTGCTTCGTCTTCATTAGGTTAATGAAAAGGCCCAATGTTTATTTTTCCTAACAGATTGTGGGAATGACATAATCCAATCGGTTACTTCCACTTCCTGAAGGATCGGCTGCCCGTGATGAGGGCTGTTGGGGGATTCTGTGTTTGTGGAGACACGTTTAGCCCGTGGCAGGAATCTGTGGCCTTGCTCTAATCGACAGTGTGAAGTAACCAGGGTGAGATGCTTGTTTGGATGTATGAGTCGGGGTGAGAAAAAGCAGGTTTGTATGATTTGTACTCTTAATGACAGTACAAACTTTAGTCATGGTGTGCTATTCGTAACCCTATTTGCTGACCTGAGGCTGCAATGAGGGCAGAACTTGTCTAGATTAATTAATATAGATATATATGTATGTTTTTGTTGTGTCTTGCACATTGAATGCCGTATGTCAACCACATTTGATAAAGGCATCAGCCGCCAATCCAGATATTTGTGGAAAAAAACATAACCATAACCACAAAACATAACCATAAGAGCGCATACGTTGAAGAGCGCATACTCCATCATGACATTTTAATGGAGCCTTCTCTTCTTACCATCATATCTCATCTACACACCAGCTCAATCTGTTCAGACGTTTTTATGAAATCATACATGCACACAAAGGAAATATAGGAATGATAATATTGTATTGGCAAATCATAAACAGGTATGTAACAAATAGATGAATAGGCCCAATCACACAATATGGGCCTTGCTTATCCTTGTTGCTAAATTCTTGGTGCAAAGCTTTTTCCATGGTTTGGTTAGTTCAAATTGTAGGGTGTGCTAATCAAAATTGGGTGTGAGCAAATGCCTAATAAATAAGGGCTTAAAAATACGGAAGATTGAGAGACCAAAAGCATCAACACAGCAAATAGACTAACAAATGCAAGCAATTTATGTTAAATTAATGGACTACTTTATACTGAAATGGACACACTTCTGCACACTATAGTCGAGCCTCCAGTCAGTTACAAAACACATTCAAGATTAAAATCGAAAGGTCAGTGTGTGCAGACCTCTACCAATGCATTAGACATGAAGCAGCCTTGCACCATTTGTGAGCTCACATGATCTATATTCAAGCAGTGCACTTAACCAATGTGTAGTGTGTGTTTTAATATTGCGTGCATAAAAAACTCTCCCTTACAACAGCTTCGTCTATTCCCGCTTTTTTCATTCTGCACGTGTATTTCTGTGTTTAACCCTTGCCTACCCCTCCTCTTTCAGCCCCTGACCCTTAAACACGAACTGTGCCTTGAGAAGCTGTTGCAACACTTAGGCAAAAACGCGCTGATTTTTCTCTTGAGGACAGTAACATGTGAGGCCACGTCTCGTAGCACGGGCTATAAAGACTGACGCATAGCTCGAATAAATCACCCTCCTGGACCCCTTTACTTTACTCCCGCCCCCCACCCCCAGCTTTTACACCTCACTGTCTGGCCATTGGAGGACCACAAAAGCTCATCAGTGCTAAGTTTGAGCAGCCTCACAGGAGCAGTTGTGGGGTCAGCTCTGGCCTGTGCGTGCCATAAACCGCATCGCCGTTCGGATCATCACTTGTTCTGCTCCCTGTCCATCCTCCCCTTTTTTCTGCGGCAGACGTTTCCAATAAATCACTTGACCCGCCCCTCCCTCTGCTCTCCTCTCCGGTTCATGTCTCAAAAGCCCCCTGTCTGTCCCCTGTTTGGCCCAGGATGATGCGTTCTGCTGCAGTCACTTAAATAAAAAGATCGCGGTGGGAGACATAATGTGTTAAAGTAATAAGATGGTCTCGGGCAGGTCATGGCCCCTCTCCCTGCTCCAGTGCTCCTGTGTGGAGGCTCTTTGAGTTAATGGGCTGTGGTCAGTGCACTGGTGAGTCATAAAGGCTGCCCTCCAATACCACTACAGAGCTATTCCAGAAACAAGAGGAAACCTCCGAAAGCCACTATAAAGGGCCCGTCCAGATAACAGCACACCCAAGCACTATTTCCACTGTGACACTCCAGGCCTGCTGTAAATCAAATGTATTTATCATCTACTGTGTATCTCTCCCTTATGAGAACCCGACTTAACAACTGTCCTTCAGTGTCAGAAATGGCACGGATTTTACAGTACAGGAAGTTTCTTTGATCTGCCGTTTCTTTCATGTTACTGTTTCCTTTTTCTTTCAGCATTCGAAAATGTTGTTCAAGCTTGATTACTGTAATATACACAAAAGACTGAGAAATGTGGGAAAAATCTGTTTTCAATGAATCTACAAAGTTAGTACGCCCTGGAGACAAGCTTAATTCTCACTTAGAGGTAGCAAAAGTACTTAGTAAAGTCAACACTGGCAAAAGTATTGAAATCATTCCCTTACTCAAGTAAAAGTATAAAAGTACAAGCTTTTATATGTCCATATTATTGGAGAATAAGGCTGACCAAAACGTTTAAAAACCATTATACTTAAAAACGTGTTGGTAATTGGGTTTAAAAGTGATGGTAAATGAACAAAAGTTGTCTGAATAATAAGTATTAAAGCAAAGTAAAGATACAAATACAAATACAGAAGAAAAACATGCTTATTCACCTTGTTGGAGGTGTCCATGAGCAAGACACTTCCAGGCTGAATGTAAGTTTATTGGTGCAAATATTAGAGAAAAGCGGATAGACTTATTACAAAAATGAACATAGACAACAGTGCACCTTATTGTAATGATATTGTTGTTGAGTATTGCATTTGTCTTACACTGTTTTGTGTATTCACTGCAAATTAAAATTGTATGATGAGGTTTTCTCTGTGGAAATGCACTTTAGTGATCTGAAATGACTGGTCAAAAGCTTGGTTCTCCGCATTAGATTCTAATTAATTAATGCTCAAATTAGCAGAGCAAAACAGGACAATCAGGATGTTTGAATTCACAGGGAGGGCTCTTAATGATAGCTGCAGGGATAATGATGCAGCCAGGACAGGGTGTGACAGGGGAGTGTGGAGGAGACACCGCAGCCACACTTACGCTGATCACATGTGAGCCGCTGTCAGCTGCTATAAGCTCCGCTATCAAATTGTATTAAATGCCATTGTTTATGCCTGGCTTTGCACTGGCCTATTGCTCCACACTGCGTCCCACTGGCCTTAGCACGCTTAATTTGAGCCTCACTTCAGGTTTCGTCATCAGGACATTAGCATGTTCACTCGAATTAACTGAATTGCTCCCTGTGTTGCATTCAGGGAACATTGTAATTTTTACTGTTTATGAGTTTTAAGGGATGTGGAAGTTGATGGGATGATCTTTTGGACTCTTGCTCGAACAGTATAGTTCATTTTTGGAAGTTTTCGCCCTGGACAAATGCATTTCTTGTGTGTGTGAGTATTTGTTTATAGATATAGTTTTACTCTATAGTTGATGTGTCAATACACAATTTAATATCACAACATCTTTAGTTCTTGATTTGGATCCAAGTCCAAATGCTCAAATGTTCTGACAAAATATAAAACATATTTTTATAAGTTAACATGTTCTTATTAAGTGTGAATGAAATGAAGTAGATCTTGTGTTGGGTTGGCGAGTTACAAGTTCTGTTTATGTTGTTGATTGTAAATGTATTTAAAGCCTTTATTTCTTACAGCAGGATCATTCCATTGTCCTGGGCTCAGGTAGGACCTGGCCGGAGAGAGAGCAGAAGGCTCACAGACAGACGGAGTGCCTCCCCCAGTGCTGCTGTAATAACCTCCTGGAGCTGAGCAGACTCTGAGAGATATCCTTGAGCCTCACCTCCATCTCGCTAACAGGTCACGCCGAGATCTGCAGATAGTGAGCTATAGTTAAGGCCCATATCTCCTATCTGCACTTGAATGATGGAGCAAACCATGTGGCGACATGTTTATTGTCACCCAGATGGTCCACAATGCAGTGGCCTGACGAGCCACATCCATCCCTAATATAATTCATGGGGTGGCACCATTGTGGGGTGACTGATAAGGCCTTCACTTTGCCCTGCACTGGTCACTTGTCTCAAGGAGACTCCAAAGAAACTTCACTCCGTACAAATGGTGGCCAAAATATCTAATCCCACTTTAGAGCCGAAAACTTGTGCTGGGGTTAGAACACTGAAGAAGGCCATTTATAATAGAAGAATTCTGCCTTTCCCTATGGCTCTGTGGAGAAACTCAGCATTTACTTAAAGAGGTTTTTAAAAGCAAATGTAAGCAAAGGGAAAAGTGCAGTTGATACAAGAGCTACAGCTAAATAAGTAGTAGTAGTAGTAAGTAAGCTTTATTTATATACCGCCTTTCACAGACCAGAGTCACAAAGCGGTTTACAATTGTTTTTGTCTTTTTTTTTGTCTTTTTTTCGGGCACTTGTCCTCTCACTCCACACAGAGATGGGAGCAGGGTCGCCAGTACAGGAGGCGCATGCCAGACCTATTGGACATATTTTTAGTGGTAGGGGAAACCGGAGTACCCGGAGGAAACCTACGCAGACACGGGGAGAACATGCAAACTCCACTCAGAAAGGCCCTTGTCCGGCCGGGATTCGAACCAAGGACCTTCTTGCTGAGAGGCGAGAGTGCTATCCACTCAGCCACCGTGCCGCCCAAATAAGAGCCAGTTAAAAGTTGTTTGTATGATACATTTTTGCATGAATACATGTTTTACAACTGTTCTGAAAGGCTTAGATTACTCATATATGCACATTTTTTTATCTGCCAAAAGCATTTGATGTTATTTAGTCAGTATAGTGTAGAGAAGGTTATCCAAATAAAATTACAATTATTGTAATATCCAACAAGTCACAATGATTCAGATTGCTGCAGCTCGAGTAAATACAGACTCTTAACACCTCCGTGATTAGGAGACCCACCATCCAAACTCAGAGAAATGTTATTTTTACAGATGATTAGCTCGGGGGTGTGCGCTGTGACATTTTGATTGGGAAGGACACAATCAAACACTAATAAATGGAACCAAATGCACTGTCGTCCCTGGAGACAGCGGACATGGACAGAGATGAGGAGATCAGAGACGCTGGAACCGCTCAAATCTGTTTCCCATCATATCCCTGTGGTCCCTCTGTCTGACTGAGCCAATGAGGATAAATGCATAACGATATTTGGAAATGTGGTCACAATTATCTATCGTTCTTCCTGAAACCCTGGGAAAATGCTGATGTAATTAAAAATAAAAAACGCCACCAGGACACAAACTTTATAAGCGAGTGAAGCGAGCAGAAGCAAAACTTTGTCCATGTTATTTCCTTTGTATTTAAACAGCGCATCAGCAATTTCCACATACAGTCTATGCTTTTTCCCAGTTTTTCTTGCTTTCACACTTTTCATGGTTCATTTTGCACAAAGAACAGAAAATGTCCTTGCAGCGCAACTTGGTCTGCAGTAGAGTAGTGATGTGACCACGTTTCACTGATGTTGCGTGACAGGGCAGAGTACCGAGCCGTATGGCAGGACTGATCATGGAATTGTGTTGACATAGTTTTAGCGCAATATAAAAGTGATTGTCTGGAGTTTGTCAGAAAAAAAGAGAGAGGTACTTGATTTGAAAAAAACGACCCAAGCTCCCTCTCCCTTCCTTTCTGAAAGGTCTACACCTACGTTTCCGTAACACATTTGAATGTTAATGAGAGAACACATTATACACATACATTATTAATACACATGCACAGAGGTTTTCAGAATTATTTGTCAACGTTTTCATGAAAAAAATAGTGTTTTAATGCACACAAAAAACGATCGCGGTTAACACGGAAGTAGCTATTGACGTTGATTGAACATTTTAAGACACATCTGCAGAGGATCTGATTATGGATATAGGTTCAGTTTATAAATTGGTAACTCAACGCGGATGATCAGAATTCTTTGTTCAGTTTTAATGAAGTTTCAGAGCCTAATGGAGGCTCGATTTGGTGGCTCCGCGAAAACAAACAACTGAGCATGTGCGCAGCTATGAGCATCAGCGCCGATGATTGACAGCCCTTGGCATGACTTGGTTGGTTAACGTGGACGGCCTCTGGTTCAAGTCTCCCCCTCATCCTCAGCTCTGCATTCTTTCATAATGTGTAATGTACTGAACTGCTAATGCACCAATAGTTCATTCTTCAACAACAAGAACTAACTAACTAACTCTCGTGGATTCTGAGCTTTAGCTAAGAGAAGGGAAGGCGGGACTTACCCGTAATATTAGAATTCATAGATATACATATATTTCACTTTGGAGAGACCCAAGAGGGAAAATGCAGTTAGAAGTTTGTTGATTGAGTATGTTTGGCGCCCTAGGCCCGGGAGAGATGCTGTTGAGTGCGGCGCTTGCTCGCGCGCATAATCCCCCCCGGGGCCTAGGCACTGGTGACGGCAGAGGCAGTAGGCAAGCACGCTTCCATGAGAGAAGGAGGAGGTGGGGCGGCGGAGGCTTTGCAAACTTCAGAGGCCGGGAAGTGGGCGTCTCCGGCTTTTAACTTGCTGTCCTGGTGGTTATTGGTGGATTAGATGTGGGCGTTTTGCTGGTATAATGAGTAGAGGATGAGCAGGCTTGTAGATCTGGCAGCAGCGGCCGGGTCTACCACAGTGAACTTTCGCGAAGAGCTTCATTTCACTTTGGAGAGACCCAAGAGGGAAAATGCAGTTAGAAGTTTGTTGATTGAGTATGTTTGGCGCCCTAGGCCCGGGAGAGATGCTGTTGAGTGCGGCGCTTGCTCGCGCGCATAATCCCCAAAAACGGGCAGAGTTATCTTTGCGCGCCGGGACGTGAGCGCTCGCTTCACAATCAACCGGACGCTGCCTGGGACGTGAGCGCTCGCATCACGATCGATACCAGACGCTGTAGCAGAGTTGTCTTTAAGCGCCGGGACGTGAGCGCTCGCATCACGATCGATACCAGACGCTGTAGCAGAGTTATCTTTGAGCGCCGGGACGTGAGCGCTCGCATCACGATCAACCGGACGCTGTCTGGGACGTGAGCGCTCGCATCACGATCGGTACCAGAAGCTGCGGTGGAGTATCTTTAAGCGCCGGGACGTGAGCGCTCTCATCACGATCAACCGGACGCTGTCTGGGACGTGAGCGCTCGCATCACGATCGGTACCAGACGCTGCAGTGGAGTTATCTTTAAGCGCCGGGACGTGAGCGCTCGCATCACGATCAACCGGACGCTGCAACAGGGTTATCTTTGAAGAAGTGCGTGCCGCCACCAGAATCTTATTGGTTCACTTACTTTGCTTTGTATTGCTTTGCTGGGAGCTTACGAGGAAGCCAGTAGCCGTTGTGCAGCCAGGATAGCGGACGCGTCTGGCCTGATGTAGGTGGAGAAAGCCGAAGAGGACCAGCGCCCCAGCTGTTGCAGAGAGGTGTGGGGGAGCCCCAGCGAGGCTGCGCGCGTGGCGGCGCCTATCCTGAAGGAGTGAGCTGTGTAGAGCTGGGGAGACAATTTACAGAGGAGCAGTAGGGATTTTAGTCGAGCTCTGAACCAGGTTGCTGTCATGGGAAGAATGTCTGGAGTGAGAAATAGAGGTCCGTTAAGATCTCCTTTTTGCAGCGGAGGCGAGTGTAACGCATAAGGATTTGTAGGGGCAGAGAGATGTGTCCGAGCGAGCTATTGCTATATTGCAGGCTCCTTTGATTTTTGAATGTTTGAGACGGAGGTTGAAATGGTCAGGGGACATTATGTTGGGTGAAAAAGAGCGACCTTTGTGTAATGCTTCCACTACGTCGAGATTATCACACATGACAGAGATCCTCTTTCTCTGCCACGTGTGATTCCACGGCGCGCAGGCCACGACCACTGGGAATATCACGTGTAGGGCAGAGGAGATGCTCCGGTGGAAAGTAGCGGCCACGCTCGGCAAACCAATGGTCCTGGAAGAATCCCCCAAAACCCACGGAAGGGGCAGCGTCCGTGTAGAAGCGGAGACCTGTAGGGGCAGAGACATATCGGAGAGGGCCATTGATGATGCAGGCGCCCTTACGCTTAGAATCTTGGGTTGGAGAGTAGATAATCAGGATAGTAGGATGGTCGGGAAAGCCGTGTCTCGGACCGCATGAAGGTTGAGTGAGCAATGGTGAGACGCTTATGCAGAGAAGCCACAGAAGGAGAGCAGGAAGATGCTGCGAGGAGGGCAGACATGTACTTGGAAGATGAGCCGGAGTTCAGCGCCGCTGCAGGATGGGCAGCGTGATGGGGAGCCTGCGATCAGAAGAGTGAAGAATACAGGTATGGATGCCTTTGATTAGGAGTCCGATTGACGGCTCAGCGCAGCTACTCGGCCAGCTGCATCTGATAGATCAGAAGATTAGGTAGAGAGATGAAGCATGACCGCCGAAGCGACCCTGGGAGCATGGTGCGAGTCCAGCGCAGCGCGGCATACTCAGCCGGGCTGCATCCATTAGAAGCAGGATAAGCTTCTGAGAGAGTGGGTTGCAGCAGTAGCAGTAGCAGCAGCAGCAGTAACCTCAGATAATAACAGCAATAGTCCTGTATCAAGCCGCGGCAGCAGCAGTAGCAGCAGCAGCAGCGGCAGCAGCGTCCTTAGAAATAACAGTAATAATCCTGTATCAAGGCCACAGTAGTAGAATGTTGTTGTAGCTGTTCAGTGTTTCAGTAAAAGAGATGCAAGTGAAGAGAGATGGCAAAGTAAATGAAGCAGCAGCAGCAGTAGCCGTATGAAGCAGCAGCAGTAGCAGTAGCAGTATGAAGCAGCAGCAGTAGCAGTATGAAGCAGCAGCAGCAGTAGCAGCAGTAGCCGTATGAAGCAGCAGCAGTAGCAGGAGCAGTATGAAGCAGCAGCAGTAGCAGTATGAAGCAGCAGCAGCAGTAGCAGCAGCAGCAGCAGATGCAGCATCCGTAGATAATAACAGCAATAATCCTGTATCAAAGCCAGAGCAGTAGAATATTGTTGTAGCTGTTTAGTGTTTCAGTAAAAGAGATGCGAAGTGAAGAGAGATGTCAAAGTACATGAAGCAGCAGCAGCACGGCAGCAGATGCAGTATGAAGCAGCAGCGGCAGCAGTAGCAGCAGTAACGGTAGCAGCATGAAGCAGCAGAAGCAGCATTAGCAGTATGAAGCAGCAGCAGCAGTATGAAGCAGCAGCAGCGGTTGCAGCATCCGTAGATAATAACAGCAATAATCCTGTATCAAAGCCACAGCAGTAGAATATTGTTGAAGCTGTTTAGTGTTTCAGTAAAAGAGATGCGAAGTGAAGAGAGGTGTCAAAGTAAAGAAGCAGCAGCAGCACGGCAGCAGTAGCAGTATGAAGCAGCAGCGGCAGCAATAGCAGCATTAGCGGCAGCAGTAGCAGCAGTAGCGGTAGCAGTATGAAGCAGCAGAAGCAGCATTAGCAGGAGCAGTAGCACCACAATGCGATTCATACGAACAACAGACGTGTCACGCCAGCGTGCGCCGCTTGTCTCCGTGAGCCAGGTTACATACGTGTCTGAAAGAGCCGAGCCGTAGAGACAGGTGCAGCCTGGGAGCCTGCGGAGCGGCAGGAACAGCAGCAGCGGCACATGTAGTAGTAGGAGCAGCAGGAGCAGGCAGCAGGGACAGGCAGCAGCAGGAGCAGGCAGCAGGGACAGGCAGCAGCAGGAGCGGCAGCAGGAACAGGCAGCAGCGGGATCAGGCATCAGTAGGAACGGCAGCAGGGACCGCAGCAGCGGCGGTCAGAGAACCATGCCCATGGTTGTTTAAGAGCCTGAGGAAATAAATCAACCCGAATCCGAAACATTCCCATGCGAATAACAGATGTCCCCTGGAGCCATCTTGCTGCTTTGGTTATGGCAGATACGCATGAACGATCACTTTTCCATGCGTTCATTAGCTCCAACTCCACTTCAAACCCATTGCAGATTCACATTGGGCCCCTTTTCTTTCTGCTGCACTTTCAAAATGCAACAACTGCAGTTTAGTTACCCAATTTAATACTAGTGACCTAGCTATTTAAATGCACGGCCCCTCCTTCCTCCCGCAGATAGACAAATTTAAATACATCCATTTAACAATAGTGACCTGCGAGTAATGAGATTAATGCTGTAAAGATGGCGCCGTGGCAAGAGTTCTGGTGTGTGCCGTCTGGAGCACAATGGGGCAGTCTTTGCACATATTTCCAACGTGGTTTTACTGCAAGTGGCAGAACATGAATCTGAATTATGCACATTGCTCCTCTTATATCCCTCAGACAATAGAGATTGATGCCATTTAATATGCATTGCCCCTCAGTTAGCTCAAACACGTGTGAAAACGGAGCCTGCAGACCAAGCACGGGCGAAGACTGACGCCTGCAGTCAAGTGCGTAGGGCAAAAACCAGCCGCCTGCAGCCTAGACTCCGGGATTAATCCGTCCGCGGTCGGCACACTCACTGTACTCACATGCCAGGAGACTTGGGAAAGCAACGGGACAACGCGGCACCGCCAATTGGAGGCAGGGACACGCACGGCACCGCCAGACCGTCTGCGCGCGGCAGCAGACCATGAGGAACGAGCAGCACAGAACCTGCAGAGGGGCCCCGCGGATCAGCCCACAGAGGAGGAAAGCAGTGGAGACACGCGAACCACAGCAGGTGCAGGAACGGGGAGGAGGAGCAGACCACGAGCAGCCAGACTGAGGACAGCCGGGCCACGCGCACGAGCAACACGTGAGCAGAAGCAACCCCTCCAGAACAACGCATGCATTTGCGAACAGGTGCGTTTAGCGACATGCACCTTGCAGGCTTCAGAAGTTTGCAAACTTCAGAAGGCCGGGAAGTGGGCGTCTCCGGCTTTTAACTTGCTGTCCTGGTGGTTATTGGTGGATTAGATGTGGGCGTTTTGCTGGTGTAATGAGTAGAGGATGAGCAGGCTTGTAGATCTGGCAGCAGTGGCCGGGTCTACCACAGTGAACTTTCGCGAAGAGCTTCATTTTGTATCAACATTTAAGGCCAGGAGGTCAATTTAACACAATTCTTAAAATTTGTAATTAATTTCCAGAGTGATAGTTCCAGACTATCCCTTTAAGATTCTAAATGTGTTAAATAATAATAACAATAACAATAATAATAATAATAATGAGCCAATGGATTATCATATTATCTCTCTTATCATTCATATAGCCACATTTTTATTCAGATTTTTATTATTGAATATTCACCGTGATTTTCTTCCTCACCTACCCTCGTTTGCGTCACCTTTTGATAGTCTCCGCTCAACTGCTGCGTTGACAAAACACACAAACAAATGCGTGCGCCGACAACAAAAGAAACACCTGTATGATGCAATGGGATGCAACCTTCTTTCTGCTAAGAGTCCTTTTTCCACTTTTCCACCCAATAGTGACCTATATTAGTATTCTAAGTGCTCTATCAAACACTCTAATTCTCTATTAATACGATTCAATTTACTTAGGCTAAAAGCTTATAATTCTTTTTCTACTATTGATTTGAGTGCGATAGGAGCATTTATAGCATGGTTGCACTCTGGACTTTTGGGCAAAGTAATGGCTGTATTTTCTTCTAAGGTAGCACACTACACATTTTAATATGCTGAGCTTTAATGATACATTTCTCTGCGCTAAACTCTGCATAGCCATCCATAAGAGTATATCTAGAGCTTATTTCTCAACAAGAGCAATAGCTGAAGTGGTGCCTATCGAAGCAGCATCTTTATTCGGATGGAAAATGAATCCACGAGAAACATGGCCAGGCGCTTTATTGTGTATGCAGTGTGTGGCCAGGTTCAGATTGGCAATCAATTATCCAATTAAGACTGACAGAAATGCACATCAGGAATTCCAGCCCATCAGTCCAGGCTTCTGATTGGAACATGATTAGAGGGACTTAATTAAACCCTAGGTGCCGGGTGTTTAAACATCATTTGTGCAGCATCGGAGGGATCTGAAAATATAAATCTGGACCTGGGAGGATCCACACAGGTGCAGGAAAAATACTGGTTAAATTGTCGCTGGTACAACACTTAGGGATATACTGTAGTACTATTGGCATTTAGTCAAGTAACTAAGGAGTTCTTTGGATGTGTTTAGCAATCCTCACCTCAGTACGGCGTATTTTAAGGTGACCAAATCTGTTTTGATTATTTCTTTTGCAGCACTTTTTGTTTGTTTGAGTAATTTCTATTCATGCAACCGGTACACGTTCGTTTTTTACTTTCCTTGTTAGTTCATCTTTTGCTATCCTGTAATACAAAGATGATTAAGCTGTGACACACACATTTTTCTCGTTAGGTAACCATGTTCAAGATAAAGGAAGCATAAAGGAGCACACGCCGCTTAATTTTTTCAATATTGATTTTTCAAATGCTCAAAATATAGGTATTGGTCCATGAGTGTCACAGTAGTATATATAGTAGTAGTCTAACCAATTATAGTTCATTTATTTGAAAAGGTGGTCATTATAGCTGTTTACTGCAATGATCAACCATATATCTATAATTTGTTTCAAACTTACTTTCTAACCATAACACACTTTATAGATGGATGGGAGTGTGAAAATCTACTGCTAAAAATACACTAGAATTACCTCAAGCCTCAAGTGGACCATTTTTTCAATTCACAATATTGGATCTAAACGATTTCCACTGCTAATTCACAGTTTATGCAAATGAATAAATAACAAGGAAAATGCATGTATTGAACCATTTTCAGAGCAACCCCTTCATGGATGCAGGAGAATTTAGATTAATAAACCATGCATCAATCAGTATACATATACTTTGAGTAAATGAGAATATTTTTGAAAGGTATACTATGTAAAAATCTGATAGCAATTCAATCAGGATATTTTTTCTTTTATAATAGACACAAATATACCTTGATATTTAAGCTAGTCAATCATAGATACACGTGACAACTAACATATACAATAGCTTATTTATTAACACAATGAATCATTAGTTTTTTTCCCCAGTTCAGCGTTCACCCTGTATGTCTGAATGTGTCCTGGTGGTCCATGTGAAGCAGGCTCTTGTCGTTTTAAATACTTGCCCTTGGGAAGATCTGAGGGGAGAGATAAATATTAGTGGAAATTGCAAAGTACAATGCAATAACAATAGCGCTTGAGATATTGTGCTACATTAGTCTTAAAACCATTCCCACAGTTTAGCAGCCTGTGAATAATTCAAGGACAGAGCTGTGTATGTGCTGTGGAGAATGAAATGCAGCTGCCTTCCAACGTCCTAGGCTATTTTCCTTAAGCTGCGGCCTAGCTCCTAGCTTCCTCTCCTCGGTTGTTTGTATTGATTTCTGAGCCGTTCCTTCCTTCCATGTCAGACAGTGTGAAATGGAAGGCACTGCATTTTAATATTGGGTTGTGAATTAATCATTTTTTCCCTGATAGCCAAGGCACAGGCTCTGTCCCTGTTGGAGAACACCTTATCACAGTAAATAGGATTCAAAGGAAAGAGGAGCGGTATAATCCTCGACTAATTGGATGAAATGGTCAGGCTAGAGCCCTCCTTCCTAGGGCTGAGGTCCAAGCTTCCCCCCTCCGTGGGGATCCAGGAGCCACTGAAGAGGTTATTACAGTGTGTCCTAGGGGAGTATTAATATCTCAGCCCTTGTTCAGACATGCAAATAATCTAATTTAAGGTCTAGCTAATTAACAACTTAGCTATAGTAAAGATAAAGAGGCTCAATAACAAGCTTTTGGAGGAGAGCAATATACCACCCATACTTGAGACGCAACAATGTCAACAGGGATCCCAGGGCTGTCCTCTGAACAGTTGAAGACATGCAGCTTCATATAGCTGGTCATATACTGATAAAATGAAAATAAGATCAACTTTATTCATTCGGAAATGTCCTTGTTGTGGTGCACATATGTAGTAAACATTTCAGATTCACACAGCTATAATCTGGAACAATCTTCCTGAAAATGTGAGACTGGCTTCTTCTCGGACAGTGTTCAAATCCCATTCAACTTTATGTATTCAAAATAGAAAATTGATTTAAATCCAGGTTAAACACAGATCTGTGTAGCTCTGCATACAACTGAGGGATTTTATCTTCACTCTTTTTAATGTACTGTGATTATTTAATGGTTATTTGAGTTGCCTAGTGTATGAATTGTGCGATACAAATAATCTTGCCTTGCCTTGCCTACATTGTAAGGACAGCACAACATATTTGCTTCTTTAGCTTCGGCTTTAACAACTTCAATTATTCATAGCAGAAGAAGAAATATGTAGATTTTTTTAGTTTAGTTTTCAATTGGGGATTACTTTTCGCAATCTATTCACTTCTTTGTGCTCATCTCTTGAATTGCATTACGTGAGTGTTGTGACTGCCGGCTGTTGTTGCTTAAGCGTCAGAGAATGGAAGATGTTTTAAGGCCATGAGCTTTTGCCGTGTAAATGGTTCATCTCGCTTCAGCAAGGTTACATGGTCAAGGTTGCCAAATTACCGACCCGCTCTAATCACCCGTGCCTCCGAGAAAGTCTTGATCAAAGCTCCCTGCCCCCGCCACAACGTCTCGCCCTCGCCCTGCGCATCTGTGATTTACAACATCAATTTGCATCCATCAATACCACAGCTTTTACTTTAAATACAATTTTTGCTGCATTTTTAAAACAAAGATTTCCAAATACGTCACTATACACGCGTATGCTTTCTCCCCATGTAACCAGGTTGACACTAATTAGCAATAACAAATTACTTTCTTTATCTGTACCCTGTTTCATGTAACTATGGGAACGGTATGACAACGGGCCCACTGCCATAGATATACCGAGACAACAATTCACTCATTTGACAAAAGGGGCAATTTAGATTTACCATTCCACTAACCACACCGCCACTGAGCTCCCACAAATGCTAATCCAATTACTATTACTACTTATAACAATGATATGGCCATAAATATTAAGAACCTCAAAGCACAAATACATGTATAGCATAAGAGATTATATGCAAGGTCCTTGAGTCCAATCACTCTTTTTAATAGCTTTGTAGCGGCCAGAAAATCAAGTATTCATGAAGACTGAGGAAGATGATCCAGTGAACTTCAATTTAATTGGTGCAAATTAAAACAATCCATCTTTTGCAGCTGTCTATCTATCTGCTATCACCACTTCATTGCTCGTCTTGCACCTTGATTACAATTATCTTTTAATAGCAAAACTTGTCAGCGATCTCTAGCCCATCAGATTTACGTCAGGGCCCAACGCAGCACTGTTCCGTCCTTATAATTCATGTTTTAGTGTAATGCAGAATAAGCCTCGCTGGGCACACGCAAGATGTATTGACACCGGCCTCTCATGTGTGCTGTGTGCTTTGACGTATGGCTGAGTCTGTCTACGTTCCCTTTCCCTTGAAAAAAAATAAAACATGCTTCTTGACTGGATGTGAAGGGTTTCAAAGGCGGGAAGAATAAATGCATATGCACACATTTCTTCAATAATGGTTCCAGGCAATTAGACCCAAAGATGACACTCTGAGTTTGAAAATTGGTCGCTCTTTATGTCCCGTCTCTGCTTCACTTCTGTATTACAAACTGCATGTGCTGAGCTCAGGACTTCCATGGCTCCAATTGGATCGTAAAATGAAACACCCATTGGATTTTCATTGAATTATTCATACAACTACTAGATATGTTTAACTAAAAAAGTATCCTATAAAGTTTCTGTTTTTCAAGGCAGACCTCAAGTTTTCAGTTCGTATTTAGATTTCAGTATGTGACAGTTTTGTGAGTGTTTTGCGTAGCTCAGCCTGATCATGGGTTTGCAGTCAGTTTTAGTGGTATTTGACTACTGTGCATTTTATGTGTAGTTCTTAAGAGTCTTTGTAGTATTTGGGTTTTTTCCCCCTATAGCCGTGTGCAACTGTATATAGAAAGTAAATATTTCTTCATTCAGTGAACCTCAATTTAGTTTAATATTTACAATTCCACACAGTTCCAGCTATTGTCCCATTATTTAGGTTGGAGCCATTGGATTTTTATTGAATTATTGATAAAACTTCAGTATGTTTAGCTAAAAAGATATAGTATGTGACAGGTTTGTGAGTGTTTTACTTAAATTAATAAATACATTTCAGCCTGATCATGGGTTTACAGTCAGTGTTTCAGTTGTATTTGCCTTCTGTGCTTTTATGTGAATTTTCCAGTATTTTTTTTATTATTATTATCTCGTACTGTATAGCCATGGTAAACTATAGAAAGTGAACAATTCCTCATTCAGTGAAACTCAATTTAGTTTTACAATTACAATTTTGAAACTACAGTAGTATTATTTCAATGATCGAATTTTATTTTCCCCGTTGAACTTTTTATAAATCTATTAGATGTAATATGTATGTAAGTATGTTTGAAAAAAATAAAAAATAAAAAAAATACAGTCCAAGAAACATTCTGGTGCTGGTTGACAAAACAGTTAATTAGGCAATAATTACACAACATCCAATGCTCAACTTGACCTCTGAGTTTAGATCAGGGTTTTGTAGTAAAACTGCAGTTTGGCTTTGGCCACAATGAAGAGTCCCCTCCTCTCTGAAAAAATAAAATTTCTCCCTGTGCTCCAGGGATTGGTCCGGCCATTTCCACATTGCCCCAAATAAACTTGGATGTTCTCCATCTATCAGGTGACTACACGGAGAGCTGACCTGTCATAAATTCACTCTGTGGGGATGATGACAGGGCTGGAGCCAATCTTCATGAGCGAATAAAAAAAATGGCGCTGGTCTCCCCCCTTCCCCCACCCATCCCCTTGTGCAACCCCATCTCAACCTTTAGCCTCAGCGGTGCAGAAGCCTCGCCTGCGCTATCTTCCTGCCTATCTTTCTGTGCTTTGTCTTGGCACATACCTGGCTTCTTTGCTCCGGTTGCCTCTTCCTCCCTCACCCCCTTCTCTCTCCATGGGTAAGCAGGTAATCATGAGCTGTCACAGAAAGGTGACCCATTAATGTGATGGATACGGTGTGAAAAACAAATGGTGTGAAACGTGTGGATTGCTGTCCTTACTGCACCTTGGCCTTTTGTTCTGTCATATCAATATCCACACAGGGCCTCATTACACCGCTGCACTACACAATGAGTGGAGCGCCAGGGTCAAGACTGCGCCACGCTCCCTTTGACTGGCTCCGACTGGGCTTTTCAGCTCAAAAGCTCACCCCAGAGGACTCCCAGGTAAACAGGAAGAGGCCGGTGACAGCGCACATCATTCCAGGCTAAATAAGCAACCCCCCAGCTCTTCTGTACCCTCTGAAGACCCCCACTCCCTTCTGCGGGTGTCCATACACTGTTCATCTAAAAATACTAGCTCTGTGGACATTAGCTGGACATATGATCTATTTCTATCTGTCCAATTTGGTTTATTTACAGCAACCTAGAGCAAAACAGGTCCTTGACATTTTTGCCTATTCACAAATTGGCATTGCGCCTCTGCAAGTCATATGTAAGCTCTGGGAAGGCAGGAATAAGCATATTATTTCAGCTAATAGATGACCATTCAAATGCCATTAGCTTTGGGTAATGACAGAAAGGACAAGATCATGGATACACACAATTGGTTTTCTCTGCTGGCTTGATGGACGCTCCATTAGAGGGTGAGGAGCTCAGTCACATGGGAGGAGCTCAGAGTACAGCCACCACTCCTCCGCCTTAAGAGCAGAGTTGGCTGTGTCTCAGGGATCTATGCCTCCTGGACATCTCCCTATGTTCTGAGAATGTCCCTGGACACACTGAGGGGCAAGTCTGGGAATCTCTGCTTAGACTCTCCATGACCCCGTCCCAGATAAAGTGGAATAAAAGACTATGGGGTAAAGACACTACGTTATATTGCACTCAACACGAATACTAGTATGTTAAAAGTACTTCATTATCCCCATAGATACATTTCCTCTCTGCATTTGACCCATTCTTCAATGCCTCTAGTGCACCCTGTCAAAGTCAATGAGCACCACAGCTCAGGGCAGGTGTCCATCTCAGAATCTTGAGCTCAGCTCGGTCAGACTCTGGAATGAATGACGCCTTTATTTGTACCACAGTGGGGAAGTTGGCTGAAAAAAAACATCAGCATCTCCTTATCGATATATCCTTGCCTATAATGCATGTTTGGATTTATGAAAGAAAATCCATCCAGGCATAATTAAAGAGAAACATGCAAGAAATGCTACAAAGGAAAAGTGTGTATCCCTTTTTCTGTGAGGCGTGAGCACTCACCAGTCTACACCTGACCTTTTCCACATACCTGATTATAGGTGTCAAGATTAATTGGTTAAATCAGTCTCAACAATGGCGACATAGCTGTAAGAACTAAAATAACACAATGGCTAGAAGAACAAATTACCTACTCTTAGAAAAATAAGTTTTTGGAGGGGATATGGAAATCAAGGCGTTTCACATCAGCAACTAAGAAGTTCTCTCCAACATGCAGTTCAAAATTTTGACAGTACTTTCTTAGGTGCTATGTTCTCTCGCTGTGGACAGTTCTGAATCCACATTGTCCACAAAAGTGATCTCCCTTTGATGGCGCGCAACATTTGGGCCTCTACCCTCAAGCCACTATCGTCACAGCAGCCGTAAACCCCGCCAAGAGAACCTTCTAATCCCTCGGTTAAGTCTGAGACGAGAAAAGTCATTCAGGAACCAGGGGAGATTGTAACGTAACTCTTAATGATAAACACAGCAACAGAATATACCTTTTGTGAGTGACTGAAATGCATGCTGCCCAACTAATCAATAAAATAAAATAACATTGTTTTTTTATCTTCTGTACTAACTCATGGTCAGCAGAACTTCTATTGAAGCTGTTTCTACCAACTTTCCGATTCCCCGGTTATTCATCACATTTGGCTGGACAATGACAGGTCACATAGTGATAATTGAAACTCGACATTGCCAGACTGTGTGAACAGCGGCAGAGGAATCAATAGTGAGAGAGACTTATATGAATGTATATGGACGTAGAAATTGCTTCAGGCATACTGTAAGATGGGGACGTTTTCAAAGGCTTATACTGCCAGTCAAGGTCAGAGGGGCGACCATAAGAGCCATCATCGTCCTGCCCTAACCCAGCACTGTCCATTACACCTCTCCGCTGACTGGTCGATGACTTATTAAGACTGAAGCTAATGCCACTGCCAGCACCTGTGATCTCTCAAGCACCAGCTAATTGGCAATTAAAAATATTATGGATTACAATCGATCTATTTTATGGGCAGCATTCGCACTGAAGTGGCTGTACAGAGTGAAGCTTCCAAGTTTTCATGTCTGGCTACTTGACAAGAGAACATTTATAACATTTTAAGTGATATTATTCAGGTTTTATATCGTTTTTTGAATAGTTTGTTATTGCACTTAAAGCAGATCTGGGCCTGGTAAGCACTTGGATAGCAGACCGCTGGGATTTTTTGTCAGCTGTGGCTACAGTTGTGTGTGAATCTGCTGTGAATAGATGCAATACAAATATGAATCATTTGACTTATTATTAAACGATTTGGATCCAGTCTTTGCAGAGGGGGTCTGCAGTGGTCATCTCACACGAAGCACTGGAGACTCCATTAGAGGCAGTGGTTACGGGCTACAGACTAATCTAGTATGACAAACTAGAGATGTCCTGTTATTTCCAGCACTGGTGATGAATGGAAGGTCCCCCATGCTGTCCTGTCAGAGAGCTGCTGAAACAGATTGAGAGGCAGCACACGATAGGGTGATAGAGCATGCTTCTGTATTCTCCTCAGAAAAGTCCATTAGACCCACTATTTACCTTTGGCTAGGGTTAAAGCTCTTACTACAGAAATTATAAGGTTTTCTAATTCAGCACTGATTCTGGATGATGGCACATACTGTATGTTGCCATTTGTGGCGTGTATATAATCGTTATTCTTACTTTGGTGTAGTTAGTGTTATGCCAAGCAATGACATGCATAACTTGTCACTGGAAATGGTGTTAGCTATAATATCCTGAAATAATTATAATGTATTTGTTGTTTTTCGTAAAAATACATGCAACCCAATGTGCTTAACAACATCAAAGCTTTTATATGTTCTACAATAACTCTGATAAAGCTGATTGACGTCACCATATTTGTATTGTGCCTAAATCACAATGCTATCTTGTAGAGAAAGAAATAGATTCTGAATCTTAATTTACTATTTACTTTATTTGCAATTTGTTGAAGAATACATTTTAGAACAACATGTTTTGAATATTTCAGAGAGCATGTTTAATATACAAAATGACTCAAACATGCATCAATCCAACTGCACTTTCAAATAGCACTTTTCAGATGGTTGCCTGGAGTGTTCAAAGCTAGCCTTTCCTTTATCATATAACGTATTTATTTAATTACCGTCATTTCCGGACTATAAACCGGTATTTTTTTCTAGATATTTGAACCCTGCGGCTTAGATAACAATGTGGCAAATATGTGTATTTCTATTGTGGTAGAGTTGGGCTGTTGTCAGAGCAGAGTTTATAGACTCCATCAAGTTTAAATAGCTATAGGACACTTGTTTAATGTCAAGATAGACCGTTCGAATGAGTATTGGCACAGAAGCAGAGCACCTCGTCACTAAATCATGTTGTGAACAGTTAAAACAGTCATCTCTACTACATTACAACATGAAAAACGGTGGCTTATAGTCCAGAATGTACTCATTTTTAATTTGTTATTAATTTGACGTCTTACTAGGTAAATGCCCCCATGTGACATCAGAAACAATGTTATGGCTGCATCACTGTATTTTCTCCACATTTCTTATTTAAATGAAAAGTCTATATCTAAAAGCTGTTTTGTTCAGCCAAATAGAGCCGGTGACAGGCCTCCATAGTGACTATGTACACTGACCGGCCCCTCTCTCTGGTCTCTCCAGGATGACCGCGTCCCTCTGTAATGTACCTGTGTGAAGGACATCCCGGCCGAGTGAGCGGTGGAGCGAGGGAGCGAGCAGCAGGGCTATCACAGACACAATCTCACAGCACTTTAATAACTTTGAGAGCGGTCAGCACCCCGCGCTTTAATAACACTCCCTGTCAGCTCACCCCACACCGCGCAAAATTGTCTCGTTGGAATTCTTTATGGTGGAGGCCAAAGAAGTCGGCTGATGGGGAGGGAATATAGCCACAATCAACAGCTTCTACCTCTAAATGGCTTTCCAAGAGTATGTTTTTATCTTCTGCTCAAAACAAACAGTGCAGAGCAGACAGGCTTTATTACGCAGCAATAAGGTTTTCAAATCAGCCCTACCTTAAAAAATATTGGCGTTTTCTCAAGTGATGCTGCAACTTGGCTCACTGTTTTCTTTAGACACACGGCCAAATTTTGCCTTCAAGGATGATTGTCAAAGGCATCATAATGTAGATGGTATAAGCACATACTTATATAAGAAAAAAGTACAGGAAAGACCCTTTTAACAAGGCATGCAAACGTTTGCAATATAAACAAGATGTTATCGGAGGACATATCTTGATAATGATGCTCCATAGTACTTACTTAAAGCTATTTGTGGCACCCAAAGACGTGTTATCTATCATTTCATTATTCATTCACTCTGTATAGGGTGGATACTTATACATTTCTGTTCTTATGGGCATCATGCAGTTCCTTTTCAGCAGTTCCTGATATGATTCGTGGGGAAGCTGTGCCTTTCCTGTGCTAATATTTGATCATGCGTTTGAGGAGCTCACAGCTTGTGGCTTCACAAATGCATGTGTTTATGTATACATAGATATTAAAGGGAAACTCCAGCTGAGCATCTGAAGTGTAAATCAGCCCAGCTAATGACGGCTGTGTTTGTGATGAGACTGAGATTATAGGCTCTCCTGCAGCACTTCTCTGGTCATCAGTGCTGAGGCTCTCTGATTAACATAATCAGCCAGCATTAGTTATTCATGTGATGTGCTGAGCGCTCGGGGGTCAAATCTTTGCCCCGTCTAATAACCTATGTTAAATATTAAAGAAGTACATGGGCTGCCTGATTTACATGCCTCTCATCGCGCCTTTAAATGCACCAGTCGTAAAAAAAAAAAAAAAAAGAATTACTCCTGGCCTGTGGTCTTCTACTTGGACCAGAAAAAATGTGTGTGCAGAACAAAGTCTGTGAATATGGAGTGTGCTGTGGTAGCACAATGAACAACAGCAGTATCCAATCATAGATCATGTACAAACACTTATGCTAATATAAACTGATTTATTATGTGGTCATGTTACATAGAAACAAGCCAGCAGCCCCATCATTGCCCTGCGCATGTGTGCATGTGAGGGTGAATGTAGAGGTTTTTCCACTTGGCTTCATCTGACTGTCTGACAAGTGGACCCCACTGGGCATGCACACACTGACTGCTGCATCTTTATGCTTCCTTTTGTTGATTAAGAACAATGAGCAGAGGAGGCTAGCCAAGCGTTGAGCTGCTCATGTGGGGCGGGCTGTACTGGGGGGAGACCAGGAGCTGCTGCGAACCCCCAGGAAGTCATTAGAAGACTAGTGACCTCACTGGTGCAGGCTCCAAAACACTGCCCACTGGCACCATGTCATACTAAACATGTCAGCCCGCATCAGGCCCGCATCAGGCCTGCATCAGGGGGACGTCCATGTTCTGTACCTGCACTTCTACCTCCACAACTTGAGGATCAGCAGGGCGAGTGTCAACGTCAAACTGACTTTGTTATTACAAACAAACTCAAACTGAGCTTCTCTCCATCGACTATTGGCACTAGTTCTGTGCTGTCCACAAATGAAAAGCTGTGGTGCAGCAGCACTGCTACTTAAGGGGAAATCAGGGGGAGCTTGCAATAGTCTAATGAACTATTCTTTCCTCTAGGCTCTTCTTTGTAATGATGGCACTCCACACACTTTCCTTTTTCTTTCATTTGTTTTATTTTAATTTCTTCTTTAAGAAAATAATGATTCTCTCTAGCCTGCTCATTACTGCTTGGCTGAGCTGACTATTAAAAATAAAAATACTTTGCTCATTTTGTTGTAAAAGCCTTTGGGATGAGAGATGAAAATACTTTTGTTGTACCGCTTTCGTTTATATATAAAGGATATGTTTAACTTTTCATTCCCTATAATAAGGGAAAAAATATTTTGGTAAATTAATTTCTGAGCTTTGAAATCAATCTGGGGGCAATTAAGAAATGTATTGTATTTTATGTGACCTGAAGTATTTTAATGCTATAGTCCCATGCCAGCACACTGCTTTGCCTGAAAGAGTATTTAACTAAAGAGAAGGGGAAATAGGGAATATTTGGAGTCGAGGTCCTTTGGTGCACCCGCACACATGTCAGTTTGTGTGTTAAACTTGTCTGGCGCTCCGGGAGCAGGGCACTGGTCT
This sequence comes from Knipowitschia caucasica, assembly GCA_964034765.1. Taxonomy (NCBI): domain Eukaryota; kingdom Metazoa; phylum Chordata; class Actinopteri; order Gobiiformes; family Gobiidae; genus Knipowitschia; species Knipowitschia caucasica. Next base: position 34,246,345 of record OZ035831.1, read on the forward strand.
CTAGATGCTCATAGTCCATCGATTCGCCCTGTGCAAACACAAATGTGGAGGCAGGCTCCATGTCTTTGGCAGAGACCAATGTCCAGTGGTTACTGGATGAATGGGCCACAATATTGCACTGAGTGAGTGCACTCCCAGACGAGGCTGCACTTGTGTTTAAATCACACTGAATGTGTACATCACCACTGAGGCATGGTGAACATTAGACGCCTGTACAAGGCCCATCACAGGCTGCAGTGCCGGGCCCCTGGGCTGCCTAATCAAATCTGCTACATCGCATTTAATGTCCTGCAGGCAACCAGTGCATGCAACACACAGCCTCGACAATGCTATTCAATATCAGCATTAGGAGAAAAGGAATGTTAGGATGCAATATTTACTATCTCTGTCTCCCTAATGTGAATAGTTGAATAGTTCAACCAGAGAGAGTCATGCCAGTCAGCTCTGTGAAAAAATACCACTGATGTACAGTGAGGCCTCTCTTCAGCCATATGCACCAGATAACCACAATCTCCCTCAATCTCTAACTTTCCAGACCTATGAAATTGATGTGTTTATTTAGCGTGTCCATGGCGAGGCTGAGCCGTAATAGCCTTGTCTAGGGGCGAAGATGGAATCCCGTCGCTTCACCATCGATGTAGGATAATGGCTTCCTTTGATGGAGATTTGGGCCATCTAAACATAATTAGGCAAGCGTGAACAATGATCTCTATAAAGTGCAGAGTACTAATTAAAACAGTTCAGCATTACAGCTTTTCAAACATGACAATAAAAATAACAAGAGGGCCCAAATGGATTGCCCACTGTGCCAATAGTAGCACAGAAAGCACTGGATCACACATTAAAAGAGCACTGGACTGGCTCTAATAAAGGAATTACTAAAATGAAAAACTTCCCCAAATCTTCTCAAACATGGCTGAAAATAAATGTGTAAATTCTGAAAATAAATATATATATATATATTGTATTGTTATTGAGGTATATTTCTTTAGCTTTTGTATTTATTGTAAGCAAGCTGTGCCTGGACCATGTCTAAATACATTAAAACCTTAGAGAGATCTGAATAATAGGCCATATAGGAGGTTCCCAGTTGTGCACAATCCAAACAGCCGGTCTCCTGAGAAGTGCATTGATTCCTAAATGAATCCAAGGCTCGAGAAAAATGGATTTCTTCCTTTAAGATGCGCCTTTATATCTTTTCTTTCAATCCCTGCAGCAGTGTGTGCATTTGATTACACACTGAAATGGGAGGAAATCTTTGCATCTGTATAAAATATTCATCGGAGTGGATGGGTGAGGCAAGGCAGTGTGCACAGTTGCCTGGCGATAGAGAGAAATCTTTGAAAGTTCAAGTGGATAGTAAAAAAAAGTGGTATGACTGTAAATTTTATAAGTAGGTCAGGCATTTTAAAGCGAAAACTGTTCGGTAAGTAACATCCCTGTAGTATACATAAGGGCTTCTTCTGTATCCAAATATTTTCACAACAGTGGGATATAAATAATGTGATTTACTGCAGTCTGTGAAGGGGCCCCAGACAGAGAAAGACTCTTTGTTACATCTGTGCAGTATTGCTCTTAGCTTTAGTGTTGATCTGATAATTGGCTTTCAAAATGAATGATGAGTGATGAGCTTTTAAAGCACAAAGACGCAGGCAATTAAGTGGTGTCCGCGGAGGAACGCAGAGAGATCAGTCTTTTATATTTGTTGTGCAGTTAGAACCCGGAGTGCTATTCACTTTTTGAGGGTGAGCTTGTATGAATAATATTTTCAGTACAGCGAGAGAAACCGTATAATTTAGTCAGTAAATGATTTCTTACATGTGGATAAAACAAGGCTTTTCATCTTGTATAAGTGTTGGTCTGGAGTACATAACGTGCAATCCCCACAAAAAATAACTATGTAACTGGTTCCTCTCTCTCAAAACAGTCACTGCTTTCCACATGCATGCACTTTTGGCCTCTTTGACATCTTTAGATCAACTTTTTTCGACAAAAGTGGAACAAGAGGACACCCTCGACCAATCATCCGTCAGTCCAAAGCATCAAACAGTGACTCACAGGGCAGCATGCAAAAGAAAACATATTTCATAATATGAACTGCAAAAGACAGCATTTTGTGGTCTGATTTGTACTGTTACAATGAAAGTTAGGTATTACAGCTTTAACTGTGTTATATGCAGTACATTCTACCCCTGAAAGTCCTGAGATTCAAACAGAAATAACTTTTTTGTGATATTTACACAGTTAATGGCACATTGATAGATATATTGATACCCATTTACATACACATATAACTTCATATCTAATTTAGAATTTTTTTCCCCACTGAAAGCTGTAATGTCATCTTGTGTGTGCCAGTAGATGTCACTGTTCAGTTCTGCTCCAAGGGCTGAGGTGTCACACGTTTACATTAACAATAGTCAATGGTTGAGTCCTTCATCCATTTATTTAGAGCTCAATATTTGGCTATGGTCTGGCTCATTTTAGTCTTGTCTAGTTTTAGTCCTGGTTCGATTATGAATTAATATCCCTCTGAAATCAACGCTCGTGTGATTCTATTGCTCAATCTTGCTAAATGTGTGTGACATACAGGTATACCTTCGCTGATGACCCTGTCTGCCTGTATTGAACATAATACAATCACATTTCTATTGCACCAGGTGACAATATTCACCAGAAAAGTTACACACTGCATCTTTACATTCACATCTGTTCTGTAATCGCTCATTGATGCTAACTTTTGCTCAGCTTTGATCTTACCACACTTTCCTGGAGATGTGTTGTTTACTTTTCGACTGCAGCTTTCCTCTTATAGGTGGTCTTGTCAGAGGAGTGATACCCCTCTTGCTCAGTATCTTCAGAAGTGACTGAATGACAAACCTGTCTGTCAGCGCTGTGCCAATATAGTTTAGGGCCTCTCGTGATGGGGCGCACACCCAATGACAGAAGCAGGTCATTTCCTCTGGCTGGCATCATAAATCCACCGTCTGGCCCGTGTCCGGCTGCTGATGCTGCACAACGCCACACACCATGGACCTGTCGCCTAAGCGCTGAGCTACTGCCCTCTGCCTATATGCCACCAATGCACCTGCACGCACACAGCCACCACATCAAAAAACGCCATGACAGCAGATAGAAGCATTTGAGCTTTACCATTTCTTGTATAACAATCAAGGTTCACTCCTTAATACATTTGTTCATAAATATATTTTTTCAGATGTTCCCCATGGTTTTTAGTACATTGGATGCCTGATCACTTTTTGATACATGATGTAACTGTAAAGGACTTACACATCACCATTAAAACAATATTGTATTGATATAATATAGCGCTTAACGAGGCATTATTCATTCACGGTGGTGATAAAGTAGACACAGCTGCCCTGGGCCAGACCGACAAAAGCAAGGCTAATATTCTGTGCCATTGGCCACTCTGACTTCAGCTTATCATTCACGCACACACCAGACTCATATTAGGCAATGTGGGTGAAGTGTCTTCTCTATGGACACAACAACAATCTATTTCACAGCTGCCCCACTGTGGCACCTGTTCCCAGAGGTCTCCCACCACAGCACAAACCGAGCTCTGCCCTGCTTGGCTTCTGATAACAGGGTCATCAAGTTATAATTTCCTTGAACAACTTATTTGACATTCCTCTTTCTAAATCTATTCCAATTCTTATACCAATATTTCGAATACTTCAGAAGTGTTGAATCTTCTTTCCTATTTACTTGTATGCCTGTGTTGTATAGTACAAGTTACTTTATCCATGCAATGTATCGTGTGATCCATAAAGTTTGTGACATTCTAGGTCTAAGTAAAGACACTTTATTTGCGTCATTGCATCATTTCCAATGCTTGTATTTTCTTTTGATTAATCCGCTTTAACTTTCTGTACTTTTTGCCTCATCTCCATAACTAATGCTCCACCAGTTGAAATGCACTTTTCGCTGTCAAAGTGTTGTGGGTCACCTGTCCTTTCACGCACCAAAATGACAGCCCATGTTCCCATCTGCAATAAAAGCTACACTTAATATACAGTAGCGTGGCCAGGATACAGCGCAGGCATGTCAGATGGGGAAGGATAGTGCATACGTGTAATATATTCATGTTTGCTCAAATCAGGCTCAAGGTTAAAACAACACCTATTCCTCTTGGCGTCACATCTCTTTGGCAGAACGTGGAGTTTGTAGCGCGCCAAACATGACACCTCCACTCACTAATACCAGCGAAATAAAGAATGAATGATAAATAAGTCGGGCTTCCTTACATTTGCGCTTCCACTCCTTGACAGAAATGCAAATAGCTCATTGGGCTTCACCCCCCTTTTGCCCTAACATGCAATGACAGTCTTTAAATTCCATCCTGAAGCAGCCCGTATGAAATGGAAAAATATATATCAAATGCTTCCATTTGCTATGAGAAGGTATTACTGTTTCTGTGCATGGGGCTACGGGGATCACAATATGTGCTTTGGAAAGGGTGGGGGTGACCGCTCAGGAGGAGCCACGGTCGGGGTTGAGCGGAATGCTAAATGCCATACATTCTCAAGGTTATCTCACAAGACAGAGGCCTTTTGGAATCTGCCTCTGCTTTATTTTCTTCAATGCATGCATCAAGTTCGTGGAAAAGGGGAGATGAAGGTGACTCCTGCAATGAGTCAAACCTTTCCTTTGGTTGTCAAATTTGGGAAATATGGATGGGTGTTTAGAATGTTGGTATCGCCTTTATATTTATTCTCATTTTTTCGGTTGAACAGTATAACAGTATTTTTTTGAAATTCTGGTGATGAAATTATGGCTGGATGAACGCAAGTCAGTAAAATCTGCTGTAGTGAAAGAAGTTGAGGCAAACAGAGGAAATAGTATGTATTATTGACAATTTAAAATGATAAAGTTACTTTCCATTAATGTTATAGAATGTCAAATATTATCTTGAGTACCACCAGAAGGATGAGTGGGATTTGTCTTTCTGAATGCCATGCGCTTGTTGGTTGGTTTTAATGCAATGATCATACCTAGTACAGGACTGAGAAAGGAGCATTAAGACAGAAGGAGTGGAGTAAAATGTTTGAGTTTCTTATATTTGTGTGAACAAGCCTTTTTAGTTTTTTTAGTGTATTGCATGCATTTACACTGGAGTTTATTCTGGTAAGACTGTGAGCACATTTTTGTCCTGGTTTTGGTCCATTTCTCATCTGGTTTAATCCCAGTTTTGTTCCTATTTCAATGTGGCAATTGAACAAATGTGAACGCACCCACACTAATCATTCAACTCACCACTAGAGCTGCAAAATGATTTCCCAAATATAGCAGAAACTCTCTCTGTGTGCTGTTTGCCAGTGTGACTGTAGGGACCAGGCAGGTAGAGAAGGCCAGGGGCTAACACAAAGCACTTAAATTCGAAAAGTGTCATTTCCATCCCAGAGTCCCTGAATATTGAAATTAGGTCATCAGTGAAGCAGAGGCCAATTTTCACCCTCATATATCATCGCTGCCCCTGCACCCAAGGTCACATTACACCATACATGGTCAATAAGCCATTAACATGCAGCGCTCACACAAAGACAATATGTCCAGTGTACAGTAACAGAAGAGTCCTTATACAGTGGGAACGCTGAGAGGCAGGAGTCTTCAAATGCACTATTTCACAGCGCTTTGATCCACTGTCTTGTCGCGGCTGTAGTAATCTCAGATGTAAATGAAGTAGGCCTATTGATATAGAGGTATTGCTATGGATATATCGATCTACTGTATATAAAAAACAATATATTTTCCACATTTAATTTGGTCCAGAAGGCTCACAAATGACACACTAGAGAAAGTAAAGAATTTTGCATATTTCAAACATTTTCACCTTCAGACACAGAGGGGGCTACAGCTCTGAATGCACCACATGTTGTAAAAACAATGAAGATTACATTTATTATTACGATGAACTGGATGGAACATAAATTGATAAGCATTGCTGATATTTTTGTTTGTTTGCATCGACAAGATAAAAATGATGATGGCAAAAATCAGGAATGTCATGTGAAAAATTAAATATTTTGCAGCCTCTTAAATTAATTTATTGATAATGGGGAAGGCACATATAAGCTTTTTGCTTCGGCCTTCTCCTTTTGAGCCTTTTTTGTTGTCTTCTGATATTGTGCGTTTGTGTTGTCAACTGCAATAAAATACTACTACTACCTTTAGTTATGCATTATTGTCGTGACCTATGTGTCTGTATCAATCGGCAATGCACCCCTGTCATAAGTGTAAATGATGTATCTCATTACATAACCGACCCAGTCTGGGCCTGCAGATCCCAAACCCATGTTTTTTGTATGAGGCTGAAGGTTGGGAGAAGCAACTTTTTCCCATTATGTTCCTTGTAAATGGAACGCTCTGCTTGATACTATCCGACCCTGAGCTCAGTTAAGACACACTGAGACATTCTTATCCTCAGGCAGTGCCCTCTTCTGTGCATTGTTGGGACGTGATTTCATACAGTGGCAATCCTGTATGAAATGTGCAATATAAATCACATTTCTTCCTCTACATGCAAAAGCAATCTGTATCAAATTTGAATCTATGGCTAGTATCTGGCTGCACATCTGTATCTCAACACTGCGGGTTAATGTAAAGAAGCCATCTGAAACTATTTTGCTTCATAATTTGGCATCGTAGAGTTTTTCTTCTGTGCAATTTCTGTTGTTCTGATGCTGCTGATCATTTGGGGATAGAAGAGCCAGAATCCTTTCTCATGCCGCATCCTTATTTGTTTCTTCCCTACATCAGTTTGCCAGTGTGATATTCATTTGTGTGAAGCTGTGCTGCATAAACAAACAGCGCCCAAGGCTACCACTGCTGGTGCTACATCCACAGGCTGTTTTCTCTACTCCAGCACTACGCTCCGACAATTCCTTGTAGGACCACAACACTCTCTGTTATGTTTATCTAACAAATATCCCGCAAGTACAGACAGTTTATTCACTCCCTGCACCTCACACCATTGATTAAAGTTATCATGTCAAAGCATTTGCACTGGATTTCGGAATGCGTTGTCATTGTCATATTCAGAACTTCATAGAGGTTATTTGCACGGTAGATAAAAAATAATTAATTTAATTCTATGTAGAGGTCATATACACTTTTATCACTAATCATATGCATTTACAGATCTGGAGTCAGCAAACTCTACTGATAGTGACCATTCGGGCTGTACAATTTAAATAAATATCTAATTGCTATAACCTTTGTGATTACAATTTGATTTGCTTTTTCTGTTATGAATTTAGGATAATGTTCAAATTGCTATGCATGCACATTTCAGGGTAAACTGAACCTGGTTGTATAAATTCCTTTTCTTTTCTTTTTTTATTAAGCGACAAGCAAGGTCTCACTTAAAATGCTTAATTAGACTGAAAAGTTATGTTACCATATTTTGTACAATTTTGGTTTTTGACATTGTTTCAGAGCTCCAAATGTACTGACAGATTCATATAATTTGCAAGAAGATAATTTTGTATTTGTAATGAACTAATACAATCTAAATAATTGCAGTCTTTGCTATTATTTACATGAACCTGAAATTATGATTTTGATTCAAGCGCAGCCCTATTGACAATATCATGACTATTTTTATATCCCTGATTGAATGCTGTACTCTCTTCTACACATCCGTTGGCAATGATACAAATGTTTCTTTCTGTGTCGGCATCCAGTGTTTCTTTGTGCTATTACCCTGCAATAAGGTGTAGGCATCAACATTCCTCTAACTAACCCAGGGCGGAATGGGCCTGTGGCTGCTGCAGTAACAAATGCTCCGTATCACTGTCACACGCCATGTTTCTTTCTCCTTTAACGCGGTTACATGAGTGTGTGGGGACATTTATGGACTGCCTGATGCACTGCTGCAGATTAAAACAAAATCAAAGCCTAACCGTTTCCAGTCGGCGGAGTCTCTGCATACAGCGGACCGAAAAAGCAAACACTTTTATTAACAATAAAACAATCCGTGATTTTATTTTCGTCTTCTGATTCGATCTATTCCCCTCAACTGATTTTTTCCTTAGTACCTTCTTCTTGCTTGTGGAAATGGGGTTTGTATTGATGAGCTGTGCCCAATATTGATTTCCCATCATTCCTGGTGTGGACATTTTCTGGTCTATTATACTAGAGTCGCAGCATATTCCCCCAGCAGCTGTAAAGTGGATATATGGACAACCTGACCTTGGCAATATGGAGATAATGAAATATCCTTAATGACCCTTCCTGAAAGATTTTACAGGCTGGACTATAGACTGCCAACGCATGTACAATAATAGTTAGCAGAGGAGGGTTTTAGAGGGCCAACTAAATCCTAAGCACACTACATGCAATGGGAGGACTGTTTAAGACGCCAGTTTTACTAGGTTAATGTAACCATTAGGGTCGCGCCTTTATATGAAACAAGATCATTTTCACATTGGAGGTTAGAAAAGGCCACTTCTCTGTGACTGTGTAAAGGTACTGACAGATTATTTTTGCCATTAAGCAATTTTAACTCCTGACTTTATCAAAATAAATCTATAGTATAAATGAATTGTCAAGTAAAAGCACTCAGTAAACAGGCCCAAGGGTAATCAAGCACTTGTTCAGACAGAGGAGGAGATGTAAGAGAGATGATATGAATATGATTTTGTTTGGAGAGAAGTCTAGGGTCAGAGAGGGTTTGAGTCTGTGTCTTATCTCATTTAAGGATATAAAATAATTAGTAATAATGTCTGGCATAATAGGCACAGCAGAACAATACTGTCCTTCTGTTATGTCCAACAGAAGGACAGTGGTGATGATCCAGGACATGTATTAACATTTATGGACATTGGTCATCTACGCCCTCATGGACCAATGGCTCTTATTTGTTTGTTATTTTTGCATTGACCGTGTTTGATTCTCTAATTTGTGCTGGCGAATCGACAACTTTGTAAAGTCCTTCGAGACGACTGTGTCAGGCTTGTACAAAAGTTTCTCAAAAACAGGCCCAAAGTCAAAAGGCAGTTTTTATAGAAATCACAAAACAATAGCTAGATTCAAGAACACAAGGAAACAAGACAATCTGGCACATGAGGCAGGGAGACAAACTAAGGCCCAATCCCAATACCCACACTGCACCCTGTGAAGTGCACGCAAGGGTTGGAGTGCGCAGGTTACAAGCGTGCAAAAAAGGTAGAATTGGGACAGTGCACACTGAGTGCAGGATACGTCATTGACTCGTCAAGAGATGGTCATTTTCAGACCTAAACTTTCATTTTGTCCGACCCTGTGGGAAACAAAATGAGTTGCTCCACACAGGTTAAAATGCATGTATATTGGTTATTCGTAATTTGAGATAGTTGCATAATTTTAAGTTAAATGTGGGTTACTAACTGTTATCTGATAAGTTTTTACACATTCTAAGTTTATTGTACTAAGTGTAAAGTTTAAATTGAATGTTATATGAAAGCTTGAATCAGAAACGTTATTAAATTGTTAGCATAGAATGTCCGTAATTCTTCAATTAGTCATCTATTCTTCTATCCAAGTAACATAGCAAAATGTATTTACACATACACAGCATATGTATTTCAAAAATTACACTTTGATGCATTTTCCCTACGTTTTGGTGTGTACCACAAAGAATTATGGGCAATATCCTTCGCCAGAGTCCGCTTTGATGCAGGCTACGGCGAAGTGTGGATCAGGGGCACAAAGGGGGGGGGGGCAAAGACCTCCCTGGAGAATTGGGACACCCTACGCACTCGCACCCATCATCGGGTACGCGCAAATGAGGGGCGCGAGGGTGGAAGTGCAAGTATTGGGACTGGGTCTATGTACACAAGGACACAGGTGAGACACATCAAGGGAGGGCAGTAATCAAGGACAGGAAGTAAAATATAAACAGCGATAAGAAAAAGGTGATTTCAAAATAAAACAAAACAGGACAGATCATGACAATCTACTGTTGTACTGATTTAGGGCTATACAAAAACAAATTGAATGGGAATCAAATGCATGACTTTATTGCTTCCACTTATGTTTACATTTCATTTTCACTGGAGAAACGCATTCATTATTTTAGACTGGTACTGGAAATGCCGTCGGCCTGTGTGTCTATAAATTGCATGCGTATAGACTTCAGTCACTCACATCAGAATTGCTTGTACAACTCGAAGCCTGTTTCAACAATAGGTGTCATATCTGCACATCTTGTTCATCATCGTGCTTACTTGCAAAGTGCCATTCTCGTTTATATCTCGTCTATCTCAACCTTGGACCAACTCCCTAACAACAACTGAAGCACCACGTCACAGAGAGGCTGGCTATCTTTGGACCGTGGTGATGTTGATCTGGGCTGTGCTCCTCATCAACGCCGAGAAAGATTGCAGTGTACAGCCCTCATTTGACATGGTGACACGCCGGTCCTTAAAAGTGCTAGTGTCAGGAACTTGCAACTAATAGCGCCATGTCGAACTTCAGAAGATTAGCCAAGCAATGACATAAGCCACTTCTGCGTCTGTGAGAAATGTGTGTACGTGAAGCGGAGAGAAATGAAAGGAGTGCGAGAGTGGAAAATAAGTGAAATGGCAAGGCACAGGTATAGCAATGTTTTGATAAAGTAATCATGCTTCCAAGAGTTCAAGCTCAAATATCAAGCGTTTGGTGATTCCACAGAGCTCCTCTCAACATGGCAGCATCAGATTTACAAATGGAAAATCATTAATAATTCTAACCAGGATGTGATAAATCTGGAATCACTCCCGATGAACCTGGACACACTTCCATAAATCAAAAAGATTACTTGGAAATTTTTTAAAATCTGACGTCAAAGTGTCAGCTTTACTAATGGTTTTTGTAGATGCCTTAGCGCGATATATCATTAATCTGAGATACATTTGAAGTGTGTCACCGGGGCAATCTGTGATCCCGCTAATATTAGGAAAATGCCCGTTTGTGTCAATAGAGGGAGGGAGAGAGGGGCTGCTGTGGGTTACATTTTGATCAGATGCCGGGGCAATGTCTCAGGCCAATATTTTCTTTTCCTTCAGATTATTTTTTTATTCTGCTTCTGTGCCGGAGACAATATAAATTGAACAAATAAATGTGTTTGTAGAAGAGCACTATATGACCTTTCTGAGGGCACTTCTTGTTATAGCTATTGTCTTTATCTTTAGGCAGCTATATTTTTATTTTTGTTTTTAAACAAGACCATTTTCAATTTGTAGAATATGAACACAAATCCAGAATAATTTCACTAAAACAGTCGATTTAAATATATAATTAACACCAATGAAATTCCAAATTGTGAAGTGCTTTGAGTGACGAAATGTGTTAGTAAATTAATAACCTCACAATTCATACAATAAAAAACCAGACCGAGACAATCGGAAGAAACCAAAAGTGTAAGTGATCATATGCGGTTTTTTTTAGCTTTTATAAGGGCCTTTAGAGGAGCACCGTGGACACAAGACAGCTGGTTACACCGTTATCACCATTTAACTAACCACATGAACATTGTCAAACTGTATAATGTAAGGTCCAAGCACTTCACCGCATATCGAAATAAGTATTCTTTGAACGTTGGCCTGTTTGCCTGGCGATCACTCCAAGCATCATTCCGAAGCTGTAACTGCGGTGACAAACACAAATCTTCACAGCAGTGGATGTTTTGAGTATCTTCTCTCTTAAATCTTTCAAAAATCACATACATAAAGCTGAAAATCCACCCCGAAATAGCTTCTTTATTCGGCACGCCGCCTCTGTGAGTCTTAGCAGTGCTATTGTGAGAGAAGGAGGTATTGACCGTGATGGTGAACAGGGCACCTCTGTAATCTAAATGTCATTCAGTGAAAAGCATCTCCCACACAGCCAATGGCTTTCATCTGAATGTGCCTCCAAAAGATTCAATTACTTTTTCTCTCTTTCTGCGCCCCTCTCCCTGTCTCGCTGCTCTGCTCCCTCCTTCCACATGCACTAGTTGCTTATCTGTCCTGATTATAGTCATTATCAAGCGTCTATAGTCTGATTTTTTTGTCTGCGGTCGGCATGCACAATCCAGCTGCCTCTGCAACTAGCGCCCGATTAGTAAAACATCTCCTTGTAATCTTCTCCGGAAAGTGTACAGGCAAGAATTGAGACTCGATCGCATGTGCAGCATTATATATCGTCAATAAACTTAAATAAAATGTGTAAAAAGTAGATTTGCGTACGTTGCATGTGGTGAAGCAAGCGGCAGCCCGAGGATTGAAAGGTGATGTCTTGTCTAACATACTTTCTCTTTTCATGTTCAAAAATCCATTCCTCGCTCGCCCGTTTAGGATTTCGTCGAATGCGGGAGAGAGAGAGAGAGAAGGGGGCGGAGTTTGGCCCTGATGGAACAAAACTCATTTTTTGACAATGACATCAAAGGAGACGGCTGCTTTTGTGCCTGAAGAGGAGCATGTTTGAAGTGTTGTGAAGACAGTGGAGTGGTACGGGGCGAGTTCAGCCTGTGATTATCTGAAACAACTGTCAGCGTGACACCCCAGTAATGATGTCGCCTCCCTCACCTGCACCAGCTGACACCCAGCGCGGCGATGCACTTCACCTCTGCATTCTCCTCTTTGTGTTTTATTTTTAAAGAAACTTGAAAGAGAAAAGAAAATTACTCATTTAGGGATGAGTTGTCTATTAGCGCTGATTCTGGCATTTGTGAATGGTGAATATTTTTTTCCAAAACATATAAATTACACATATTTGTAGTCATTTAAACTTTTGTAATTATTATTTTACCAGGAAAAGACTTATTAACTATTTATTTTTTTAAGTGGCCACACATGTTACAAATTTAAAATATCAGAACAGATCATATAGTGGTTAGCACTCTCGCCTCTCAGCAACAAGGTCCTGGGTTCAAATCCCGGTCGGAACAGGGTCTTTCTGAGTGGAGTTTGCATGTTCTCCTCGTGCCTGCGTAGGTTTCCTCCAGGTACTCCAGTTTCCCCTACCACTAAAAACATGCTCACTATGTTAAATCCTCCAGCTCCGGTGATCCTGACCAAGCCGAACATCAACATCTGGAGATGGGTTCCCGGGCGCTGTTACTACGGCGACCACTGCTGCTGACATAAGCCCTCGCGGCATCAGGATGGGTCAAATGCAGAGGATTGAATTGCCCTACGGGGATTAATAAAAGTGCACCTTTACCTTAGTTAGTGATCCTATCCAGCACAAACACAGTTTTCATACAGTCCATGTCCACAACATTTATTTAGAATAATTTTTTAATGTATTTTTTAACACAGTATTGGATCTTTATTGAAATGTTGAGCTCGTCACTGGATTATTGTGCCACACATCCTATGTACACCCAAAGAGTAGGAAGTGGTATTTATTTTATTGGGAGCTCTGTGAATAGCAGGACCCCCAAAATAAGCACAATCCTGACATGCGACCCAAGTATAAAACTAACTTGAAAGTAGCAAAACATTTGAAGCATCAAAACATTTTTCAACAGTTTAGTTTATTATTAATAAATAGGCCGGATCTAGTCTAGACTTCTATACATCTTGTTCAATCCCAGTTTAAGCCCTACCACTGTGGGACTTTTACACTTATGAATATGAGTAAATATTTTGCAGTTGCATTGTTGTATTGCTCAATTGTTGTTTTGTCTATTTCTTTTCACGGTGCAAAGCAGAACAATATTATAAGCCCAGTGGAACCAGAAGGTGCAGGACCCCTCAGTGACTTTGACAAAGGAGCCGCGCTGACGGACTTCACAACATGTGCTACGACAGCCGTGCAAATTAAGGATGACTTATGATGAGGTCCTGTGGTCGCGGCGGTAGAAAGTACACTGGTCTCTACTTGTGTCAGAACGGCCAATGATGATAATGAATTCCTGTGGTCAAGTTTAGAGTCGGTGCCAAGGCTGAAATGAGTGCATCAAGCATAATGTCGGTTCAAATAAGGGTGGAGGCCTGTCATTGTGTACTCGTCTGGCTCATACACACACCCTAACTGAACGTGGCACTTTTAATCCTCCTTGAAATGCCTTTAGTTGATGTATACTGTCTTTAAAAATGATTAGTTATTTTATTTTCAATTTTTTTTTCATCTATTTGCAGCTGTCCAATCTCAAAGCTAACTTTCTCGCACATTCCTCACCCTAGTACTAATTTATTGATTTTATTTATTTACTGACTTCAAATCATACAAGTAAGACAAGACAAAGCATACTTTATTGATCTCACAATGGAGAAATGTACACATGTATCACTCAGGTTGTGCAAAAGACTGGAGATGAAAACAGGAAATGTTAAAAAGTGAAAGATGTGCAAGATATATGATGTATTATAAATTAAAAGCAACTATAAAAACTGCACTGCTCCAAGTTGTTTAATCCACTCATACCATGGTACACTCTCAAAAACATGTTTACAGAAAGGGACTAATTTTTAGACAAGAGCTAGCTCCTTAGCAACAGTTGTCATGATAGAGTTGAAGGCATAGACAAAGCATTTACCTGATAATGTTTACCTCTGCTCATTTAAAAGCAATCTAAACTACAGGGCTGGGCGATATGGCAAAATATTATTTTCTGCTTTTTGACGATCTCGATTTTAAAACGATTTTCATTAAAGTCACCAAAAACAGACTTTGCCCTTAAGAATATATTTCCGCTCATCATTCAAGTTTCAAAACAATTTTTTGTTTCCACCAATACGTATTATAAATGACTTGTACAGACTGTGCTGATAATAAAAGTATTATTAATCTGCTGCTGGAACTCTCAATATCCTTTATTCGATTTCACAATTTTTACATTTTAGATTTTTTCAAAAGCCGATTTTTTCAAAAGCCGATTTTTTCAAAAGCCGATTTTTTCAAAAGCCGATTAATTGCCTAAATTTTATTTATTTCCCGGCCCTAATCTAAACAGTATATTTTTTGTATGCTCCCTGTGAAATTAGCCCACTGTGGGACAAAAACAAATCTTATCTTATTTGTCTTTCCAGCCGATTATGTTATTGTGATTCATTGCAATGTCTTTCTTGTTTTAGGCTAATTCAGTGACAGTCATGTGCTATACAAATAAATCTCCTTCTTCTTCTTCATACCACCAAGACATGGTATGAAGAAGAAGACACCTTTCAAAACAATGAGGCAAAAAATAATTCTTAGTATCTTGGCTGAGCAGGGGCATCTACGTGAGTTAGCGCTTGCAAATGTATGTGGAAATCGAAGCATGACATTTTCATTTTGTTATTTCTAAACTTCAGGTTAAATCCTTGTTATATTGAATAAGGATGTATTTCCAAGTGTTTGATTCTAAATTTGGCGTCGGTAGTTTTCTCGTTCTCAGAGGCTGGTGATTGTATCCATACACTGCGTGACCTTTCTGTGAGAATGTCAATAGGAGGATCTGGTTACCTATGTTAGCGCAGGGAGAGGAGGAACCTAATTGCTGCCAGTGAGTGCAGTCGGAGCACTTGATTAGACCTTGGACCATTCTCATGTTTTTCATTTGTGTGCTGACGACCTTCCTCTGGACTCAAATCAAGTCCGGTCCTCTCTGGAGACCTCGGCCCCGGTCACTGCTTACTGCAACTCTTTCAAAGCAGACGTCATTAAGTCTATTCTAAGAGGCTATAACATGACGCAGATATGGAAAGAAACTCAAACAACATCATAAAACACATTTGTGGGTAACAGAATGCCTTTTTCAGAGATTTTTCATAGTTTTTTTTAATATGTTGTGCATGAACCAGACTATAAAACACTAATACATTACTTATTCGCCAAAAAAAACATCAGAAATCGCATTGTTTCATGTGTAAGTTAATAATTTATTTTGGTTTTGGCATAACTATTTCCAGAATCATTTCATCTTTGTGATATGCCAAAACATGCCACGCTCTGAAGCAATTTTTTCCATATATTTTCAGATCAAGCTATGAGGCAATGGTGAAGGAAAAGAAAAAAAGAGAAATATCAATTATAGAGCTCGACTGACCCACCTGCCATTAGCAAGATGAATTAGCGCAGTCCATGCTCATGACAAGAGCTAGAGAGGGAAAATGATCCTGGAGCCTGTAGACCTGGGCTCAGACAGCTCCAGGAAGTCGACAGGGGCCACACAGACCCCAGGGACCCGGGGACACGGGAACATACACAGCATAAACACAATACAACACTGGTCGTAAGGAGCTTTGCCTGTTGTATCTCAGCGATTCCTTTATTGGATCACAAAATATAGGAAACTTAAAACATATGGGTAGTGTCAACCTAATTTCATTTAAAGCTGGGGTATCTAACTCTTTTTTTTTTTTCATTAATTATACGTGTTGGTAAAATGTTGAGGATTGATCGTACCACAACATGCTGTTTTCAACTGATTAGAAAATGTCTCTTTTACATACTATTTTTGGGCTGAGAGCTGATTGGCTGAGTGAGGGTGGTTAAGTAAGTAAGTAGTAAGTAATATTTATTTATATAGCGCATTTTACAGACCACCCAAAGCGCTTTACAATGTTCAGAGTTCAGATATTGTTCCAATCATTCCACACACGGTGATGACGGAAGCGAGTCGCCGAACACACTGGACCATCAGCCCCAATCAACACCATCCATTCACTCTCTCATTTACATTCATACATTGTGTTTTTTTAGTGGTAGGGGAAACCGGAGCACCCGGAGGAAAGCTACACAGACATGGGGAGAACATGCATACTCCACTCAGAATGGCCCTGTTCCAACCGGGATTAGAACCCAGGACCTTCTTCTTGCTGAGTAGCGAGAGTGCTATCAACACACAACATAAGATTTAGGTTTCAGTTTAGGATCTATCTGGCAACGCTCTGTGGATAATACTGACCCATGTTCCCAACATTGCCTTTCAAATACAATCATTTTATCTGATGGAAAAACTATACATTGAGTCATCCTAAAAGATGTCTTCCAGTGTTCACATTTTCAAAGTCTGCTTTTCCACATCTCTCGTGCACGGTGGCTGAGTGGATAGCACTCTAGCCTCTCAGCAAGAAGGTCCTGAGTTTGAATCGCGGTCGGATCAGGGCCTTTCTGAGTGAAGTTTGCATGTTCTCTACGTGTCTGCGTAGGTTTCCTCCGGGTGCTCCGGTTCCCCCTACCACTAAAAACATGCACAATAGGTATGAATGTAAATGAGAGAGTGAATGGATGGTGTTGGTCGGGGGCTGATGCTCCAGTGTGTTCGGCGACTCGCTTCCGTCATCACTGTGTGTGGAATGATTGGAACAATATCTGAACTCTGAACATTG
The DNA here is from genome assembly GCA_964034765.1 of Knipowitschia caucasica. Taxonomy (NCBI): domain Eukaryota; kingdom Metazoa; phylum Chordata; class Actinopteri; order Gobiiformes; family Gobiidae; genus Knipowitschia; species Knipowitschia caucasica. Next base: position 34,263,630 of record OZ035831.1, read on the forward strand.
TAAAGCGCTTTGGGTGACCTTGGTCTGTAAAATGCGCTATCTAAATAAACATTACTTACTTACTTACTCAAACTGCTCAGTTGCGTTTCATGATGCCTGTTGCTGTATCTGAAATCTTGAGGATAACATTCTTGTTTTATGAATTTGCGGTATATGCATTATTTCTACAACCTTTTCTGAAAATCTAGTGATGTCCTGACCTGCTCCAGCTGTGCAGAGCGCTCAGGTGTGATGGCCAGAGGTGATAGGATGACTGATGCCATGCAAAATATGACATCAGGCCAGTGGGCAGTATTTGGCACATAGGGGTCAGGCGTCAAAAGCAGACCTGGGCAAACTGTGGGCTGGGGGCCACGTGCAGCCTTATTCACATTTCTATTTGGCCCCTGGACTCTTCCCGGTTATAATTTGTCAAACACATGAATCTGTAAACCTGTCTACACTACTACTAAAATTCGCAGCCTCACTAATTCTTAGATTTTTGTGTATATAATTTTACAGAATGCTTTCCATTCGTGTATACTAAAACGACATCATATAACCACTAACTCTCCATATGACATGACACTTGCTTTTATTCAAAGTCAGTAGAAAACTTTTGTGGCTTGTTTGTGTCAGTCCTGCCTCTCAGCACGGTATCCTCTGCTGCTGTATTTTTGTGTATGCATTACTTTTGACAGCTGCAGCAGCGCTCAGACCTTCAACAAACTGTTATCTCTGGATCACGCTTAGACAGTCGTGAGTTCAGTTAGAAAAGTGTATAAAGTGTGTGGTGAGGGGTTTTACCTTCAAACATATTGGTGCTACTTTGCAGATTTGGCTTTATTTTTAGAACACATCCCCGCAATAAATGAGGGACCGTTGTATCAATAAGATAACAATGAGCTCAAAATGCCTTTGTGTAAAAGGGTTAAAACAAAAGATTAGCCACAGATGCTAAATATGAGGTCCAAACAAACAACATAGGATTGTGTAGTTTCTTAATCCCTCTCCTTTTCTGCTTAAATATTTCTGTTTATCAAATGGATTATTTTTTTACTGAAGTAGCTTTCGGGGATAATAAGTTTTGCCAACATGTATTAAATGCTAACCGTGTGAAATGTAGTCTGGCCCGCAACAATATGACCCCTGCTGTCTCTTAAAAACAACAAACTACATTCGTTCATATCCCAATGTCGCCCACTCCAGGCCCTCCTTGAAGCTTTGAAAGACTTTGAGAATCAGGCTGTGACTGATTCAATTTGGATGATTTTGACTTCTGTATATGATGCTTTTGTATGTTTATCCATCCTACTCTGTCCTCAGCCTCTGCTCTGTCCTGGTCTGAATCATAGGTGGCCCAAAGCTGTCTTGATAAATAGCCACTACAGGCAAGTACGGTGTATGCTCTCTGACATTATAGGTCACGTAACCTTGTTGTCAGGCCTAAGACTAATGCAATGTGAAGTGTCAAGTTATTATACCGAAAACTAGGGAACCCTGAGCCACTGCGGTGAAAGCAAGTAGATGATACAAGGCAAGGTGAATGTAAAAAGGTCATAAAGAGAGGAGATACCCTGCAAATGAGAGCGCATAGGTGGGAGAAATATTCAGAGCTAAGTGGTTTGTGTTGGAGGTGAAAAGGTAGTCCTGGTACAGTCAATGTAAATCGTAATTGGCTGCTGAGGAGGCTGGTGCAGTGCAGAACACAATGCTGACTGGTGTACAAGATGCCAGGGTAGGGAATGTGTTTGTTTACTTTCAGGAGAACTAAATAATGCAGTAATAATCCTCTGTGCCGTCTCCAGAGCAAATGCCTCAGCACCTGTCAAGAAATCGGCAGTACGGGTGTCTATGGAGAGAGTTGCAAGCTGAAAACATGTTATTATTACAAAGCCAAGTAAACTCGAGTAATTGTCTGCAGATGGCGAAAACAAGCCACAGCTGTTAATACAGTGTGAAAACATAAGATATGAAATATAAATGTAGCAGCGGAGGGACTGGGAACAAACTGCATCAGACCACGAGCTAACGACTTGCCATTACACTCTGTTGTAGCCTATAGCCACGCAACGCACACTAACAATCTATGGAGGAGGCCTATGGTGGAGAAATGACATGTTACGCCAGCAATTAACACAAGCAAGCAGCTGGATGGGGAAATGAGCAAGGTTTTTCAGTGTCAAAATGGTTAAAATGTTGCATGTCGACCATTAAAGATGAAAATTAGAGGCTTTATTTGGAAAGCAATTTTTTTTAAATTTCACCCATCTTACACTTTGAGTAAATGTGCAACTGATTAAACTAAATATATATTATTTAAATCAGTGCAAACTGTAGGTTTATAGACTGTAAAAAGGCAACTGATGTATTCTGCGATGAAACAGAATTTCTATAAAGTAATATACAGTAAGTATCACTCAATACTGTCCTTAATCAGGTTTAAAATATTGTTGCAACTTCATTCATTCATAATCGGCTATGTTAATTCCTCTCGACATTTAAACTTGCATAAAGATGAAGAAAATTAACTTTAAATGTAATATTTTCCCCATAGAGATCATTGTGAAATCACAAACGTTTTTTTCTCCATTAGCACACTATCACATTAAATAGGACAACATTTTATCTCTATCTTCTTTATAAATGGAAATTAGAAGGTCTAGCACAAACCTATGTCATTTGAGATAAGAGTATGCAACAGTAACCGGCTCTTTGTTCAATTAGGCATCTGAAAAATCCCTCAAAAAAAGAATTTGTTTTGAATCGAGGGTTTAAGAGCGTGTACCTGAGCCAAGGGTACTGAATACTGGCATAATCTTCTCTTACTAACACTCAAGTAGGACTGCAATGTTCTACAAATATATCATATTTACATCATATTACCCAATGCTAATGCCCTTTTATTGTTTGAAAAAATACCTTTGGCATCTATAAATTTTAAAAACGCTAGTTGGCCTTCAAAGTACTGAAAAACTGTGAAAATACTTGTTTTTTTCATTGTTGATTTTCCCCCTAAAATGTTCATATGACCTTCCGTCTGAAAAAAGGTGTATGTAATAATTTACAGAAATGTGGATCATTCTTCAGGTTTAATAATGAAAATGACCACCTTCAATATTTTCGCAGAGGAAAAGCACTATTTTAATCAAAGGCTAAGGAGCAACTCTATAAGAATTTCAACGACGTCAAAATTATCCTCATTTCTCAGCACTTGAACTTATTGACTCTATCTGAAAAACTACTCCATCATAAAGACACTCATAAGCCCCATAGGAGAAATAAGGTGTCAATGTATGGCCACATGACGGCTGCTGATTCTTGCTTAGTCTAAGGCGGAAGGAGAGGGGAAAATGAGCCAGAGAAGATGTACAGAGCACTGGGATCAAGTGTTAATTAACTGCACTGTTTTAAGCTCAAAGGCCACTGCAGGACTCATCTCTTAATAGAAGCAGTGCAGTGTGGGCTCCGCTATGGCCACGCCGCTCACTAAATCACCACACTGTACACTCAGCCTGTCTCTGCCGCTCCGGACGCACACTTCAATCATTATTATGGCCGGAGATTGAAACGGTTTGTCAAGTTTTTTTTTTCCACTAACACTGCTGTTTGTGTAAGACAATTATACTATTAGATCTGTTTAGTTCAGTCACATTTGAACAACATCATTTAGAGACTGAAAAAGACACAGTCACACATGCCAAATGTATGTTTTGTGCCTTTGTTTAGAAGATTAAAGAAGCCAAGACAAGAAGACAAGAAAGGTCTGGCTGATGTGGCAATAAAAATCATTTTGTAAGATAATTATCATAAAAGTAAGGCATCGGTTTTAAATGGCACTTTCCGGGTCACATGGCATTATAAATTTACTCCATACACGGTGGAGATGATATATATAGGCCCCTCCCACCATCACTAATTATTTACACAAACATACACTTGCAGTCTCAGGGGGCAGTGTGGGTGAAGTGTCACAGAACAGCCTCAGCCGTCACACTGTGGCCCCTGGTTCCCAGCAGTCCCCCATCACAGTACTAACCAGATCCTGTGTCGCTTTGCTTCTGAGGCAAGACTGCTACTGCTACTACTACTGCTACTACTACATTCTTGAATACTTTTGTCTAAACTCTATAACAGTCAATAGCAGCAAAAGCAGAGTCTTAATATGAATGTTCTGAAGAAGATATTTCATTACTATGCAGCACTACAACCACTACTTCAACTAGTACTACAACTACTACACAGAGACTGGACTCCTGTTAATGCCCAGAGTCAGAACTAAACATGGGAAGGCTGCTTTTCAGGTTCATGCTGCTAAAATCTGAAACAATCTTCCTGAAGATGTGAGACAGGCCTCCTCTCTGACAATGTTTAAAACCAGGTTAAAAACGGTTCTGTTTAGCTGTGCATACAACTGAGGGATTTTATATTTGTATCTTTCTTTTGAATGTACTGTGATTATATATGATTTTAATGCTCTTTAACCCTTTAGGCGCCAGAAGTTTTTTCCCAAGAGGCTCAATTTTGACACTTCATTTCTTATAACTTAAAGGCTTTATGAGAGAAATTATAAGGATGACCCAAAGTTTATGTAGTCACTGTACCCACTTTTAATATTATGACCTCATATAAAGGAATTCTTATCTTATCTTATATGGTGGTGGCAATGGTTGTTTTTTATTTTTTTTGCTGACCAACATACAAATCACTACCTAACTTAAGTCAACCATGGCGCCTAGAGGGTTAATTTTAATCCCATTTTGTTCAGCACTTTGAGTTGCCTTGTGTATGAATTGTGCTATAAAAATAAACGTGCCTTGTTTTGCCAGCTTCTTCTACTGCTACAAAATACCCTGAAATAACAGTTGTAATTGTTACAGTTATTTGCTATAGATTGCATTTCCCTTCTTCGTATCTAATCTAATCTAACCTTTTCAACAATACCTTCTCTTTAAATGTAAAGGTTTGTTAAACTGAACATTTAGCACGATATAAAAACAATATTATGGAGGAAAAAACAAAAGCCATGCAAACGATAAATCAAACCATGACGAATTAACTCCATATTGAATCTGGTGCAGCTCTACCTAATAATATAAATGATATCTTTCTATAATTTAATTGGCACTCGCTTGGCGCATGTTGCTAATATAATTCTGCATTTCCATATTTAATGACGCATGCGTTTCATGCCATATTTTACTTAGAAAATGTCGCCTTAAATGAGCCTTAGAAAAATCTCTAATAAGCATAATTCCAGCAAATGCAATTTCTTTATTTAAGGGTTCTTGGGCATAAAGGAGGAAAGCGAAGTGTTATGAAACATTTAAAGAAGCAAATAAATGTAGCTGCATCCAAGGCTGACCCTCGATTTATTAACTACACAACGCGTTTCATTTATCCGTCCTCAACATGATCATTATTTTTGCTGCAAAAAGGTTAGTACCTGTATGTGTGGTTTCTGGTGTGAGGGAGTCTGGCACTGGTTGGATGGTCAAAGTCTTTCATACAGATCAACTGCACACTTTGACAGGGATGGATTCAAATAAGATAAGACATCCTTTATTATCCCACAGTGGGGAAATTTCAATGTTGCAGCGCACATATAGGACAGTAGTAAGAGCACACAAAATATACAATATAAGCAGCTGCTATTCTGACTTATTAAATGGTTTTCTTACTTAAATTGCCTATTTACCCACATTCTAAATTCAGTATGGTGCCACCTGCATGTGAAAGCCAGACCGCATCAGACTTCGGAAGCTAAACTAAAAAATTAATGAAATTGTGGCAAAGATTTGGATAATTTTTGCATCTTCCTTGTGTCACCATTGAACGTCCTGTTTTGATGGTTTGTTGGTGTCAAAATCACTATTTTTGACACCACTAAGGATGGTTGGCATAGCACTCACGCCCCTCAGCAAGAAGGTTCTGGGTTCGAACGTGTCTGCGTAGGTTTCCTCCGAGTACTCCGGTTTCCCCTACCACTAAAAACATGTACAATAGTTCTGGCATGCGCCTCCTGAACTGGGCCCGCTCCCACCTCTGTGTGGAGTGAGAGAAAAATGCCCAAATATAACAATTGTAAACCGCTTTGTGACTCTGGTCTGTGAAAGCTGGTATATAAAAAAAGATTACTTAATTTTCTTCGCAAACTGCAGACTGATTTGGTAACAGTTTCTCAAATCTGTTGCTGGCAAATTGACAATTCAGTAAAGCCCTCCGAGACGACGGCTCTTGTGAATTAGGGCTATAGACATAAAGATAATAATAATAATACATCAGTTTTTTATAGCACTTTTCAAAAACTCAAAGAAACTTAAATATAATAACGCTTGGATACATTTACCTGAATCGTGCAAATGTTTACAACACAAATTCTCTCACCAAATACAAGATAATGTACTTGTTGGCGTGACTTCATTAGCATTTTACCAGAACTCTCAGGCTGTAATGAGGGTACAGTACGTCTCCCGCCCTCAGCACTTTCCTCGTACGGTTCAGCTCAGTGTAGACCCAGACAGGGAAGAGAAACTGTGTGGTGAAAATGAGAATAAATGGATGTCAATTTCCATGTGGGATAGGTAACCAATGATCCGTTAATGCAGGCCCTCCACAATAGACAGACAGAATGGGGGAATTAGAGGTGCCTGACATTTCAGTTAATTGCACTCACCGTGTCAGCTCAGCGCTCGGCCCAAAGCACGTTTCGACTTCACCTCCTGCCACCGCTGCTGTAAGAGCTGTGCGCGGATCTCCCCTCTGCTTAAATACGATCATTATTTAGCATGTAGGGCCATTATCAATACACTTTTTTGCATATATTAAGCTTTTATAATGGTCTTGTATGGGGAGGGTTTTTGTATGAACTCACAATAAGGGTAGAGATTGATATAACAAAGAATAATAGAATAGATTATTAGATTATTTTGGCATAGCTCTAATTTACAACAACACTAGTCTCAGAGGACCTCAACCATCAGACAATTAGAACATACATACGTTATGCAGTCATAAAAATACACTAAGGAGCCAAAGGGGTGCGGGATGACCAATTTCCGTAAATGTTAAATATTGTTCATAAATGTCTAGTAAGTAGGTTACTTACTTACATAAATGTCTATAATGTCTCGACTTTGGAAATGTAATGGTCAGCAATGGTTTTATAGATCTTCAGCTTTTGTAAATTCTAATCAAGCTTGTTAACTATTTGAATCTCTAGACTTGAGTGAATCTAAAGTAAAATCCATCTATCTACTTCTAATTATCTTTTTTCCTCCAGATAGACAATCCAGTCACAGTTGGGGATTTGATTTCTCTCAATGTTTCTAAATATGCAGAGTAGATCAGACAGCGAAGGCCACAGCCCCTAAAGAGCCAAGCCGTGTATTTATTCTGCTAAAGCTTCAGAAACAACTTTCGTTTTCATTGGTGCCGTTTCAGTTTTCAGAATTCACCTGGAATGATGAGGTAGTCTGAGTCGGAGAAATGTGATAATATTCTAATATGTCTTGGCAATGTGCAATGAACTGGTTTACAGCAAGTACTTTCAATGTCTATGTAACGTATGCTTTCTAAACACGTGGAGTGGATTGTGATGACGCGGACCACATGCAGAAAACAGAACAAGTTCATGAAAGAAAATGTTTATTCATGTTGAAATGACACAAGTACCACAAGGAAGACTCTTGAGTCCAGGGCGTAGTCTGGTTAGAAAGAAACACTAAACATCTTTAATACATTAGATCACTGCCACAAATCATTTGTCATGACTTTCAGTTTCAGAATCACATACAATAGAAAAAAGAGAAAAGAACTCCGGAACCCTGTTGGACAGAGCTGGAAATGGACAGTTCTGAATACTGAAGCCTCTATGCATTACACTTTTTATAGTGTTTAGTCTTTTTCAATGGTTTAGTAACAAGATGAGCAACATTCAAAATGTTTTCTTTGATATTTACAACAGTTTCACTGTTAATTTATCAACAACCCTTCATAAAAGCCACACACCATTTGAATTCAAGCCCCACCCCTTTATCCATCTAGACTATTAATATTGTTCTTGTTTTTATTTTTGTCATTTTAAGTTGCACATAAGCAACAGCATTTTATTAAAAGATTAAAATATACATTAGATTACATAGAGAATGGAGAGTTTACAGTGTTAAAGATGTTATCCAAAAGTACGTACAAAACATTGAATAAAATCAAATAAAAAATGTTGAAGATGGTCTGATTTTGTTTAGAGGTAGTAAGTGAGCACTCTAAGCTACAGAAATGATTAGTCTGTGTGAGCTGGAATGAGGTAAAAATGCTGATTGGTGGGTGTATAATTACTCTTATTTCTTATTCTATGTACAACTTCTCATGTAAGTCGGGGCTGCTCGAGCATGCCTTGGAAAAAGGATCAACAGAAGGGGGCATTGTAGATTTCAATAAGCAGTACAAAAGAAATGTTTACATATGTACATAGCAAACATCAAATTATAAAATATGGACGCGTGTCATGTTATAGTCAAGCAATCAATTACGCCTCTTTATGTAGCAGAGTTTGAATAGTGATTTCCTTGTTCTGATGTATATGGCTGTAAGGCTTAATAAATCTTCAAAGTAACTACAAAGCTGCCATTGAGCTGTCAGCGCTAGCATTGTTGACTTGCCGGACAAGACTGCATTGTGCATTACAGTCAAAGAAAGAGCCGTGCTAATCCGCTAAGCATTGTAAAGGGGAACTCAATATTCATAATGGAAGTAAGCATTTCAATCAACAATCCAACAAATTGCCTTATAACTTGTCATGAAATGTCAATTCGAATCCACCGTGGTCGTTCAGTATTTAACATACTGGGAAAATGTTGGTCTGAAAAGTTACTTACTCCTCCAACAAACAAAGGATGAGTAAGAAGACTATGTCAAGACAATACTTTGTGTGGATTTGTATGTGTGAATTAAAAAAAATGTATAGAAAGTAACGTAGTGGTGAAAAGGCGTTTTGAGTGTCCTCTGTGAGTTGGTCGCCAGTTTTAAAGTCCATTGCCGGCTTGAGGATGCATTAAAAGTGGATCAATCCGAGGTATCAGAGTGCACACTTCCAGGTCCTTCTGTCGCAGATCTCACAGAAGACGGCGTGGTAGCATCCTGCCATCTCCCATTAGTCTAGGAGAGGACAAAGGTTGAGATTACGATCACATTCAGTGTAATATGAACCCAATGGATTTTTGAATACTCTGCTACAAGAGAAGGAGAGACATTGATTGTGTTAATGTGTCACTTCACGTTAAACATGGCAAGACCTGGAGCATTCTTTACAGTAGCATCAGCAAAGAGAAACAAAACTGTTTCAGCCAATGGGAGCTTTTCTTCAAATGGGTGTCTAAGCAAATTCTTGCAGCGTTCGACAGCTTGTCGCTCCATATTTTGCTGTCAGAGGGGCAGAGGGTGAGGAGCGGGGGAGGGGAGGGAGGCTGAGGAAGGAGAGCTGAGTGGATGTGACAAGGCAGGGCCTCGCTGAGAAGCCAGTCTTAGCTGCCCTGGCGTTGCCTCGCTCCAGGCACCACCTAGCCTTTACTGAATCCTCTACGTCACAAGCACAGAGCCAAAGGTTAGACTATGCAAATGCATCTATAAACCTCTTTCTGAGACAAAATACAGGCTGTGCATCTGCTTCAGCAGCGTGTGTGTCGCACTGTTTGGGCTTATGATATGTTAAAGACATGGTGTCACTGGCACTTTGACTTGTGATCACAGAGCAGTCAGAGGAGCCACTAGGCACAGGTTTACGCTGCACATGGAAGTGAGAAACCTGGTGAGAAACTACAAACCATTTGATCCTTCTGCAAGCTGACATCTCTGAAGAGCTTATAGCAATACGGCCGGAGCTCAGTGGAAAAGACACTGAACTGAATCCTGGCAAAGCATTCATTTACATCAACTTTAACAGACAATTTCATTGTTATATTCCTAGTACTGTGATTTGCAAAGTTTGCAACATATACAAATGTTTGTGGCATCATAAAAGGAAGGTAAACCGTCTGCTTCTCCTCTCAGCCGCTCCTCATCAGCTAAATTAATCTCTCCTCTGATAGCAAAAGATTATGTGCTGCTTTTGCAAAAAGGCTCCGTATCAAACCTCATCAAGGAAGATGAAATTCATGTCTGGAAAGAGCTGCGGGCCATCACATGTTCAAATTTCATCACACAGATAACGCTCAGGCTGAACATTTCAAAATAGCTAAAAATGCAACAGATATGCTACAGTTTTTATCTCCCTCTGGCTTCAGTCAGCATCAGTGTTTAAGTTACAAATTGCAGTGATAGGAGTTCAGAGAGTTGTGTACAATGTGACCGTGATGTGTCTCGTTAGAAGAGTACTTACATTTAAGCCATGTGGACTGTACATTGTGACCCCGCAGAGCATCATTGTATCCTACCGTCTGACTGATAACATGGTGCAGGGTATCCACCTGCAGGGGCAGAGAGAGTGGACGCTGCGGTCAGCTTAGTCTGTTACATGCTGACCGTCATCAACTGTGAACATGCTTAGTGAGGCAACAGAGACTGACTGGTGGAGGGACAAAAAATAGGGCAAAACAAAACTAAAACTACTTGCATTTACTGCAAAAATAAAATTGCAGATTCACATAACATGACATAACATGCATACAGCCATCTGCAACGGTGGCTATGCAATAAATAATACGAGGATTTTTTTCACAAATAGATTCAGAGTATTCATTATGTAGCTCGATCCAACATAATAATGGAAGACACCAATAACAGACAAGATGTCAGACAGAAAGGTATCAAGGAAGGACGTTAAAGGGAAATAACAACAATATAAACCCAAGAGCTCAAGTTGAAGCCAGATGCGGTTGTAGAAAAAAGGGGGTCATAATAGAATTGTTTTTTCTTGTCTTTTAGTAACAAAATATATATATGGCTCTGTCTACAGGCAAGACAAGAGCAGTGACCTGTACTGATACAACTGTCCCCCTGTAATAGCTGAACATTGGCTCCAACTTGTGCCCCCGGGTGAGGAGGCCATGCTCAAGAACATGTCTCCTGAGTGTGGAAGGCTAAAAGAACCCGAGGAACCTGGAAAGGGAAGACATGAGTGTCTGTCTACATGATGCTACCCTAAGGAAGGAGGACACACACACACACACCACACCACCCAGTTCAGACAGGCCCACAGAAACAACCACAAATGGGGCTACTGGAGGGGATGGAAGAGAGGCAACAGAAGACTCAACAAGAGAAGACTGCTTCACAAATGAATGGACACCACAGGACACGGTGAGGTGCAAGGGGTGTGCTGGGTTCTAGGTTGGTTGCCTGAGCTCCCAATGTTATCACATCACAGCCTATTTCTGTACTAAACGTTAGGGTTGGATGGGCAATGACAAATGAAGAATAAGAAGAAGCGTATGAAAAGATCAGTACCAGTAAACATGTTGGTTAAAAGAGTGTTTTTGCTCTCAGCAGAGTCCAGCTGAAACTCCTCGTCTTTCATCTGGAATCCTGGGTGCAAGAGAAAGGGACCACTGCATAAGCTTACCACATCCCCACGGTACGTCACAGTCCTCACTATTATGATACTCATTATATAACATACTAAATATGCTCTGTTCCTGATTTGTCAATGTTAATGCATTTAAGCAGCTCCAGGTAAAATGCTCCCAGCCATTATGTTCCCCTTTGTTTAGAATAAGTCAGTGGGGGAACTACATACCATTACATTCCAAATGACAGGAAGTTGACAGAAAGTCAGGGAAAAACAAATCCCAAGGCATCATACTGAATTCTAGCCTTTTTTTATTTAGCCAAAAATACATGTGTTCTCGGTTCACAAGTCAGAAGCGCTCTCTTTATGCATGAGTTTGCTTGGCATCAACTGTCTTATAGAGAGGAGGCGCTGTGATCCCCGAGCTGGGAGCAGGCCTGTCACTCTGTGTGAGCGCGCTGTGCGAGTCAGGTGTAGGAGCAGGTTCAGGGCTGACATGAGAGCACACTTATTTGGGTCTGTTGTTTTGCTGTTGTCTATATGCAGGAGTGCCTACCAGAGTTAGGTGTGGTAGGAGAGTTGGCCTGGCTGTTCTGTACTGCAGCGGCTACTGCGTGTGCCGCATTTACAGCTGTCTTGGCGGCATACAGGTTGGCTTCCTCCTGAAACTTGCCGATATTTTTCTTGTACCGGATCCTTTTGTTGCCGAACCAGTTGGATACCTGCGTGGGAGAGCAGAGGGGGAGGAGCAGAGGGAAGTCAGACGTCAAGAAGTCACAGCAGCGTACACAGCAGTGTTATTGTTTCAAGATGTCATGTTTGGGTCCATCAAGTACCCAATTCCCAGCCCCTGCAGTAATGTCCGCCGGGTACACAAGCTAATTAAGCCGTAATCAGGAGCCACTAGTGTCTCCTCATGGCGGGGAGCGTGACATTCTCTTAGCTCCGTCTCCTGACAAACACAAAGCACCAGGGGCTTGCATTGAGCATACTGGTTCATAATCACCATCTCCATGTATACAATACCTGCCTCAGTGAAATGTAGTGTATCAGTCTTAATGTTTTAACAATAATGACACAATTCAGTCTTTCATATAATGTTCAAATAACAAATCTGTTAAAGATAAAACTTCCATAGTTTCTATGCACACGTTTTATCCACATACAACGTATGCAATGTAGCCACGAAAAATGTGTATTTAGTAACAAAAAAAGAGCAAAGACAGTGTGGCAAGAAAAGGAACACAGTTTCCGCGACAATGCAGTTCATAGACTTCCAGTATGTGACCACAAATGATGTAGAAAATGATAATTTTAGCGTAATATAAGCAGTGGTATGTGTCAGTCAAAGATCCTAAAGTTGTACACCTTTCTGAACGCTGGCTCTGCAATAACACAGGAATAATAATGAGTTGATGCTTCCTTTTAATGGTCCTATAAATTAGAGTGTGTTGTCGCGGTGCTGCTGCCCCCCACTCAGGCCATGCAGCCCACGGCTGGACCAGCCAAAGAGCAGCTGCCCCTAATGACGCTTTATTTAATTTCCACCCATGTGCTTAAATTTTAATATCCCCAGCAGCTCACCAATGCTGTGGCATAAAAACTGACTGGATTCACAGGACATCAGATCATTTCTATCCTGCACATCTCTGTGCTCTAAATCTTTAATATCTAGGCAATTAAAATTAATGACCATTCAGGCGAGGCCCACCGTTGGCAGGGTTTCCTTGACACCAATTGTTTGATGGGTTTACCTAGAGGTTAAACTAACAAGCAAGGTTTAATTGGAAGCAATGAAAGCTCTGGCCATCATCATTTTTACTTAACCTGCTTATGGTGGATTCTAAGGGCCAGAGATGATCCAATACATTTGCTCTTTTAGACGTCTTCTGGTGGCCACTGGCAATTTCAATGTGAGACTGCCAAGTGATCTAAGAACTTCAACATGTATTCTGCTGCAATGATGGCTTGATAGTCATTAACATTGTAAATATGTTCACACTAAACAAAACAAACAAATGACTTGCCGTCAGCGCACTTTTGCTAGAATCCTGTATGGCTGGTTGTAAAATGTGATGGCATTGTTGAAGCTAGGTCTGAGTTGGGCTTTCTGAGCATCAGGACAAATTCTTACTCTCCCACACATATTCTCTCCTACCCACTGAACTCCCGCTTTAGTGATTCTGGAGATCAGCTAAATATTGAACAAACGCACCCGCTGGAAGGTGTGGAGCACAACCCAATCTACTGAACTAATTCCCTTTTATCTTGTGGCAGGCCATGCATTCAATTGACTCCTGTGTGTGGAGAGAAGCAGGTCTTAAAGGCAGTGAATTACCTGACATCAGCAGCCTCAAAGCAGCGCATGTTTAAAGACCAGCCTAGTGCTGCCTGTGCACAGCCCCAAGTTGCACCCTAAAGTTCATATTTACAACTATTTTCCCTTATTTCATCGGAAGTTAACAAATGCAGTACATGATCTTCCCATGATCGTAAAACACGTGAGACAAGAGAGCCCAGAGCCTTAGCACTAATACAAAGGTGGTGCTGGCTGTAGAACCATCAATTATACAAGACACATTAATAATGGATCAGAACTCAAGTCAGAGTTTCTAGAGATTGACTGAGATCTGAAATATTGAAAGTGTCACTTAAAAAAGACCATATATTTGGTGAAGGTCAATGAATCAAAAACGTATACATGTATAGTATGCATATAGACGGCTTATGCATATATGCAAAAAATACATGGCAAAACCATTACTAGTGTGAATGAAAATACACCTTTGTGAGCTGCACATTCTGGACATTGCTTGGATTTGAAATGATTTGTGTGAAAGTGATCCTGCTGTTTCATCAGCTATAAGCCATCTACCATCACAGGAGACTGCTATTGGCATTCCGCTCATGACGGATGGTTTTTACTTAATGAACTGCTTCTGTAATCAACAAAGCCTCACAAAACAGTTTGGTCGGGGTGAGTGAAAAATGACTGAGCGGTGGCCACAGTCAGAGAGCAGTTTCTGACTCTTAAAGGCAAAACTGTGAGCGATAATACACTTACGGTGCACTCAGCATCACATCTCACTGGAGAGCGTGTTTCTTCAAATGAGCCAAAGCACTAGGAATAAGTCAATAAGAGTGTCTGCTTCGGCCTTTGTCTAGCTCTACGCCACTAATGGGGCCTGAGATGAGTTCAAGTGCAGCTTTAATTTTCTTGTATCGCCCGATTTGTTCTTATAGAAAGTTTGTAACATTCCCCGATTGAATAAGCACTGAGAATAAACAGAAAAACGAAGACAAAACTCTGCAACAAACAAAAATGTAAATAAACAATAGCCGTCAAATTTATATGACACAAATACTATGGTGAGAACAACAAAATACTCTACATTCTCTGTGTGTCAGTGTGTTTGAAGGTGGAGTGTGACAAGAATGATTTTTGTCTTTTTTTTTTGCAATAACATTAGCTTGAGTCCAGGCCAGGGGATATGCAGGAGGGGGTTCAGTGCAGTGTGAGTCTAGTACATAAAGATACAAGGATACAAAAAAAATGAAAACAGTGGATCAGGAGAAGTCATGACATACCTGTGATACTGTGATGGTGCTTCCCACCCCCTGAAGGCAAAAAAGAATGGGCTTTTTACAGTGACTGACTCTGCACCACTACACTCAATATACCCCCTCCCCACACAGAACACAGACACGGCAGATTATGGTATAGATGATTTCATATATACTGTGTCTCGGGAAAGAAACTATGGAAAATCTAGTTCAAGTATAAACTGGGAAGGAAAGCACATGGTGAGGCTTTGAAGACCTGCCGCTACAGGTGAGAGATTGCCTTCAGGTTAATAAAACAAGAAATACACTGTTGTCCATGAAATTACAAACATTAGCTTTTCTTTCATATCTTGATTTTGAAAACTGAATTCATCTTTTCTGCAACGCCTTAATTTGAACTGCCACAGGATAAGTCTGCCTCATCAATATCTTAATTTTTGGCCAGCTGTAATGTCACAATACGACATTTCAAACTTGATTTTAATACCAGAAAAAATACTGTACCACAACAATTATTCATAAAGGTTCTTTTTGGACAATACAGTGTCATCTTTAACTAAGAATACGTGGCCTTGTTTATTACAAGTTAATTTGGTACAGTTTAAAATGTATCAAGAAACACTCAAGAAATGTAAAATTTTGTTGATGTAAATATGTTTTAGTAATTAGTACCTAGATCCAAGTAAAGTTTTAGTGCGTATTACTTTGACAACCCTATCATGCTGAAGCGGTATTCATGTAGGGTTATATTTATACAATTAGCAAATCAAATGTATAAACATATTTTACAACAACTGTCTCCCACATATTGGGACCATCTAAACAAATAAGATCTGTTTATCTGTTCATAATTATCGGTTTCATAATTAGCAAAAGCACAATTTCAAATGTTATCAGCGTTCTCCTTCATTTGGTGACGCACATATTCATTTATAATTTTGTATTAAATATAGTTGATACAAAACATTCCAGAAGATATTATTGTAAGCAAGACTCACAGAGCACTGTTCCCTAAAGAAATAATGAATACTTTCCTTGGTTGAATTGTTGACTTCTTCAACAGCTGATTTTTCTAAAACACTCATTCATTTTGGCTGCATTAGTTATCTCTAGTAAAAGTATCTAACTAGAATTCATGTCACCAACGCAAATGATATAAGCGTATGTTTAAGAACCCGTCTGTCCAATATAAGAGGACAAAGGATTCACAAAAAGTTCCTATATGGACTTCAGTATTTCAGTACTGCCTGTCTATGTTTTTGTTTTCAATGTTTTATAAATATAGACCTTTTTATGTCTGAATTAAAACCAAATTAAAGATTAATTGTTGGTTAATATTCAGCAATTATTCTAACTTCACGGGCAACAGTGTATAAAGTGGGAATTCTATAGATATGCTTTTTTTTTTTCTTCCTAAACTTGCTTTTTTGTTCTTCTACTTGAAAGAACATGGTGAAATGAGGGGGTAAAATGTCAAGGGAGTTTACATTGGGGGTGGGAGCTAGTGCAAAAGAGGACGTTGTAGTGTTTGATTGAGGCCAAGATGATATAGGCTCCCTCCTCTCCCTGTGGCCCTGCTCAGACTGACTGGGGCTGTTCCTGACTGAAGCATCATTAGCCAGTCACAATGTCAAGGTTACCTAAGGACATCCCGTCTCCATGCGGTGACTTACACTAACTATCCCTAGGCTACCCCCCCTCCCTCCCTCACTCTTGATTGGCCCAGCGGCTACTGTTTCTGATGAACACTACCCACCTGGGATACTGTGATGCTGCACTTCTTGGCCAGCTCCTCCTTAGCCTCCTCGCTGGGGTACGGGTTGCTGAGGTGCGAGTAGAAATATTCGTTCAAAATCTCCGTCGCCTGCTTGCTGAAGTTTCGTCGTTTCCGCCTAAGTGGAGGGGCAGAATGGCAGAGCGCGCCTATTAGCAGGGACCAGCATTTACTCATCTATTTGGATCGCACAAATTGCGCGATCAATCTCACACATAAATGGGGAAAATAATGAGCGATTGGCACTGCGAGGGTCCTCAGGAAACAGGATGCTGTGTCGAAGAGGCGATAAAAATTGGACAAATAATCTGAGCGAATACCCAGACGCATGCAACAGCATAAAAACACACATTGGTTAATTTGGTCTGTGCAATCCCCAGTCCAAGCGTGTAATGTGCAGAGTTTAGTGTGGTGCATGGGTGGGCTGGGACGGAGTGGAGAGCCTGGTCGGAGTGCATCGTAGTGCATTATAGAAATCACGGCATGCACAGTTGAGCATTGTTCCTCAAGTGCCACAGCCGCAGGGATCTCCAGTGGAAACAAGCAAACTCTAACTAGATCTGGGTCTCCTTGCCTCCCAAGGGCACTACTTATCATGTTGTTGGAGCATTTGCTTATTTTGCCTTGTTTACCGCCTTTTGCACACAGGCAGTGGGCAGCAAATGTGCTTCCACTTGGATTGTTTGGCCCCTAAAACTTGTGGCGCTGTGTTTGGCCGAGTCCCTGCACATGGTTACACTGTTCACTATTGGAATAATCCACAACACCTGCTGATGACCTCCCTCCATCCATTACACATGAGCCACTACCTTTTCCTGTGGACTTAACTGCTCTCAGGTGTGAGGCCATGACTGTCTTCAAAATGGATAATGTGCGGGACATGGGACGTAATTAAAATCGTGCATCTCTAAGCTGAGCTCACACTGCGCACTGTGCCAGAAAAATGGAAGAAAAAAACTAAATATTATAATGACCTTGGCAAGCTTCAAGCAGTAGAGTAAAATATGTTTAAATATAGCAATAAAGAGAGGAGTAAAAAGCAGCATTCAGTGGTTTTTTGAATGCAAATATGTGTGCATTATA
Organism: Knipowitschia caucasica; assembly: GCA_964034765.1. Taxonomy (NCBI): domain Eukaryota; kingdom Metazoa; phylum Chordata; class Actinopteri; order Gobiiformes; family Gobiidae; genus Knipowitschia; species Knipowitschia caucasica. Next base: position 34,281,533 of record OZ035831.1, read on the forward strand.
ATAACAAATTATGTTGTACAGTAGCTGTTTTTAAACAATACAGTTGAGGAAATATGGAAGGGACCTGTAGTTGGTTGTTTTGGTACCATACTGGGGTTAAAGTTGACTAAATATATGTTTGTTTGACAAAAGAGTTGCCCCGCTGTGCATAAATGTATCTACTAAAATAATTGCAGAATTTGTAAAAGCACTAAAACGTTTTTGATAGTTCAACACTACATATGTATTTGGTCAAAAGTGTATTGACAAAACAAGAAAAGTACTAGTTTGTAAAAGTCAGAATGCATTCCCAATTCAGCTAAGCATGGCAGAACCTGGTAAGTTCTGTGATGGAGACCTCTGGTGACACACCAGGTGCAATGGGCCCCCTGTAGCTGCAAAATGTCAAACTGTTATTGTGTCCTTAAGCAAGACACAAACACCCACATTGCCTAGTATGAGTCTGGTGTGAATGTGAGTAGTTTGGGGTGGTCAGTTGGGGTTCCATCAGTCTGCCCCAAGGCAGTGGTGGCTACAGTAGCAGTGTATGGAGTGAACATATAATGTCAAGTGAAGTACCATAAAAAACACTGTGCTTTATTATTAACCGAATACCCATGACTCATTATCCATCCATCCATCCATTGTCTACCCTTTAATCCATTTCTGGGTCAGGGGGGTGGCAATCAGAGATGCCACCCAAGTCTCATAGCACCAGCCCCTCACTGACCCTCTGCAGGTGGTGAGTCCACAGGAGGACGGCTGCTCTCTGACTGTGAGCATAGCCTTGATCTTTCAGTGGGGGCTTTGGGCAAAGTGGGGTTAAGTGTCTTGCCCAAGGACACAACGACAGCAGTCATCAGTGGGAGTCGGTGGAGAAGGTGTAGAGGTGGGAATTGAACCCACGACCATCAGGCCTGAAGGCCAATGCTCTACCAACTGAGCTACTGTCGCCCCTATGACTCATTATTTGATTTTATAAACCTTTTAGCCCCAAAAAGTATTCTTGATGAAGAGATATGTCTCTTTGGCTTGTTGCTGCTACACGATACATACAGGAGTCCGTCAGAGTTGCAACCATCATCTCTAAAACATTTGTTGTTGTGCACTGACCTGGCATCGAGGAATCTGGAGCGCAGGATCATGACGGCCTCACAGGTGCTCTGCTTCAGCTGCATCTGGATGGAGCTGAACTTGCGATGGATGATGCCCACCATGCGCTCGATCTCTTTGGGCGAGATGGGCCGTGTGCGCGACTGTTCCCTCAGGAGGTTCATCACATGTGTGGTGAACTCGTTACACGCCTGGCAGAAACAACACGAGCTGGTGACTATAGGAACGGACATACTTACTACTTAACACACTAGTAAACATAAAGTCTGCCATTCAGCACTGACTATGAATAAAACAAGCAAGCACATTTACATTTACTGTGTACTTTTTCATTATTGGTTATAAATGTTGTCACATCATTTGATAAACAGTCAGCTTATGCAATGATGAAATAGTTTATTATGTAAAAAATCCATACAAATGCTTTTTGGCTTGGTCTCAATGAAGCACATTGAATTTCACCAGTATTTGTAACAGTCTGAACCAGTAGTTCATACATGATTCATTAGAATAACTCATTTACGTAGAGCACACTTTAGCTCATTACTCTGAGTAAAATTCGTTAAGTATTTACATTTAGATAATTAAAACCTGGAAACACCCTTAAGAAAGATGCATTTACTCCAGGCAAAGTGTAGTGCCTCACATCCCTACCGCCCCTCTAAGAGCATGAAGTAAATTAGTCTAATTTAGCTCACTGCTTTGCTGAGGCATCACTGCTACACATTCTATTTCTCCCATAATGCATCAGTGGTAACCGGTTTAAAATGCTATAAGCCTGATCACACTTTGATTCAGTACATAAAGTGCACTGCAGTTCTCTAGGATCAAATACAGTCAGTACAGATATGGAATTTTAAGCCTATAACTGTGCTTCTCTGCCACTGCTTACAACATGGGTATGAACACATATGATCATATAACATTTCAGAACAGATGCGACATTGACAGTTCTATTAGAGCAATAAACCAAGATACGTCTCGTCCATATTAGCTGGACTCTAGCTGCTAGATGACCCGCTTGGTTTGTTACTATAGGAGAGCAGTCAAGTGGATGTGGCTATATTTTATGCTCCACTTGTCCCTTTAATCCTTAAATACCGGTCCTAATGATTCACTTGATGATGCAGGATTGTGTTAAGGAGTTCTAAATACATATTATAAGAGCAACTCGTAATGACACAGAACGTCTATGACCAGGAATTTACGGGATAATCCGATTCGGATCATTAGGTCTTCTTTTATAAATGCACCACCACGGTTTATTATAGTTTCTTATTGTCAGATGCTGCGACAGGTCTGGTCAGGTGATTTAAACGTTTAGATATGATGACTGAGAGTACATAACAAAATGTAAAATGTTTGAAACGTATACACGTTTATTTACATTTCGTAAATGACCATGTTTTGTATTACTTTGAATTACTTTATGTGATGATGTGATAGTTTGTTGTGGTTGGTACCTGCTCATATTTCTCCAACTCTGTGTGGTAGATCTGTCTGATCTGGGTGAGTTTGGCTCTGTAGTCCGAGTGTTCGATGGAGTTATCAGCAGCTCCCCCTGATGCTGCAGCAGCTGCAGCTGCAGCCGCTGATCCCCCTCCTTTCTCGGGTCCCGCCACACCCTCCGCCAGCAGCATGTTGTCCAGACGCATCAGCTGAGGGTCTGGGGGATCTTCCTCTTGAGCCCCTCTGATGCTGAGACCTGAAAGAACAAATAATAACTTGAATTAAGTTTTTTTTTAACTACCAATATGTGCAGTTTTTAAATCAGTGTAAAAACAAAAGTCATAGAGTTGTGTTGTTTCCTGCAGGTATAGACTGGGTGTCTTCCTGCGACATGTTTCTGTGCCCATGTCTTTGCCTGTTCTCCTTTATTTACACTGCGCTGCACACTGTGTGTACGGGGAGGCTGACATGACAGCAACATCCATAAACTGACAAATGCTCAATGGTGAAGTGGCACTTCCACTCTGTGAAAGGATGCTAAACAGAAAAGTATACCTCTAGTAAGACTATCCATGTTGACACAATGGATCCAAGGCACAAATAAAAGGTACTTGTAAATATTCATGTCAGAAACAGATCTTGAAAAGATTCTGCCTCTGAAATGTTGAAGTCCTATTACCCATCTTGAATCTGTCTTTGTTTGCATCTACAAGAGAAGACCCTCTGCCCTTCTGCCTCAGTGGTGTTTGAGTGATCATCAAATAGTCAACATGCACACTGCACACCTGCACACCTGGACGCTCTGACACTGTTACCACAGCTCAGTCTCTGACCAGAGAAAACACACTGTGGTCAGAAACACCAAAACAAGCCAGAGCAATGTAGTCTAATAAGTAGATGAAAGTGCGGCTCGATGGGCAGTAAATACAGAGTGGGTACTCAAACGTTATGATTACCAGACTTGTTTCAATTCAATAATCCCTCTTGCAGTTCGCAGATTTTTAACAACTCATTACAGCTTCATTAAGATATGGGCAGCCTCTGGATTCTAAATAAGAAGATTAGTAGCTCTATTGTGTCAGCCAGTGGGCATGCAATCAGTGAGGGCCTTTTACCAGGCTCCGACCTGCTCCACTCCATCAGCAGTAAACACTCTTCTTCACATGTGAGTACTTAACACTGGGGCCGCTCCTGTGATGTTTTCATCTCTGTTGGCTCTTTGTTCAGTCCGCAGGAGCACAGAAAAAACAAATTTGCCACTATTTATGGATGGGCTGGCTTTGAGTCTTTTAGGTGTAATGGTGTGAGAGGAGTGGATGAATGTGGCTATTTGTGTTGGAGACATTGAGATGCTGGACAAGGCTCCATCGGGCTGCACACGCCAAGCCATCCATGTGGACAATATGCCACTGCTCCACTAACCCTCATCCGCAGCAACACCACCCAGAGCTCTCATTCTGGCCGGCCTCCACCATTTCCATTCCAGTTTGAGTGGGGAAAACAGCCCATGATTCAAAGCGCTGACCGACCAGATGCCTGGCTACATATCTCTACATGCTCTAATAGCTGGTGCTTTGTCTGCCACTACACTTCATATTTTCCTAATTCACTATTTACTCCTACTCGGCTCAGTGGACCACTCTGCCGTCCTGCTGCGGGTGGTGGTAAGTATGTAGCCACGTTTTTCATGTCAGGTATATTAAATATAACTCTGGGATGCAGCCTACATTTCCACACCAAACCCAGTTGTCACTTTCACTCCACTCACTCTATATCCGGGGAAACTGCAGCGGATGGAATTCACAGGGCTTTTCAGCTAAATGGGCATAAATCACTGGTTTCATTCAAACTAAATAATCACAGGCCATAAAGAGCCACTTGTCTCTTGCCATATATTACAACCAAATTCCTGTGTGCAATAACACACTCTATTCACAGCAAAGGGAAACAGAGAGGGGCATTAGAGAGTGACATGTAATCCTGTTAGTCCAGTGACATGTGGAGTGGCCATGACATTTTTATCATACATGTCCATTTCTATTTGGGAAATCAGAAGGATAAAAATGATTACTGGGCTGGCCCTTAGAAACCGCAGCCTGCAGGAGTGAAATAGGACGTATTTGTGCCTCCACTGCTCTGGATAGCCATTCATAACACAAGAGTAAAGAAGGAAGATGACACTGAAATAGATATGAAGAAAATGGAGAGAATTTCTGCGATCTAAAATGTATAACAAGAGCCTTCACAGATGCGTAAGGTCCAAATGTGGGCCTCTGCTATACATTTTTAAGTGTTTGGCTGTTCAAAAAGTAGTCTGCTTTACATGTGTGTCCTAAATGAATCAACAAAAAAAACTTGGGTTTGTTAAAGTGAAGGTAAATTAGTTTTCAAATCGTGGAGAGAGAAACCTTTCAAGTGCCATTTAAACCCGGCCATGCTCACCTGCACAGCATCCAGATTGGACAGAATTCATTTATATCCTTGCCATTGGTCAAACTATTCTCGTCCAGCAAATCTTACTGATCGTGCTGTTTGCAAAAGAATGCACTATTGGAAAAACACCTAATTTACATGATAGTGCTAGGTCATATGGTCAAAAATATTAATTCTTTTAAAAACTAAATACAATCGAAGTTAGAGACATCACCTTTAATGAGCAACCTCAGTGGAATCCAACACAATGGAACAGGTATAAATACTTTAGTCTAAACAAGGACTAAGCTAAGTTTCATGAGCATAGCATTGAGACAAAACCTGAACGCATGAGTATAGCATTGAGACAAGCCCTGTGTGTACCTCTGCCGGCCCCGCTCCACACTTTAACAACAACAGCCCTAGAGGATTTTAGAGCTATGCATCTCGGTCGGCAATACCTTTGTTTGAGAAGCTGAAGATTTGCTGTCTAAGCTCCGCATCAACCTCCATAAAATAGGCTTGTGTGCCAGATAATATCTTTAATTTGCTGTGCGCTTGACAAATCTGTATAGTAACTGGCAAAAGCCGAGCCGTATTCTTGCACGCCGCAATACTGCTTGCCTTCTGAAATCTTTATCTGTTTTTTGCGTCTGATGATACGCGTATTAAAACAAGTTTAGGCACCCAAGTTAGTGCTAAGCCACCTCGACAGTCAAAGAGGAATTAATCTCTGTGCTGCAGCAGACGTGTCACCTTGGCAAAGCCTGAAGGAATAGAACAAAACGGTGAAAAATCATACAGGTTGTTTTTCTACAATTATCATATTGTTGTTTCATTAAATTATCAAAACATATGAAATAATTGTCAATCAAACTGCTGTTATGTCCTTAAGCAAGACACTAACCAAATTTTCCCGCGAGTGAATCTAGAGCATGAGTTCTGGCCTGAGCGTCCGGTGGTGACAGCAGTGCAGCAGCTAACGTAAAGTAAGTTACTACACTTAGCCTCAGTGAGAAAAGCCACTTTATGCTATGATTGTCATGTGCATATTCTTCATACACAAGTCTCTCCAATTTTGACCTAAACAGTTGACATTTTTAACATTATCTACATGTTTACTTTTCCACCAAAGAATAAATAAGAGTGTGGCTTTTTTATTTCTTCATTGTTATGTAATAATTTCCTTCCCATACATCATTGGCTGGTTTATGCCCTGACAGTGATGGTAGAACTGGCCTGGGCTGCTCCCCTAACTGCCCTTTTCTCCTTTCCCCTGTGCCCTCTTTTATTCAGTGGGCTTAGCAGCTGACCTCTGGCCCAGCGCTTGTTTACTCTCATCACTGAAGTGTGAGCAGGAGAGTCATAAAGTCAGAGTCCTGCTGGGCTAATGAGGACCATGCAACAAGGAAGCGATGGCTATAGTTCTACTGTATATCTAAACAATTCCCTTGCAATGCACAGAATGGAAGATGCACTTAACAAGTCAACAAAAAACAAAAAAACATGTATTTGTAGTTTGTATCAGCCTAAAAATGTAATGTGACTTGAAGCATTTGTGCTGCTAGTAAACCTGAACAATTGTGAAGGCATATAGGGCTGTAACGAGTTCATCAATGAGATGCAACCAATTTAGTAATCAATGAATCGCTCTTTGAACCTTCCATGGACTAAAACATACCGAGAAGAGGTTCAATCAGAGATGCACATAAGTCCCTGATCACAAGTCCAAGTCTCTGGCCCAGGAGTCCAAGTCAAGTCCAAGTCTCTAGGCCCTTAAAAATTACTAACAGATGATTTAGAAAAAAATAAGACAATTGCAGATTTATATAATCAAAACCTGTTACACTGTCTTCCCACATCCAGAGAAGCTATTTGTACAAAAAGACTAAAATATACTGATCATTAATGCACTCCTCAGATGAGACTAATCACATCTATAGCCTCTGGTTTTGGTCAGAGTTTAACCTGAAGTGTCAGGAGGAGACACGGGGACGACATGTGAAATTCTGCAGCCTGACCCTAAAAGCATTCCTACAACTTCTTATAATTATGAGTGGCAAATGTTTTTATACCGTGCTTTATGTTCATAGTATTTCATCAATAAAAAGGTATTGATTCGCCCAAATCATTTGTAATGTTGTCCAAATCCTATAATTTGCTGTAGCACCACCGGTTACACAGACTACTGTATGATGTGTTCTGGCAGTCTTGCTTCACTTCTCGCTCCATAAACTTGTGCAGGCTCCATTATTACTCTATATGAGGCTCAGAGGCAGTGCTGGACTAAATGCACCTCCCTCCTGTGTTTAAATGTTTACACTTTTCCAAATGGTCCGGTTCATTACAAATAACCCTGACCTCAAGGCTTCCTCTGCAGCCAGTCCCTCAAGTGAAAGGAGCTCCAGCCACATATTGACATAGTCCATCTAATTGCATTGATCCGCAAAGGTCTCCCAAAGCTAACTAATCGAAACAGAATTTATTTTCTGTCAATATTTGCAAAGGTCATCTCTCTTAAAGCCGTGCAATAGACATTTGGGAAGAGGAAGAGGTGGAGGAGGAGTGTGGCATCGCGCCTGTTACAGAGGCTGATCCAAGGTGAGTTTTAACCTCAGAAACCAAAGCCCCTAATCCTGCGTGTTATTAAAAGCACTGGCAGAGGCGCACGCTGGAGACTACAGAGGGCTCAGAGTATCCATTTCACAAAGAGGCCAGTGTCACCAGCCTCCACTGCTTTGACTTCACATCATCTCCTTTGTCATGGCGCTTGGATCACTAACTCTCAGCTCCACGGTGCTGGGAGCGGGATCAAATTACCATTGAAAATCTTTTGTTCTGACAAATGAAACATAAGGATCCTCTTTCTCTGATGGTCTTCAAGTCTTTTTTAGACTTGGCCTACATCCACTTTGGCACAAAGAATCAGAGACTTGCCCGCAGGCTTGCACTTTCTAGTACAGTAATTAACATGCCATTAACACATTAATACACATTAACTATTCCCAATGTTAATGGCTGAGTAATTACCATACCTGATAGCGCGCAGTGGGGAGGCGCAGCACATTTGCCACTTTTTGTTTGGCTTTCTTTGTTCTATGGGAACTGTAGTGAGACATCAGAAGTTTTTTGTTGCAATAATTACGAGTGAAAACATTTGATCCTGATAAATCCCAGATAGAAAAGTTGTCACCAGCTTTCCTTTGCTCAAATCCCAATCTTCCCTTAGGACAATTATTCCGTGATGGAAAATATTTAGCAGTATAATACAACTTATTGTAATTAGGCTTTTTGTAACTGCTTAATTTGACTTGGGCGCAGTGGTTTAAAGCAAGAAGGTTCTGGGTTTGATTCCACCTCCCTGCCTAGCCATTTGCATGCTCTCCCCATGTCTGAGCATGTTTCCTCTGGGTGTCCCTACCACTAAAAATACATACAATAGGTCTGGCCTCATGTATGGCGACCCCGCTCCCATCTCTGTGTGGAATGAGACAAATATATAAAAAATATGACTTATTTTTCCAAGCTAACTTTTGTGACCAACCTTTTCCACAAGTTGACTGAAAAATTAACTTTAATCCTGCACTTTTCTGAGTTGTTTCACAGTGACAATTGTTTTCTGTGTGCTTTTATATTTGTACTGTGTTTTGATATGTTTGTGTCGTGTCTAGTGCTGTTGGAACCCGCAAATGGCCATCGGATTGAATCTTGAACTTTAGTGCAGGTAATGTGAACTTGGCAGAAAACAGACTCAAAAACTAGAAAGTGCTGTCCTTTGAGGCTGGGAGACTAGAGGGGACAGTGTGTGGAGTGATTAAATGCCGTGTAAGAGGAAGCAGGGAATGGGCTCTAAACTGGGGAATCCCTGTCTGCAACGATGATGTATTTCCTCCCAGTGCGGTGAGTGATAAGCTAATCAGGCGCGCTGACAGTGACGTGTTACAGCCCCCCAGTGCTGGGTCAAGACTTCTCCCATCATAGACTGGCCGTGCATTGCAACCAGAAAGCGCATAGAGGTGGTGCTGGTCTCAACGTCCCATGACAAAAAGCCATGGTCATAAAAGAAGATCTCTGTCACTTCAGGTATCGCCTTTGTCCCGCATATATGATGCGTCCCTGTCTGTCTACCAATGACAGTGTGCCACTCTCAACCCACCGCTCTTAAGACATGCAGAGAAGGACACCAAACAAGACATCCCAAACAAACATCTTGAAGACATTTTGCCAAGCACACCAAAATTAATCACTGTCCCACACTGGCACTGACATTTGTGGGAAGTGACACACAGCATGACAGACTGGAGGCTGAGGATGAAAGGGGGAGGGAGACGGGGCCGGCTAAACAAGTGCCACTGTCACCGGCTCTGATCATGTGTGTCGTATGCGTGCGTATATGTGTTGATGCTGTGGTGGCTGCCTTCTAAGACTTGGAGTGGGCAAATGGCCAAGTGGTGCGGTGATGGCTGACCGGGCCTGGCGGACGGCTCCACGCGGAGGCCGGGGAGACTGGCCAAACGAGTGGACAAGACCTCGGCTACAGATCAGCTCTCACACTGACCCGACAGGACACTACAGCATGGGGGTCCGGCAGAGGGCTCGCATGGTTCACAAGCTCTGATAGGCACAAACAGGGCGGCTGCCAGTGAGGGCTTTCCCAGACTATATGACCCGGAATCAACGTCAGTTTTAACTAATTCTTCACTATAAATAAGTGAATGCATTATTTTTTTGTTTTATAATAGTGCGTTGTATTTGTCCCTCCAGAAAGAGTATTGTAAACATAAAAAGGTAGTAGGTAAGTAAGTAATGTTTATTTATAAAGTGCATTTTACAAACCAAGGTCACCCAAAGCGCTTTACAAGGTCCAGAGTTCAGATATTATTCCATTCTCTCCACACACTGTGATGACGGAAGTGAAACGCCGATCCATTCAGTCACTCATTACTTTAATACCTATAGTATATGTTTTTAGAGGTAGGGGAGACCGGAGCACCCAGAGGAAACCTTCGCAGACACAGGGAGAACATGAAAGGCCTGGAGGTGGAATCAAACCCAGAAACACAATCTCTAACCGCTGCGCCACCGTGTTTATGAGTGCATGTTTTGTTTTATTTTACCGGGCTTTCATTATATTTTTTATATATTGATGGTCCTTAGCTGCTAGCCTCAATTTCCTGCAAAGGTAGGCTGATTTGTTATTCAGACCCCAAGCAAATAATGCAAATGTGGCACTGAAAGCCACTTACGAAATACCCAAAGGCAACTAATCACTCCTCTTCTCATTGCAGCCTTTCTGCAGCCTCCTAATTAGAAGATGGAGATTGCATGAAACCAGGTCACACAGCGGGTCTTGTACACACCGATAACCAAGCAAACACACGGACCAAACTTCATCCAGACATCTAGCCAAGCGTGCATTATCCCAAAGGCTAGAGGTGAAGAAAAAATGCAATTCACAATATTAATCCCATATATTTGACTGTATTGCTTTGAAATTAAGAATTGGGGGCTGAAAGGATTTTGAGTGTGAAAATGCTCAGACTGGTGCATGCTTGAGTGCATGTGAAGGCTACATGCTCACGTAAACAAAGGAGAGGCATTGGGAGTGCGCAGCCATGATCCACTGCCAGAGAGATCTTTTTTTACAGTAAGATTCCTGCATAAGAGTTGACAGTCCATCATTTAGATTTTGCAGTGGATCCACAAAAAGGCTGCATCGCCTCAAGCAGAAGGAGCTGCTCTTTCCTTCAGTGTCTTTTAGAGAAGAAAATACAGCTCCAAATTTGCCTGTTGTGCTATAGCGTGCGAAACTCTGCTACGAGGCAACCGAGGTTATGACACCAGAACAGAGTGCACTTGACATGCCCATTCTCAGTGCGTTCTATGTGCGCGCTGATAAAGCTTGCAGAAATAACACAAAAACACCTCCAGTTTAGAGCGGCGTTCACCTGAGAGTGTGTGGAAGGAGGCCAGGGTCTGAGCTGTGGGTCTGAGCTGTGGGTTTGTGCTGGGTCTGCACAGCGCGGAGCTAAAGGCTGGGCAGATCAGTCCCGGCCAAACAACAGCTTGTGACAGAAGCAGGCCAGAGAGGATGTCGAGACACGCACTGACTTAACAGGCAGCTGGCTCAACATGCACTCTTCTTCAGCTCGCCTTAGACTCAACACAGCGCTTCGCATTCAGAATCGGAAACAGCGCACAGAGCAAGAAGCGGGCGACCGTACATGGGAACACAGCCTGGAACATAAACCAACTACACGGTGGCTGAGTGGATAGCACTCTCGCTTCTCAGCAAGAAGGTCCTGGGTTCGAATCCTGGTCGGAACAGGGCCTTTTTGAGTGGAGTTTGCATGTTCTCCCCGTGTCTAGATAGGTTTCCTCCGAGTGCTCCGGTTTCCCCTAGCACTAAAAACATGCACAATAGGTATCAATGTAATGAGAGTGAATGGATGGTGTTGATTGGGGGCTGATGGTCCAGTGTGTTCGGCGACTCGCTTCCGTCATCACCGTGTGTGGAAGGATTGGAACAATATCTGAACTTGGTCTGAAAAATGTGCTATATAAATAAACATTACTTACTTACTTACAAATCTTACATTGTCTGAAAACTATATCTGCAGTCTCAAATCCATGGATACTGTATATAAAAAAAATGAAGGACGAGGGCAAACATTTCACATTTTTACAAACTATTCAAGTGTCCACAGATCCTTGGGTATGGCTTTGTTATATGGGAAAAGATAAATGTTTTTTTCCCTCATATTGCTCAATTTTGATTTGAAATTATTATTAATTTATTGTGTATTAAGTAACTAACATTAACTTAGTTTTTTTTTCAAATTGCTCTGCTTCTTGATGGATAGGTATTTCATGACACTTTGAAGCAACTGTGGTTAAAGTTAAACTCATTATTCTAACAATATGCACAAGGCATTACTTTTCCATTGTTTTGGTTATCTCAAGGTTGAAGCTACAAGCACACTCCATTCCTCCATTCCTCCATGCTATATTATCACTTGCAGTCTGTAACATCTTTTGTTCGTGTTCGTGCTCTCTCTAGCAACAACAATAAAACATGTCTTCGGTTGGAATTAAAGACACGATCCCAGACTTTGTCATTTTCTTCAATAGAAACAATTCAAATCCTTGAGTTATAGGTGGGCTATAGTCGTGGGCTATATAGAGACCCATAGTCTCCCCAAATATTCTCTTCCAGCAAATCTTACTGGTGGTTATGCCAAGGTAGGGACTATTTTTAATATAGTATTCTTAAAAGGATACTTCAATCACATGACAATATACATAGATTTGGTAAAAATCTTCAACTGGGCACAGTGAAAGGCGACAATGCATGACTGAGTGTCTCCAACTTGATGACCAGAACTAGAGATTGCGATATTTCGATCGTTCCCAGCGCTATCCTGGGGGTCAGCATATCAGCACTTCCCTGACCATATAGCATTCTTCCTATGTGATTTCAGAACGAACAAGTAAGCAAGAAAAGGTTATTTGGTGCTAATTATTCCCAGCATGTACTTCACACTCCATTTAATGAGTTGGACTGGAGGCGTGGCTTTTGGCTCAATGACTTCTCCCAGTTTACGCGAGATGAACGCACGGTCTCCTTTGCATCAGCACTGTCAGGAGTCCCCGAACACCTTCTATCCCCTTCCAGGGCTTCAGCGGAGCGGAGACTCCCGTAGCGTCTCCTCACACCGGCACGGCATCATCAGGGGGGCGTGAGACTCTCATAATTACAATAATTAACAGTCGCAGATTTAATTGGAAGGGAAGGCATAAACAGGAGGAACATTGTGGCGGTGCGTGCGGAGGGGAACCTTTGCTTTTGTCTCCCCGGTGCGTGACGGTGCTTGGGCTGGCGCTGGCGAGGGCTGACACCAAACAACACAACAGAAGCCAACCGAGGGTTCAGGGCTTGTCAGGACTCCGACTGCAGGCAGATAATTAGGTGCCAGGTTAATGAACGAACCGGCGCTTGATGGCATTTGGTTACTGTATTTGCGCAATTACTGGGCTTTGTATTTGTGTTTTTATTGTCCACTTGAATGAATACATGTTTCTCCTCAGGCTTATGCAGCAGTATGCAGCAATCCCAGCCTTCATGTTTAAAATATATATATATATATATATATAAATCTAATCTCCGGTTGCTTGTGGCTAACGCACAATTTGACCTTTTCTGAGCGGAGCGTAATACCTCCTGTTGCCAGCTCATGATGTCCACACAGGGAGGCGCAGGTCAAGCATGGGGCAATTTCGCTACAAAAACATTCAAAAAAGGGAACTCAATTTAGCTATAAGCGCTGGGTTAATTCAGCGTATCAAGGTTTTACAAAGTATTTGTGGAACATAATGCCCGTCCGATAAAATTCTGCGTTTCCATTTCGTGGGATTTATTAGCTCTGAGTCTGCAGCGAGTCTTTAGACATGCTCCTCTCAGCGCGACCACTCCACACATCCTATTTTGGAGTTAGTTGTTCTCCTGCCTGTGGTGGCCAATTAGCGGACAGTAAGATGAATGGGCAGCCCCAACTTTGATGTCCATCTTTTTAATAAGCTTTGGTTAAGATGACAACTGTGTGAAAGAGTTCAATATGTTCGCAGTTGGAAAGAAAAGAGGTTTATTCTAAAATGAAGAATCATGTAAATAGAGCTGGAGGTCTTAGGCCAGAGTGGTGCAGGGATCAAGACTGGAACTTTGGAGCTGGATTCATTATCTTGCACTGCAGTGGGGAAGATTATAGCCAGCAAAGGATCATTTCTGGGACGTCTTAAAATAAGTACTTTACAATACAAGATATATAGCTTGAAGAATGAATTTTGTACTCTACAACGTGCTAGATAAAAGTTAAAAAGGAATTGGGGTAAAATGAGGGAAGAAAGGTACATTGTATAAAGAATGTATGTATATTGCCCCCAATGAAATAGTCTGCCACTCGTTCCACTCTATGGGTAGGTTATTTTGTGAAAAAGTGCAATGCTTTCTCATTTATCAAGCAATGTATTCAAGATCGGGTTTTCTAACAGGACAGGCTGGGTTAGTACTGTGATGGGAGACTTCCGGAAACACCAAGTGCCACAGTGGGTCGTTGTGTCTTAAGGAAAGACACTTCACCTGCATTGAATCCTGTGTGTGTGAGTAAAAACAGTTGAGGACGGATGGGCAGATGCTACTGTAGTAGAAGAAGTGAATGAATACCCCCATGTGTAGCGTATTTGACAAGTGTTATATACAGTAAGTAGAATACATTATTATTACAAGATTAAAAAGTGATTCAGTCTACATAGAATATCAAACATCTACTAATTTACCCTTTTCATAATTTTAGTACATTTAGAAAAGCTTTTATTTGACAGAATACTACAACCTCCTCCATGTGTGAGTGTAGCTTAAACAGTAGTAGTAGTAGTAGTAAGTAGGTAATCTTTATTTATATACCGCCTTTCACAGACCAGTGTCACAAAGCGGTTTACAATTGTTATTTTTTGAGCACTTGTCTCTCACTCCACACAGAGATGGGAGCAGGGTCGCCGAACAGGAGGCGCATGCCAGACCTATTGTACATATTTTTAGTGGTAGGGGAAACCGGAGTACCCGGAGGAAACCTACGCAGACACGGGGAGAACATGCAAACTCCACTCAGAAAGGCCCTGGTCCGGCCGGGATTCGAACCCAGGACCTTCTTGCTGAGAGGCGAGAGTGCTATCCACTCAGCCACCGTGCCGCTAGTAGTGGGACACACGCATGTTGCAGACATGTACAAGTCGGCGCGCCCACTTTATACGCGTGTAACTCAGTGAGGAATAATGTAAATGTCTGGAGAGCCTTAAGACTGAGCAGAGCAGTATAAAAGCAGCCTGTTGGAGCCTAGTAAAACAAGTCCATAAATACAGGCCGAGGCACCACTCCTCTGAATGAAAACAGAGGTGAACCGCTTATTCTCACGCTGGCATCGCGGGTCGACAGCAGCATTATGGGTAGTCATACATTCTGACTATCACTCGTCACAAGCCATATCTGTCAACATTAGCCTCAAGTGCGCTTCAGATGTAAAACAAGCCACGAGTATTTATGAGCTTCTGTGGTCAGCCGCTAAGAGTGCTAAACACTTAGTAGCCAGGTTTCTCCGTTTTCTGCCACTTTGTTGATCTGGGCCATCTGAACAAACACAAATACACTGAGCCCTGTGGACCCACTCTTACGGCAGACCCTTCCTGCCTGTAAATGTGAAGCTGATGACACGGACTCGCACAAAATGGAAACACCATTACGTAGGCAAACACTTGACTGTGATAACTGCCGGCTGATTACAGCCAGGGAAGGCACAGCAGCACTTCTGCTTTTTTCATACTGTGTCAACACTTTGGCAAGGCAAATATTTCAGAGACCAGGCGCCCTGCACTTTAATCCATATGGTACATTCTCTTTGTCACCGAGCAGGAAGAACTTCTCTGGAACACAATGAATACACAGAGGTCACACCGCGTATCACACAGGCCAGCATCAATCCTTTATTAAATTACCCAGCTATCTCATATTCTGTCACAGCATTGATACAGGGTTATCTTTTTCATTTATGCAGCGGATTTTCTGGGATTATGCATTAAAGGTGTGAGCAGCTAACGCCTCAGCATTAGGAAAAGCAATCCCTTCAGCAGCACTAGGTGGAGGTTTGTGAGAGAGCGAGGTGCTATAAAACAAATCTCCACAAGGTTTATTCTCCTCAGACAATACCAGCGGTGACTATACAGAATGTTTCCGCGCTAAAATACTGTGGTAAGCAATACAAATCCCTTGGACAAAATGAAATGTATTAAACATGTGGATTTCATAAATCTCCCTTTCGTCGGCCTGGGTCAGAGGTATATTCACTGTAGAGCTCGGCAGGCACTTTTCCCTCAGCATTGTTACTGCGAGGAGCCGGGCAGCTTTCAAAATGAGTGTCAGCAAATACTGCACGTGTACAACAAGCACGAGATCCTTGCACTTCTAACCACTTACTGCAGAGACCGGAGCAGTATTACTCTGTGGAACATATACAATTTAAAAGTCTGTTGTACACTGGAGAAAGTGAGACAGTCTGTTCAATGCCCAGCTGGGAGGGTTTTAACCTTGAGCTCACACAAAGATAGAAGCAGCCCGCGGCTACAGGGGACTGGCCACCACAGCTCCCAGCGCCTGCTGCTCCTCAGTGGGAGCCCGCACGACCAGATTGTAGCGAGGCCTCAGAAGAGACGTGCTCCAGCGGATCATTCATCTGAGCCGTCCACTGCACTTCAGCCCATTATCCGCTTGTTTGCTTTAGTCTTTTCTGGTCACAGTGTTAATCTTGTGCCACATGTTTCCTGGACACTGCTGCTAATTACTAGAAGCAGAAACACTTATTAAAGGCTGGATTACCTCACTTCATAAATACATGTTGTTGGTTCCATAGAAAGAGGATTGCTTGAGTAACATTTTGTGAACATTTCAGACACAACATGCTCTCTTCATCTCTTTAGAAAACATTGTATGTTTTACATACTTAGAGCTGATTGGCTGAGTACGGATAGTACTCTCTTTTTCACAAAAAGATACCAAAATAAAAGATGAAACTAGTGATAGAACCAACCAGTTTTGAGATCAAAAAACTCATGCATTTTGTTGAATAGTTCATTATATGTGCTATCAATGTTTGGTACCCAAGCTTTAATACAAATGTGTATAAAAGCTTATCATGAGGTATATGACATTATCCATCTATCCATTTTCTTCCCCTTAATCCTTTTCTGGGTTGGGGGCACAGAGCACCAGCCCCTCACTGATTCTTCTGCAGGTTGTGAGTCCACAGGAGGACGGGTGCTCTGTCGGTGACGACACAGCCTTGATCTTTCAGAGGGGGCTTCAGGCAAAGTGAGTCGAGGGAGAAGGTCTCATGGTGGGATCAAACCCACAAACTTCAGGCTCAAAGGCCAAGAGCGTTGTTTATGAAATTACAACTGTCACATACTATTGTACTGGTTTTCACAATCGCAAACCATTTAAGGTTGAGCTAATTATTTTAAAAAATTACAATATTTGTTCAGAAAGGTAACAAATGGGTAAAGTAAATGTGCAAAATGATTTGACTCTAACAAAGGCTGAGACAGATGCAAAACAAATTGAGCCCACCACCTCCCAAGTCACTTCTTTCACATTATTACCCTCCATCACACCTCTGACAGCTGACGATTACTTCATCTCCGCATAACGACAGATTAAAAAGTTGTCAAATTAAATATTAAAGAGGGACTGCAGGCTCGTGGTGATACTTTTAAAGCAATAACACAGATTGGAGTCAAAATGAGGCACCTATATGCATATTTGATGCCATAGGGAACAAATGCATATATTTTCCTGCGGGCCTCCTACTCTGTAATAAAGAACAGTGAGAGTGTAGACGTGGTAATGCAGCACAGCGGAATGATATGAAAGAGAAATTGGTTTTACATAATGATGTCAAAAGGAATATGGCTCGGGATGGTCATGCGGAATAAAGATAAGATTCTTCCTTTCACGGAGAGAGAATATTTTGCTAATGGTTCCTTCATTTCCTTTAAGAATAAAAGAAGGCGGCTTCGAAACCTGTGAATGAGTTTCAATTGAATGGAGTTAACATTTATCTTTCAATGAGGCAGAGAGGAAGAAGAGAATGGAGATCTTAGTGAAAATACCCATGTGTGATTGTAAGGGGCTTTGTCATCTGCTGAAATAAAGCGCAAGTGACAAGTGACAGTACCGCGATCAGAATTTGAGCCCGGGAAGGTTTTGAAGACGAGAACAAAGCGACACAAGAGGGTTAAGTCAGCGCGCTGAGGACGCTGCATCGATTGGAGTAAACAATGACTGATCAATAATATGCACATAAAAGGCGCCCTCCAACAAAGACTTACATGTAGATTTCATATATCATGTCACACGCTGCAGAGACGGCCTGTTGAATTACAGGGATTTTTATTACAGCCAATTACGCATACTTTCTATTCGTGACAAAAGTGATAGGAGCTAATGGAAAAGACTGGGGTTTCACTTTTCAGGAGGAGCCAGGACAAAGCTGAACGTTTCTATGGATGATGCATTATTGTGTTCACTCAAGCTTTGTTTTCCCGACTTAATACAGTTTTATTGTCATTGTTATTAATTTGAAG
This sequence comes from Knipowitschia caucasica, assembly GCA_964034765.1. Classification (NCBI taxonomy): domain Eukaryota; kingdom Metazoa; phylum Chordata; class Actinopteri; order Gobiiformes; family Gobiidae; genus Knipowitschia; species Knipowitschia caucasica. Next base: position 34,299,674 of record OZ035831.1, read on the forward strand.
CTTACTTGGCTCTTACCTCTCTTACTCATTCAATCCAACACAAAACACACAGACAAGACACAGGCCCAAAAACGTTGTGACCCAAGACCTCGATCTCGTCACATAGACACAAACTGCATGATCTTGTTAAAATTGAATTTTTTTTGTGGCAATTACATACATTATATTCACGATTCATGACATGTTTTAATAGTAATAATGCATTTATTGATCAACTGTTTGAAATGTGAATAATATAGAAGCTACATGAACATTTACAAAAGGTTTAAACATAGTACAACTCATTTATTTCTGTAATAAGAATACTTGAAACATAAAAAAATTAAATATTGCCTAATAAATGCTTTAATTACGTAATTGTTCGCCTTCCTTTTAAAGCATATTTGTATCATCCTAAAGCCAGTGGAAGTTTGAACAAGAATAACATGTTTTGTTACAGTGAATGTATGAAAAATAAGCTATTTATGACTTGGAACATACTATACAAACTACATATACACAAAAGTTTGATTTGAACGTATCTGTGTCTTGTTATGACAGGTTTTTGTGTTCACTTTAGACACAAAGTAAAAGCAGAAATTGTGTCTAAATTGTGATTTCAATTGGATTGTGATTAACACCCAGAGTATGCTCCATTTAACAGTTGTAAATATTAAACTTGCAGTAAAATAACTAGTGACAATAGCAATGGCAGCAGCAGCAGCTCATACTGATATTAGGTTACGTTTCGGAAGAGTAACTAATAAGCCCTAAAACCTGTAATAATTTCTAGCTGCCGCGCTTTCCCCGGAGTCTCTCTTTTCTATCCCACGCCTGTACTATTTATCTTTGTGCCTGGAATGCCATATCCTTTTCTTTTGAACTTCTAAAAATCCACTAGTGCCCATTCACGGATGCACTTACTCACATACTAAGCATCATTGTCACCCAGCTCTCTCATTTCAGATGGTTCGAGCCTTCCCCATCTGCAGGCACTCCCAGACACACCGCTGCTCTGAGGCTGCCATAATGATGCATGACTAAGTACAGTTAAAGTGTTGCAGTCTGTTGGCAAAAAGCAGTCAAGCACTTTGCTACAGTGTCACTCCGGATAAACCGTGGAGCTGAAGGCAGACGATGGATAAAAGGCACTGACAGGTCTACTGATGTGGCTCTGTGTGTGCGTATGCGTGTGTGTGTGTGTGTGTGCATATGCGTATGTGTGTGTGTGCGCGCGCAGAGATGAGAGGTTTGCAAACCGTAGCATGGCACGTTTCTAAGTGGACTTAACAAGAATGAAGAATGGGCATGGACACACTCAAACAAACTGCTGCAGTGTGTAATGTTGGAAATTGGACAAAGTTTAGGTAGATTCCAAAAAGGGGTTGCAAACGGAAGCTCCAGATTCAATATATGGATCTCTTTTTATGTATGTGTGTACAGGTATGTCCATAAATATTGTGGGGGAAAACAGGAAGTGATTTTCATATTATGGAGTGAAATATAATGCTTAGTACCTGTATAGCGCTTTTCATAACATCCAAAGTTTTATTTCAAAACTTAAAACAGATGAAAGATTGTATCCACACTCGTTTTAATGACGTTTTTGAAGTTAACGTTTTGAATTTAAATATTGAATAAGGTTTAGGATGAGTTCTAAACATTTTATTTATCATTTTCACTCAAAGAGATGGCTTATTACAGTTTTTTCTTAGCTAATTGGGTATCCTCGAAAAGTCAAGTGAAATCAAATGAATGCACAGCGTTAGTTGGGGTCCTTAGTGTCAAAATGCAGGAGTCTTTATAGCCGCCTCCCACTTTTCCCTCCCCCTTTTGCTTTCATGTAAATGATGTTGAATGTTATTTTGCCGTTTTAAAGAGAAAATCCCCCATTCCTTCCTTTGCTTCCCATCACAAGCCCTCTCCTCTCCTATCTCTTCCTCTTCCACGCTCCCTCCTGCCGCAGACTGCATAATTGATGTAAATACTGTCACATGTGTCAGGAGTGGAGCCTCTTCTGGTTTACTTCTGTGCAACACTTTATCCACCAGCATTAAGTGGAGAAAGCAGCCTCAATGGTGCTGCCGGAAAATCGGCTTGTCGTTTGGGCTCATTCACATCGCCATCATGGGTCTGGAGCTGCCCGTGTCTTTCATCAGGGTGATTGAGGACAAAAAGTACAGGAGCAAATTCGAGCTTATGTTTAGACCCTGCTGAATAATGTATGCAGCAGGGTCTAAACATAAGCTTTATCTAAGATTTATGTGTGGCCACCCTTGTTGCCTATGCCATCTGAATACATCACTGGTTAATTCTCAAATATTTCTTCTTATTTGTTCTAAATAGCATTAGCCCAGTAGATAGAGCTGAAATTATAGATAGCTGCTTTCAAGGGCCTCCACTGCCAAAGCTGTAATGGCTGTTGAGTGACTGGGGTGCAGTCAGGGACAGACGTGTGGATTTCATTTACAACAAGCATACAGAGGGAATTATGTAAAATGGTAACATTCCATGCCATTTAATGAGCCATATTCACTAATGTCTAAAGTCGACACAGTGTAGGAGTAATAAAACGTGCTGGCTGCCAGGGCTCAGCTGCTACACTGCTCTTGTCTATTTCCAGCTCTGTATGAAACAATGGTGCATAACAGAACAGGGAGACATTTGCAGTTCTTTACCGCGGCGCTCAATGCTCCGCAGTCAGACAGAGGAAGGCGCTTGTCTCCTCTCCTCTGCCCCCTCCCCTACCCACTGCTTCTCCTCTCATACATTCTCCCTTTTCTTTCTTTCCGGAGCTAGTCTGTGCGACAGATTAAGTGACTTGATCCTGCAAACATCTGAAGAATTCGGCTCCACAAAGGGGTCAGACAAAGGCCAGGGGATTGGCTTACAGGTCCCTCTCTATTAGATGTGTCATGGGCAGCCTCCGCGGGCAACAAAGAAAGTGTTGTGGTTCAAAATGGTTCAAAATATACAATAAAACTGGACTTCTAACCTTACAGGAAATCAAAAATCACATCACAATCGCAATGATGCTCAGAAATATCCCAATTAGGTAATTCGCCAATTATGTGCTCCTTAAAGTTTGACATAATTCAGATCTGTGAATGATTATGAGGTTAGAGAATGTTGCAGTGATGGTAAAATACATGGTGGCGTTACTATTCAAGAAGAACAAATAATTAATGAATTTCACATGTGAAGAAAACACATATTTGGGGAGTGGCAAAAGTGCTTTTAAACAAATCTCCACAGTATTTCACACAAACAACTTGTGAACTGCAGTCGTTGTGCCAAGGAGTTCTGCAAGTGCTGACTGCCTCTTTGTTTGCACGTCTCTTGATATAGACAAACAAAAATACCCCATATTTTCGAGGCAATAGCATTTACAAAGAATATCTGGGGCTCCAGGAAAAACATTTCAACAGTAATAAGCTTTCTCCATGAGCCTCTGCAGCGTTCCACAGAGCGCCTTTGAAGCCCTCTCTGTGTTGACTGTTCATATAGAGGCAAAGCTCCGATAGAGGCGAATCGCTGTAACCTCTCACTGCTTCTGCATTAATAATTAATTGCCAATGTGAGTAAACACCAGTGTAGATACAAGAATGCCCCTAACAACGCAAAAAAATCCATGCTGCTCCCACTTATAGCAGGAGCCCAATTCACAGAGTTAGAGGATTTTTTTTTGGTAATGCTTGAAACCCTGTCAAGCAGACATCAGGGAGACTGGATTTTTAACCAAAACAAAAAGTATAGCAAACAGAATTTTTTATCAAGTTCAGTCCAATAGCGGGGTGTGCTGAGATGGATTTTGGAGGCGTTGCTTGTGCACACTTAGCCTTTAGCTTACAGGCAGCGTGCTGTGAGTTTACGCTATAACGCAGCCTCATTTATATTACTTATAGTGAGTATGTATGTGCGAGGGTTGAGGAACATGCTGACCTTGTCATTGTAGCATCCTCGTGCACTGAGAAGGCTGCGGGTGCTCAGCCACTGTTACCACAGCACTCACCACGTCCTGCTCCTGGACTGAAGGAGAACCCAAGGGCTCCTACTGCAGGATACTATGGCACGTAATTGTGCAAGACAAACATATACACGGACACAGGGCTGGTATCGGGTATTGGAGACTTTCTACCGATATCATTGTTGGTCTCAGGGCTTATGTCTTTTTTAGCATTAGAATCATGAGTAAAAGTAGGAACTAGTTAAAGATCTAGCTAATTATTCTGATAATCATTTCATCTTTCAACTTGTTTAGAACACTAGTATGATATTTTGTGTAACTTTGAGTAAGATAAAGCTCAAGTGAAGCTACCGGAGGGCATTGAAATTTACCTAAAAAATGTTTCTTGGTTTGAATAGGACAATCAGATTTTACAAGCTTTACATATGTTGGAGTTTGTGTACACTGGAGTTGACAATGAATTGATTACTAAAATAGTTTATAGTTATTGGGAAATCTGTATTAGTTGTGATTAATTTCAGCTCTTAAAACAATTACTTGATCTGATATACATAAAGCCATCATACCATATTCGTTAGTACTTCAAACTAATATAAACCGTTCATGAGTTTATACAGTGCCATTTATTGATAATTTTACATTTAACCTAACGTCGTAAAAAATTAAAAGATCCCACTTCGATTAAACTACTGCTTACAGAATAGGAAGAGTGAACACAATGCCCTACACAGAGAATGAAAACAGCGTTCCCATTATTGCTCTGCGCTACAGTAAAGCAATGCAACATGGCCCATGATGAAAAGCACGAGTAACCTAATATCCACACAATCATATTACTAGTTGTGTGTGCTTCTCCAATGATCCTTATTTAGCTTTTAGCCGTGGAATATGAGCAGGCAGTCCGCATTCAGCTGCAAAGAAAGTGTCTTTTATCTTACTATAAATCCTCATTATTTCTAATAGCACTTGTGAAGGCTAAAGAGTAGAGCGGAGCATGTTCTCTTTATTCGGCAGTCACTGACAGACAAAGCCAGGCTCTATGGGTTAATGTAATATCACAGTTGGATGCCTCCTCAACTCACTTACATTCCCTGTTAGCTTAAAAGTCCTTCTGCGAGAGGGGGAAAAGTGTGCATGAATAAGGTGCTCATTTTGTTATTTCACACAGAAATGGAAAACAAACGGCTAAGAATTTTCCAAATATTGGACCAACAAGAAGCTTCTGAAATAGCGTTACAAGCTAGAGCTGCAACTAACGATTATTTTGTAATCGATTAATCTATCGATTATTTTTACGATTAATCGAGTAATCGCTTGGCTGTGAATTGTGTAGAAAAAAATTATTTTTTCATCACAAAAAGCTAAAGTGGCAACACTCGAGGACGTATTGATGGCGTAAACTTAAAGTAAATGTTTGTAACAGGCTCTTTGTGCTAATTCTGCTATCTGATTGGATGAGACAGACAGATATTCATGAAATTATAAAAACAAAGTCGGTTTTAATCAAAAATACTACATTTTCATGTCATTTTTGAGTCCGTGTGAACCAGAAAACGATTAATCGATTACTAAAATAGTTGTCGACTATTTCAATAATCGATTAGTCGTCGATTAATCGATTCGTTGTTTCAGCCCTATTACAAGCATAATAAATCAAATAAACAAATAGTCGTAAACTAATTGTATGATCATATAATAGTTTTTGAACCTGCTGAGAGGAGATTCTATGGCTCTGATAATTCTATGGTCTATGAGTTTACAACGTATTTTTAAGAAAAAAAAATCTCTTCGACTCAATGTTGTCCGGAGGCATCCATTTGTTTTGCTCAAATGTTTACAAAAAATCCCATTCTCTGCCCTTTCGGGAAATAAACAACTGCTCAATTAATCGAAAGAAAATTTCTCCTGTGTGAGATTAATAAAGTATATCTTATCTTAATAATCACTTACATTATTAAAATATTACAAGCTGCAAGTGCATTCATTTCAAACATGGAACCATGTGTTTTCAAACCGGTAGAATGAATATATTTTTGGGAAATAATAAAGAACTACAATGTTCACCATTTTAGGCAGGAGCTACATTTGCCAGATCCACTAGCTCATTTCGTCATGAAGAAACGTTGATCTAAGAATAGAAAAATAGACTGTAAAAAGCCCGTGGTTCATCTGCTGAGACTGGCATATCAATTAGGATTGTGAATAAGAATGTAATTGAAAGCAACAGGAGCAGAAAGAAGAGGAAATTCATCAAGGCAAGCATGGAATAGCACAAATGAGCTCCCGACCAGACACCAAAAGGCATTTTTTATTCTCTACATCGTGCTTTTTACCTAATCTCTCCGTGGCTATTACCCAAACAATAAAATCTGCAACCAAACAAGTGTGCCCTGTGTTATATCCTTTGATAATTCACAGTAGTCTAATTGTTTTATTAGAGGTACAAATAGATATTTCTTCCACAGTGTTGTTTTAGTGGAGACTCGGGGTCAAATTCATAAAGTTAACAGCAAAGTGGTGGTTAAAATGCTCACCCTAAGGGCCAGCAATAAGGTAAATCTAGTTTTATAAAAGGGAGAAAAACAAGGCATTATGCAATTAGCTCATCAGTCACGACCTGTTGACAGTGGGTAAGTTCCTTTTAGCATGTAATTTGGAGCAGTATTGCCACACTTCTAGCCAGCCTTATATCTTTTATTGGGTAAGCTTTATTTAGTGCTATCCAGACCATTGTAACCAATCTCTATGGCCGGCAGCATCTGTGCCTCACCACATCCTTATCTTTGCTGGCAACCCGCACCAGCAACAATCACTGAAGCTCCACTGTCGCTAAATGGCACGTTCCTCTCAGCCCGAGTCTCCCTTTTTCCTGGGCTGTACGGGCTTCTCCAGCTGCAGCCTAATTTCCTGTGACTTGCCTAATTACTGTAATTAAGGATTAATTGCCATTAATTATTCACACATAAGCTCATCGCAAATCATGGGGTAAATGTCTTATGAAAGCTGCCATACAAGCCATGTATAAACACACTAGGATGCTCCAGGCGGCTGAATCGATCACCCAGCCCTCCAGCAAATCTCCACGCCACACTTAGGAAAACAACCATAAGTCTAACCCAAAATCAACAGCCCTATCCAGGTGATGGAGGAATCAATTCAGGCCTTATTTGTCTCTGGCGCTGGCTGTTTCTTCCATTTGCAACACTTTTGGCGGCTCAAATATGGCAAGAATACTAATTTGATGTCGTCGAATAATAGTCATTTTGGAGACATAGTTGGGATCAATGACATTTTTTAGCTTTTTGGCTTTAGTAAAAAGTCAACTCAAAAGACTAAGCTTAAGTAAACATGCTGAGAAGTGGTTTTATGATGATGACTGCAGAATGTAATGAAAAAGTGTAATGGGCATGACTTTTACTCTGCATTGGTCAACTGTATTCACATATTCACTTTGCTGTGATCTAAACAACTTATCCATTATTAAAATAGTCCCTAGCAAAGTATAATTTCCAGTCAAAATGAACAGGGATTCAAACAGCAAAAACAATATTGGGCAGGACAGTCGCTGGAGTGCTGTGTGGAAAGACCCTTGCCTCCAGTTAGTCAAAGCTTTTATCTCTTTGCAGAAGTGGTCCGGCCGACTGTGCGAATGCAGAATAAGCAAACATTTACATTTGCAGACGGTCGCTGATGATTCCCAGGCTTTTTAGGGAAACGCTTCAAGCTTTCTCGTCATAAAACCATAATAATGACTGTAATGTAAATCTGCTGAGTATGAATTGCTTTCCATGGGGTCGCATGCAAACAATATTTAACCAGTTGACACTTTTATTAAGGCCTTAAATCTTTGAGAGTCAAATGTTCCAGTGGTGGATACTAAGTAACTGAATATTCTCTAAGAAAAGTTGACATAGGTACTTTATGATGGGGAATGTCAACATATCAGATTACTTTTATCTATATTTCAAATTATAGTAAACTACTGCCGTGCAATTCTTTCATTTTTGTATGCAAGCTATACCTAAAACCTTATTCCAACCTTTTTAAACATTTCATATTATATGCCGCATTATTAGGAATTCTGTAAATGCACTTCTTCGTACTGTGATTTGTCAATAGGCCATTTCTAGATTCTTTATCAGCATCCTCTTTGTAAAATCTCAGACGTCCTGTGTAATCCCTGCAATCCAGACAACACAAGGAACCAGCATCCCACATGAAGAAGGCAGGATAACAAGCCTCGTACACTGAAGTGGGGCCAGCGCTGGCAGAATTCCCCTCATCAGCATTACTGCACCACGCTTTAATTTATAGAGCTGAGCCAGTTCTGTTTTATGTGTTTCTCAGATTAACGTGCACGGCCATAGTTTTTTACTGCTACAGTCTTTGATCAAGTCCAATTTACTGGGATTAATCTAAAGTCCAAGTATGGGTAATGCTAGTGATGCCATATTTTCCGGCCGTGAGTGTCTTTTGAAGTATTACAGCCCAGTTAAAGTAGGATATTGGTCTCTTTATCTCTGACCAATTCTATTCAGCACCAGAAATTACATGCCAACCTTTCTGGGCAGAATCACTCTGGTAGAAAGATTTACTCAAGAAATGAACTTAATTAAACTGCGTGTTAATTCAAAATACAAAAATACTGTTATACTGCAATAGTTACTTCTAAAAAGGTTATGGCATAATAATAAATCATGCACGACTCTCACAAAGTTGACTATATACTATCATTTATGTGGTCAAAGTAGAGCGGCAACTAACGATTATTTTGTAATCGATTAATCTATCGAGTAATCGCTTGGCTGTGAATTGTGTAGAAAAAGAAAAAAAATTAATCACAAAAAGCTAAACTGGCAACACTCGAGGACGTATTGATGGCGTAAACTTAAAGTAAATGTTTGTAACAGGCTCTTTGTGCTAATTCTGCTATCTGATTGGATGAGACAGACAGATATTCATGAAATTATAAAAACAAAGTCGGTTTTAATAAAAAATACTACATTTTCATGTCATTTTTGCTCTGTTTGAGTCCGTGTGAACCAGAAAACAATTAATCGATTACTAAAATAGTTGTCGACTATTTCAATAATTGATTAGTCGTCGATTAATCGATTAGTTGTTTCATCCCTAGGTCAAAGTAAGCATTATTGAGAAAATAGTAAAATTCAGAAAATACTTCACTTTGTTGTTAGACCAGGGGTGTCAAAGCAGATCCTCAAAAGGCCAGTGTGGCAGCAGGCTTTGATTGAAACCAAGCAGGAGCCCACCAGCCTCCACCCATTTCCTCAAGTCCAGTCTTAACCTGAAGACTTGAGGAAACGGGTGGAGTTTTGTGTGCTCCTACTTGGCTGGAGTCAAAAACGGCAGCCACACAAGCCTTTTCAGGACAGATTGGACACCCATGTATTAGACAGTACAGATGGAATTGAATTGTTCTGCTATAATGTGTTGTTGTGTCCTTGGGCAAGACACTTCACCCACTTTGCCTATGCATGTGTGTGTGTATTCATCAAATTGAAATTTCCCCACAGTGGGACGAATAAAGGACCTTCTTCTTCTAACAATCTGGCATATTTACTCTCTGCATATGTTCTTAATTGCACTGTCCCGATCAAATATAAAAAGAAAATACATTTACAAAAAGTATTACAATATATAATTATAATTGAAAAATGCATGTATCGCCTGACGCCTTGTGAAATTAGCCCTACTGCCCTCCCACTCACCTCCCACTCGCACCAGGACACCTCCCATGCGTCATTGTGCTATTGATGCCCAATTGATACTTCTCTCTTTATTGTCACCTTCTCTCCTCTGTACGCTGATGCTGTTGTGCATGCCGCATCACATTTATGGACTCCCGGCTGCCTTGATCTTGGTAATTAGGGTTTATGTGCTAATTGGTGTAAATACAAAGATGGGAGTTGCAGGCACACACTTCACACCACAGCTATAAATTGCTAAATGTGTTGTTGTGGGGAAGGGATGGGAGTCTGTCAGAGCTGTCTCTTTGTTGCATGCTTAGCTCCAAAATACTTGGACAACGTGAAAATTATTTCAATAGTCCAGGTGTAGAAAGTCATTTACTTTTTAACACTGTCACACGTAATTCTAGCCTGAGTGTTCGCAGTGATAAGTGTTAGGTGTCCTGTCCATGTCTAACCAACAACAATATTCATAGCACTTCACATTTTGACATTAGGAGGTCTTGTAAAAACTTACTATTTGATGTAAAAAATTGAGGACAATTTGCTTATTTGGAACTACTGTATCCATGGTGCAAGGGAGTTCACAGTTTATCACTACGGAGTGGAAACTGTATTGAGTTTGTTCAGAGATCTTGTTTGATTATACTGATTTCTTGTCTCTTTGTGTTTTTGCCTTGGACCTGTGTGTTTGTTATTTTTGTTTGTTTGAATAAAAAAAAAATGATACAACAAATTAAGAAAGATTGCACTTTGTGATAACAATAGTGACAGAAGATGTGCCATAAGAACCTCTCACTATCTGAGATGTAGCACACAATCAAATGGACAACATCAAATCAGAAAGAGTTGCAGTGATTAAATCTGAAGTGCTTCACTACAAACACACGCATGGTCCTTCAGCTTTTCTCTCATTTGCAACTTTGTTCTTTTTAAACTCTGTGTTGTCAGCAGATGTCCTTCTCCGGGAGACAAAGAAAATGAGAGGAGGCTGGATATCATCAGCATAGAAATGAGCCTCCTCTCCATGGTCCTCCTAAGACACAGCCACAGCGCCGCTCCAGCCACTGCACTACCTTTTCAACTTGCAAATGACAGTGTCACCAAATGCTATCCTTCCATCAATCAAGTCAGGGGGGTCATGAATATACAAAAGGCAGTGTGCAGACTGGCTGCCTCCCGCAGCTCTACTTGGCCCAATTATACAGGCTCAGCTTTCTCCTGTGAGCGTCCACTTTTTGTCTCAGTCTAAAGGCTACAGTCCAGGCAGCCCCGGGCTTAATCAAGGTAGGTCACGCATACTGGACCTCTCAAGTGGACTGCAAATGCAAGTTAAATGTGGACACCAAATGTCATCTTTCTTTTACATCATTACTGCTGGGGGGTAAAGACAGCATGGGGTCAGTCCTGCTCCCCTCTCTCTCCATGTGCTGAAAACCTCCCCTTTACCCAAACAGAAGCGTGGGCAGCCATGACGCTATGCCCCTCCTCCCTCCCCTTTCAGAGCCTCTGCTTTAGCCAGCGTGGCCCTTTCTTTACCCCAGCTGTCAGATCATAGCACTGAATTAGCATTCTAACGGAAACGCCTCAACCCAGGGAGGAATTAGCACACGGGAGTAACTAATGACCTCCCTGCTGAAAGTGGACCTTATAGTCAATGGCACCGCTGATCAATACGGCTGCCTCAGATCGCCTGCGCTTTCTTTTCTCTAAATCTTTTAACAGCCTTAGCAAGACATTCAAGACGATTTATTTAAAATACAATTCGGCTTGCAGCAGATTGTGTTAATTATTTATTTAAAACAGACATTCCCACCTTCAGTGCACATAAATATGCAGCAGAGTCAACTGGTCAATAATATCTCTTTGTTGCACTATGAATACATTATGATGGACAATGTAAACAAGACTCACACACACAGAAACAACAAGATGGCATGTCTCACTGAGTGTGAGACACACAGTCCAATAACAGAGTGTTATTGGACTGTTGACACCGCAGAAGCTGATGATCAACCATCTCATTAACAGCTATGACTTACATTGTCTTTGATGAATGTGGCAGTAGCAAAAAAGCAAAGGTAACTGTTTGGTGTCAATGAAAGATCTGTGTGCAAATGGTATATATAGTATGCTTCTAAAATAAAGCATGAGTAAAAATGTATTCTTCAGATTGTTCCACCTTGGAGTCACTATAGTTTACTGATTCTGATAAAAGAATATTGACATTTTTTGACTGGGTTGTCTTATAAAACCTGAGTATTTATCCAGACATAGGCATGTCACTAGATTTCTGAACCCCAGCTGCTTAGATTACAGTTCCCCTGTAAATAAGCTGGCTGTCTAGAAACATGTCAAAGATGTTTTATCCACGTTTTCAACAATCTGAAACAAATAGACTCAAAACTGAAAAAAAGATGATATATATTTTCAACATAAGCGCTGGCTTTGATCAGTTTGTTTGATGTGATAGTGTGTCTGCCAAGGCGGAGCAATCAAGTCACAATAAGTCTCAGAGGACAGCGAAAGCATAGGGTTAATGTGGGCCTACGGCTGGGAAAATAAATTATCCTGAATATGTATTTGGACGTCGGAATGGCGGCTGTAAGAGCAGAGTAGGTTTGGGTAAACCAACAGTCTGTCTGCAGTAATTTATAGACAGCTATGATAAATACTCTTTGTTCATGACAGTCACATGAAATAATAAAGCATGGCTGGCTATAAACATTAGTAAATCTTGACACTATTGATTTATTATGTCTAACAGTGACATCAAACCAAACAACTGACAGAAACAATGCCAGGGCTTTAGGAGCAGTTTGTCAACTATTAATTCTGTCAAAGGGGTTTTCGCTCTAAGCTGAGAGAGGCTGTCTCGCTGTTGTCAATCCCTCGGCTGGAAACAGTGCAGCACGTCCACGGGTAAGGGCCCTAGGCACTGCTCCGTTAGCCCTAATTACCCTCCGCCTCGCTTTGGCAACGACAAGTGCAGCCGCTATTTAAAATGCATGTTAATTATGCAAATTATTAATTGGGCTGGTGCTTGAGGATTTGTGTTTATGCCCAGATTAGAGCTAATAACTGTATCAAGCTACACTTTAAGCCTGACCTATGACAAGTAATGCAGAGGTGCTGAAAGGGATATTTTCCGATACATTACCCTCTCTGCTCTTCCAAGTCCATAGCATCACAAAAGGCCATGTCAATGACACAGAGCCACACAGGTTTGGATCTCACTGTACATCTCATAACACACTGATTGTGTGTGATGCAGCCACACCTCAGCGGTTTATATTATTGTTAACTAGTATTCCTCTGCACTCAGCTGGGCCCCGACACACATAAACAGAGAGAGTCTTATTTCATGGCGATTGTGGACTGGCTGTCAGGCTAATTGCACACACCTGTGATGGGGACCACACATGCTCTGTCACCACCTGCCACCGGGAGCAGTCACCGGCAGCAGTCATCGGCAGCCTGCGCATCAGCTATGGTCACTTATCACACCCGGAGAATGGGCACAACCCTCTCTTAGTCTATGGACAGTGAGTTCAGTTTAATTATATTGAACATTGTACAATATAATTAAAGTTAAGGAAATTACATTCATCATATTCTAATCACATTCTAAAAATAGCTTTAATAATCAAGATTATTATCACAAACTCTTTAGTGCATTCAAATAAGTAGTCATAGTGAAATCGTAAACGGCGCTCATAAAATAAAAAATGTTTGTGGATCCTGCGGCAGAACTCATGTGTGTCTGTTGACAAGACACGCCACAAAAATGAGTTTTAGCACTATTCAGTCCATCAATAATACTTAAGATTATCACAAAAACATGGAGGCGCCCATTCCCGAGGTTTGCGTGTCTCGGCGTCAGCACTCCTCTCGCTTCCCACCGCTGCCGAAATGGTTACGGGTGCATTAAGCTGTTTTGCTCAATGGCCCTTGACCAATATAAAGAAGCCCTGAGATAGCATGTTCTGATTTATGCCCTGTGAAGTCATTATGAATGCATGTGTGCACTTGCATGAACACAGACACACATGCCATTTGGGATATAGATGAAAAGATTGACAGACAGATAGGTCAAAATAAGATCTCTCAGTAGGAGGTAGTAAATGCATGAGGAACAAATGTTGACAAAATAAGTTCTTTGTTTGGGTCTAAATTACGGCTTGATTAAAGTCCAGTGGAGAGCTACAGTAAATCTGGTGCAAATGTGTGCTGGTGCTCCTCTAAAATGGGAAATATTGATCAGTGTGATTTCCCTTGGTACTGGGGAGCTGTAGCGGAAGAGTGAGAGACATTATTTAAGAGACATGGAGCCCAAGTAAAAAAACATTATAGAGTATGCCCTGAAACATGACTTTAGTCTGAGTGGCTTTTGATGTCGAGGCAAAAGGGTTGTTCATCACTGTCTGCATGGGAACTGGGGGGTGCTTGTCTGCTGTTGATTTTACATTATTAATTTGAGGCACACAAGGTCACGGGGGCCTCTATAGTCATGAGAACCAGTTGTTATCTTAACACAGCTGTCGAGCCCGATCCACACTGAGTGATTATACTATTGATTGGTAACCCTGTAGAAAGGTACAGGCAAAGGCTGTTGGGTCTGACCAGTGCTGCCTCTGTATGTATAGTACAGGAGTGTTAAGATCATGCATTTTTAGATAAATATGGATATCGTTAAATTACATATAATATTGACGTAATGGATGTTTTATTTATTTTCAGTTTTTTTAAGATTAAGCAAGTAAGTAATGTTTATTTATATAGCGCATTTTACAGACCAAGGTCACCCAAAGCGCTTTACAATGTTCAGAGTTCAGATATTGTTTCAATCATTCCACACACAGTGATGACAGAAGCGAGTCGCCGAACACACTGGACCATCAGCTCCAATCAACACCATCCATTCACTCTCTCATTTACATTCATACCTATTGTGCATGTTTTTAGCGGAAACCGGAGCACCCGGAGGAAACCTACGCAGACACGGGGACAACATGCAAACTCCACTCAGAAAGGCCCTGTTCCGACCGGGATTCGAACCCAGGACCTTCTTGCTGAGAGGCGAGAATGCTATCCACTCAGAACTCACTTTCTGAAGTTTCTGATGAAAAGTTCATCTTATTTGATATATTAAGTTGATTTGACTTTGAAGTTGTAGTGAACTTCTGAAAGTTCAAGTGGCTCACAACAGACAGTTCCAGTTCCAACTGGAAATTTTATTGTCAGTGAATGCAAAAATCTGAGTAAGGTGAACAATTTTGAGTTGTCGTTTTTACAGTTCACCGAGCTATAGTGAGGTCAACTTATCTGCGTTTGCTCATTTAAATATGTGTTATGGCAACCAGCTGCATTCAACATTTTGAACAAACTAATTTGACCAAAAATCAATGTATTTATTTTTACCAACCGTAATCGAC
Organism: Knipowitschia caucasica; assembly: GCA_964034765.1. Lineage (NCBI taxonomy): Eukaryota > Metazoa > Chordata > Actinopteri > Gobiiformes > Gobiidae > Knipowitschia > Knipowitschia caucasica. The sequence goes on from OZ035831.1 coordinate 34,314,763, forward strand.
AGGGCCAAGCCAAAGTAGCCCTGTATATTCTCTGGGTCAGTCTTAGAAACATTAAGTTTCCCCTCTGGTTCACAGTGTGTGCGGCACGGTGGCTGAGTGAATAGCACTCTCGCTTCTTGACACGAAGGTCCTGGGTTCGAATCCCGGTCGGAACAGGGCCTTTCTGTGTGGAATTTGCATGTTCTCTGTGTCTGCATAGGTTTCCTCCGGGTGCTCCGGTTTCCCCTACCCAAGTGACCTTGGTCCATGAAATGCGCTATATAAATAAACATCATGATCTTTTAATGTGGGGGCTAATTTAAACTCAAAATAGTAAGTTATTGTAGGGGACAGTAATCTGAACTTTAAAAAGTAAGTTTTTACAGACTTGAAATTTCCAGTAACTTGAATTTAAACACTTAGTTGGCAGAACTTGGAAAACTTAACTGACACAACTTAATAAGTGTAGTTCTTCAAAACTTGAAGAATTAAGTTAATGCCTTCAACTCAAAAATCCTTCGCAGCTGGTTGCTTTGAAATTTTGAGTTGAACTAACTTTTTCTTTTTTACAGTGCATGTAGAGGGAATCAATGTAAAAAGTAGTGCAATACAATAATGAAACTGCAGGAAGGCATGTTATAACTGTATAGGTTTAAAGCATATTAACACATTTTGTAATCACACAATTGGCAGTAGGGAAGTCTTAATAACTTACATTAATTGTGAGCATATGTAGAAATAAGAGGGATGTAGTGGAGCAAGATAATAAGTGAGGCTAATCTTAAACAAAGGGGTTGAATCCTGAGCAGCTGGCATGGAGTGAACTCTTCTGGAGAGGGAATGCCAGTTTCAGAGCGCCCGGAGCATCGATTCAGAGCCAAGGCAGTAAACAGCTTTTATCAGCAATAATGATGGCATAATCCCAGCTAAAGAGGAAAGTAGCATATGGTGCAAAACCTACAACTGCAATCCCAACAAAGTAGGGGGGATTTTCATTGTGTTGTCCACCTGAAAGACGCTCTGCTCTCATTTATAGACTTTACATATCAGCTCAAGACAGATTAGTGTTAGTCCCAAGACTGACAAATGGGGATAGTGAGAAGAAACACTAACATTATATCATAGCTAAAACTAATGCTTTTTTCATAGTTCTATGTATTATAACTGTGACCTCGATAATCAATATTTTCAGAAAAATCTTGACCTTCCCAAACTTGTTATTAATGGGGTTTTTTCTTTCATATTTTCATCACAGTACCTCACAATACCTGGAGACAGCTCTGTTCCCATGGCTGGTGTAACACAGCCAAGTATAACTGTAGCTCAAACCTCTTTCATTGATTTTCCTCAAAGCTTTGACCATTCATTGTTTGTGACATTCTCCTGTTGGCTCCTTAACACCCTTCAACCAAATCAATTTCATATTTTTGTCAATGCTTTGTGACCGCATGAGGCAAATGGAGAGGGATGGGTTTGCTTGTCGATTATTACAGTTTTATCTGCAGTTATTATAAGAAAATACAGACATACCCCATTCAAATACATTGTTAACTTTTTCTCCACCTCTTTATCGCCACGGAGAATAAAAAGGCATCCGCACACACAGTGGAGCCTGAAAAACATATTTCATCACAACTTCTGGAGTTACGTTTTCAGGCACACTCCGGGTTTGCGTGTTCATTACAATGGGAAGTCACTTTGTTTGAATGACCCGTTACTTTTAACTGCGCATCTGGCTGTTCCTACACCCGTGAGGAACTTATGAACATCCGACCCACCGTTCCCATGGACCTATTGCCTGTTTTCTTGGCATCTGCGGCTGATTTAGTTCATGTTCTAGCCAAAAAAGTGTGGGCCCGTAAAAGGGGAAGGCGCGGAGGCCTGCTCGTGCGTCTTAGGAGGAGAGGAGCGCGCACGGCTCTCCCCGGCATTTTTCTCTCCAACGTACGCTCACTGGGCAATAAGATGGACGAACTCAGCCTGCTCATGAGAAGAAACAAGGACTTCGCCACATCCTGTGTCCTCTGCTTCACTGAGACCTGGCTAAATGAGCGGATCCCGGACTGCGCTCTGGAGCTGCAGGGCTTTGGGCTGTTCCGCGCGGATCGCCATTGTGCGCTCTCAGGGAAGAGCAGAGGCGGAGGGCTGTGTTTCTACGTCAATACAAACTGGTGTAACGATGTGACAGTGATCTCCAAGCACTGCTCTCCTGCTCTGGAATATCTTTTCATTCATTGTAAACCATATTATTCCCCGCGCGAAATTGTTTCATTCATTCTTGCCTCTGTTTACATACCGCCATGCGCGGACGCGCGCGAGGCTCAGCGCGCACTCGCAGAGCAAGTACTGTGTATGCAACGCTTATACCCGGACTCTCTGATTATTATCCTGGGGGATTTTAATAAGGGAAACTTGAGCCAGGAATTACCCAAATACAGACAGTTTATCAAATGCCCGACCAGAGAGGAGAACACTCTGGATCACTGTTACACCACCGTGCGCGGAGCTTTTCGCGCTGTTCCCAAGCCAGCCCTCGGCTTCTCAGATCACTCCATGATACATCTGGTTCCTGCTTACAGACAGAGACTAAAGCTCTCGAAACCTGCAATGAGGAGCTCCAAAGTGTGGTCTGATGAAGCTGTGGAAGAGCTGCGCGCATGCATGGAATCCACAGACTGGGACCTTTTCAGAGCTGCCACAGATAGTTTGGATGAATATACGGACACTGTGACGTCATACATTCACTTCTGTGAGGATAGCATCATTCCAACAAGGACCAGGGTCATCTATAACAACGACAAACCCTGGTTCACTGCTAAACTCCGGCAGCTCAGGAAAGCAAAGGAGTCTGCTTTCAGGGAGGGGGACCGCAGCGGCTACAAAGCAGCTAAATATCAGTTCAGGAGAGAACTGAAAGCAGCCAAGTCCCGGCACAGAGAATGACTACAGGAGCAGTTTGGTAACAACGATACTGCTTCTGTCTGGAGGGGCCTACGGGAGATCACCAACTACAAACCCAAAGCCCCCCCCTGTGCTGACGACCACAAGCTAGCTGACGATCTGAACTTATTTTTCAGTCGCTTTGATGCTGCCCCTGACACCTCTCCCTCCCCCACCCCCCACTACTCTAACGACCCACCCATCAGCCCTGCCCCCAGCCTAACAATAGCCGCTAAAGAGATTAAACAACTCTTCCTGAGGCTGCACCCCCGCAAAGCTCCTGGCCCGGACCACGTGTCTCCGGCCACTCTGAGACACTGCGCCAGTGAGCTTACTCCTGTGTTCACGGACATTTTCAACACCTCTCTGCAGTCCTGCCATGTCCCGGCCTGCTTCAAATCCTCCATCATTGTCCCCGTCCCGAAGAAGCCCAGGATCACAGGACTCAATGACTACAGACCTGTAGCACTTACGTCTGTCGTCATGAAGTCATTTGAACGCCTGGTTCTCTCCCATCTCAAGTCCCTCACCTCCCCCCTCCTGGACCCCCTGCAGTTCGCCTACAGAGCCAACAGATCTGTAGACGACGCCATTAACCTGGCCCTCCACCACATCCTACAGCACCTGGACTCCCCGGGGACCTACGCCAGGGTCCTGTTCGTGGACTTCAGCTCTGCCTTCAACACAATCCTGCCATCCCTGCTCCAGGACAAGCTCTCCCAGCTCAACGTGCCCGATTCCACCTGCAGGTGGATCACTGACTTCTTGACGGACAGGAAGCAGCGAGTGCGTCTGGGGAAGAATGTCTCGGACTCTCGGATTATAAATACAGGAGCCCCACAGGGCTGTGTTCTTTCTCCCCTGCTCTTCTCCCTGTACACCAACCACTGCACCTCCAGCCACGACTCCGTGAAGCTGATCAAGTTCGCGGACGACACCACCCTCATTGGACTCATCTCCAACAACGATGAGTCCGCCTACAGGAGTGAGGTGGACCGGCTGGTGTCCTGGTGCAGTGGTAACAACCTGGAGCTGAACGCCCAGAAGACAGTGGAGATGATTGTGGACTTCAGGAAGAGCACTGTCCCCCCACCCCCACCCCCACCCTCCGTGATGGACTCCCCCATCACCTCTGTGGAGTCCTTCCGTTTCCTGGGCACCACCATCACCCAGGACCTCAAGTGGGAGCCGACCATCAGCTCCCTCATCAAGAAGGCCCAGCAGAGGATGTACTTCCTGCGGCAGCTCAGGAAAGCCAAGCTGCCTGCACAGATGTTGGTGCAGTTCTACACGGGCCATCATCGAGTCCATCCTCACCTCCTCCATCACCGTGTGGTTCGCTGGAGCCACAGTCAGGGACAAACAGAGACTACAGCGCATTGTGCGCTCTGCAGAGGAAGTGATCGGCCGCAGCCTTCCATCGCTGCAGGACCTGTACGTCGCCCGAGCTCGAGGCCGGGCTGGTCGTATCACAGCCGACCCCTCTCACCCTGCACATGGACTATTCCAACCACTCCCCTCAGGCAGGAGGCTGCGGTCCATCAGGACTAGAACCTCCCGCCACAAGAACAGTTTCTTCCCCTCTGCTGTTGGACTCTTGAACACTTCTTAACCTGTCCCCCCGCCCTTTATAAAGTCACTTTACTGCCCATCATACGTCACTTTACTTCACTGTACTGCTGTCACCTTACATTGTGTGCACCATGTGCACTTGTATATTGTAAATAGTAACTGTAACTCTATTTTAAATTTAAATTTATTCTTTAGAAGTGTTTTTTATTCTTATTTTTATTATCTCTTTTTGACTGTTGCACTGAGCCAAAGCAATTTCCTAGTCTGTGACCTCCTGTTACTTACGTGGCAATAAAAATGATTCTGATTCTGATTCTGATTCTGACTTTTACGGGAATGAGTGATGTACAAACGCCAGAAAATGAGTGCTATTATTTAGGGCTATTCAACATATCCAGACTGACAAGGAGCTAAAAAAATTGAGCCAACTGGAGGGGATGCTAAAAGAACCACTACACCTAATGATGACCATTAAAACGAAGCAACGGTAAAGGTCTTAAATGACGAGAATTCAAAAAGTGTGAGCACCTCTTATTTGGATACATACAACATTTGAACTGACTTAAAGTGCTAGGTTTACAACATGGGTTTTGTATGTTCCTGACTTTTTTCCACACCTCCTCCAAGTGCTGCAATTTTTCTGAGACTGCAGACTAAAAACAGTGTGTGTTTCAATATTTGCTAATGTCCCTTGATATACGTTATTATCTTATATCAAGGGTGGTCGCCATTTATTCCTCTTAAACACATGTTGATGATAATTTGTATCTAATTTTGTCAACTTTATGCCTCAATCTGTGGAGGATTTTAGAAATAACTTAATCAAAATTGTCAACAATATAGTTACAAAACTGTGCAACTGGCAAGTAATTGAAAATCTGTCATTTGATTTGATTCTGTAAAGTCGTTTGGGGACAAAAGCGTCAAACAAAGAGTTAAATTCCTTGCTTGCGTTTCCTTGGCCCAGAAGCTTTGCCCTCTATTATAGTCTCAATAACACAGACTAACAATGACAACAATAATAGCCCTCATGACCTTGACTTCCCGTCTGGACTCTTAGAAAAATATTTGATAGCAATATTAAGTGCAACAATAACGAGATGAATATTCCCTATTTAGTGTGGACAGCTTCAGGACGCGGCGTGAAGGGAGAGCTGCCTGCTGCCGCTACATGCTGGTCACTCTTAGTTGTCAGGGCTGATTTATTGCCTCCTAGCTGTTCAATTTCACATTTTGTCCTCGTCATATCCCCGACTCATGATCATTCTGCACTGACCCTTGTAGGGCAAGCAGGGAATATTGATAAAACAATTATCTGCTTGCCGTTCATTTGATTTTCCATTTCAATTACGGATTGGAGAGGGCAAAAAGAAAAGATTGCGCCATTGATTTTTTTTCTACCTTACATCAGGAAGGATGCAGGGCTTTGATGGGATGCTTTGGTGACATGAAATAGGGGAAAGAGAAGTGCTTGCTAGCCAGGCACCAGCCTGCCACTGCCGCTGCATTGCATCTGTTTTATGAACTGCAATTTAAGGCCTGTGTATTACATACATTCACAAACATAAACCTTTTATACCAAGGTATACGAAGAGGCTCCTTCTGTATTTATAAAGCTCTATTCAGTTATAAGAAAACATCACCACATATTCGCATACTGTTACATATAAAGAATCTATTCCAATGAACAATTAGTTTTACAGTTGAACTTCAGGTTTCCATTAGCAACACTATACCACAACCATTCTCCATATCTACAACCTATGACTTGCTCTTTATTTTTCAAGTTACTTATATTCAGTAAGATATAAGGTGTTATTGATTTGGATGGGCGCACAGCTTCCCTCCACAGGGGCCCAGCCTGTTCACACTGCTGCTGACCTGAGGTAAACACTGGCAGCTGACACTCTGGAGGCCAAAGGACCCAAAGGTCACAGCAGTTTGTCAGCGACACCATTCTGCTCTCTCCCCTCGCTCTGACGCTCTGCCACTGTCTATTTGTCACTCCAAAATGACAACATGCTTGCATCACACTTGATTTTCCTGCAGCTCTGACACACTGCTGTACTCCGCCTGCACTGAGCAGTAACATAGTACATGAAGTATGACCGCTTAAAATCACTCTGAATAAATGGTGCAAACCGATACAGATTCAATTGGGAAGATGTTAAACACCAAGTTTTCTTCAACCAAGTCCTGTCAAATGAATCCATTACCCTATAAAGTAAATAGATTTGTCTGTAAATGATTTGGAACATTGGTAATGACTAAAGACCTAATGGGAATCCTGCTAAAATAGCCTTTAGGGAGCCTGGGAAAATGTGCCTCGCTGAAGTGGCCGGCTGCTGGCCAAAACCCTGTGTAGAGGGGAGAGGAGGGGCGGACTTCACAGACGACACAGGGGGACAGAGACAGACAGTGATGTCTGCCCTGAGCAAATACGATCTCCTGGAGAATCATGTGAAATGCTGAAGATGTGGAAAGTCCTATGAGCGTGCTAGTGATCCAACGCAGTCACTATCTCTGTATATGGCAGCTCAGGCAGTCCGCTTGGCCGCACAAGACAAGTGCCAAGGGAGCTCACACGGCTGACCTGAAATAAGTGTGGCTTTGATCAAAGTTTAGCGTTGGCCGATCGGTCTGTGCTGCAGATCAGGGAGGGATCACAGACATGAGACCCACACTCTCAGGTCCTGGCAACTGTTCTTTCCCAAAGCTACAGTACCCCCCACCATCACAGGATTATGTTGGGTAATTAAGGTAATGAACTGGCTAACGTAACAGCACATAATGAGCCTTTTGATCCCCGTGCTCAGAGGTGCCTTCTCGTTTCTTTGATACCCTCTCTTCTAGCATTTAGGAAAGAAGGAAGCATTAGCATTGGAGGGTAAATTCAAACCCAATTCTTCTTTTTTGGGGACTTTCAGAATTGTGCTGCTTAAATAGATTGATATGCAACCAAAGAGAAGATAAAATACCAAATAATGCTGTTTGGATATTTTAGTTGGCCTCAGGACTGTCCAGAGCAGTGTGTATTTGTGTGGCAGCCAAAGCCCACATTCCAGTTCCCCTAATCAACCTCCCACTGCATCACAGCGCAACTCTTCTGCCTGTTCCCTTTTCATTTGAACACATTTTCTAGCCAAAAATTTCACTTCAATCTCACCTCATCTCTCCATACTACATTAACCCCTGGCAATTGCCTTCCAAATGACCCCATTAAGCTGTAATTGCCTCAGCAGGCCTGCTCCCTCGCTTGTAATTCTGTGCAGCGAACCCACCAGACGTTCCCCCGGCGTTGTTTCATGTTCTGGCTCCCATCAGCCGCTTAGACACTGACCCCTCCACCCCCCACCCTGCTCCCACCTTACTCCTCTCCGGACAACCCCACCCTGATTCCACCTCGCTCCTCACTGTACACCACCAGAGCTGCTGCTGCTAACTAAGAACACTGTCACCAACCAGCAGCTACCTCGCACAGGACATGGTACAGTCATATTTACATGTCATCAACACTACACTACATACACAGTGAAGATGCCGTAGAAATGTTCAACCTTTAAGAACGATCCTATTTCGTTGAATCCACTATAACCATAATATAATGTGTCATCCTAAAGTTAAAGGGTGAATTCTCTTCAGTTGTCATTAAGGATGCTGTTGGTTGCACAGCACACCGCTGGTGGTGACACCCGCCATAGCACCTCCCAGCATAACTTCACCTTTCCAGTTCCCACAGGGAGCTCACGTCAAGTCTGCTCAACTTTTTGACGAAGGCCTCCATGGATAACTAACGTGCAAATGCGGATAGGTGGAGAAAGCGATCCTGACAGTGATGTATTGCAACTAGTTGCAGGTGTCAAAAAGACGCTCCTCTGCCAGCCATCGGAGTGCATTGACTATATATATGCATGCATGCACACATCCCTGTCCCCAAGTGTCCTCTGTATGTGTCTATGTCACACACCGTATGTGAGGTGAGGCCTTTAGAATTGACCTGGTATGAGAGGGGGGCTCAGGCTAATAACCCATTCAACACTCCCTCCATCTGCGCAGCATATCCTCCCTGCTGTAACACATTGCTTAGCATATAAAACTCTCCTGTACAGCTCTTAGACTGCTCTGTCGACTCTACATCTTTTAGTGTAATCTCTTTCTCACCTGCTTTCTTCCACCATGTATTCCACTTGCTAAAGAAAATGCTCCTTGGACACATGCAACCAGTTATTGACAAAATACAACAACATTGATTTTCCATTTTTATGCTGCAGCATTTTACTCTAATTCACAATGTGCATTGCAAATTAATTCCCAGCCTTAGGTGCGCAGGGCTTCATGTGAACACACAGACCTTCGGAAATGCTTTAGATCATGCCACGCTTTCGTTGCACATTTATTTAAATGCATTCTCTTCCTAAGCAAATGTTCCCAGGAATATCAAGGTGTTTTGGTAGCAAAGCTCTAACTGATCCACGGGGATTTACTTCCAACAGCCTGTCTCCCCCTCGCCTTTCAACACAAAACTCTGCGCTCCAATCAAAATGAACCACCAGGGACCCCCGGTTCCCTCCCCCCTGAGCTACGCCTGCTCCGACTGTGTGATAGCAGCCGCTCTGCCATTGATCGCCGAGTTTAGCACCGCGCATGCATGCCACCGCCAGCACAAAACAAAGACCTCTCCAGCTTTAATAGCAGCACATGCGGTTAATGCGGCTAACATCTCCGGCTTTCCTCTGGCCTTGAAGAACAAATGAAAGAAAACAGATAGCAATTAAAAGGTTAACTAGGGTACACATGTCGTCGCAACTCATTTTATTCACACAAATCGTTTTAGCTCATAATCAAACTCATATCTTTTGGAGGGAATGCGCAGACTTGCCACATATGATAAAAATAAGCGTTCATGTCTTGGTCATAATTGTGTTTTACGTTACAAATCTAATTGTAGACACAAGATTCATAAAGGAAACACAGCTTATTGATCCACCTAACACAAGCCAGGAACAACTCATGAATTAAGAATGAGATGCATCACCATTAACCTCGCAGTACCCAGGTTGTGGCCCACCAACATGCCACTATTTTTTCTTTAGTTTTCCAGATAATTCTTTTTGACAATCTTAATACATACAAATTCAACCTGTTTATTTAGTCTAAGGTTGATTCACCGGTGACAGAGAATAAATTCTTCCATTTTCTGCGAGGTTCTAAAATTGCCATCATTTTTAATTAATTCTTAATTAAAATATATTACACCACAGCTTCTACCCATCTCTCTTGATATTCTAACATAATCAATTCAGAACCATTTACATATCATTAATTAAAAGCTTTCCTCTCTCATCCTTAAAATCGTAATGAGGGCCGATTCCTCATTAGTAACCTATAAGGGAGGAAAAAACAATGCACCACAGAATGGATGATGCGTCCTGTTCCAAGCCTTTTGTCTTTCTAAAAAGCCATTTTTACCACTTAAATTGATTTTTCAGTCAATTATGTTTTGGAATGAAAATAAGTGAAAGAGGAGTAGTTGTTTTTTTGCATACGGCATTGAAAACAGAGCGTCCATGGTTATGTTCCAGAACAAGCTTGTATTAGGAATATTCCATGGTAATCGATGATCACAAAAATTCTATGACAAACATACAAATAAAGGTTGCATACAAAAAAACTGGTTTCAAACATTTATCAACTTGACTGATCACTCTAAACAATGTAAATAAAAAAAATAAAAAATATTTTTATTTATAAAAATAAATAATATCAAGAAATACAACTTTATGGGTCAATACAATTTTAAACAGGATGAATTGTTTTGTCATTTACTATGTTTGGGAAAAAGCGTAATGCATACATACATTATCCCATACTAGTGGCTGAATAATTTATGAAATATATAAATAAAGTGTAGCTATGCAAAAGCAGGTCATTTATTATCCAGCCCCTTTTAAAAGGCTCCACAGTCAGTCGCAGCACATATCTCCTCATCTTGAGCTCTCTCTTAAAGAAGAGTAATAATATCAAATAATGATAGGTATTGTTATGGCGCGGATCAGGCGGATCCTGATTGTTATCGTGCGTCTCTCACAGGTGTGCGCGCGTTACTTGTCAGGACTGCATGTCTGGGTCTTCCACATGTCAGATAAAAATCGCTGCACTTGGTGTTTCGGCAGCACTGACAGCAATTTATTTGAATGTTTTGTCACAGCGGTGTTGGTGCATTTTGTGTGGGCTGCTCACCAGAATGGCAACAGCTTTCTGACAGAAGACACAGGAAATCCACATAGATTCACCATAGTGCAAAGCATATGTGAGCTGCCTTTCTTTAGGTAATTAATGAATACATCCAAAAACAAGTGAGTGTGATTTTGTAACGAGATAAGGTGAGAGCACACAAATGTTTGCACCGACTCCTATTCACACCTGCATGACCAAACACTTACAAATGAATAAAATATCACTTTTACAAGCGCCGCCCAATATAAGTGTGTGTAAATAACAAATCAAAGCGTGCCGTCGCCTCTGTGACATTGGATATTGAGTGAGTTAATGGAATCCTCTCAAAGACAGGAACTCTATTTTTACACCATGATAATTAAACTACGACACACTTATAATTTACAGCCCCAGCTTAATTGCGTAGGAAAAGTGAAATGGGAAGTGGTCTATGAGAGGAGATTAAATGTTCGTGTGCAGTAGGGAGCCTGAGCATCTCCACAACACTGCTGTATCTTTTAACATCGCAGAGTGTATCAAAGATTAGGTAATGAAATATGCACTGTCCTATTTTTCAGCTCGCGGGGCCTTTGACAAATCGAGTACAATCCAAAATCTCCATAAATCACTATTAAAGACAAGTATATCATCACCGGCGCATATATCTTCGCCAGCCTGACCTGTAGACTAATGAGAAAAGGCCCAGACTATCTTGTCTGATTAATTAATTCAAAATGTCGGCTGTTATTCAAATGTGAGCCCGGTGTTATTTGAATAACACTTGACAGCGACGCCTGAAGAAATAATTTCTGTTTTGTGAGGCTGCGGCGGCATTACTGATGATGGCTCGTGGAAATGTTACAAGCCAAAGAGTAGTTTTTCCCTCTTTTTCGCTCTCCCGCTCCTCAGCCATGATAGCTCCAACAAGTATTTCATTACTTCAACCAACCCCGCACCCCATCCGAGTACTACAACTACCTCCCTCACAATTACGCTAGTTTTTTCCACTGCCTGTCCTTTGCTGTTGTGTTTGTGTTCCCTCCCACAGCGGCTCTGAGTGCGCGGGGTTGGCAGAGAGGAAGGTCAGGATTTTTACAACTGCGGCCCCCTGATGCTGACAGGCCAGAGCTGGCACGGGGACACACTTTGTTTGGCTTTCCCACGTTTACACACATCCACGGTGCTCTGTCTTCATCACACCACTCCCACGTTTAATCAGCACATTTGCAGAATGACTGGAAATGGTCGAGGTTTGTTGGAGAAATTGTCGGTTCGTATTCGCAACATGTACGAGATTTCCATAGGGCGGTTGAAGTCGTAACAATCGGTGTGTCCAAATATTGTGTCATATAAAAAAACACACTGATATTTCTGTTATGAGGATAAGGGCTGCAAAAGGTATAAGATCTTAATGCAATTGTTGTCTGATTGACATCACGATACATGTTCTAAGAGTGAGCGCACATAAATCAAACAACTTGTGGGTGTTAAATAAAAATAAAAATAATAATACAAATACATTAGCAAGCTTTAACTATAAATATAACCAATTGTGTCTGCAAAAAGAATACATCACAAAAATATAAACCACTTAAATTAAGTTTGACAATATTTTTTATTGTCGTAAAACAGGAAGTTGGAACAAGCAAACATTTGAATTTTCTTGGTGCAATTGCAAATATAATCAATATGTTTTCCTTCATTCAAGCTGTTTCGATTATTTCGTGAGCAGCTTTTTTTTTTGCAATGGACATACATTTCCTAATTGCAAACACAAAAACTGCCATTCCGATTGTGATGAATCATATAGCCCTATTTATTATCAAAATGACTTAATAACTAAACTAAAGATTTTCAAATAAGAAGTGAGCTTGTGTGTGTGAATGCCTAGGGGCTGAGTACATCCCCATATCGCTCCCTTCATCAAGCATGGATCCTAATCAGGGCTGCGGAGACGAAGAAGACGCTCAGTCATTAAACAAATTAACTGTGCCACTCCACGCTCCCCTTTGACACCCGCGAGAGAGCCGCCGTGACCCGCATGCAGAGCGCAGAGTCTGAGTGCCTTTAGAACCGTGTAAACACAGCCATTTACCGTTACCATAGAACCATATTGCAACCACAAATACTGTTACCCTAGACCAGGCATGTCCAAACTATGGCTCGCGGGCCAATTGTATTGTTATGTGGCCCTCTGTCTTACTAACACAAAGTACTGTTGAAATCGTAAACATAAGTTCAGGGTCATCCAGCCAACTTCAACTTCAACCTCATCATTTGTCTTCATCCAAATACGGCATTTAAAACTCAGAACCAGTGAAAGCAGTTTTAAGATCTGTGCTGTCGGCCCCTGGACAATTATAGGGACCTAAAGTGCCCATCTTACTAAAGGTTTGGACGCCCGTGCCTTAGAACCATACAAACACAACCTCATACTCCTACCTTAGAACTAGTTTATGATCACTAGGTTGACAGGACGAAACACAAAATCAGAACTAGGATAGTAGCTTCTCTTGTCAGAAGAGTCCAAAAACAATGTTTCCATAGGGTACTTATATTATAGCAATAATTAATCAAGTTATTCAAATGACTCAGTTACAAAAAATACTTTGATTAAAATTATGCTGCTTCAATTAATCCGGTAATGTAATTCATTTAACTACTTTAAAATCAAGCTCACAAAGCACTTGTTTCACACATAAATGTTTCTGCATTGTACCAACACAGCTTTGAAGGCAACAGTAGGATTAAGTATGTATCTACTTAGAATAATATTAGGCTTGTCTTAATTTAAATAAGAATTTATCCAAAAATACAGTATATAGTAAATATGCAGATAATAATGTAAACATGTTAAATAAATGGCTTGATTAAATTGATAAAATACAAATTAGTTGATAGTACTAGATGTTTTGTTTATTTAGTATCTATGTTCTTGAGTGCATATATAATTTCCACTGTTTGTACTGCGTATTCCAAAACTGACATTTCCCCACTGCGGGACAAATAACACTTCTCTTAAGTACTTTTTATTCCAAAATCACCCGTACTTCTTTTCCCAAAGCAAGGTAAGAAAAGCGTGTCCTTAACAGGTCTCACCACACATACAAGCAGGTACAAACACATACAAACACACAGAGGAGGCCATCGCTGATTCATGGAGAGTTTTAGCGGATGTGTGCGGCTCGCTGCCATTCATCAGAAGAAAGCAGGAGCAGTGATGAACAGTGAGAGAGCTCTGCGTCGGCTTGGATCACTGACACAAACAATCAAAGCTGACACAGTCTCCGTATAGCACCTGCCACTCTAGCAACACAAATAGATCAATATAGGAGAGAGAAGAGCGAGGGAGGGCGCATTCAGTGTTTAAAACTCATATCCGTGCACTCGCATCATCTTCCTGGGCCCCTGTGATGTAAAAAGTGCATGCCTAATACATATCAATCACCCTGACAGAGGAAATGCTTATTTGAGGAGCAAACGTGAGGCAAGGTGCACTGTGTCAGCAGAATGTCCCCTGTCACAACTCGCCATTTAAATTTGGCGTTGCTGCCGAGACAAATGTCCTTATAAGGAAAATCCCTTACATTGCTATTTGTAGGATTTTAACTCGTGCTTTAATTCGCCATTACTTCAGAGAGGAAGTACCTGCAAGTGTGGAAACGCATTAGAGAGAAAGTAAGAAATGAACAGAAGGGTCTGGGGATCTCTCCAACAGACACAATTAAATATTCATGCTTCTCCTCCTAGGACACAACACATACAGATCACTATCATGGCAACAGCACACCACCATTTTGTTCGCATTTGGCTCAGGATCAATGTGGAAATATCACGTTTCATGGAGAAGGAGAGTGAATGCAACACTTGAAATGCACAATGTTTTTTTTTCCGCTAAAACATACTCAAATGTGTCTCTGGGCTACCCGCCACCGGACAATAGACTAGCGCTCGTGTTAGTGAATCATTCCAAAATTCATTACGAGCTCTCAGTCTGCTCTTGACACGTGCTGGAGGAAAAACCAAGAGAAGAATAGCAGTAATGTACTCTGGATGACCTCCACTTTCTAAAGAGAGGAGAACCAGTTTTTTTTTTTTTTTTTTTGCTTTTCACTCCCCATCAAAGAGGACTAAAAGGAGGGACAGCGTTCTCCTGCTCGGCATCATTAATCATAGCTTTTCTGGGAGCAAGCGCATATTAATTTCTGTCATCCCAAACATCATTGGGTATTGTTATGCCACAGCTTAGTGCTCATTCACCAGCAGACGCAGGCCGTTCCTCTTGGTTTTTGAGGGAAGACAGGAGCGGTGTGGCTGCGTTTCAGGCCTTTCTCCCTGGGGCTCTGACACCAATTAAGCCGTTTCACTGAGAGAGACAAAAACAAAGTCCAATGGTTCACTGTAACATGAGACAGCACCTCACCGTTGGCCCCTCGCCATCTTTCCTTGACTCCTAAAACAAACTACATCAACTTATAAAATATCACTTATGCTTAGTGAAGGAAGGTTCTGACCTCATCCAGCAGACAGGTATGTGGAAAGTCATTTATTCAAGTTCTACGGGAAAAAGTGCTTTACATGTGGAGAAAGAATTGATGTGAAATTCTGATGAAATATCACATCTCAAGCACATCTTCGTATACTCTCTGTAAACAATATATCCACCTCCTCGACTACAATTAAAATAAAAAATGCATACAAGGACGGCATCCATAAAAAATGTATCTCACCATAACAGATCAAGAAAAGTGCTCAGTGTGCGGTTCCCTGGTTGACTTCTGGCTCAGCGGCAGAGAGAGAAGCTTGTCTTAGGGCAAAAGCAGAATAATGCAAGGTTTGTTATGAATTAAATATTAGAAATCTTAACACAGCAGCAGCCAATAAGAATTATTTGCCTTATTAAAGCAGCAGAAGACGCTGATTAAAATTTCATTGCATTGCAGTCTTTCTCCCATTTCTGCCTTCAATATATCATTGTAATGTATGAAACATGTGGAACAATGGCATATGGAACAATGGGGGAGTGGGACTTCATTTTCAAGGCTTGTAAATGAGGAAGAAACAGCATATTTTCATGCGCTCTGTTTTAGGCGACAATTCTTATGGTACAGCTATTTTAGAGTCAAAAGGTCTATGTAAATGAGTCTATTAACTATGCACTATATTCACTGCTGATCATGTCCTCGACAAAAGAGGGAAAATCACCTGTAGGAGTGAATATGATTTATTTAAGGCATACCAGAGACAAACAAAATACTTGTATGCGTCTTTCCAGCAGCCCCTAACTGTAGGTCAGTTATCAGTCTGCATGTAATGTGTACAGAGTAAATGAACATGCTGTCTATTGTCCCATGAGAAAAAGTCTTCCCTGAAACACTAGACCTAATGAAATAGGGACCTATAAATAGCAGCGTCATTACTGGGAGAGGGGACTTGCTTTTGCACCAGTCTTTCACTCTCAACCCTTTTTACACTAATAACAGCAGCCTCTATGGCTTTACATATACTCTGAAACAGTAATGAACGCGGTGACACCGGAGACTTGATCGGAGAGGGGAAAATAAATAAACGCCTGCATGTCATGCCCAGTGCTTAATTAAAGTGTGCGGTAATAAAAAATAATACATCCTTAATTTGATCTTTCCTTAATAAGGGCGTAAAGTTGAATGCATTATTTCTTGTATCAGTTTTTATTCTTGCACTTTTTTTACTTCAAAGAATTAAAAAAAACTCGGCTCTGCCATATATTAATATTTCATAAGCCTATTCGTTTCAACCTGTGATCAAACGTAAAAGGCAAATTCAATAATATTAGATTAAGTACCAATATAAAAGTAAAACACTAAAATATGATCGAAAAACGGCTTGTTGTCCACACTTTTTTACTCAGCTTCTTTCTAAACAAGCAGACAGCAGCCCCCTGCTCCTTGTGCTGCGCAGTCATTTCAATCAATCCTTCCCTTTTGCATCCCAAGCAGGCTTTTGCTGGCTGCCACTGCCTGGAGATAACTATTTCACCACCTCTGTCATGCCTAATTAACAACTCAGATGTACAATTCAGAAATTTTGCAATTAACCTACTAAAATATTGTTGGAGGATGCTAATTGTTATGCCAGTTGCCATAAAACCTCATTTGCATAACGTATGTGCAAAAAACAATTATGAGCTGTTGATCGCGCAGGAGCCGGGTGGAAATAGCTCGGAGCGGGGCAGAGGGAGAGCAGATGAAGGGGATGTCAGCCTGTGCCGGGACACATGGGCAATTTGAGGAGCAGCAGCGACGCTCAAGTATCTATCTCCAATAGCAAAGCATTGGGTTGATTCTTTGTGCGCGTCTTTGTCTGGCTCTGTCCCGGCTTTTCATGTGGGCTGATGGGTATTGGGGAAGTGCTCAGAGATAAAAGGCACATGGTCCCTGGTCCCTCTCCGAGCTTTTAGAGGAGGAAGCGGAGCCAGAGCGACAGTCAGGACCCCAGCTGTGTGCGCGCCATTCGCTCCACAACGCTATCTAGTCAGCGCAGCCGCATCACTGGGGTCTCGCAGACAAAAAAGCGAGCAAAGTCAATTGTTTCTGCCGCTCAATGGCTTTGTGTTCCCCCAGCTTGCTACTGTAGCTTTACATAAATGCGGCACCAATATAGACGCATGCTTGTAGCTTTACAGGCAAAAATGAATAGCAATTTGATTCATTTACTTCTATTTAGTCATTAGTAGTCCGAAGACTCATTAAGAATGTCAGGGAATATTGAAATGAATACTCCCAGAAGATTTCAGAAATGCTTACCTACTCAGACTTAACTCTATTTACAGCAGGTAATGCTTTTAGTCAGCCTTGCATGTGGTTAATTACAGCCAATCCAACATTGTATTTAGTTACCGCACTGTCCTCGCTCAATATTAAGACAGCATTCTTTTTTTTCACATGTCCCTCCTAAAAAGTATTATAAACAGAGTGCCAAAATGAGTGCTTTGGGGATATAAGAGGAGTTTTCCCATAATCTACTTCTTCAAACAGTTGGAGTGGCGCTGACACGTCTCTACCTCTGCAGACATCCCCCCGCTTGTGAACCTGCCCAGTCAAAGGTCATGAAAACAACAAGTCAATACGCAGCCAAAAGGAGCGCCACGCAGCTGGGAGAGCAGCGGAGACGCGCTGAGCCTCTCCGTAGCACTGCGTGATTTAGCCTGTAATAGTTTTCTGTAATCTCTTTCTATTGATTAAAGCTCACATCAAAGAGGGGTCTTGCCACTGAACCTCTCTTTTCCTGGTCAGAAATACCATATGGAGGTAATCTTTCACCTTTGTTATTCTTGCTGCTCCCACTGCTGCTGCTGCTCTTCCACAGACAAGAAGGGAGTAACCAGCAGGAGAAGACAAACTCAGCACACAGGGCAAAGAGAGCTGCAGAACTCATCTGAATCGCACACCATTTCAACTCAATGCATCCATTGTCCCCACACAGGCTTTCACAAGCAGAAAGGTATAGGACTGCACCTACTTTTCTAATAGAAAAAAATATGTTTTTAAAAATTCACACAAGGACAAAGAACAGCACTTGTCAACCAAATCTTACATTTTGCTTATTAAAATGCAAGAAAATTTGGGGTTGAAAAAAAACTCCTGCTAAAAACACTCAATTTAGTGACAGGCAAATGACTTCATGCTGCCACTTAATCTCATTTCTTGCATAATGCTCTCTAATTAGCATATCAAAGTGAATTAATACTTCTAGGGCATTAGCAATGCAGAAATATGCTGGGGCTTCACAATAGCAGTCACAAGAGTGCCAGAAACTTCTTAACAGCTTCAAAAAGTCCTCCAAATGTTAATAACACTACACCCTCGACAACAGAGAAAAGCTATGGAGCTTTCTCAACATCGTCAAAATGGTGTAAGGCTTTGAACATATGGATGTCTTTTCATCTGCACACAATGATAACATGATACATGTGCCCGGTAATTACAGGCATGATTCTTGGACCGTGTTCAAATTTATTATTAAAAGCAATTTGGTAAAAATGGGTGGATCCCAAAGAAGAAAAACAAGTGATCCCAGTGTGTGGAAGACATGAAAAGGGACAATAAAAGGTTGAAAGATGCGTCCAGGAATGATGCTACGCGGAGGCAGTGAAAGGCTGGCTGTGTGCTGGGGAAAGCGCGGTCAACAAGGCCACCGGACCAGCTGAGCCCTGTCAGCGGCTAAGAGGGGGAGGCAGTGACTCTCAAGTACAGGTTAACCACGCACGCACACACGCACACACTTACACACACACTTACACACACACACACGCACAAAAACAACTTCAGACTTATCTCCAACACACACCTTTGCACCGCACCACAATTACAAGAGGGTTCTCAACACCAGGCCAAACAGCATCTCCACTTAAGTTTTACAAACACACTTTAGCCACTGAGTTGAAAAGGATGAAAATACTAATTCTTAATTGTCATAATGAGTTGTTAGAATCATTATAAGAAGGCAACATCTCTTTTTGATTGTTTGAATTGTATGAGTATATTGTATAAAGCGTATGAGGAATACAAGTTTAGTTAAAATACAAAAAAATATTGTTTGCATTTTGTTGTAAAAATATACATTTTGTTGAAGAAAAAAAACTGAATTCACTGAATGAATAGGCAAAAATCTACACAAAAAATGCTATTGACAACCAGTGTGTGTGTTTTAATAATTATTCTCAAAAACAAATAATTGCCTGTGTGAGTTTGGACACATTTTCTTCTGGTGAAAAATTGAATTTGATGCCCACTTTTCTGCGCACCTGAATAATGTAATAATGTTTACTTGTTGCATGATTGTGTGAGCTCTCAGTCACACAGACAGTGGGGCAGACCACGCTGCACCTGTGCGTAACTGTGCGTTAGGGAAGTTCATAAACTTTTATGGTCTCCTTTAAAACCTTTACTCATAAAACGCACAAAAGGTCACAAATCTGACGGACCAGCGTCCTCCCCATGATGCTCTGCTGTTGCCAGGTGTACACAATTAACATGTGTTTTTAACAGAGTTCCATTAAATATATTTATATATATTGTTTTAAGTATTATGCCCATCAAAAATGCTTAACAATTGTAATATATATCAAACATCAATTAATATTATTTTATCTTTAACCATGAAAAGTGATTGCATGTGCAATCTCTTAGATTAAAATGATACAAATATATTATTTCATACTAAAATATGTTTTATACATATTTAATTTATAATATAAATATGGTAAATGCAGAACTGTTTTTTTGCACTATAAGAATTTGTACACGTCTTTTGAACTGTCCACAAAAAGGATTCAGATCCGACCAATAAATATCATGAAATCATAAAATAAAAGCTATTTCTTTCAACAACATAATTAGAAATATATTCTTAACAAAATGAACTCTGCCACTACATTTTATTTTACATTAACAATAACTACCGCTATCATATTTATGACTTGTGTGATTTACAACACTTTCTATCTTGGATTTTACAGTGATGGAAAAGATGTAACACAACACAATGTGGCGTGTTAAAAACAGTTGATTGATTGGTTTGGGCAGAGGTCCCCTTGTAACCCCTGATGACTGCTGCCAGTGCAGAACTCACACCATATCTATGTTTTCACGTATAGCTACAGGAGATGTTTACATTGAAGAGTCTTACCTGTTTTTTCTTTGATTTCACAGAGAACGCTGAAGAGTGCTGGTTTCATTCTGTGACAGTTCAGTCCATGTTTCCTGTTTCAGTATAAGACAAAATCAAATAGTGAAATAAGTTCACTGCTAAAGTACATTACACAGATACTAAAGCTGTTATTGTTTTTGAATTGTTCAGATAAATAACCACATTACTGACTATAGGCTATATATTTCTCCATAGTTTGTGTTTGAATAAAACTTGTGCACGCACACTTTTAACAGTGCAAGATAATAACAAATAATCCACAAAGTGACAAGTTGGTGTGAGGTATCACTACGTAAACGCATTAGTAGCACATTAACAGCCTATATGGCGCACGGGGGAGTTAAGTTAAGCGTCCCTATAAACGGTGCCAACTTAGAAAACATAGAAATCAACCAACTTTGCTTGCGCCTCGTCCAGGCTCTGGTCGGTTATCGTCATGATCTGATGGAGGATGTCACCGATGTCTTGTTTTCTGCCGTCGCTGTCCGTCCCATCGTGTCCATGTGGAGGCAAAGCCATGCCACCTTGTACCGAGTGGCCAGCGAGACTCACGCCGCCGATCGACTGCATGATGCGGGCTTGATCGTCCATATTAGCCGCTAAAGAGTCTGTGCACTGAGCCACACAAATTGAAAAACTCATATACGAAACGGGCTACAACAACATACGCAGACTGGGATGGAGAGGCGAGGGGATGGATGCTGGAGAGCGACTTGAAAATGTAGATTTTGTCCAAGTTGAATTTTACGCACGGTCCAAAGTGCCAAAACGAGTGGTTGTATTTGAGGAAAAATGCATAAATGCTTCTCGATTAAAAGTAAAGTGTCAAAGCTGGATGAGGTGGGTGTCCATCGTATCGTATCCCGGTGCCAATCTGTCTTTTCGCTGCGCGTTGACGGCTGATATAGACACAAACGCTCCTTGATGATCTCTCATTTATTCACGCTCTTCGTTTGCACGGGATTCCCTCCGTATTCTCCTCCTTCATGTAAAAAAAAAAAATCCAAAATCCTCGTGGTTTTAGCAGCGGCAAGCGAAATATCCACTGTGCAAATAAGTACAAATAGTCTAAGCAGGTGTTCAACTCTAAGAATCCTGCAAAATCTAGAAAAAAATACGTGCTCAGCTTTGCACGAATAGCTTTAAAAATAAAAGACAAAATAGAAACTTTGATAAATTCTTACAAAAAATCACTGGCGACAAGAAATTAATAATTAGGCTGCGGTGCAGAGCAAAGGCGACGCGCAGGAAAAATCTCTCGCCCTGCTCAAATTTATGAGCTGCAGCCTGAGCCTTGTGTGTGTTTTATGTTGTTTGATGGCAGCGCTAGTGAGCGATTGACAGTGTGCCAATGCCACTCACTCAGTCACTGCAGACGTGTCAGAGCCAGGGAACAGGGCTTGGGAGAAAATACGAAAAAAAAAAAATACAATAAATAAATAAAAAATACAAATTGTGAGGATGCACGCTCCGCCCTGTAGAGGAGGGGTCTATATTCTTGTCACTTCTCGCCTGAACACCAAAAAACCAAATGTTAAGAGCAAGTAGTTGGCTGGTGATTAGAATGATGTCCCTCTCGCGCTCCTTTTCTTTCCTCTCGCAGGCGCGTCTCCGTGTCTCCGCGCGTGCACTTGCAGCTTAGTTCAAACCACTAATAAAGATGTATCCTGCTACAACACAGGCAAATACATAATGAGACTTTTACACAGTTTGATGTGCAGCTGCATAGTCCATCGTGCGCCTCTCTTCAAAACGGCCAACTCGAAGACATGTTTATATTATTCCTAACTCCAGCTCCTCCACCAATCACAGTGCGCAGTGATGCAGACTGACGACACCAGCGGCCTATCAGAGCTGGCGCGTGGGGCTGCGGCCCGCCTTCTCTATCCTCCATCTTCACGAGCTCCGCACAAAAAGAAGCCAACTTCTCATTGGCCGTTGCCCCGAGTGACACGCACAGAGCACGCAGGCGGCGCTGCTGCGCGCTCCTCCGCAGTTGCTATGGTAGCAGACTCGTTGTTGAGCTGGATGCAGGATGAGGGACTGAAGTTTGTGTTGTTCAGAGCGCACACAGCAGCTACAACAGATTTTAATCATGAATGCATTATCTTCACTTACATGCAAGGGGGTTCAATACAGGGATTATATTTAAAGTATTGTCTACTTTGTTTCTAATTTTGTGTGTAATTCTGTTTTTGATTTTCAGTGACAATGTTGTTTGTGCACTAAGATTTTATCTGAGGGTATAAGCTGCAAACCACATGTTAAAATGTGACATATATGGCTGTAGAATACTTGCTACCTGCAGGTGTGGGTAGTGAGCAGTCCAATCTTTCCCACTGTACTGTTTGCAAGATGGAGTGTGAACTATAGACTTCATTAGGAGCTGTATCTTAAATCACACTGCTGTTTATCAGTGCCATTTAGGTGCTATCTGTTATAATTAAAACTCTTGAGATAGTAGACATTATCTCTCGGGGGACTCGTTTGGCTTAGGAAGTCATTAGGTCACATGCGTTAGGGATTATAACACGTACCTAATGTAAAAGTGGACATCAATGCAGTGTCTTCTAGTATTGCCTAATGAGTTCATCGGTAACTACCCTTATTATCATATACAGGGGCAAATATGCAAATTATTTGAATGACTGCACAAAAAATATTGCATTTTTAATTTAATAATGTTGATTAGGATTCAAGAAGTACTAATGATACTTTAATAGTATTAGATTTCATAATATGTATTTAGTATTAATTCCATAAAAGCTAAATGAAACAACATAAATTGATAAAAGTGTAAAACCTTTCCTGCCGAAATCTTAAAAGCTGTCTTTTGTTTGCATGTCTGGGTGCTGTATATTATGTTTAAAAAAATTTAATAAATTGATTGGCCATTTTTTGCATGTATAGTATTCGAACAGGGACAAGTAATGTTATATTGACTAAGAAAGGAAAGATGTCTTGTGTTTACACTGCTAATATCCACCTTTAAATTCATATTGGCTGTAACAAGTTAATGATTCATCGTCACTAATCAAATAATTAAATAGTTGTCAACTAATTTAGTAATTCATTGTTTTTTGAACCATCATCTTAAATATGCAGAGAAGATATTTTATGGCTCAGCTACTTCTAAAATGTCAAAATATAACAGTTTTGTACAGGTTTTGATTGATCTATATTTTGGGAACCAATCCATGAATCAAAATAATAATTGACCGAATTTCAAAACAGTTGTTAATAATAGCACTATTTCAAACATTTCCGTTTCTTTTTTCTCTAAATGTTTGCCCATGTGCCCCAACCAGTTATGCCTGATTGCAAGACACTTATAACGTGGAAGGCCTATTGATTGTAACTTGGCCGCCTGACAGTGCGAGCTCGGCCTGGTCGTTGGTGGGCTACATGGCTGCACTCGTTCCTCTGACCTTGAAGTATAGGAGCGACGCTGTTGTGAGTTCCGTGAATGGAAGTCCCAGCACTACTGCATTTATCATGGAAATACTGAGCTGTCAAGTCTCACTGCACAGCTGTCAAAAGGGGCTCAAAAGGTGGCGCGCGGGCTCCTCTCCTCTGTTTCACTGCATGATTCTTCATTGTGTGGCATGGCGGGCCCGTTCACTGTTGTTTTCACTCATGTGTCAACATAATTCATTTCCATACGCCACATCTGCTTATGCGCCTCGCCTGAAGTTTATACAACGAGAAAGAAGAAAAGATGTTACAGTGAGATACTTAATTTTATATAGTTCCGGTAAAAAGGTTGCATCACGTTGTAGAGTTTGATGTTAGTCATTCATTCAGAAAGAGAGCACAGGGACATCTAACTCACAGGCGGAATTTACAGTTTGTGGGGGAAATTTTTTTAACAAATCAGCCCACCCCAGGTTTTGTTTCTGTTATTAGAAAACATTTATCTTTTGCCCAGTGATGATGAGAGACGAGCAAGAGAGGCCAACAATAGTACTGTTTTGAGGGCTATGGGAACTACAAATTTAGTTAGTTAATTACTTTGTGGATTGAATGTTATGTGCCCTAGCTTTAAGGATTTGCCTCACAATAAATAAAAAAAATATAAACCTGTAATACCCACAAAAAGAAACAGTCGCAGAAGAGGGTTACTAAATACAGATTGTCATGTCACATCCAGAGTGACCATTTCAGACCTGCAATGTGTCCACTCATTCATTTAAATGGGATTTTACCTCGTTTCTCCACAAGTCTGGATGGGTTTTCTCCGTGCGCTCCGGTTTCCCCGACCACCCAAACATGCAGCAGTAGGAATCTGGGGAGTAGTGTTGGGAATAATTAAAACAGAAGTTGTTTTTGAGTCTATGTGGCCTCTGCTGTAAGATGCTGCTTAATTACACAGTTAACACTAATTGGTTAAGACAAACAGATTGACATTACAACAGACCAAACAGAAGCGGGAGGCGGCGGCCAAATTACGATGTTCTTTAGTGGGCCTTACATACAAATCTCACAGCCTTTTTTGTAAGATCTTTAATGCTTGTGGCTGGGTATCTTTCAGCCTATCGATATGATACGTATCGTGCATGGCATGATACAATAAATATTTAGTATCATGGGACTTTTAAATAGATATGATATATTTCTAAATGATTCGATACGATTCAGTAACAAAAATCATGTATTTTGGCCCGTTATCTGTCCCATTTAAACAAAAGATACATCAATATTGGTGGATTTATATTTCATGTATTGAAGATTAGTTGTTATTACAATATCATTATGGAAAACATAGGATTAATACCAAATAAAAAACAATCTATCTAATTTACAAATGCCAATATTTAACTAAAATCAATACAAACATTTTAGAACACCCAGAGTAATGTACTTACCTCTTATATTTAGATTTTGTCTCACTTAAATATTCCATTGAAATTCTTTTCACAGTTTTTTGCACTTCTGCTTCTTCATCTCTCGTGGCTGCTGTTTGTCTGAGGGATGATGTCACCTGTAAACTGTGCTGATAAACTGTGGGATTGCAGAATATTGTGACATCACTTGAACCCAACTTGACAGGAACACAATGCACTCAAATAAATGGCTAAATGTTGCTCATAATGTGACAAGTTATTTCCATGTGCGTTGTTCATTAGGATAAATCAAACGACAATATTTTTACAAATGAGCCAAGCAAGGCATAAGAATAAGCAGCTAGGAGCGAGGAGGCGACACTCTGTCATCATGCCTCTCGTTGTAACATCTGAAAAGACCCACAGGTGCTGTAGAAAGTGACTGTGTTGTCATATTTCATTTAGGCATCCTTCTGCAAAGCTGTAATTGCCTAATTAGCTTGTTAATTAGCAGATTAGCATTTACTGATAGAGTGGCTTGCTCTGTTGTGATGAGAGTAATACAGATTAAGTGAGAAGTTATGGGTGCATGATTCCACAATTTCTCTGTCCACAATGGGGTCACAAATCATTAAAAGATTTGTGAAATGGCTGCGTGTTTGTGATTCAGAGTGAGAAGCTTGTATTTGGAGTCTTGATAGTAAGCAACATGAAATGTGATATGTTTTTGGCAGTTGTTTTGGTTCAGTAATATATTTAGTTTGTCCCTACAGAAAGGATCTAGCTTCAGTAACACATGGTAAAGAAATCAGACAACTACATGCTGTCATCTTTTACATACGGAGAGCTGAGACCTTTCCTTTTCTGATTTAAAGATGCCAAAAAGTACATGCATGTGGAAACCAATGACAGAACCAAACTTTTTTTTAAGAGATAGGAACTTATAGAAACTCTCATTTACCCGGTTGTTTTTATTGATTTGTATACGCTTTTATTATCCAATCACATACAATAATTGTTTTGTTTTTGTTTTTTGCAATGCATCTGAAATACATCTCCTTTTGAGAAATCCCAAACCCTTGTGTTAAGCTCAGCGGACTACAAGGATCTGGTGAGAGTCAGCCTATAAATGTGCTGCATACTGTAGATCATAACTATTATATCAGATGTCAAACACTTCTTTCGCTATATGAACAACATCATAATTTAACCTTTATGTTGTTAATATTTGTTTTTGCAGATTTTGCAAAATCAGTGATGCACTGCCTGGAGTTGTGCTGCAAAGTGACAGAACTCCTGTCCCCTGGAGCTGGGGCAACCTGGAGGAAATGACCAAGCCAAGACATTACTAACCCAATTATCTGCCGTCGTTTATTCTGTTTGGATAATTTATTCTTATTTATTTCGACTATATGTACATTTTGTCTTCATTATGAGAGAAGCGTGGTAAGGTAGTGTGAATATTTGTTCCTTCTGCTGCTGCTTTGTTGCGTTAATTAAATTTGCTTTGAAACATTCCTGCAGATGTGGACAAACCTCAGGGTCAAAAGCCACAAAGACAAGATTTTAATTGTATTATTTATATACTCTTCATCATTCCTTGGTCAATAATAATACACAATAAACAATACACTAACGTCCTAGATATACTTACATCTCTGATTGGCTAAACAAGGTAACACAAGTGAACAAAGTGTAATGTGCACATTTAATATGCACTATTTATAATTAATAATAGTTGGTAATAATGGGCTTTAGCAATCACTGTATATGTGTGGACCTTGTTTCACATCAACACCCCAAAGTTGTTTTTCATTGCTGTTAGTGGGTCAGAGCCAAAAAGTGGGTCGTCGTAGAACGAGTATGTATACTGAATATTGATTACATTTGAGCAAACTTGAATTTAATCTGGATCTGATTTATAATTTCAACGGAGTGAATGTAATATGGAGAAAAGGAAATACAATCAGATATGTTCAATTATCAAATCAGTTATTGTCATTGTCAAGGTGGAAGCCCCCTCCTTTGCTGTCTCTCTGGCAGTAGAGGCGATGACTTTTGTGGACCTGGAACAGTCCACAGTGATGTTTATGGTGCTACATTTTTGGTACAGAGGTTATTATTTTATTTCAGTTTCTCCCCTGGACCTGTGTGTGTGTGTGTGTGTGTGTTTAATGTTTGATATAAAAAACAAAATGACAAAAAATACAAATAATTCTGGTCATTGAATCAAACTACGAAATAACATTTGTAAACTCTATTCTTTCACACACTAATAAAACGCAGGTCATAGAAAAATAATCCTAACATTTAATCAACCTGCACTGTTACTTTAACCGCTTCGACGGGACAGTGCTGAGTCCTCAGTGGTCATTCTGCACAGCTCATCAGGCAGTTTCTTTAAAAGGTCAACCTCTTGATAAAGTTGTAATCCCAGCAGCTCCAAAGTATCATATCTGGCAAATCCGTATCTTTAGGAAGTCAAGACAGATGTGAAGGATCAGTCTACGGCAGTAATCAGGAGGGGAAGGTGAGAGGTACACAGCCACAGCGCTCGCCAACATCAATCACACTATACTTGTCCTCCCTCAGCTCGCCTCGTTACTGTCTCCACTGAATGCACTTCTCTCTTTGCTTAAAATTATTACACAGGCCATAAACCCAGAGAGGTGAGCGTCCTGTTAATGTGGGTACATGTAGTGGTTGCAGTAACCTTTAAGATCGGACAGCCCAGTGGTGGCTCGGACACGCGCCATATATTCTGCTCGATGAGAAGCACCGATTGACTAGACGAGGTTTAAGGCCTTATGTTTTAATTGTCACAAGCTCAAATTGATTCCTAAAAGAAGCTGCGTGCATTTAGTGGAGTGTAAGATATGTACTGGTTAAATATAGGTTTAGTGGGAAATAGTGTATATTCATGTCCTTTCTATGCATTTATAACTCAGAAAGAAGAGGAAAATGTTTAACCTAAAACCAATAATTGTGCGAGTATTGAATTGAAAATGCTTAATTTTCACATTATCATGTTTTGTACAAAATATACAAACCAATTTTAACTGAGATATTGAGAAATGCCCCCTCATTCACTGTAGCGTTGTTTATGTACGGCCAGACTTTGTGTATTTGGATCTGTCCACGGCTGATTTTTGGACAGATATTCATATTTCATTTTAATTTCTTTCCTTAGCCTGTGTGTGTTTTTGTGTTTATTGGGAAAAAATGTTTATTCTTACTAAATATAGTATTTACAAAATAACCCTAGAAAAAAATGTTATTAAAAAAAGTTGCCATCTTCATCAATTATTTTAATTATGTATTTGTGAAACTTTTCTTTCTCCTTTACAGATCAATTTGCTTGGTAATGAAGAGAAAATCTCTGAAGAGGTCAGGGTGTAGCATGTCTAAATCACTGCGGCCAGACTGCCCTCAACTCAGCTGGAGTATTGACATTATGCCAGCTATGACACCATAACTCAGCCCACTGCGATGGTCATTTGATAAATGGTATCATAAATTGTTGACAAAACAATTTGTGATGTATTATGTTACCGATGGGTTGTACTGCTTATCAAATCAAGTAATCTGGCAGGGTTCTCCATTCATCAGCATAATGCAGGCACTCGCTCGGAGATAGTGATGACTTTGTTGCTTTGTCGACATCCATTTCGAGTGTAGCGTCTCTGGAAGCCTGCTCATGTTGTGGTTTCATTATTTTGAAGAGGCTCTTATAAAGACTATCTCCCTCCTTCAATGAGTGTGTCCAACAAGAGACTGTGAATCTGCACCCAAACAGAGCCTTACCAGAGATATCACTTCACACGTCAATGGATGTAGCCATGGGATTGCTGCCAATATAAAGTTTATATATAACGTTTAAGCCCTACACTTTATGGGCAAGCCTACAAAATAGCATGTATAAAACTAAGTCCTTAGTTTGAATTCCGGTTTGCACAAGGCCTTCCTTGGTGGAGTTTGCATGTTCTTCCTGTGTCTGCATAGGTTTCCTCTAACACTAAAAACATGTTTGGATATTCTTAAGACACTTCACCCATATTACCTGTATGAGTCTAATGTGTGCATGAATAATTGATGGTGGTCGGCGGGCCGTTAGCACATACTCAACGCCTTACTAGGCAGGGCAGCTCTGGCTAAAGTAGTTCTCCACCACCATGTATGGAGTGAATGTCGAATGTGAAGTAAAGCATCTTTGAGTCTCCACAAAGTGCTATATAAAACCAATATATTATCAGAATTTAATAAAAAAAAAACAACTGGAATCAACAAAAACATGAACAAAATTAAAACAACATTTGGTGCACTGGTACTAGTGTGTTTTATAATATAGAGCTTGAACAAAACAATCCCTATATTGTCTATTGCTCTCTATTGTACTGTTGTAACTACTCAATAGTAATTGCAGCTAATCAGCAGATATTAATTTTATTTCCCGAAACATCAAAGTCTGACATGTGAAGACACCACCCTCCAGCCATCACTTTAAATGTTTGTTGTTCACAGTAAGCCAGACATTTGTCATCCATTATTATAACTCTTACAAAGAGAGAGAAAAACAGAAAAATAATCCAATTGAACCACATAAGTCAACGCTAAGTTCATTAACGTTTGAGCAGTGACAAGCTGTGAGTGCTTTTGTCCAGCAGCCCCTATGTAGTCAATAATCAGCGCATTGTAATGAAGATGCGTGCGATTATTTTTAACTCTTAAGAAGTCTGTTCATTGTCAGATTTCTTCAAAGAGTGAGATGTCTGTCTGTGTCCTATTTGCCTTGTTTAAGTCTCTCATTTGAGTCCAAAACATGTCCATAGTGTGCGCTACAGCCAATCTCAACCTGAAATATTTGATCTTAAAAGCTATCTTGCTGTAGAAATCTCTTGCTCTTGATCAAGACATAGCTGTGTCTTTTCATCATGCGGCTCTTTGCTGGAAGTCGCCTGTCCATCCTCTGCGCTGACAGTGCCATTTCTGTTTGGTTGGCAGTGGGCGACCCCGCAGGCTTCAAAGACACATTGAAGTTTTGCAAATAATCTGTCAGAAAAATCACGGTGCCTATACAAGCAGATTTCCACCAGTGTACGGCGTGCTGTTGTTGACACCTGGGATAATGTTCCTTGGCAGGCTTTCTAACCAAACTCCTGCTTTCTTAGAGTAATAGTTATAATGCCATTTGCGGCGGAGAAGGGATTAGATGACCCGTTGGTTGGTGACATTTTGTATCAGCGCCGAGGAGAAGATGGGATTTATGAAATGGGTCATACACGTTCACAGGAGTCTTGCTTAAGCCGCAGTTAAAGCCACATGACCTTAACAGAGAGGAAAACATATCACTGGAAAATGCTAATCTGCTGCATTTGCCAGGCATTAATTCAGAGCA
This sequence comes from Knipowitschia caucasica, assembly GCA_964034765.1. Classification (NCBI taxonomy): domain Eukaryota; kingdom Metazoa; phylum Chordata; class Actinopteri; order Gobiiformes; family Gobiidae; genus Knipowitschia; species Knipowitschia caucasica. The sequence goes on from OZ035831.1 coordinate 34,345,378, forward strand.
TGGAGCTCACACATATCTCCTAAACAGATGATTTTCTTTTTGTGTAAAAACAGAAAGGAATTTTAAATGTCATGTAAACATTCAAATTAGAATTTACAAATGGTACAATAGATATACCATATATGTATACTAATACATATAAAACAAATATTACAAAGTACTTAGGGTTAGTGGAAAGCACTCCACCTTCTCCAAGAAGGTCCTGAGTTTGAACCCCGGTTAAATTCATGTATAACTGGAAAAGCACTCATGAACGGAGACCTCCGGCGTTCCATTCTTTTCTTTTTTTTTTAAACTGTGTTAGACAAAATGAGATTTTTTTCTCCAGAAAATCATATTGTTTGACGTGAACATCTTACATACTGTGAAGCATGGGGGTGGAAACATCATGCATTGGGGCTGTTTATAGTGAGATTTTGACTGAAAACCTCCTTCCATCAGCAAGGGTCTTTCAACATGACAATGATTGCAAACCTCAGCCCAGGCAACAAAGGAGTAGCTTTGTAAGAAGAATTTCAAGGTCCTGGAGTGGCCTAGGCAGTCTCCTGATTTGAACGCTATAGAACATCTTTAGAGGGAGTTGAAAGTCCAACGGCTCTAAAACATCAGTGCTCTAGAAGTGTGATTTTCTGTTCGGGTTTTTTCCCATTATGTCTCTCATATTTGAGGGATACCTATGATGAAAATTATAGGCATCTCGCAAATTTTTTAAGTGGGAAGACTTGCACAATTGGTAGCCCCACTGTACTTCCTGGTTCATGTCAGGAATCGAGCTGGAGTGTTTTGAATGTACTGCGACTCTTTTACAGCTCGTTTGGAGTGCCCAGTGTTCCCAGAGGTCTCCCCTCACAGTACAAACCGGGCCTTGTCCTGCTTAACTCCAGAGATCTGCATTTCCCATGCAAGTGCACCACATGTGAAATACACAAAGACCATTAGCGCAAGCATATTTCCTATGTATTTGTACTGAAAGCCTCGTCACTGCACGCACCTCGCGTGGCAGAAAAAATAAGATTAAGAGATCCTTTATGCGTCCCACAGAGGGGAGATTTCTGAGTAAAGTGGGAAAGAGAGTGATGCAACGAACAACCGACTCCCACCGATGTATGTCTGCAAAGGAGGAGTGCCTGGCAATCTGAAAAAAGCCTGGCCACCTCCTGTAGGCGAGGCACTGCAAAGCCTTATGCAAGCAAAAATATGCATACGTAGAGGATGTGAAGGGACGACGTGGGCCCGGCCTCCAGGGGACTTGCACCTGCAATTGATTACATGGGAACCGATGTGGACTGGACCCTGGTCAAAAGACCCCTGCTTCCTCAGAAGCCTGACACTGTATGCAGTGGAATCAAAACACTTTTCAAATCAGACACTTTTCTAACTGCGGATCTATAGTAGAAATCTGACATAAGGCCTGAAATGGAAATATTTTGGGAGATGCAGCTGGAGAAGAGTGTTTGGAGAGATAAAACAAACAGTTCAGTTCACTGTGCTGCGACACATCCTTCATTGTAGTTTAGGCATTAGCTTAAACCAGAACCAGTTTCCAATAGTAATTAACTTGAGTATATCGGTGGGCCATTATTCACAGTAAAGTAACCTTTTAATAGCTGAGCCTTTAACACCACTGCAGGTAATGACTTTAAAGAGTGCTTATTAAAAGAGAAATGGTAATGAGCTTTAATAAAGCAGAACAACTTTGAAATGAGGAGTGCGTTTCAATAGAAGCGGATGGAGGGATGAGACCTGTGATTCCATTAAGCTCACTAATGATTCTTTATCAGGCTCTTATGTGTACATGGACTTAACATTAACAGTGATTGAGGACGTGTTTCAGTAAAAGATGGGCCTTTTCATTGCCCTTTAAAAGATCAGATAAGAGAAAAAGAACTTTCGTAATTTGAATCTCAGAGAATTGATAACACAAGTGCTTCGACCTCCAAGTCAGCGAGTGAAGCACAAATCTCCTTCAGCACTTATGGACTGTAACAAAACGGCACATGTGTAATTATGAAACGAATCTGTCTCATTATGTGTGAAAATGAAGCAAGTGAAAAGGAGCAAGATGAAGTGATAAGACAGTTTGGATCATATTAGGCACGTATTATATTATATTTCTATAGTATTAGGAATCCTTACTCAAGCAGAACATTTTCTGAATAGTAAATCTCATGCATATTCGTTTCAACAATATTCTATTGTAGTTCAATGCTAAAAGACACCCATGTAATAAGACAAAGCATTAAAGAAAATCATGGACAGTGAATGGAAATAATTAAATCAATCTGTGGTGAGCAGCTGGAGAAGGACTCCAGCTGACAATAGCACCTGGGTGTGTGGCGCAGGCAGCCTGGGGCGGAGCGGATCGTGCCCACACACCCTTCCCCTCTGTGAGCCTACCGAACACCCACCCACCCCCTTTGACTACTACTGCCCTGGGCCCTGCTGGAGACCAGCCTGGGCCTGGTTCACCCCCAGCCCAAGCGGAGACATACAGACAGCATCGTCAGTCCCATTCTCAGAGCCTAATTATACGGATGATTTGTGAAACAGCGCGTTATATGCAATTAATCAGCGCAGCACAATAAAAGCCATCATCAGATAATATTCAGTCTGTTCAAAAGGATGAGGTAGACTGTGGGAGTGATGCATTTTTAAAAGTCAAGAGGAAAAGTTTTGAGAATTAACCGCTGTCATCTGCACCGACTCGCCATGGACACTGTACAAATGATGGCGTCTCACCATTAGAGACAACAACGTGCTCTGTGTTCGTACATCACTTTGCTTCTTTAAACAGAAGCCAGACATACATGAGGAAATGAATGAGTGCATGCAAACTTAAACAAATGCACTCCCTCTTCCATGTTTTCCTCATCTCAACATGTTTTAATTAGTCGTGAAAAATGACTTCATTTGGAAGATAAATAACACGAGCAGGGCATGTCTGTTTTTGCTTGGCAGGGCTAAAGATGGCTGCTGTTCTCTTTGCTCCCCGCACTCAGACAACTCGAAACAATTTGCATAGTTTATGAAGACAATGGGAGTAAAGAAAGAAGAAGAAAATTAGACTGGTGACTTTTGGAAATAACATTTAAATAGTGTACTAATAGTGCACATTACTGAGTCACAGTGCCATCAAAATCAAATAACTCTCATCATGGTGACTGAACATAACTATAAAAATAACTTACCAATGAATTTAACTTTGAAACTTTGTTTTCAAGCTTTTCACTATATTGTACAAACTAAATGCCACTTTATGCACCCGTCTGGATTGTTTATATATAATTGGGATGGGACCAATAAAATGCATATGACAAGCTTGATCTTGATACTTCAGCATGTATTATTCACACACCAGCAGTTCAGAAAATGTCATAATTACAGTTTATATGCTTCAATTTCAAACCACTTTAAAACCAATGTGTATCTCATTGCGGGGAACTACACTAAAAAAATATAAAATTATAAAGGATTAATGGAGGTTTAAAAAACTGTTAAAAAGGGATAAGGGAAGGAAAAGAGTAGAGGGAGAGAGGTGTACAGTAGGGTCAGAGAGTGTATAGGCCTGTGTGTGTGTGTGTGTGTTAACTTGTCTTATACCATACGATGTTCTTTTGGGTTACTTTATAGCCTTTGTATTGTTTTTGTTTTTTGTTCCAATTTGTCTTGTCTCAGTGTTGAATCAGTGAGAGAGGTTTGGAAGTTTCTAAGCAATTGCTTCATCCAACCCCTGTCCTCTACATTTGAGTGAAGTAAATACTAAAATGTGACAAAAAACCTCCACTGTTTATTATCCAATTTTCAAACATGCAAATATTTCATGATAATAATGACGGTTTTGCGCTGCCTTCTGTCCCTGTGTGATACTGAGATATGCGTGTCCTGTTTTTCCTAATGGGAATCAGCACTTTTCCCCTAAGTCCTTCAATCATCTTTATTCTCCTTATCACCCATCTCAACAACTTTACTCCTGCTCACCAAATTACACATATCATCGATAAATATTTATTCAGGGGTGGTGGTGAGCAATGGCTGTGAACTCAGGTGTAATTTGGTTTCAGTCTATCAAGATTAATTTTGTCGTGAACATGATGAATGCAACGCTGCTCTGTGCTCCGATGCATCAGTGTCACTCCCCACCAGATTTTTCACCGCAGTTGAGAGTTTCTAAGATTAAGTGCGGTATTAGTCAATGTTTTTGGGGATAAGACTTCACACTAATTTAGTGAAGAGCAACAACCTGCAGAGGAAGGCGCCATTAGCAATGACAATGAACTACAGCTCTGGTGTAGAAATCTGATTAACACACGGGCTCGGATTGTGCGCTCATTCTGCAGCTTGGGTGATAATTCCACATTTACAGCAATAGAATTTGCCTGCCAAATTTCTCCCTTTACTGAAGAATTGTCATATTTCATCAGCTCCCCAGGAGGCCGCACAATATTGTTAGTCGTGACAAAGAATTTATAGATGTGCCGAGGGAATATGAGTCAATCCCCAGAATCAGAAAAGAGCTATTTGTTTATGAATTCAAGAATATGTTAGATCTCTTTTGAGGAGCATTGTAACGTGCCAAATTTCAAACAAAAAAGCAACAGCGTGCCCGAGGCTATTTGAGATGTGTGCAAGTGCACAGTGCTCCTCAGAAACATATTTCTTCTAAATCTTTTGTATTATCTTTAACTGCATGTAGGGACTGTAGTCTTTTGTTGGAAAAGAACAAAGAAAAATACATTCATGCACACAAAAACAGAAAAAGCTTCCCATTAGCGTGCAAAGCTGCTCTACATCACAATGGTTAAGAATAATCTAAATGAGGTAAAATAGAATGGCATTAAAAAACAATGGTCAGGATTCCTGGTTGTGATACTTTATAGTTATACTGAGTGTAAAAAAGTGTGTCACAAAGTCCGAAATAAACACAATTATACAATTATGTAGTTTCATGTTTTGTTTTGATGATATCTATTCTATTAAAATAATGTTAACAATAAGAATGGGCAGCTTCAACATAATCTGCAAATAATGTTGAAAGTGAGAAATAAATGCTGGTGAGCAATAAACAAATACATTGAGCATTAGTTTAAACCAAAATGTAAGTTTCGCTCATTCTGGCATGTCTTATCTCTATTGAGATCAAATGTTCTGAATATAAAAAACTGACAAGTGGCTGTCAGCAGTGATTTCCTTTTCTCTAGAAACATGGTGTTGAGTTCCTCTCTGGGCAGATAAGTATCTTTACACATGACTGCCAGATTTGATTGCCTTCTGTAAGAGGGAGACTAGATACACACTACATTGTATTCTCTTTGTGTTATGCCATAGTCTGCCCCTCACAGCGCCCTCATCTAAATAAGAATATTTCTTCCATGCTTGGCTGTCCTTGGAAGGATTGGTGTGCAGTGGAGCTGTGGTGTCAGATGTTCGGGGGGGTATCCACTCGCTGGAACATGTGACCTTAGTAAAGTGGAGATGTCTGCTCAGATTGCTGTAAAATCTTTTTTTTATATAGTGTTCATGCGTTAGGTCTCTCTCAAGACTAAAATTAGAGAAGCAATTTGGACACAAAAGCAACTGGCCTAGTCCATCAGATCACTTTTACTTGTCTTGTATTTTATGCTCTAGTCCAGGAGCACAGGTCTGTTACATGAGCAGCTGATGTCACCCAAACATGACTGTAAAGAACAGCTGTTCTTTACGTGTAATATCGCACTGCACTTTATGAATTTACCTGTTAAATGTCACATCACACTTTAAATTGCACTGTACACATATTGTCACATGCTAATTTGCACATATAATAAATTGCACACAACTGTTGGGTAGAAAGACATTTATTGAGGGCTTGGGTTGTCCAGAGTCCGGTCTGCGGAGACAAACAAAACAGTTTGAGTGGGGCTTTGTGCAATATATGTGGTGTTTGAGTTAGTTGTGTTTGGTATGGGTTCGGGTGTGTGTGATGTGTGGTTTTAGTGGGTGAATGATATAAGTGTGGCTGTGATATGTATTTTAAAAATGTGTTTACTCACCACTGTCTTGTGTCCAGGTGCGTGGGCCAAAAGGGTCCCCGGGCCACAAACACCGGCATTTTATGGTTCCGGCTGGACCAAGTCAATGAATTGGTGGAGGGGGGATCTAGCACTGTTTTTAGTCATAGTTGGTATAGATATTTTTGTAGGAGGGTGTTTTAGGAGTATATTTTTGGTAGGGGGGTGTTTTATTATTGTAACTGGTTATTGGTATTTTAATGGAGGGTTTTAACATAGTTTTTAGAAGCTAATGTTAATGCTATACCCCTGGAGTTTTAATTGGTTTTACCCAGTAGTATATAAGGCGCCCATTTTTACCATTCCATTGTCCTGCTGCTGGGGAACACATGCTCCTGTCCTTCATCCACTGTGTTGGTTTGGTTTGCATTTTTGCACCCTTTTCTTTGTCTGCACTGGTCACTTTAAAAAAAAGGAAAAACAGAAAATAAAAATAAGTGGACCAAGCTGAAGCCTGCCTCCGTCAACTTTGTTTGGGTTTATCTCACTGCCATCCAGCCGCTCAAAGCCAGGCCTGCTAACAATGACACATGTTTTCTTAATAAATAGTCAACAATCTAAGCAGATTCTAGGGGCGTGCACCTAAAATGCTGCTTCCCCATGTTTAGTCCTGACTCTGGGTACCAGCTGGAGGGCAGTCCCTGTGCTCCTCGGAGTTTGAGTCGGTTCATATAAGAGCTGCTTTTAAGTCTATTCTCTGAGCCACAGGAAGCCAGTGCAGAGACCTGAGCACAGGATTAATGTGATTGTACTTCCTTCTAGTCAGGACTTCTTTCATCTCCCTGACCATACATGCCTATGGCTCATTACATACAGTGCTGACCATGAACACAGGAATATCTACTCCAGTAGTAGTAATAATATAATACAATTATATATAAGGAACCGTGTGTGTAGGATTTCACCCATCCTACACACACACATACACACACAGAGGCAGATAGTTACAATACACCCCTATTGGCAGGGAAATAACTCCAAATGATTTTGTGAATCAACGTAAATATGTTTTTTGAGTCGGTTTTTGTGATGTGAAAGCAGAAGATATGTGACAAGCCAAGATATGTGACAAGCCATGATTTGATGGCTGCTACAGTGCAATAATAAATTTGGGACTTTGGGGGTCTGACATTGTCTGCGCTCACTATAATTAAGTGGTGCATTAGAAAGAAGGCTGGAATAAAACATGAGTATGTAAATGCAGCCTGGAGCTGATGTTCTAGTGATTATTACAATGCAGATAAAGCATTTCTCACAACTGCCTGTGTCTACTGAAGCCTCCAAAAACATCTGGACCTTTTAATTGAAAAATGGCATGGTGTTTTGCTGTGCCGCTCTGCGCTAAGTGAAGTCAACAATTAAGACCAAAATGTAATTGATACGAATTGCATTGCTTCATTATTTGGTGTTCTAGTCAAGAAAATTGATTTATCAATTATTTACAGGTCACAGAGCAGAGGCCATGCGTTCTCAGTGGATCATCTCTGGAACATACAGCAGCGGTCCGCCCAGATGAAATCACATTATTACCCCACTATGTTCACTACAAATTAGCTGAAAACTCATTTTAGTGCTGCTACCATCTACATGATGAACTGTAATGCATGGACAACTCCTTTAATCATTTTATGTACACAATACACGTTTACACCGCTGGACGACATTTAATTGTTCGTGATGCATATTAATGTGTATTATCAATGTAATAAAGTAGCACAATGTAATGCTGAATATTGGTTGAGGAACAGATTTCCCACAAGACAAGATTGTGCCGCATGAAGCCCATTCAAACAAACGTATCACTGTTGCTGGATTAAAAGACGCACATCTAAAAAGCTCATGGGCATTATGCGGTCAATAAGATGGTGATATGTATTTTGCCAAATAACTACATAAAAACACATATGCCTAAATTTAGAACTATATTTAAAATCAGTAGAGTAACAAATTATAGTAGTATAGTTGCAGTATATTAGTCAGTTTGCATTATGCACTCTTAGTGAATAGAACATGGAGGAAAGAGAGTGATGCCGACACCACAACGCTAGTGAAAGGGTAGGAGTGTAGGGTCAGAGAGTTTAAGGATTGGAAATGCGAGTCTTTTTTCGTCCAACCCCTATTCAAACTGAGTGTTGCAGTTTATTTTTGCACCCTGTTTATTGTCTTTATCTTTTGGTGTACTGAAGTTTGAAAAACGCCGAATAACTTGCATACTGTAAACAGGGGAGATAAGTTATTTTCTTGCCTTCAGCCTCACAGTTGGAGGCGAGTAGATTTGTGGGCTTTTCTTCTGCCAATATGGCGGCAGCCTGAGTGATGGGCATGTGGAGATGTCACTAATGATCACAGTGTAATGATTGGCTGACAGGGAAGCACAGCACGAGACTGGCACTGGGGTGAAGTTAAAGAGGAGGCCATAATGATGAGCTGAAAACTCCTCAGTGTTGTCCCGTTGGAAGAATGTAACCACACTTTTTGCATACTTTGTCACTTTACCTGCTGCTGCCATTATTACTACTGTTTAATCTGGTCATATTCTCTGCTGCTAAAGTACATATCTGTAAATACCTCTGAACCAAGTGCAATTATAACTCCAGAGTTGTATTTTATTCTATTTTATTATCTTACTAATATTTGTTACTTATTATGTTATTGTTTTAATTGTATTATCTTTTATCTAAAATAGTAGATGCTGTTTGATGTGTACAATCTGACTGCTCTTATTACTTTATTCTGCTGTAATGTGTGTAACGATGACATTGAAATTTCTTATCTTATACTGTACTTCCAACCATGTAAATACAGAAACAAATCACAAACAAGCAAACTTTATGTACATAACTTGAAGTTTGCTTCTTGGAATCTTGTTTTCTATTAGTTCAATGGGCCATTCAAACAACTGCTACAGTAATTAAAGGTGCACTTTATTGATCCCAGTTGGGCAATTCACCCTCTGCATTTGACCCATCCTGATACAACTAAGGGTTACGTCAGGAGCAGTGGTCGCCGTAGTAACAGCGCTCGGGAACCCATCTCCAGACGTTGATGCTCTGCTTGGTCAGGACTACCGGAGCTGGAGGATTTTACCAAGGGTGCATGTTTTTTAGTGGTAGGGGAAACCAGAGTACCCGGAGGAAACCTACGCAAGAACGGGGAGAACATGCAAACTTCACTCAGAAAGACCCCGTTCCCACCGGGATTCGAACCCAAGACCTTCTCAATATTTAGTAAAAAGACAATTAAAACAGAAAAATAAAAGTGGCATTCATTTTTCAAAGACAACGACTACCATAATATCACTTATATAACTATTATGCACCATGACTGAGATTCTTGTTTGTTTGTTGGGTTCACAATTTTTTTAGTTGAAGGTTATGTGAAATATTTGCCACGTTGCTTTTCAACAGCCAGAACTACAGCACGCTCCAACAGAATCAATAATCCCAAAAAAATTTCTCCCTCCATTCTTTTCTTATATACTTCATCGCAGGCATGACCAAACTACACATACATTTTTCTTGACCGTGTTGGTTTAGTTTAAATACTTGTCTCACCCTAATTTTGTCTTGCATTTTGCAGCTTTTTCATCAAGCCATCGACACTTTTTTTTTTTGTCTCCTTGCCATTTCAGAACGTGCTGTACACATCTGTCACCCTCATATCTATATTTCATGCTATTACCTTTTAGGCCCTGGGCTGCCTGATGTAAGCCTGAGGGTACTTGATTTCCGCCAGCATGAGCTTTCAGAGGCGGAAGGATCAAGTCGTAATCATGGTGCGCCGTGGCAGTGTTTTAGCAGCGGGTGTCCTATATACCAACATCCCAAGTGAGTCCGATTCCGTAGCACTCAGCGAAATGAAGAATACCATATGACCCTATTTTTATCAGATGCCCTGCTTTGTCCCGGCTGTAACTCCATAATAGTTCAAAGACATGGTTTTTTATAAAGTTTGCAACAACAGAAAATATTATAAATATTATTTTTGTGCATTTTGTTTATACATATATATATTTTTTCTATATATTTATAAAGTTGGGGTACCTGATTTTCAAACTGCAAAACAGTGCAGGTCCATAGTAAAATCATCCAAGCTCTCATCATCAGTCATCACATGTATTTTTATGGTCACACTATTTCGGTCAGAAAAGTGAAGTCGAGATTACCCGCCTCGCTCAGTCAATTGGCTGATGAAAGAGGCATATATTGACTCACAGGGCTTTTTTTCAAGCTTGCCAAAGATAGCTTGTTTCATAGGACTATAGAAACTGTATATATTGTAGCCTGATTTGTTTAGAAAATTGTGCTTTCACCAGGTGCTTAAATGTTAAGAATCCGGTGAAACAAAATGTCTATCTATGAAACAAAAAGGTTTCGGTTTGCCCATATTATCATTGTATTTTTATGAATCCGGACATCGTTTAACACGGCAACATCTTTCACTACAGAGGAAACTTTCACCCCGTCACTTTCTTTAATTATGGCTGGATCCCATTCAACTCTTGTCCTTTTAATATTATTTTATCTCATTTAAGGGAAAAAATGAAAGGGTGAAAAAACCCCAGCAAGTACTTTCGTAATTTAAGAGAGTGTTAATGAGTGGCTGCTAACCTTTCCCAGTTATCCATCATGCGGTAATGGAGGCGCAGAGCCCTCCTCCAATCTACTGCATTAACCACCTTCTATTAAATCTAAATATGACGTATACTGGGGAAATTAAGAGCATTTTTGGATAGGTCTAATTAATTCTTCCATACTATACAAGGCGTTTTAAGTGCATTGATTTGGTAGGACATTCAAAACGAGAATGACGTTATACTGTATAATTTGAGCAGGGTTTATGATATTTTATGACAAGGGTGTTTGTTACGTGCACATTTTATGGCAAGGAGAAAAATAGGCCAAAGTAAATTTTGAAATGGTGTTTGAACACTCTAATGGCTGAGGTGTTCAGGGTCGCAGTCCGGCCTCTCATCACTGCAAATCTGGAACGAAGTCACCGAGAGCAAGTTTCTTCATCGCAACGCTTTGAGTGATACTGTAGCATGGATTTGAGTGTTTTAGTAAAATTGTGAATGGCAAAGATATATCATAAGTAAAGTATGGCTTTAATATAAAAGTATGAGCATTTAGAATTAGGGAAAATGTATAACGATGGTGTTAGAAATGAGTCAGTGGTTGTTAAGCTGATGCTAGCAATTTTCCCTTTGCATTTAAAGAGGCAACTGCTATGAAAAGGGCATTATTTTTATAGAAACATGGCAGCACAAGCAATAACACCATTATTAATATCAGGCACAACGATTTCTTTTAGTGGAGAAGTAATAACCTTCAGAGATTTTCTAGTTCAGTAGCTCAAATGTACTTTTTAAATATGAGCAGCAGTATTGGTGCGAGTAACCATAGAAACAACAGTATGCATGGAGTAGTATTTTAAAGGAGACTTATGAGGCAAAACTTTTTTTTTTCTGGCACAAACACGTAATGCCGCCCCTTCTGTCTTAAAGCCCCTTTATCAATGCTGTAAAAGTATGATGTATTTGTTCTATCCTTAAAATGGGTTAGAGCTTTGGTAATTTCTCAGGTGAAATTACATACTTTACAATATTATTATTATTATTATTATTATTACAATCACATTGCCGTTTGCAGCCAGTGATAAAAAAAAATGACAAATAAAAAATAAAATCATCCCCATCCTCTGGTTGGAAGGGTTGGGAGTTACAGGGCGGATACATTTTCTGTCAAAAATATTATTTCACATTCTAAATTATGAAAACAAGAACATAGACTCATTATCATTTTAATGGACACAAAAAAGCATAATAGTTTTTTAAAAGAGAGTTTAAATTCGAAATTGCCGATTGATTCATTCCCACACACTACATATTAAGTGACACAAACATGTCTTTGTTGAAATCAAGCTTTAACACACTCACATTGTTTATACCTGAGATCATATTTTCCGTTTCCTCCCCATTTCCTTGAGTTGGTTGTTGGCCTGGGGCACAGCACTTCTCGCTCCAAACCAGATGCGGAGCCATTTCTGTGTCAGTCCTGTAGCCTCCAACTCCTTTTGGACGATATGGAAAAGTGCACAAGGGCAAATGGTGAAGTCAGAGATCCCTCCTCCTCTTTCGTGTCATAAATCACACTTGGCAGCACAGAATAAGCTACTTCTAAAGACATCGCTGCTGGCACTATACCCATTGCCATTCATCACCTTAGAGAAAACTACAAAATATAGCAAAAAAGAGAAAAAAACATTAAAAAGATGAAAACCTGTAAACCAAATATCAATGCAATTAAAAGTGTTAAAATTAGGTAAGTCAGCTTTATTTTAAGGTAAGTAAGTTTTATGTATTCAAAGACCAGGGACACAACTGCCAAAGCAATATCCAAGTGGTGACTTTTGCTAATTACGTGGCAATAAAAATTATTCTGATTCTGATTCTGACAAAGGGATATACATTTTGGTGTATTTTTTTATCCACTCCAATATTGTTGTACAGTGGCGGCCTATTGTAGCCACAGCTGTCCTGGGGCAAATTAAAATTTTGAGAAGCATAGAATATTTTTGATTCAGGATGAAATATTGATGATAAAAACTTTGTAGCGACCAAAACATAAAAGCAGTAAGAATAGTAAGATCTCAATTCAGTCCCTACACCAAAAAAGTTAATAAATGAAATGCAATGTGCTTTTGGCTTTTTTTTTTTTACATGACAATAACATTATAATTGATTACTCATAAAGTTCTATACATTCTTTGTGAAAATAATAAAGTAAAATACAGTTTTACGTTTGATAATTGTTCAGTTTCTGCTTACTTACTTGCCTAGGGATACAGAGGATATAGCTTTTGAACAAAAAAGTATACAGTTTCTGTGCCTATTCCATCAACAGCTCTCCAGATAATGTCCTTTTTGATTCTATATTGTTCAGTGGGCTCTGTGACAGTATGGAGATGAACTCAAAGGAGCAGTGATATTTCCGTCTCCCTGTGCATGAACTAACCTTTAGCCTGCACCTTAAGATGACTGCTGTTTTTCATTTCTCCTCCGCAGATCTGACGGCCCTGGCAGTAATGGCGCTGACGAATGCCAGAATAAACAGACGGCGGGAGACAAGACAAAGAAGATGAATGTGTCTGAAGGTAGGATTCTTGGCACTTTTCAGTTCAGCGAAAAACCTGGATTTCATTTAGATGTTTTTGGATCTGTTAGAAAGATTTTTAGAGTGTTCGAGGGCTTTGTAGAAAGTCACAGGCGTCAAGGCTAAGGCAGTGTAAAAAAAAGAAAAGTCTGTGATTACTTTCGCTTTGAGTTGGTTTGAAACTTTAGTAAAAAGTTCAGCCACATAATATCATTGTTTGCATCGTATTATCTATATTACTTCATAGCATGCATTATTCTCTGTAAACCTACTCTATTCTTGATTTAAATGTGATTTGGTGATGTTCAAGTTCTTGTTGAATCCCGAATCTACAGCCTGTCTGTGAGAATGGATCCCCTCTCTCATTTTCCCCATTATTTTGTCTATTTTGGAGTCCTACCTTGTCGGTCCAGGAGGGTCTAACGACTATGATGATCTGGGACATTCATGCACCTTTTCTTTACATTTATGAGCATCCCAAATGTGTTTGTAATTATTGCATTTCCTATGTTTTCTGATCTGTTGTTGACGAATTGATAATTTTGTAAACTCCTCTGAGACAACTGCTGTAGTGATTTAGGGCTCTACATTAATACAATGAATTGCAAAAGTACAGGTTTTTGACAAAGAACGGATATGACATTTATCAATTTGATTTGTTTCACTTTCGCACTGCAAAAGTTTGTTTCAATCTATTGTCATCATCAAAACATCTGCAAACCTGAAAGAAAGAGCCCTGACCAAGAATGTTATCCTCTCTTTTTCACTTTTCTGTCTGGAAAAGGCTAATATTAAGACGTGACAGAGGCCACAAAATGCATGCTTTTGAAAACTTGTGATAGAATGAAACGATTATGAGAGCGAGGACTTAGATAGATTGTATTAAATAGAAAAAAACAGTGTGGTGCTCCTGCTTTAAAGTCATTGTATCTAATTGGGCAGTTTTTATTGTTTGAATTTCCATTCTCATGAATGAATTAAACAAGTTTTCTTGTTCCTGCCCTTGGATTTTGTGAAAGTTTGTCACCTGCTGCACTTAACCCATATCCTGCAGGTACTTGACCTGACTTGGGACTTTCACCTTCATTTGCATTAAGCGATGAAATACACTTCAGCCAGATTTACAGTGACAAATGCTCTTGGATTAGTTTCTAGTGTGCAGTATGAAAATTTACAGTTTGCATTAATATTAATGCATCATTATCAGCTGTCGGATTTCATAAATAAGTACAGCAGTGTCAGGCCCAGCGTAGATCACTTGGATGGGCCACTCTGTGCAAAAGCTCACTTTAAAGAGCTTTGTGAATTTAATTGGGAAAATAGCAAATCAGGTAGTCAGCCATATAACTCAGTGTCACGTTTAATCAATAAACTTTGTAAATCAACTCATTTAATTTATAAATGATCTTCTATAGATCAGGCAACCAATTAAACAATTAGCATACATTGAGCCATTAATTAATTTAACCATCCATCACGCCATTACAGTAAAAAAATTTGGAGACAGCATTTTGGGAGCAGACGTGCGCAGTTGTGTTGGAGCACTACATCATGCCTGTGGAGTGCAGATTGTGACACAGCCAGATTTACTGTGCTAAAAATCAATGCAATTAGGAAAGAGGCTGGATATTGGCCTGGGGTCCGGCTTCGTCTCCAGGACACACACGCACGCACATGCCCAAACTAAAGCTGGAGTTTTAAATCAGGACACTTCGAGGTGAGTGTCCGGGGAGCGTAAATGCAGCACTTAAAGACGCAGTGTGCCTCGTGCGCCTCTCTGTGTCCATATGTCTCTGTCAAATTAATAGTGACACCTCTGTTTAATTATCACAAACAAATGAGACAGTTGTACACATGATTGGTGGCCCCTGTCTCTCACTTCCTTTATTGATGTTACTGCTTCACCACATTCAGAACAAGCACGTTGTACTTACAGGGAGTTGGTAATATTGCATTGAATACTTGCAGTGGCATTTTGATTATTATATTATTTACTGAGATTATTAATTAAGAAGCAAGTGATGGGACAATATTTTCATTACATTTACAGTATGTATGAAAGGAATTATTCAGTCTTGCTGATTCATTGCTTCAGTTATGTAATTTTAAAAAGCATTTCTTTTTCGACAACCTCATAGCAATTCTATAGTAGTAAAACTATAATTATTTCATCTAATATAATTTTTGTTCTAAGGTATACTAACATTGCAATGATTGGGGCATGTAGTAACCCTGGGCAGTTTTTGAGAATGTCGAATTATTACAAATGATTCTAGATGTTTATTTTGTTTTATTGTACACAGTTTTCAATGATTGCCAAGCCCAGTTGGTTAAATTATGATGTAGTTCCGATGATATGGAAGAGAAGATGGAAGAGATCTGGGATTTTCCATCAATTCTAACAATATTTTTTAGATGTATTTTTTCTTTTTCCCCGAACTATAAGTATATATATATAGTAAGGTGCACCCATCCCCTTAATAACACCTAAACAGTGATATCAGTTGCTGGAGGCCTGGAGAGGTTGATGTGTGGCTGTTCTGTGGTAGGCGTAGGTTGAAGAGCTGTCGGGCTTTGCTTTTCTGAATGTCTCGTCTGTCTTCAACCGGTCAGCAGGATGTGACAGGGCAGCTCCACTGACCACTGTTGGGCTTGGCATCTTCTCTCTCTGCTCGTCGGCCTCATCTGAGCATGCCTACCATTTGTGCATCTGTGTACAGGACTTCTTCTCACTTCCGAGTTTCTACAACCGGAATGAGGACTCAACGCCTGGGTGTCAAGAGGCGAGCTAACAATTTCTGACTGCGGACTTACAACTCGTGGTTCCGGGTGCTGCTTTCACTTTGTTGCTTTTGATAATCCGTCCTGTCTGACAAAGTGACAAGACTTCACTGGTAACTGCAAGTGACGTGCAGGTACTTTTGACTTTAACTCATGAAACTGGTTTTGACTTTAAGTATACAGGGTTTATGTGCTTTATGATAGAATGCATTAAAATCACTTTATTTTTTTAACAACCTGGCTGTCGGCCTCGTTCACTTTTTTCTTTCTGTATCCTTGAGTTTGGCTAAATAAATAGTTTCAGTCGTTTGGTAAGTTTTATGGAATATTTCTCTGACAATGTTTAAATCCAGGTTAAAAACAGTTATTTTTAACTGTGCATAGAACTGAGGGATTTTATATTTTTATATTTTTAATGTACTGTAATTATGTATGCCTTGTGTGATGGTTTCTACCTTGTTTTTTTCGACACTTTGAACAAAACTTGAACTACAAATAAACTTGCCTTGCAGGTCAATTATAACAGTGGCTTTTGCCTATATCACTCTTTGAATGAAAAAAATAATAATTACCGAAACAATTATTATCGTAGTAAAACCTAATAGTTTGATTGTCTTCTTTGACACTCTGCCTTTGACCATGAATACTGGATTTGACTTCCCACCCACACGCTAAAGTGATTTTTGAAATTGCAATTTGAAGCTCAATTTTGACTCGCTTCTTCTCAATTTAAAGCTTTTGATTTTCAAGATCTTTTTTTATCTGCATTTTCTCTGCTCTTTCCCCATATCCCATCATCATTGAGTTCCCGATTTTAAAACAGTCCTCTTCAGGGATAACAGATGAGAGCAGATGAACAGTGTCAGGTAAAGAGCTCCAAGAGACGTTTAATGTGTTTTATATCAGTGTGTCTGAATTGTCCTGGAACACTTGAATCACTCAGTGTCATCCAAATACGCCGTAATGAGACTCGCTTCCTCTCATCTTCACGCACACGTCGCTCTGCCGTCACTCAAGCTAACGCAGGAGAAGGATGTTTCAAGCCTTTTGAAGACAGTAAACGTCCCACACTTGTGCATTGCTCAATGGTTATTATTCCATTATTTTTGTAGCAAGGCTGAAGATCGTGCATGGAAGAAGGCCATTGGTTTGATTTCATAGTGCGTGTGAGGGTTTTGTATACATTCTTCATATGTCTAGTGGGGATCCAGTTCTTTCCATCCATATAGGCTCAAGCTATATAGTTCTGAAAAAAATCTATCCCATGATGACTCCCTGAAAGCCTAACTGTAGTCCTCGACTTTGCAACTTGTCCCAGAGAGGGAATAATATGGAAAAGCAGGGAGCATGTTGACAATAAATGAAATCTTTCATAAATATACGCACTTTCCAACTAATGCTGTTGTAATCTTCTTAACAGTTTTAACATCTGCAAAATGATCAGGTGATTCCTATTAAGAATAGCGCTTTTCCAGTGCGGTCATTTGAAACGTATTGCCTTTCCATGACTGAAAACGCTCGTCTTTGTTTTGCTTTAATGTTTACCGCACAAGGGCTGTTTTGAGGAGTAGATTGGTCTTGGCATTGTGGCTTCCCCATGCATTGTGCTTCTTTGTGACAGAGCAGCCTGACAGGAGTTTGCCTTCTTTTTTTGCTGCAAGAGAGGGAAAAGTTTCCTCTATTGTTGCCAACACAAACGGATAGCAAGCAGACAGGGTTCACCGATGTCAGGGGAGTTTTGTTGTTTTTACCGGCTTGTGATGGGATGATAAAAGTGAAAGAATAGCAGTGTGAAAATAGAGGAGAATCTCTAATTATCCCCACCTGTGCCCACAGCAGTGAGAGGGGTCGGGATGAAGCTATTAGCTGTCTCTCCTACTGGCACCACCAAGAGTTTGTATACATCTGTGTCTTATTTTCTTTTCTGGCATAATCAGTCGAGCAAGCTAAGCAGGCATGACCGGATTTGGCAAGTTCCAAGGACTCTGGCAAACTTCAAGACAGAAGAAGCAAAGGAGATGCAGGAGAAGGGGGATGAGCTGGCATGAACTCAGCGTTTATCCTGTCCCCGGTCGGTTACTTGAGAGGGTGTGTTGCTTGGAGTTTTTCTAAACACTGTGCATACATTGAGTGTCCTGGGAAAGTTGTGTAAAATGTCTTTACAATATATATTCAGGTGAAACGCTCAAAAGTTAGTTAAAGTTAAAGACATGTTTGACTCTTTGCATGTAATGAACTTGTTTGCTAAAATGTGGATGATTATGGCTTGCTGTCCAGTATTCTAATTTTCTAATATGTTTTATTTGGGGTATTTACAAGCTGTTTCACCTGTAGCATATGAATGATAGGAGGTCACCAGAGGGGCTGATGGGTAGTTCGGCCTGCAGTCTGTCTCAAAAGTTTTGTGGCTACTGCAGTGGCTTAACAATGTGGGGGGAAACCATATGCTTTCTGTACTGTAAAGAAAGCGTATTCAATTTGTATTTTTAAAAACCAAAAGTCTTAAAAGTTTGCTAGAAATTTAGTTGCCAGTCACAATTCCGCAAATTCATGCTCCATTAAGGTCTAGAAGCTTGATTGAAAGAGGTCCATGTTGATCTGACCATTGTCACTTTTGATTAGCAGAGTCAAGCCTTTCCCTGGCCTGCGTGTTGTCAAAGCTATTTATGACCAATGACCAGATATGAAGGCCAGACTATTGCAGTCATGTAAACAGCCACATCTGTTTGAACCCACCTGCTCCCCGTGTTTATACCGGCGCCTTGTAAATAATGAAATAAGTTGGGCATATTACACTGGGTAAAATATGGCTGCTCTCGTGCCTCCCACACTTAATGACAAAAGTATAAAGAAAAGACATTGCTACCTCTAAATATTTGAATTAATATCTGTCCAATGGCCATGTGCGGTTCATTGGCTGTGTCGTTATGCATGTTCATTCATACATTGCCCTCTTTTATTATTTATATCTCCCTCAGTGTTTGTTTGCATTCGGGTCCCTTGAACCCTGCCACCCGGCGTGTGACACCCACTCGCTGAGGGAAGACGGAGAGGCGGGCTGCTCCAGAATGATCACTATCATTAACATTCACGGGGGGTTCACTTATCATCCCTGACTGGAGGGACATGGCAGCCATTACGGGACGTCCGCAGGTGTAGCGCCGTGATACATATTGCATCTTGCCACAATGGATTTATGTATTCAGTAACAAAAGAAAAGTCTAATGAAAAAATACAGAGGGCTATCCTTTATGCCTCGCTCGACTTCCAGTGAGGGCCACACTGTGTCCCGGGATGAGGAGGAGGAGCAGGAGCGGAATCCAGGGCTAAGTACACTGACCCCTGGATACATCTGTCCCATACAGCAAGTATGGGACAGATGTTTTGGCATAAATTACCATTAGTTATTGAAATTACTTAAACAGGTTGTTTTAAAAAGCCTATACAATAGAGTCTATATACTATCAATACAGGATACAAAGATGTAGTAATGCATGAAAGTGATACATTTTATTTATTTATTTTATTTTAATCAAACATTGTTTAACTATGCATGTTCGATTGATATTACTAACATATTTTTCAACTAATCCCTAGCCTAGACAGTAGCATAAATCAGCCAGATAAAATACTTTTTTAACACAATATAACATCTGTACATTTTAAGAGCTTTTGTAAATTAAGAATGTGTACATACATGAACAGTAAAGCAAATTAAAGCCGCAAGCGGCGTCGAACGGCCCTCGCCACACCGCGCGCACCACCCCGCACCAAATTGCCCCGCATCAAGCCGCTCCGCACCAAGCCGCAACGCACGCAGCACCGCGCAAAGGAGGTGGGGCCACCGTGTGATGATTTATTGCTGTAGCCATAGAAGAACGTTAGTCAAATTGTAATGAATATGATGATTAGAGCTGTTTGGCACCCCATGTAAAACTTTGCCTCAATCTGTAGGGGGCGCTAATGGGCCAATTTCAAATATTTCACTTTCACCTGACCTAAACCCTGGAGTTGAATAATGGATTCAAGTTTTGTGCAAATCAGACTTTGTTTGTGCAAACGGGAGCAAAATTAATGTTGTCAAAAACGGCCAAAAAACACATTTTGTCGCTCCGCTGCTCAAACAACGTTTCACTGATCAAAATTACCTGAAGTCATTTTGATGGTACGAATGTTGAGATGATGTGGGACGATTTTGAGGCAAATCGGTGAAACGGCCGAGGAGAAGAAGATTTCCAACTGACATGTATGAAAATTATTGCGGATCCTTTTTCCATTTTGCAATTACATTTATGGGCTTCCTGTTTGTCAGAGGGCGGAGCCATGATAACATTTTTTTCTTATCTTGACTTGAGGAACCGAATTTCATGGCTCTACGACAAACTTGACCTCTGAAACTCCCATTGGCTGTTGTAGGTGGCGCTGTTCTGGCATTTGTTGAGTCCCACAAAAATAAACACCAAAATATCACATTTTTCACCAAGTCTGATGTTCGGGCAAAATTTTACAACTTTTCATGCATGTTCAGGGGGTCAAATTAAGGCTCAAAGTGCAGAATTTGACATCTCTCGAGCAAAAACAATAGGCGCTTTCCCCGTTCGGGGTTCGGGCCTAACTATGTGATCGAATCGCTTGCAAAAAATACACTTCAAAGAATAACGGATCAGCAGTGTAAGAAATTGATGATTGTGTGAAAATCAATGGATTACTGTTGAATAAATAGGACATTCAGACATAATTTGCCTAATGAGCCACACAAAGGCAATCTGTACTAAACTATTTCAAATCAATATTGAAATTACAGTTCTCTTTAGGTGATTTGCTGTGGTGAACCAAAAGGGAATAGTCATTTACGATCTATCTGACCAGTAGTTCTCCAGACCCTTCTGTGAGCCCTGTGAGACAAAACGGTGACAAGCCAGCATTAGGAAGACTACAGCTTTAAAAATGACTTGATTGTGGTGTGATTTGTTAACTCATTTAAACGCAGCATAAGGAAGTCTATAATGTGATTTCCTGACAGATTTTCTTATGCTTGATTAAAGACGCAATTTCTATTCTCAAATTTGCCGGTGTAGAAGGGCTCCCAGATCAGTAATAACCTAATTGGAGAGAAGCCTCTAACTAGTGTTGCTCCTCTGTGTCCCTGTGTATAAATAGAGTCTATAATGGACCGCGGTGTGATGCCATCATTCATGCACACTCACAAACACTCTAGGTTCAGCTCTTTGCTCATTTTCCTAATGATGCTCTTGTTTTAGGTATGTTTTCACTTTAAGGTTTGGAAGATTCAGTCCTAATGGATACTATTTATCAACAGGCTTCTGTACCCAAGTCCAACTCAAGCATACAAACTTATTCGACATAACAAATTGCCAAAGCAAGCGACTAGTACATAGTAAAATCAGCCGCTATGTACATGCTTAAAACTTTATCAAGCATGTGATAAAACATAACCTTTGAAATTGAGTTGCCAATATAACATTTGGAAAAATCCCAAAAAGCTATATGACTAAATGTATTTTGAGTTTTTTGATACTAGTGACAACTTCAAGCTTTGAGACAAGAGTGAAATAAATCAAACCACTCCAGGTTAAATTGTTAAATAATATGGGCAGCAGAGGTTGTGTGGATATGATGTTTCCACAGTCATGCTGCATAATCCTTCATAATCCAGCCACAACATAATGCCACAAAAAACAAAAAACTGTATGATTATACCATACAGTAATATTTTCATTTAATCTATTAATTATTAGTAATTTTGTAATTTTAAATGTATTAATTTAAAAACATAATTTCCTGAAAAGACATTGTTGCCAAATTCCGCTTGCCCCACATTATGAGAAGTCTCCCAAAAGGGTATTGATGAGGAGGGATATCCCAGATGATCACCGCTGGTTATGCCACACTTTTATGTGCTAGATTACTTTCTGGCTGGGGCCCAAAATAACCTGCTTTTTAACCACTGCTTCTCCCATTTGCTTCGGGATGTTCATGGGCTGGCAGGTTGTACAACACATTACCATCCTGCTGCAGCACTTAAAACACATTTTAGCCCCTCAAACGCAGCTGGCCAGTTGGCTAGCACTACATTGGGCAAATAAACTAGCAAATGTGGATGGAACAGAGTAAACAAAACCTCTAGACCTAATAACAAGCATACAATAAGAAACAGAAATGGAAAAGGTGTGTCCACTGTAGCACAGTGCAATAATAATGCTGACTAAAACTGCAGATTCATTGGGAAAATAAATACCCTTATGACTTCAAAAAGCGTGCAAGCTCGTATTTGTCTGTTTTTCTGTCTGTATGAAATTTAAGCAGGATTGGATTGATTTCATGTCAATTTGTGGCTGAGTGGATAGCATTCTTGCATCTCAGGAAGAAGGTCCTGGGTTCAAATCCCAGTCAGAACAGAGCCTTTTTGAGTGGAGATTTCCTTTTCTGCCCGTGTCTGAATAGGTTTCCTCCGGGTGCTTTTTTTCATTTAAATGACATATTTATAAGGTGTTTCAATAGTTACTTTCCCCTATCCTTTGTGACTGTGCAGGATGTCATGCAGTGACAGTTGCCCCATGGCTGGCTGCTCAGGTGGGCTGACGAGTGTAGCTCATGCTATATTCAGGTGCAAGTGAGGAGTTATGTGTTGCTAAACATCTCTAAAATCCAGACTCTCAGTGTGAAGCCTGTGCTTTTCAATCTCATGCTTCACAGCCGCTGCCCTCTCTATCGGGGGTCTTATTTAAAGGCAGGACTCTCACAGAATCTCCAGAGCATGTGATGTTTAGATTCTGATTGGGACCATATCTAATGAATACAAACATGATGCTGGGATCATTCAATTATTGGTGTTTGTGGACAAAGGAAATACAGTATGTGCAGGGAATAATACTGTACTGATGTGTTTTTATTTCATCAGGTCAGTTATAGCCTAAAATCAATCAATACAATGTTTGTTCTTCTTGGCAATAGGAATCTTGTTTGTAGACAAATGTTCAAGAACATAAAGGCTGTGCCTCTTGAGTCCAGATGTTGTCGAAAGCTTGTGTTGTGACACTTTCTGTGCATTTAGATGGATAGGAGAAGTTTGTTGCACAGAGTCGCTGTGGGGAGCTAAAGGTGGATAGCACAAGGCTCCAGCCGCCACCTCCCATTTTCTTGATAGGAGCAGGAGATGTACAGCGGCTTCAAACGGAGGTGGCATCTGGTGCCCAATTTGTCATGCCTGAATTACCCAGGAGCTGATAAAGGCTGAAGTTTTAATAAAAGTTGGAACTACAGATAGCAGGGTGAAGGACACTGATGAAGTGTCTTGGGGCCTATTTCCAACCAGAGATAAGAACCTACAGAGAGAGGTGGGTCGCAAGGCTAGCTCAATGCGATAATACGCTGATGCCCAAAGAAAATAAAAGTGCTGTTGAAATGCAACACAGCACACATAATGGAAAAAATAATAAATAAGCAAATAAATAATGATGATGATCTAAACGAGGAGAAGCCGGGTGAGGCTGTGGAGTCCTGAAGCGTCTCTGCTGTAATTTGGCCTCCCGCCAGCAGCCATTGCTCACCCTCAGCTGCGACGGCAAGCTCCAGATGTGCCAACGGCACGTTTTGGATTTTGCCAGCTGACTGCACCGTTTGATAGCCCGCTCTCTGGATGCCCATCACCGGCCGCAGAGATAGAATTAAATGATGATGATCTTCCCACAAGTTGGGTGAGGAAACAACGCATATAAATCTTGATTTGATCTCAGCGTGAGAAGTCTTTATCCATCATCACTCTTAATGAACAAGTCATTAGCTGCGATGAATGGCGCTCTGGGCTCCAGTTCGCCACTGCTGCTTTTGTTTGCAGCTTTTGGGGGCAACTTCCTGTGCCCTTTGAGAGGGTCAAACTCATTCCTCCAGATGTGGGGTACCCTCACAGCTCCTGGGGTGGCTGCACACCCATGTACTAAACAGGGCTGGGAAAAATGAGTCCACAGTGGATCTTCTTCAGTGCTTTCTTCACTGTCTGTTTCTCTGCAGGTCCCATCATCCAGAGAAGCACATTAGCAAAGTCGGTGGCTGCCTATTATGGTAATTTTATGTGCACAATACTCCACTTGATGCAAGCATGCTATGTAAACAGAAAAGGCTTTTTGTTATGCAGTAATAGAAACACCATGCTGTGTGCTACAACACAAACACACTGCACCACACATGGGCCCAACCTGCTGTTTCTACTTCTTCAAATCTTGGCTGTCTTTTATCAGAACTGATCACTCACTCACTTTCATTTCTTTTCTTGAGAACAAACATTTCTTCTTTGTTTATATTTAGCTACTGTGACACTAAAAGCATTGATAAAGTATTTAACAGTGTGCACCGTATACCCCGAGGCAAACGCCTTCTAAAACACACATAAAAGTTGGATGAACTGTTGTGATCTTTTTCCTCTGAAGTTGTGTGCTGTGTGAAATATGAAAAAGATGAGGCATCAATCCGGCTCTACAGCAGTCAATGTGAAGAGATAAAGGTTGACACTAGATAATTGAAAATATCTGGCACTAATACACTAGAGCCTGCATTGCTATTTGAACATAAAGGAGAAGACAGGCGTGTGAGTTTTCTTGTTAGTGACAGCTGCCATGTTCCCAGTCTGCAGGGATGGCATTGGTGCGACTTGTACAGTATGTGTGAAGTTTCAAAATCCCCCGGGACACCCCTTTACACGGCTTTCTGAAGAGGGATAAATCACAAGTTGAGATCTGCCCATGGCCCGAGTCTTTAAGACAGATTAGGAAACGTTGCTTAATAGGTTTTTTATTGATGTGATTTCTTTCTTCACCTTTTGAAATGGTAAGAAATTTGCTCAAATTATGTGAAATGCAATGAAAAGGTTGTTATAGTACTGTATAGTATATGGAAGATATTACCGTTATACAAAGTAGACGCTAGAACATTGAGAAATAGAAAAAAACATGTTATTGGCAACAAGCGACTGGCAGGTCTTCACCAAAGAAACTTTAAACTGAAGCATGTTTGAACTGTAACTTTCAATCAATCAATCAATCAACGTTTATTTGTAGCATTTGGTCTTAACCTTGTTGTTTAATTACAAACAACAAGGTGACACTGAACAAATTATCAATTTTCTCAATTATTGTGGGGGCTCTAACTGAGGGTAAAAATATTTCCAAATATACGATTTTTACAACAAATATTTTTTGTTTTGTTCACTAACAACAACTATATTTTGTGTAAACCTATTTTTTCATGTTTTGAACGTAATGGCACAGTAGCCGGATGAGGAATGGCCGCCATACACTGTGCTTTCCTAGTGATCAGTCTAATGCTTCAGCTGATGAAATAGAAATTTACTGATGTTGTGGATACGCACCATATTTATCTGTGTTTCCAGTTTGAACACGCGCTCAGTATAGGGTGCACAAGTGAAATACCCATTACTGCATGTGTCAGTGTCATAAACAATAGCATCGACTCCTCGCGAAGGGGAAGGCCGGTAATGGAGGCAGTGCATCAATGTTCAGCACAAGGTCTGCAATTCACACCAGGAGAAGAACACTCACCTGAGCAGGAAGCACTACAGGCAGCCATTAAAGCCGCGCACGACCTGTGTCCATATGCACGGCACTGAAAGGGTCACTTCACGTAATAACAGCACTCCACTGCAGTGGAATATGGGGCCACAGCTTTGGTTTGACACTACTGTTAACAAATATTGGAAAAGCGATGACGCATTGTACCATTTCAAGCAAGGTTTTATTTAAAGCCCTACCATGTAATCTCTGAAGAAAAATTTATAGAAAATTATTGTATGCGCCATTGTAAATTAAAATGGAAATAAAAGTCAAAACAATGTACGGCTGAGATAGAATTACATGTTAAACAATTTACTTTCAAGCACATGTATGCTATGGTGCTATATGCTATGGCCCTTTTTCATATAGAGTATTGTTTTTTACTGTACACTGGTTCATTCCATTAGATTGTAAAATGTGTTTACATACAATTATTCTATCAGAAAAGCAGCATTATACTTGTGTACTTGTGGCTGTATGGTTTTCCTTGAACAGTTATCTGTCATAACACACTCTCCTGAAGCTATTTCAACTCTGTACTTGTGATGCCTCAAACTGTCACGGGGTGAACTGAGTGAAGACTCAAATGCAGGAGTGCCAAAATAAAGCTTTTAATAAAACAAAGGGAAGAAAATGGATGGATGGATAAAACAAAGTCCAAGGCAAAAAACAAACTCCAGAAATCCAAAGTAACCAGGACAGAACATGACAAAACAATGAAGCAGCAACAAGGGGAGAGAAGCAAAGGGTACATATAGACACAGACACAGGTGAAACACATCAGGGCGGGGCACACAATCAAGACAGGGGAAAACAGGACTGGAAGTCAAACTGAAACAAAACCACAGAACTTATTTCAAAATAAAAGCAAAATACAAAATCAAAATCCACACCATGACACAAACAGAACTAATGGGCACTAGCGGAAAGTCAACCCAGAAAAGAACACTGTCCACACTAACCTTGGAGTGGTATATGTAATAGAGCCATCTACAACAGAAATCCAAATTCACAAACAGTATCTTATCATTGTCCTCTATATACAATGTTTGTGGCTGTGTACGAATACTATCGGACTGAAAACAGACGCTCAATGAATAATGAAGGTGCAAACATTTAAATTACTCTCATGGGCTGTATTGTGATGCGGCAAAAGGCGCAATTACTAAGAAAAAACTACAACAGGGCTTTAGCTGAGCATACAAATGTCAGATCATCACAAGGCTTTACAATTCTCATTCAAGCTACATTTTTTTATTATGACATTACAGGAAAACAGTAATTTGCATACAACCTGTCCCCTTTTGTCAATCAACCTACTGCATGAAATACTAATAGAAATGCCATCCAATGTATCACATGTGGGGACAAATTACATCACAACACCTAATTAAATAATGTCATTAATGGTTAAATGAGCTGACATACTGTATAATGACTAGTAAATTAAATCAATAGAATGTTGATCAATGTAATGGTTTATAGACCACACACAAAACATGTGCCAAGTCATTTGACAGCAAAAGGATAGATAATTTATTATCGTTATCAAATGTGTCACTTTATTTGTAAATATTGTCTCTATAGAAGAGTTATCTCAGAACATGTCAAAATGCATTTGTTTAAAAAACCTCGATAAACAATAGAAACAATCGTTTGACTAGTCAATCACTAAAACAATCATTAGTGACAGCCCTATTCTCTAAGAGTGGGAGAAAGGCAGATGCTACTTTCTGTCTGGTATAGGTATAGTTTTGTAATTGCTTTCAACCGTCCAATCTCACAGAAGTGTCCTTGTTGCATGTCAAAGTGTGAATGCGGCTCTTCTTGACAGTCTTCGCTATGAGCAGTGATGGCGCTGCCAGCTCATGCTACATCTTCACTTCGGCCGCATTGTCAGTGTTTTGCCCCTGTGGCCATAACAGCAACCTTCTCCGTCTGTCCTTCACTTCAGTCCAGCCCCGAGCACGGGACTTTCCCAGGAGACCTCCACCAGCCAGGACTGTCCCGCTGCCTCCCCGGGGAACACAGTTTTAGGTGAGCTTGCCAAACCTCTCGCTAACGTATGATGTATTCTGGGTCATCTCGGTCTTACAACTGCAAAAACACAACTTATTTTTTGTTGACCTAAGGGCGAAAGTACTGGTGAACAGTAACATGTTATCACTTTGTCAGGATTAAACTTTAACAGTGACCCAACATCCGGGCGGCATTGCGGCAACTTTGTTTTATAAATGCATTGTCCTTGGACGTTTTAATATTTATTTTGCTACTAATGAATAGAGTTCAAAATCACAACAGTCGTTTTTAATCACTTTGTCGCTTAATGATGCTGGTACCTAAAACTAAAACAATGTAATAAAAGAGAATTTAATGCACTTCCACATTCAGTCTCATAGTTTGTATCCTTTAAGCAAAGTCGCTGTCACATGAAAGCCTAGAGCCCAGAAATGTTTTCCCTAAGAGCAAATACAGCTGAGCAAGGCTGCCGAATCATCTGATTATCACAGATTCAGTTAGATGGTCAGAATACTCAAGGCGGTTACCATCGGCATAAGCAGCAGCAGGTTTAAATGCAAAGTCAATGGGGCAGCTGGGTGCAGCTGGTGCTGTCTGGGGCCCCGCAAGACAGCACTGCAAATAATAATGGGAGCAGTAGCACAGAACAAGAGGAAGATGCTCGAAACAGTTAAAATGCTACAGCAGGATTAAGCCAGTACTAACAATGTAGGAAAAAGTGTTTGTTGCCAAATGCTTTCACCCTGAGTTTACATTCTACCGTGACTGGATTAAACAGAGCAGCAGCAGCAGACGGAAGAGACTGAAGTCCCGTTGCAAGCAGTGCTCATTCTGGTGTAGCACCCGTAACTGACTGTCTCTGGGTGATCTTGCCATTGTTGAAAAACTGTATGCAAGAACTAGTCTGTGGAAGAGGAGAGGACAAGGAAAGGGAAAAGCCCGGCCACCATTTCTGCCGCACGTTATCCACGAGGCATGAGGCATCTCTGGTAAGAGCGATGGTTTCACTAAACACACTCAGATGATTTTCAATAAACGGGATTCCACAAAGTGCCACAATGGCTCCTCATGTACAAGATAATAAATTACTCTGGCAAGCACGAATCAAGAACAACTGTTTGTGTTTAAATGACAAGGGAACACAACTATAATGTGGTCAAAAGTTTTCTGTTATGTCAATGTATTATAAAATCCACTCAGACGCTTTTTGTAGCATATTCTGAATTTTTGACTGACATTGAAAAACCTTTTGGGTCACCTGGCTTAATCCATGCACTCATCAGTCACAACTACTAACTAAAAAAAATTTTGCAAAAATGAACAAACAATATAATCAAGTTGTACGCAAGAGGCACTAACTCCTTAGATTCTTGGCATCTTAAATAATGGCCCTGTGTGAAGTTTATTCGTTCAGGTGACTCAATCTACAACATAAAGATTAAATTTACAGCGTCTGCAATCTCTCCCTAAATATTTCTTAGATGCCGCTGTCAAGTTCTGTCAGTTTAATGTGCTAAATGAGCTAATTAGCAATTCCCATAATGTACACTCATAAAAAGATTACATCTGTTTAACTATTTTAAATATTCTGAAGTCATTTCCAGTCTCTAAATGAATAGTGTTTCCTATGAGTCATCGTGGATAGCTCCTCTGTTGGTTCATTAATTTAATATTTAAGAGAACACCCTGTCTGTGTGATAAACTGAGGAACAGAAGAGTAATAAATTGCACGATACTTTCGCTAAAATACAGTGTTCCAGGAAGTTTGAAGGAGCTTTTAGTACTTGAGGCTGTTATTTTGCAGGCCAGGTGATCTTAATGTGACTGCATTAGAGAGAAAGGCGCGGCGATTCGGTGATGACTTTGGCCTTGTTGGTAATGCAGCCTATCAGGTGACACTTCAATAGAAGAGCCGCAGTGTGGGCTGGATTCTGAAAATTGACTTGACAACACCAACGATAGACGCCATTACTGTCACGCCATTATTGGACTTTAAAAGGGACCTTCGTTTTGTTGCTGAACAATAAGTGGGTGAGTGCTTTGTGATCTTGTCTTTCCCAAGCTTTAAGTGACAAAACAAGTAGAAATGTAAAAATGTCATCAGGAAACCTCCAAATATAATGTTTGGAATGATTTTTACAGGCTGAGACTAGATTACAAAGCCATGCATCTTGTAAATGCAATGTTAGTGTTATCTATTTGGTTGTTTTGTACAGTCATGCCCACTCTTTGTACAGAGCAGCGGGGGGGAAATACAGTGCAAATTTGGTCCCACAGCCAAAGCAAAATGTGGCACAATGCAGAGGTGCAGGAGCTGCTGGCTGTATGCGAAATTGTGCTGGAGTTATTTTGGGCTGACGGGCAGCTTCAGCTCAACCCATTGTACGCGGTCCTTTGCCGTGCATTGAGCATGGTCCAGTGTCTTACACAAGGTGCAAGTGAAAATTCTTGTGCAACCACGGTGGGGGAGAAACTGCTTGCGATGCCACTGTATTTGATCAAAGCCCAGATCATTACAAATAGGGCTGTCACTAACAATTATTTTGACCTTGAGTGACCCAGAGCACAGTCTCTCGGAAAGAAGCAGGACAAGCCCGGCCGGCAAGTGTTTGTTTGGCCCGTGTGTTATCTCTTGTTGGACTGTGGATGCCTGTGTGCTTCTACTGTATTTGTGGTGGTGTGCCCCAGGGTTCTAGTATAGATCCAGTCCTTTTTAACTTGTACATGCTCCCTCTTGGCGGTGTCAACAGGAGACATGGAATTCGCTTCTACAGCTATGCTGATGATCCATAGCTGTACATCTCCATGTCTCAGGATCCAATGAATGTTGGTGTGTTTTGTCGAGATAGAAAATAAAGTCTGACTCTTGAGTAACAGTTTGGAGTGTTATTTCAATAGCACCACACTGTGACAGCAAAACAGAAGGTAGTAATTCCTCATAGGAAACGCATCTCTTAGGCCCTGGAGCCACAAATCTCCCCTGCGCCCCTTTACCAAGGTTCCAAGCGCTCACATGAAAGGTGTAACACAAGCAATAGAGAATATGAAAGTATATGCAACTGCAGGTAGAGACGTGTGAGAAAATGCACGTCACAGCAGGCGCAGCAGGAAGACGTAATGTGACGCACACTATCACGTCCCCACCACACCTCATCCCCCCACTCCCCACCACCCAACATATGGACCATCGTCATCCGGGCTTTACAACCCAGGGTCGGAGCAACCATGCTCAAGCCCAGTTGCGATCACACGGCATCCAAAGTCCGGATATAATCGCATTCTGGGCCTAGGCCCACTTTAACAGCCATAGTTATTCCCAAAGTCAGGATACACACTCACGATTAGGCATCGCTCCAAAACCCCAGCCCCTGTCTTGGGAACAGCCTGACTGAAGCGCAGAGAATGTTTTTAAGAGCAAGCTCAAGACAAACCTTTTTAGATTAACAATAGCCATCGATTACGTTCGACTAATCGTTGCAGCCGTAATTACAAAACTGAAATCTTATAAAAACCCTGTCTTGCCTCTCAGACTTTCTACTGACATGTTTGTACGTAAATTATGCATCAACCATAATGGATATAGGTCTGGGATCATCCCTGAAATTGTTTGCAAATTCAGATAAAAATTCCTTCTGTCGAAGTATATTATCTGTGAAAAAGTTACTAAAGCAGAAATGTCATTACAGTAACCATTGTACTTTTTATGAAGTACTGTTTATAAAAACTTTGGACAGAAAAGCCTTATAAATATAATATTTGTATAGTCTCTAGCAGTATAAATGGACTGAAAAAGCATCTCTGAACCATATTAGGTCTTCTGTAACCATGAAAATAAGTCAGGCATTTTTCTTCTCTAAGACCATCAAAGAGTGAAATTGCATGGAGATTATGAACCAGCGATGATGTAATATTTTCTTAAGAGCCGTGATAGCAGTGGATTTAAACAAAAGCAGATGTGCTGCAACATTACCAGTGCGCTTGGCTGTCAAGATACTCTCAAAAGTGTTATTTTGAGCCCTCACATTCACACTACTGCCCGGTTTAAAATGGAACGTCTCAAATCCTCACTGAGCCGATTATAGCAGAGGTTGGAAAACTTGGGACAATTCTGTGTGCTTGCTAAATTATAAAGGGTAACACACAACTGCACTTAAAGGCATAAAGAAACACTTTTTTGGACAGGGACAAATAAAGAAAAAAGTTTTTTCGGCAAAGTCTCTCTAAACTTATTCTAAAGGTGGGAAGAGTGGAGGTTTTTCCCCCTCCAGGAATCAAACAAGTTTAGAGGATTTCTTAATCTGTTAGAAACATTGATTATTGTTATGTGTCGTTTGAACAGGGCTCAACTTTTATTGTCATTTATCAACACTTACGGACATTGGGCCTCTGCATGTGTTTTCTGTTCTATTTCTTGTGTTTGATTCTCTGATCTGTGTTGGTGAATTCAACGGTTGTGTAAAGTCTTCTGAGATATCTGCTATTGTGATTTAGAGTTATACAAGAATAAATGGAATTGAACTGAATTGAACTTCCATTTGTATCTGATGCAATAACTAAATTCCCACATTACCACCTTTCAGATGTTTTTACGTCATGAAAATAACACTCTTCTACCACTAACAATTCCACTGCGCAAAAACTACAGAAGACGAGTTTCATGTTACAGTAATATGCATGTGCTCAAAATGCCTAAGCTGTATCAACATTTCAGACCAGAGTGAGGGGTGTGATTTTGTACAGTTCTTGCGTCAGTGGCTGAAGAATGCCTTTATGTATCCAAAGCGGTCTCTTTAACACACATTTCGGCACCGGCCTGTCAGCTTATGGCATATTAGCTGGATGGCTCTGTTTCCCGTGGGACACAAGAGGCTATAGCTCGGAGGGATCCCAGAGAGGAGATAGAAGACACACTCTGGTGAAATGCTTTGCTCTGTCATCCCAATTCAGCACAATAAAAATCAAACGCACGCCGGACCACAAGCACATTCACCTGGAGCCTGCACTGCACACAGCCAGCCGCAGACAAGATACAGCTGCTGTGGAAATAGTGCTGTCCAAAAACATTTTCACTCGGCAAACACAATCGTCGCCAATTGGAAGCGATGGTTTTACTTTGGACAATTGCTGCGAAATTCCCAACACGATAAGCACATAAATACTTTCATATCGTCATTGTGTGTAATTCTACTTACTTTGAGTTGCCTTGTGTATGAATTGTGCTATACAAATAAACATAGACTTGACTTCTAAAAAAAACAAAAAAACCTGCACATAATCCAGTTTTTCAATTTGGTTTGAAGCTCAAGCCTTAGACATGTTGTATCTTATTTTGTATGTTAAATCCAATTATGATAATATTGAAACTACTTTTATGCCACTCATTTACAAAATTCCAGCATTATCCTAAAAAAGCAATTCTTCCATTTACAGCTCGCTAAGAAGAATAGCAGCTACTTATATTGTATATTTTCCTGTGTGCTCTTACTACTGTCTTATTTAATTTAAAGCCCTGCGCTGAGGCCAAATTGCATCTAGGAGAGAATATATAGAAGAAACTATTGAACCCCAATAATTCCTTCCATCAATAATTTTACAATCAGGCCTATTCTTATGTGTAGGAAAATATTTTGAATTTGTATTAGCTTTAAAATGAATAAGAAAAAAAACAAATATAAAAAAGATAACATTATATATGATTTTAAGTTCCCACTAAGCAAGCCGACGTTGAATCAACGTAATTTGAACGTCGTTGTCCGACGTAGAATATAGGTCACTGGTGGGTGCAGAATGAAAGTTTTCTCGACGTCGTTTCCCGACGTCACCTCAACCTCCAAATGTTACGTTGATGGCACGTCAAATTCAAGGTTTGAATGTGGTACGGAACCGGTCGGGTCTGACGTCCTATCAACGTCTCATATGACCAAAATATTGACGTTTATATGACGTTCGTTTTCAGTCGTTCCCACTAAGCAAGCAGATGTCAAAACAACGTAATTCCAACGTCATCTGGACGTTCATTCAAGGTTGTAATGTGGTACAGAACCAGTCGGGTCCGACGTCCTCTCGACGTCTTATATGACCAAAATATTGACGTTTATATGACGTCCATTTACAGTCCTATTGACCTCTGTAGAATGATGAAGTTTGATATTTAATCTTTTGAAAGTCTTTTGTAAGTACACATATTTCACCCATTGACCTACATTCTCAGTGAGCCTTTAGCCGATTGTGCCGTGCCCTCTCTCATGCTGTTTTCCACAATGCTGACTGAGTACAGTAAAACAACCTCCGCCACGCTACTTGCCCTTATGGACCCGAGAAAACATCCAATCAATACTGCATGCATTTCAAGCAGGAAAATTCTGTTATTGAGTATACTGCTATATAATGGTTTCCATTATTGACAACTATGAGTTATGAAATAAAAGCTAATGCAATGAGGATGAAGAAAATAGTATTTGAGGGATTTTTATTGGATCAATGTTAAGTCAGAGTAGTGCATTTTGATGACAATAAAATGCTAATCCCATTCCACACACAGCACCAAAAAGAGATTAGAAAAGTGCAGAGTTATCGCAAATATTAACAAATGAACAACATATGGGAATTTTCCATAGAACTCTGTTGTGTCTGTCTATTTTGTAATTTATTACTACAAGTTTGACATGAAATAATGTGAATGGTCCTTGAGTGAATGGTTACATGTATCATTTAACGGCATGCAGCACAAAAGCTCATATCCAAAAGTATCCAGACACATATCTAAAAGTATATTGGATAAACTATCAGTCTTATTTTTACAGATTATTATGAAGCTTTAAAGGAGTGCAACAAAGGGAATATGCTATTTTTACCCAAATAATGGTATGACACATTGATTAATTAAGGCTAAACAAAAAATGTCTGTAATTGCTATTGCCATATGTGAGTAAGTTCATATATTCCCACTTGAAACAGTTATAGAAACACAGTTGTATGCATTAATTTATTAAATGGCTTCATGCCGAGGGAAAAAAGAGGTTTCATTAAAGTGTAAACAGATACTCTTTGTGCGACTCCCAATGAAAAGTGATTTTTGCCTAAATGCTACTAGACACAAAAAAGTATAATATTAATGCAAACCAAAATACAGACATTAATCTAAGTGTAAAGAAAAGGAAAGAAAAGAATAACTCAACGTTTGTTAAAACGTTTAGTTTTTGGTTTAAGTTAAAAGTTTAACATTTTGACTGAGCTACATAAAAAACAGATTTGGTAAGGTTACATTTTGGTCAAAATGCATCATCAAAATCCAAATGATTAGCATGTCTTAAAGATTTGAAGGATTTGTGGATACAGTGGTGAGGGGTATCGATGCAGCCCTCTGGAAGTGGCTGATCTTAGATGACCCCCCCTCCTCTTATCCATTACATGGGAGCTGAATGATGGTGATTTGGTTGAGGCCCAGTGAGTGCCTGTAGAAAATTGGTTGGTTGATAAAAACCCTCCTATCAAAGCGGGCTACTTTCTCATTTACATTTAGATGAGTATTGATTATTTATTTACTCAGTGGAGTGGGATTCTTTTCCAATCTTATCTCTCGTCTGTGCCTGTCACCTGGAAGAAAAAAGAGATAGAGTTCTTGACACGGCCCTAAGATAACAAGCATTTTGTCGAGCAGATAAAACTTGGAATGGTGGTCCTTGCCTCCTTTCGTTTTCCACCTACCCAATTTTTTGACGTGAAAAGAGAAAGTTCCGAAAATTAAAACTGATAGGCCTTGTTCAAAGAGGGGGGAGGAATCTCAATTTGCAGCAAGAACAAGTCAAATTGGTTGTCCAGATATGGTCAGGCTGTTTTCACTTGGAGAAATCCCATCTTAGTTGTCTTGATAGTTTAAGGTTTCCATCAAACATAATATAATATTGTTTGTTATTGATTTGCAGCTGTAAAGTAGGTTTTTATCGGCCCTGTAATAAGATCTTATCCTTGTTGACTTCCACAGAGAATGATAGGAGTATTTGCGAGTCTGTGTGGACATGAAACCCTTTGGACACATCTGACATGTTGTAAGTGCTAAACTCTGCTGATGTTTTGGATGCCTGCGCTGGGGATTGGTCATGCATTGCCAATGAGTCGAGTGGCTGAGCGAGGGGAGCTTTGCGAGACTGACGAAAGGTGTTATGGTGTGGGAGGTGCCGCGGTGGAGGGTGGGCTGCTCTGGAGGAATTGGGAACCCCTGACAGACCCTGCCGCTTCTTCTCAACGCTTTGATGGAGAATGAAGAGTCTCTGGAGGTGGCCTCTGTCAGCTCTAGTCCTCCTCAAAGCAGACACCAGCTTCATCACAACAACAGTACAGCATCACCCCGCCATCCCCCGGGCCAAACCCACCTCCGCTCATGGACATTTTATCTGCGTTCAGCTCTGCATATTCTGTAAGACTGGACTGTAATCGCCTTATTTAGAGGAAGTCTAATGAGGGTCTTGCCTATGCTTTGACCCCAGCGTAGCTCCATGGGCAGTGCCTATCCTCTACTGCCTCTCAGAAGGTGACTTATTACGCCGCTCAAGGATTATAGCCCATTTTTCTTTGTTAGCCAGTCAGTCATTAGCCTAGTTACACATCTGGATACCCACAGCAATTTAAGAATATGGAGGGTTCCCTCAAAAAAGCTAATTAGTCCAACTGGAGAGGAACATCTTGTTTTCCTACACCCCTAATGGATTGGACCAAGGTCTTTTGAAATGCAAAGCCACCAAGGAGAAGGCTGAAGCCCCCCCCAAGCAACCCACCCACATTCTCCTTTCAGGCGTGACACAGCCCTCCCTCACAGCTTTGTTTTTATTCGCAAAATAAATACAGTCACATTTCCTGAAACACTACCTGCAATTCTCAATTTTATTTTTGTGAGTTGTACAGGGGATGCTTTGGAAATTTCTCCAATGTAGACAAAAAAACGGAATGTGATGAAGAGTTTAACAAATGATAAATATACAGAGACACAATTTAAAAAAGAAAGAAAAATCATTGTTTTTTATATTTTTAAATAAATGGAATATATTAATGTAAAAAGTTGTTATCAAATACTCAAATACTCAAATCAAATAAATGATACATGATGGATTAGAAGTTTATATCCACATGTCTAAGCCAATATGAGTGTGCTATAGGCACTCTTATCTTGACATACAAGGTGGAAAATGGAACGGGTCTATCAGCTTTCCGACAACAACAGAGAGTGAAAGGTAAGTACAGCACAGACTTGGCCAGTGCACTGATTAGATGACAAGCTGTAAGGTTCGGTCAATCAAGCACGCGTCAAAGCCGCTCATTTAGGCCTTTTGGAAAGAAATGACGCTCTCAACTATCCCCACAGGAATGCACAGACCAAAGCAGACAACTCATATTTCTATCTTGTAAGAACTGACAAAGGGTGCCGGGGTTTTTCTTTTTCTTTTTTTTTAATCAGTCGATACTACAGAATTCAAAAATCAACAGTATTCTATTGTTTTAATGCTATACAATACAATACACATATATTAGCAATTTCAGAAACAAAAAAACTAAACTTCCTCCCTGCTAAGCATTTACTATATAGCGGTATAGTTTTGGGATAATGGTTTGGGTGTGATATAATTAACAAAGTGTGTCCATTCTTTTCCTCCCACCTGTCTAGCGCCCTAAAGATGTATGTGTGTTTGTACACGAGTAGACCAATCCACTGTGCCATGTGCCGAACGCAGGCTTCCCCTTCACTGTCAGCACATGGATGATGCTCACTCTGGCCTCTAGGTTGAGCTTTGGCTTCACAGCGGATCTGGATCTTGTCATAAATGTGAGCCTGAAAAGCTCATGGCGGTTCAGGGAGATAAATGGAGAATTGGGTGGACAGCTGATGCGGGATACAAACACCTTAAGCTGGAGTTCATCTTTTACATTTTCAGGTGGGTTGCCTTCAGCTACACTGGAATACAGACATTGTTAGTCAGAGTTTTAAATGTGATGGCCAATTTCATGATATATGGCTTTAATATTCCTAAAATGCAAATCATTCCAATGTATTTGAAGGGTCAACTTAAGTTTAGAAACTTCATGATCAGTAGGAATTAGTTCTAAAATAATATGATTTTATGGGGATTTCTCTCTCTCTGGTAATAGTGCAGTTCACTGAAGTTTGCTCTGAGGAGGCCATTCATCCTCCACTACTCTATTACTCTCATCAAAACAAATGATAAAGAATGGTTATTGGGTTTTCACAATGTCTTTTGTATAATAAAGCTCGTTAACTGCATTGCACAAAACAAATGGGCAGAATAATCAGTATACTTATTGACATTGTGTCATTTCTAGTTAGAGCAGGAAGAGGAGTCTCAGTGTGGCTGCAGGCTCCGTCTTCTATCTCTCAAGAGGAAGAGCGCTAATGGTTTCTGAAAGCAGGGATCGAAGGAACTCATAAAGCTGCAGGATGAGACGGGAGAGGAAGGCCATTATTAATCCTTTTCCATCTGAATACACCACCCCATGCACACTACAGTACACAACACATTGTACAGCACAGGCCCGAGACCAATATGATGCTGCATCTCATTAACTGATGCAGATGGAGGAGTTTATAGTGTAGATCCAGTCAGTGGGAGGCGGAGGCACTTGTGTATTCTCAGGCTTATAGCTTTACTTTATGCAGTTCAATGCAGAAGAGATCTTTTTCCACATATATACTCAGAGGACAGCTGCCTGCTTTTGGAGCGACATATTGAGTGCTACATAAAACGAGACGAGGTATATTTCCAAACTCCAAAAATTTCAAAAATGGAAAACAATAAATAATAACAAATCTTTCATCCATTGTTCCCAAAAAATCTGTTCTGTCTTATAAGCAGTGAAAAGCAATACCAAAGTATCGATGTAAAAAAACAGATAAAAGACTAATTGCAAAGAAACATCTTGGACTTTTCTGTGATAACCTTTTGCATTGAAGCAGCTCTCATTCTCCAATGCCTCTCTTGTTAACAGAATAACATTCCCACTGTGGTTTGCAATGGTTTACTCATATTTCACCCCCTGCTGTTTTATATGTGTTAATAAAAGCAGATAGATGAATAAATCAAAGTGTTTATGCCTTTGTGAGTCTCTGGGGCCCTTCTCCAGTCCACTCCGTGTTGCCTGAACCGCTCTGCCTCCCTGTTATTAGCAAAAGATTGACAGCTGTCATGTCTTCATCAGCGCACACTGATATTTGTCAGAAGCCATCTCGGTGACAGAGGATGGAGGTCTGCTCAGCCCAAAGACGCCTGCTATACTGCCAAGAGCCTTCACCTACAGCACAGTACTTCTACTGAACTGCTTGGGAAAGATCAACAAAGAATCAGGATCATTGGGGTTGTCATTATTTGCTGCTACTGTTGCCATACACACACACAAAAAACGTTCTTAGGCTTTTCTCTCATAAATAGGCATATTATGGATCTTTTGTGAGATTCATTTCTCAACAATATCTTTAGTATGTGATCATTAGATTGAACCTTCTGAATGCTAAGTAAGTATTTTGATACAGAAAGATAAAGTGAGACTTTACATATAGAGTTACATATTTGGAGAATTGGATTGGATGAAATTATTTTCTCTAAAATTGTAATGACTGTTGTTTTTTCCATAAGCCTGGCATCCCTAGTCCATGCTCTTAGTAAATATAAAAGGCTCCATCCTCCAGTACGTTAAATTAACATCATTGCACACAGTACTAGGCAGGGGAGGCAATGCTGAGAAGACATTTGTATTATGTTTTAACATTAGTGTGTATTATACTTTACTGTTTCATTTGATCATGTCGTTATTACCATAGAACCAATGTACCATGAATACACAATTGGATTTGCTGTAATGATAATTGAGTTGAGGCAAGGGAGACAATACACATACCTGCATCAAGCTGATTTTTAATGAGCCATGTGTTATAATTTATTTAAAAGTCCATCTTTCAACAAGCGGTGTTTATCATCATTCATCACGCACATCAATCTGTCCGGCTGTACTGATGCATGCTGGGAGATGCTACTTTTGCTTTGTACTGGCACCTTAACAACCCAATCAGCTGGCCCTGCACTCACTTCCCTCATCAATGCAAGCGCCGGCATAATATATGATAGAGCCATGATTTATAATGCATGCTCAAAATTAAACAGCATAAATTACTCTTATTTACTCTGCAGGTGATAAAGATCCCGTCAAATAATGTCACTTGAGCATAATTTTTATAGAACAAATGAAATTTGTTATCAGGAAAAAGCAGGTCAAGTTCATCAATTAAAAGTCACCTCTTTTTTCTAGCACACCGCTGTAAATGGTCTGGTGCTATTTAAAATGATTGATTTTATTATTTCTTCATTTATTAAAGTACTGCGTGAGTAATCAGGACAATAAGACCTGAGTCAGCATAGTGATGTAGAAATGTCTCTTCATAATTTACCAACTCATCTGCTCCTATAAAACAAGCTCTGCGTACATGAAAGAAAACCTATTTTTATATTTTGTCCACATTTAGTTATAGTGTGCTACTACTTTTTATCACAACACAAATATTATTGGGAGCAGCATAGCATAGTTTTTCTTCCTAATCTAATGATTATTGGGGCAGGTATACTAGATAAAAAAGGTTAATAAGATAATAAGGTTAATAATGCTTAATGCACAATAGTAGTTATCTCAATAGTAGTAAATGAAGTTGTCTTTTTGTATTATAAACAGTATATTCAAGAAGAAGTGGAGCCTTAAGTGACTGAATCCTTATCGGAAATGACTTGTGTAAATAATAGATACGTGATAGATAGTGCATGGGGAGCAGAGATGATTGAAACATCTTGTCAAAAATCATATGAATTAGTGTGTTCAATTCCCTCTATAATGTCTTTTAGATTTAGCTTTTGTTTTATCTCTGCATTTTATTGTAACTTCCATATTCAGTGAATCGTGACCTGTGAAGGGGTTAACGCTCCACACTTGCAGGAAAAGAAATGAGGTCCCGGGAATGTTTTCAAGATACAATAAAAAAGAATCTGGAGAATGAGGGGAAGAATGAGAGAAGTTGAATATATATTTCATGTGATAAGAGAAAGATGAAGCGCGAGAAAAAAGATTCCATTACAGGCCCGACAGTTACAAAAGTGCTGCTGTGTGGACTAGCCTCTGTTGAAAAGATTGATGCAATAAGGACTGACCTTGGCTTGGAGCAGCAGCCGGTGATGTATGTATGAGCATCTCCCTGCTAAATGGACCCAGATTTGTAGCACTAATATACATGGAAGCCCAGTACCAAACTCACCAGCGTCATAAATCAACAGCCACTTTGGGTGTCATTTCTGGTTTATATTCTACTATTGTTCTATGCTTTTAATTCGTGTCACTACCATCTGTTCATTTGATGCAGTTTGGGGCTGCAGGAACCAGAGATAGCGCGCCGCGACAGAGACAATCCCTGTTAGATCATCGCAGTGGATCAACTGTGTAAATACCGCAGAGGCTATCTCACACAAACACATGCAAAGTGAAGCACATTTTGCATGTCCCCCCGCCCCCCACACACCTGTTGGAAGAGAATGGGAAAAGTTTCATATTTTTATCAACAAAGAAAACAGATACACTTTCTCCATTCCCATTCTTTGATATCCCATTCTTTGGGGCTTATCCATTATTACTCCTACTCACATGATAATGCATATTTTTTGTATTCAAGATTATACTATATACAAGTTGTTACACAATTAAAGGCCTCAGTATGACCAGCACAGCCACTCACAAGTGTAATACTTTTTAATGAATTGATTAATTGATTAAAAGTCTCCAGAATATAGTTTGTTTTTTTAAACCAAAAAACGGCCAAAACAAATCTGGTGAACACATTGGATAATTTGATTAATAGTACTTTGCAGAATGAAATTAAAATGTGTGAATAGTCATTATAGAATTATCTGAGCCATAAAACCTCTTCTCGATTATGTTTAAGTCTATAGTCTACAACTCTTTCAATTCACCTTACCAGTAATCTGGCATTAAAACACCATCAATTTCAAATCAGTAGTCTTCAAAGTAGCATTTTTTTTCCAATGGCAGTGAAATTCCTTTGCATGCAGAAATTTTGCTGGTGAAATAATCAGTCATTTAAACATGCAAAGTTTCCCATTCACTTGTCAAAACAGAACTCTGTCTGAGTAGAAGCCCATATTTACACTCTAAAAACATTTGAACCCAATCTATAAAAGGCCGTCTTGTCAACTAATCTAAAATGGTCCGAGAGCCAAATTATTAGCCCAGTCTAGTTAGCCGACCAGCACGAAT
Organism: Knipowitschia caucasica; assembly: GCA_964034765.1. Classification (NCBI taxonomy): domain Eukaryota; kingdom Metazoa; phylum Chordata; class Actinopteri; order Gobiiformes; family Gobiidae; genus Knipowitschia; species Knipowitschia caucasica. Next base: position 34,387,279 of record OZ035831.1, read on the forward strand.
CTTTCACTCACACCAGATTCATACTACACAATGTGAGCGTCTTGCCTAAGGACACAACAGTTTGGCTCTTCACAGTTGCAGTCGTCCAACTGAGGCACCTGAAGTGTTTTCACATAGGCCTGGCTCATGTGAGCCAAGCTCTACCCGTTTTTGTGAGGGAAGGCAGCCCCAAATATGAATGAATAGCCACCACATATGGTGGCTATTCTGTGGAAGGACAACTTTGCTTGAACACCTTTTGACTTTGCTCTGACGGCTGTGTGGGAGACACGTTTAGCTCTTCTCAAACCAAGCCAGCACTGGCCCAGCATAGCCCGCTTAAGCCGCTTGGCACTACTCACTTTGAGATAGTGAAAACGCCTACAACCTGGTGTTCCCTGAGGTCTCCCATCACAGTACTAATCAATATGTAACTTGTCGAGATGAAAACGCAGGTACTATGATTCTGTTTTCAACCTATTCATTTTGGTACCGCGCAAAGGAACCGATGTCAATGCAACCAATTTCAGTTGGCCCACAACTCATTGGTAAATCCCTGACTAATATATGGGTTAATCTAACCCATATCAGCTTGAAAACTTTGATTAGTAGTTTTTCCAACCAATGTGTTTTTAGAGTGTGGGCATCTCAAGACTCTACAAAATGCGGTTTACTATAGTGCCAAAAAGCCTCTGTCCCGTGTTGGGATTGAACTGTGTTTCACCCATCTGCCTCACCCCCCTTCCGTATTAAGTGTTGTCCCATATCCCATAATAGTTTTTCATTTAGACTATTTTCAAATGGTCGGCACTAGATCAAATACGGAATCGGGACGAAACCGGAAGTAACGATCATACTTTCGAATTAGTTTTAGACTAATAAGTCCTTAAGTGGTGACTGGTTAAGTTTTAGGCGTCTCAGTAAGATGGTTAAGGTTAGGGTTAAGGCTGGGTTGGGGTTAGTTTATGGGAATGGCTGGTTAAGTTTTGGCATGAATAGGTAGTTTGTTGTATTTACTTCCGCTTCCGTCCAGATTCCGTATATGATCTAGTGCTGACCATTTTCAAATGCAAAACTATGCGGAAAAAAAACAAATCACGCAATAAAACAATCGTAAACAGGTGCATATATGACATTCTAATTCATATTGAAAGTTATTTCACAAAAATATGTCTATTTTCTTTTTATATATAGGTTAAGGGTGGGGAGCAACAGGGAGACATTCCCTGCTGAAATATTATGTATACTGTGAAAGGGATATTTCCAAGTAAACAAACCGGAGGAGGTTCTCTTCAAGTTTGTGGACACACGTTTTTATACTTGTTTAATTGCCACAAAAATATTGAAAAGGTAAAACATGCTAGTATATTTATCTATGTCCAACAAAATTATTGAATGGGGCTTTAAAAAGATACTATTATTTAAAGAAGTTAGATAAATATTGTGCCAAAGAAGATTCCAATCCCTTTTCCTTCCTTCCCCACATTGCTTTATTCCAAGCACATTGGTTTAAACACAATACGAGTGGGATGTGGTTGTGCTGACACAGGTCATGCTTTCGATCCCCTTGGCAGAGCAGTAGGACATTGCACTTTAAATTGTGTACATCACCCTAAACCCAAAATCATCTTCTATAGTGTCTTTAATAAAGTCGATAAGTCCCCTTTCATCCCACTTCAATTTTACTGTGCCACCAAAGTTCTTTAATCAGCCTGCAGTCTCCCATTCATAGAGTATTACCAATTCTGTCTGTGATTGTTATCGGTGCAGTGATGTATGTATGAGGCTCATGTTGGAGAGGCTCAGGAAACAGAGGCCATGAATGAATGAATTATTGGACTCACCAAAAGGAGCTATAGATATAGAATTTTGAGCCCTGTAATATGTTTGCTTTCTGCCCCTTATCTTTCTTCAGACAAAAATACACCTTATCTCAGAGGCTGCTGGGGTGTGTGTGGATGTGGAGAGTCTGCAGATCAGTGTGTGGTTTGCTTTCTTTGTATGGTGTTGATGGTGGGAGCGTTTGGAGCTCTTTAAAGAATTTCAGTGTCGGTTTGCTCTTGTAGTGTCCTTTCGCAAAAAAAAGTAAAAAATGTTTAAAATCATCATGTAGAAAATGTATGCAGATAATTTTTAGAGTGTATCAATCTACAAGTTCTTTCTCAAGGTCAAGTGACTGCTAGAATTGGGAATGTTGTCCTGATGAGTGCCCACTTTTTAAGTCAATTGTGTTTATGCATGTACACACTGAACAGATGTATAGTCACACACAAACACACACACGCACACACACACAGACACACAGACACAGACACACACTCATGCTTCTACACACAGGCAGAGTACACGATTCCATAGAGCTGCAAGCCATGTACACAATGGATAATGAGGCTGGACAGGGCTTAAATTATAACTTCAAATCACAATAATATTATCTTTCTCACAACTCCAGCAGCATTCGCTATGACGGTGTGACATTTCCATTTTATTCTAGTCTAATGTGGTTCCTCTAAATAAATCCATCGCCTACAGGCCCTTCCCAAACTGACCCAGTCCTATTTTAATCACATGGAATTAAATAAGTGCAGTTTAACAGCGCTCTTGTTCTGACAGCAGTCATGACAAGTGGTTTGCACAGCACACTTCGCCTCAAGTCAAATCAAGAATAACAAAAACACACATGCTAAAGATGACAGCAGCGGTACTCAGCATCACAGTGTTTACTTAAACAAAGCAACAACAAATCCTTGTTGCTTTTATGTTTTAAGACATGTGACATTTGTTTTAATGTTTTAATATGTGGATATATCATTTTGATTCATGTCAGACAGTTGATGATTATATTACTTTTTTGTCACATCAATCAACTAATTCTACCATATTGGAGCTAGGCAATAGGAGATACTCTGAATCCTGCTACTAGGAGATTTTAAGGAGCACCGAACATATGAAGCATGTATTACCAGACCTTTTCGCACTGCAGTCCCGTGTTTTTGGACTCGTGCTGTTCAAATACTGTGTCAAAGGCGAGTTGAGGAGGCGTCATCCTCGTCCGGTAATCCCCCGCAATAGGTTTCTTGTAATAGTCCGAGGAAGGACTAAAGCATAATACCATAATGACATACTAAAAGGAAACAAAAAATGAGTGTGTGTCTAGATGTTAAAATTAATGTGTATCTCAGTGTGTGGAGCTACTCTTTCGCCAGGATTAAAAATGTCCTCATCAGGTGCTAGGTACTGTATGTTATTTTGTTGATGGATTGATTTAAAACTGTTTTAATTAAAAGAATAATAATAATAATATTAATACAAAAGAAGGTCTCATGAATGAATCAGCTTCTGACAGACGCGACCAAAAGATATGCATTCGTTTCAAAACCCTTATGAACCAAGATGTTTTCAGAATGTCAGAAACATATAGTTGATGTATGTATTTCCATTTTATTGCCTACTCTGTTTTATCTCACAGGTCACATCACACCGGTGGAATTTTCATTTTGCATCTCGTGTCAATTCAAATGCAGTATCTCTCCTGGTGCACTGGCTCCACTCCTCCATCTCATTCCTTTGTTGCACTGGGGCTGAACACTATGTTAACCTAGTAATTGGCACTGGGCCTTCCCCATTATACGGCTTTCTATTGAGCCGTTCTACATGACTAGTTAAAGAAGATGGCATGAAGATTAATGAAGTCCAGCTAATACAGGAGGGGGTATATACCTCTCCGCAACACTTCCACTTGAAGAGATAGCATGGACTCACATCAGCTCAAGCCCTGCCTCAAACACCTTTTCCTATATTGCCTGTTTTAACCCATGAACCCAGGACCTTCCACTTGTGTTTCAGAGCCACCGTGGCGTCGCCCAGTTTGATTGATGTCGCTACAGCAGTCAGTCTTCTCCCTTTTGAATTGAAAAGGCCTGGCTTCTCCAAAATAGATTTTCCAGCACAATTCACGCCGTCTGCCAGTAGATGGAATGGCAGGGCGAGACTCAATGCAGTTTCATTTAAAACCATGAGCTAGCTGACGTGTCCATTCACTTTTGGCAAATGCCCCATTGGATAAGCTCGGCTACAGTCCTCACTTTTATATTGTCTGGCTTGGTTTTGCCGCTGATGTTGAGGTACCAATAACACTGGAATGATAAAGCAGAAAATGTGGCTTTGCTGTTAGAGAAGGGCAAGACTATGACTATTTTCTCCAAAACAGGCACTGGTTATTAATTTTGCCCTGACTATGAATACTTCACCAACATTAACTTTGACTACTTTTATGACAGTAGTATTTTAGTAAATACTGAAGTTCACTTTTACTTTCATAGTGTACTTGTTTACCCTTCAGCTAAGAGTAAGTATCCACAGATTTAAGTATATTTCAAATATTTCAACAGCTCATACAGTATATTGAGCTTTCTGTATAATGTTCTTGTACTGTTTTTTGCAACACTGAAATGTACCCATTGTGGGACGAATAAAGGTTCTCTTATCTCATCTCAGGCTGTCTTAGGCTGCTGTCACATGCGCAGCCTAAAGCCCGGTTAAAGTGTGCCAGGGCCCGCTTCGCGATTAGATCCGGGCTTTAGGTGCCATCTGACCGCGGCATTTGCGCCAGAACACGATTCCTGGACTCTTGCTCTGGCGCGGTAAAAAACTGTGGCCAGGGCCCGCTTCCCAGCGCAGATGAGGGGGGTCAGTGTGGCGGGTGGTGGGGAGTGGGGGGATTAGGTGTGGTGGGGACTTGATATTGCGCGTCAGATTACGTCTTCCTGTGACACGCATTTTCACACACGTCTCTCCTGCACTTTTGTATTCTCCGCTGTGTCAAACCTTTCATATAAGCTCCGGACCGTGCTCGAGGGGCGCAGGGGGAGTGTCTCTCTGCAGGGCCAAAGAAAAGCGTTTCCTACGGGTATAGCTCTCTTCTGTCCTGACCCTCGCTCTCAGTGTGGTGCTGTTGCAATAACACTTCAGACATTCAAGAATTAGTCTTTATTTAATCACCAGAACACACACAAACACACACACATACACTCGTAACCTCCATGTGTCTCCGGTCGCTCTCCTCGTACTCCACACTTTTCATTCCTTCATTCTCATTCATTCGTTTCTTAGCGCTCTTACGCTCGTTGCTAAAGAGTGTGTGCGCGCACACAAACACACACACAAACATGTGTGCATTCACATGTTACCCACTGAACTGCTGCACTTTGCATCAGAGCAATTTGGACAAGTGTGAGATGTATTTTTCCCTAAACAACGCGATCCGTACTGAGCTGTTAGCTACATGAGCAGAATGTAAACAGGAAAAGAAGCGGATCTCAACCACGGTTCAGAGAACACGTTCATGTGACCGCGTGCCGTTTTCACACCCCTGTGGTGACGATCCGGGCCACTTGGCCTAGAACGTTTGTAAAAACCTCTGTGACCGTGCCCTTAGGCGCTGCACAGACGTTCCAAGCTATTAACAGAAAACGACCAGGCTCCTTATGCAAATTTCACAGCGTTCATACGAGGATCAAAAAGTTGACTTGTCCCACTCTGTAGGCTGGATCTTAACTCAAACGTTTTCACCCCCCTGGAACACAGTCTCCATGTGAACGGGAGGTAGCAACCAACATCCAACTATAGCGTTTTACTGCTGCAGCGTCTCTGTCTAAATGGGGCCTTAGGCTGCAGTCACAAGCACAACCTAAAGCCCAGTTAAAGTGGGCCTAGGCCCAGATTGTGAGCTTTAGGTGCTGTATGACCGCGGCAACTGGGCTTGAGCACGGTTGAGAGAGGTGGGCCAGAGCATGGTTGTCCCAGATGAGGAGGGTCGATGTGGCGGGTCGTGGGGAGCGCGGGGGATGAGGTGTGGTGGGGACGTGGAATTGTTACGGCTTCCTGCTGCGCCCGCTGTGACGTGCATTTTTGCACACGTAAAAGCAAATCACAGACAAAAATAGTCAGTTACCTCCCCCCTCCCTTTTACAAATGGTACATCCCAGGTGCATTTAGACCAGAAGCTGCTGAGAAGCAACATTGAAAGTTTAATGGAGGCATGTATTCTTAGGGCGCTCTTGTAATCAGATAAATTAACTAATGCTATCAAAAGATTGCAATAACACTCAGTGGAGCCATAAAGCTAGGAGCTGTGACTGTGGTGGGAGCTTTATGACAGACGTCACTAGAGTGCGCTGATTTATTTGTGCACCCCTGTCCTATCGATCTATTGTACAGGGGCCTTACTCTGCCTCTCAGGGGGGACCCAGAGCCTGCCTCTCACAAGCTCCAGTCAAAATCCACTCCACAGGAGGACCTCAGTCAATGAGAGTGAGTGAAGGGGGGCTTTTATGACCCTGAACATGTGAGCGGAGAGCCTGTACTGTATTCCTTTGGTGTTTGAGTAACATTAGTGCATCAGGAAAGAACTACACTAATGAAATTAAATAGAAAGCATGTGTGGCTAGCAAAGTGACCTGTATCTAGTTTGTGCATGTAATCAATATTATAGCTTGGCCTCTCTCAGTTGTTACTTTAATCAAGAACAAGCTCTACCTCTCTTAATCGCTCACTCCCAAGATGAATGTCCCACAAATGCTGTGAAACATGTGCCTTGATACATGCATCTGATTGGTGACTCTACTATATGGCGCCTTGGTTTTCCATTTGGTTTAAAGGGATTTTTCATAATCTGCTCGACTGTATCCCTTTTTATTCAGGACTGAACCCTATTATGAGTATCTTCCTGCAGAAGACACCTTTTTGTGGTTTTAATCATAAATGAAAGTATGACACAAAAGGGCACATAATCATATGGCACATATTGCCTCATCCTTTTAACAAATATGTTTCATAGCCCTATTAAAAGGGGTCTTCATCTGTCCTGTCAAAAGGCAGCCTAGCAAGGTTTTTTAGTTTAATTACACTATCCAATTAAAAAAAGAAAAAAACTGGGCGCATTCTGATCCGCCTCTCCTTGGGTTTGAGTGGATATGACATTTACAAGGCTCGCCTTTCAAGCAGACAATGGTGTGATTGATGAGGTGCAGACGCTATGAAGGAGGCGATTGCCACGTGGAAGCAGTGCTTAGTGCACTTTGATTTATTTATCATCTGTTTCTAAAGCAAGAAGGCTGCGGCAGGTCTGCTCTGAGAGGGGAGGCCAGAGGTACACTTGTACCTTATACCAGTTTAAAACACTCGAGAGCCTGAGTGGCAGTATCTTAAGCCCTATCAGGCACTGAATTGTCATCCGCTTTGTGCGTGGGTGTTGAGTCCAGTAAATGTTGCCGTTATTGACATTGACATGCTGTGGTCAAGCAGCAGGGGCCTCTTGTTAGCTGACTCTGGCTGTTTTGTGTGTTTAGAGTATGATTAATTCATTCAGTTGGGAGAAAAGCTGGATCCGCTCCATAGACGGATGCTGACGAGTGAAAATACAAGGCTGTGAATGGAAATAGCACTGCGTTTCTGTCAAATGTCTTTGATATATATTCTAAAATGAAAAGCCAGGACTTCATAATTGAATTGTCAGAAATGTTCAGAATTTAATACATTTCATTCACACCATGTGGACATGTAAGTTTTCACTCTTCTATTTCAAAGAGATCTGTTTGATTAAAGGTCTAATTTCACATTTCTTTGTGAAAGTAAGTTTTCTGTAGGAAACATCTTGATTGGAGGATGTTGAAAAGCTCAGCTGCACAGAGGCTCAGTGAGGCGTGCTGCAGGCCGCTGTAGCAGCACCAACCTCATCACAATCCACTGATGAACTTAGCCTCTGACATCTCTCTTGTCTTCACACTTGTAGACGATGGAGTCAGAATAATTTAAAGTAATATTTCATCTTCCAGCACGTTCTCTCCGCTAAGGGCTACAGACAGTTAACCACTCAATGCTCTACTGCTGGGAGTATCCAGAGCAATTGTGGATGGAAACTAATTATGTGAAACTTTGCTGTTATTGCCTTAAAAGAATATGAACTAATCAATGTAATATTAGAAAGGAGAAACATTATAAGGTCTGAATATAGATCATTATTTCCATTTGAGATTGAAAATAACTTTTGAAGGGTGTTATTTTGTAATTATGTTTGTAGATAGACAATAAAGGGTGGCACTATAGCCTTGCGTGATGATGGTCCCCCCTTGGAGATGGACCAGGGGTGAGCCACCTTGTGTTGTGCTGTCCTGGACAAAATGCTCCGGGATGGGGGCATAGTTGAAGACAGAGAGGGATAGGGGGGAGACAGATGCTTAACGACTCCCTCAAGGCCACGGCTCTCCAGCCCTTATCTCATCCCCAGATTGTGCCCGTCGCTATGGTAACTGACGTGAACGCAGAGAAAGAATGGGTAACACCGGAGCCTACAGGTCAAATATGTGAGAAAATATAAAATCAGTCTTGAGGTTAAAGGGTAATATCCAGCATTGACAAGGTGACAATGTGTGTGATGCCTGAGACAGCTATAAAAGGAGCAACTATTTTAAAATTTGATTTTGTATTATTTATTGATATTTTATAGCCCACCATGACCCGTGTCACCTGCTCCCACTGATGTCTGCTGTCGTTGTGTCGCTGGGCAAGACACTTAACCCCACATTGCCTGAAGCCCCCGCTGAAAGACCAAGGCCATCTAGTTGATGACAGAGAAGCCATCTTCCCGTGGACCCACCATCTGCAGGGGGATCAGCGAGGAACTAGTGCAATGAGACTTGGGTGGAAGCTCTGATTGCTGAGTCAGTAATCTGTATCTGTGTTTTGGTTTTAGCATGCGATATGTCAAAACTCATATAGAGTTTAATGAATATCTCGATATATCGTAAATATTGATATATCAGCCACCCTTACTATAGCATATTAAAAACTATTTTGCACAATATTGCGTTTTTCTGCACAGTTGATAAGGGCAAGTCTCGCTTCTGTCATCGCCGTGTGGAGAGAATGGAACAATGTCAGAACTATTTGTTTTTGTCGGGTCTAGACAGGTTTGTCGCATTGTCATGTGGCTCATCATGTGGACCGTGGTTCTGTCCTTTGTGATACCGTACTTTCCCGCATATACGCGGCCCAGTGCCATATACATTTCAATTAAAGAAAACAACATATTCTTAATTTTTATATAATTCTCTATGATTTCCTGCTTTGATCAGAGGCAGTATTTTATGAGTGCCTGTCGTTGTTGTCGTTGGCTTGGACAAAAGTCCTTTTTTGTTGAGAGTGATAAAATTCACAAAGCATGATATAGATCATTATTACATAAAATAAAAGTGTACACTATTTTATGACAAAATGTTGATTTGAACAGCCTGATCTGTCTCTATTCCCAGTCCATATGCAGTGAGGTGTGTAACCAGAGGCAGACCTTGAAAAGAAAACTTACCTAACAAGACTTGGTTGCAGCATTACTGGTTTCAGCCGAAGCACGTGCACAGCGATGATCAGACAGGTGTTTTGACATCTCCCTCTCCTCGCTCACCCAAACATCTGGTGCAGCTGCCAGGCCTAATTGTAACAGGAGTTTGCAGCCTGTCAGTAACCTGGACAATAACAAGCAAAACTAAATTATTATAATGATCCAAACAAAAACATTTGGAGGATGCATTGCCAGTGTGCTCTATTATAAGGACGACATATGAACTGATGAGTATAAGGAATATACACAGATCTTAACAAAAAGTTTAAAAAAAAATGTATTCAGTGTTATAATTTAATTTATAGCTTTCAATATCCATGATATTGAAAGTTAACTAATTAATTAACTAATTACTAGTTAACTAATCCATATCCCACTCGTATTGACGATTGTCTGCCAAACTGAAGGACAGTTCAGTTATGTTACGTCAATTATGTGTACATAGGATGAAATGTTAAAATGCAAATTTTGTTAAATGTTATTATAATTTACATTATAATATTTATAATATTATTGAGAAATTATGTGAACTGCTGTATTTACAGCATATTGTAAGGAAAGCTATGATTGACACTGTACTGTATGACTTAGTATGAAGCTATAATAGTGATATAAACTGCTGTATGTGTGTGACAAATACTAAATGAATGGTTTTATAAATGTAGACAAAAGGCATTAAGTGCAGCCGTGGCACACAAATTAAATGGGAGCAATAAAAATGGTATGAGTCGTTTTACAAGTGACAAAAGATGCTTACTTTTACGGCGTGCAAAGGACAAATTCCTGTGGCAGTTGTAAGGAACAATTACTTAAATAATTGGGCTTTCAAAGAAAAGATTGATTGTCTAAAAGCTGTTTTCTGTGGAGAATCCATTAGGGAAGCCATTTTTCTGGCTCCTTGACATAGTGTTTTTATTAATTTCTACTTGCAAAGATGCATGATTCTTGGGATTTTGCTGCACTGTCAGTGGCCTCTATGATGAACTATGCAGCAAGAGGAAAAGTCGTCAGATGAGCCATTTAAATCCCACCTCTGATTTACAGTCGCTATATACATATATATTCCTCAAGCCAAAGATTCTTAATTCATTTCAAAATCTTAGTTGCATAAAAAGGGGTCTCAGGAGGAAAGCAGACAGTACTGTGCAAAAAGTTGTATATAAAAAGGTATGCTGGAGGAAGATTTAAAAAAGAAATTGTTGTGAAGAATGGTAAATCCGCCACAAAGGTGTTCACACCTCAACCGGCTCATTTTTTTTTTGTTAAAATGGGACCATGGATCTATAATAATAACTGGATAGGGTATTACTAGCTTACAGCTGTCCAACCTATGGGCCCGTGGTACTGCAAACTAAATTCACGAGGGCTACCCAGAAAAAAGTCCCATAGAACTCAATGTATATTAAAACAGCACAACCTCTGCGCGACGCATCATGGGAGATAATCCACTGCGCAGAACCGGGAGGACCAGACGATGCCCAAACATATATATATATATATATATAAATATATATATATATGTATATACATATAAAAAAATATAAAAAAATTGTCCACTCACCTTTGGCCCTCCGCGGGCGGTTATCCCTCTCTAAGTTCGGGTCCTCTACCAGAGGCCTGGGAGCTTGAGGGTTCTGCGCAGTATCTTTGTTGTTCCTAGCACTGCACATTTCTGGACCGAGATGTCCGAGGTTGTTCCAGGGATCCGCTGTAACCACTCTTCTAGCTTCGGGGTCACTGCCCCGAGTGCACCGATCACCACGGGCACTACTGTCACCTTTACCCTCCAGGCCCTCTCCAGCTCCTCTCTGAGACCTTGGTATTTCTCAAGCTTTTCATGTTCCTTTTTCCGGATGTTACCATCGCTTGGAATTGCCACGTCCACCACCATGGCTGTCCTCTGCCCTTTGTCTACCACCACAATGTCAGGTTGGTTCGCCATTACCATTCGGTCGGTCTGTATCTGGAAGTCCCACAGGATCTTTCTCCACCACCTTTGGAGGAGTTTCCCACTTAGACCTTGGGGTTTCCAGCCCATACTCTGCACAGATGTTTCTGTACACTATGCCAGCCACTTGGTTATGGCGTTCCATGTAGGCCTACCCTGCCAGCATCTTGCACCCTGCAATTATGTGTTGGATCGTCTCAGGTGCCTCTTTGCACAACCGACACCTTGGGTCTTGTCTGGTGAGGTATATCTGGGCCTCTATCGCTCTGGTGCTCAGGGCCTGTTCATGTGCAGCCATGATGAGTGCCTCTGTGCTGTCCTGTAGGACAGCACTTTCTAGCCATTGGTAGGACTTCTTGAGATCAGCCACTTCTGTTATACTCCGGTGGTACATGCCGTGTAGGGGCTTGTTCTCCCATGATGGGCTTTCCTCCAACACCTCCTCATCTCGCCACAGCCTGAGACATTCACTAAGTACGTCATCCGTTTTGGCCTTCTCCATGATGTAGTTATGGAGTTTGGATGTTTCGTCCTGGACAGTGGCTCTCACACTCACTAGTCCTCGGCCTCCTTCTTTACGGCTTACCTACAGTCTCAGGGTGCTGGATTTGGGATGGAACCCACCATGCATGGTAAGGAGCTTTCGAGTTTTAACATCCGTGGTCTGAATCTCTTCCTTTGGCCACCTGATTATTCCTGCAGGGTATCTGATCACTGGCAGGGCGTAGCTGTTAATTGCCCGGGCCTTGTTCTTGCCATTGAGCCGGCTTCTTAGGACCTGCCTTACTCGCTGGAGGTATTTGGCAGTTGCCGCTTTCCTCGTCACCTGTTCGAGGTTGCCATTTGCCTGTGGTATACCGAGATACTTGTAACTGTTCTCAACGTCTGCTATTGTTCCCTCTGGGAGTGAGATCCCTTCTGTGTGGACTACCTTGCCTCTCCGAGTCACCATCCTGCTACATTTCTCGAGTCCGAATTACATCCCGATGTCATGGCTGTAGATCCTGGTTGTTTGGATCAGAGAGTCGATGTCTCTCTCGCTCTTGGCGTACAGCTTGATGTCATCCATGTAGAGGAGGTGACTGATCTTTGCTCCGTTCCTGAGGCGGTATCCAGTCAGGTCAATTACTTGGCTTAGAGGGTTGAGGCCTATGCAGAACAGTAGTGGGGACAGAGCATCTCCTTGGTAGATACCACATTTGATGGTCACTTGTGCGAGCGGCTTGCCATTTGCCTCAAGGGTCGTCTTCAACATTCCCATCGAGTTTGCAACGAAGTCCCTTAGAGCCCTGTTGATATTGTACAACTTCAAGCATTCCATGATCCATGTGTGTGGCATTGAGTCGTAGGCTTTCCGGTAATCAATCCAGGCTGTGCACAGGTTGGTGTGTCGTGACCGGCAGTCTTGGGCGACTGTTCTGTCAACCAGGAGCTGGTGTTTGGCTCCTCTGGTGTCTCTACCAATGCCCTTCTGTGCTGTGCTCATGAATTGTTCCATATACCCACTTATCTTAGCCGCAATGATGCCTGACATGAGCTTCCATGTTGTGGAGAGACAGGTTATTGGCCGGTAGTTGGAGGGGACTGCACCCTTGACAGGGTCCTTCATGATCAGGACCGTTCGCCCTTCGGTTAGCCATTCTGGGGGAGTCCCATCTCTCAGCAGCTGGTTCATTTGTGCTGCTAGGCGCTCATGGAGTGATGTGAGTGTCCTTAGCCAGTAGGCATGGACCATATCAGGGCCAGGTGCTGTCCAGTTTTTCATACCTGAGACTCTTTCTCGGATGTCTGCCTCTGTGATGGTAACTGAGTTCTGTTCTGGGAGGTGGCTGTGCTCCTCTCTCAGGGACACCAGCCATTGTGCACTGCTGTTATGTGCTGCATCCTTCTCCCATATGTTCTTCCAGAACTGTTCAGTTTCCAGCCTCGGTGGGTCTGCTCCCCTGTTGTTACCCTGCCATTGAGCGCACACCTTCGCAGGTTGTGTTGCGAACAGCCTGTTCACCCTTCTGGCTTCATTCTCTTTAGTGTACCGCTGTAGGCGGCTGGCCAGGGCTTGGAACCTTTGTTTGGCAGTTTCGAGTGCTTCAGGTATGGTCATCTGGCTGTACTTTCTGGGTACTGGTCTTTTCATTGCACCTCTCTGAGCCTCTGTTAATTGACTCACTTCTCTCCAAACCCTATATATATATATATATATGACCATTTAAGTTTTTAAATGTTATTTCGACCAGCTTCCCTACATTCACACAGACAGTAATCTATGTTCCCCCTTGAATACATCACTGTCGTCTCAAAGCCTAATTAGCACCTGTATTCTCCGCTCCATCTTCATACTGTGCAGTGGTGATGTCATGTTGGAGGTTATCTCCCAGACAAGCTGCTCAGACTCATTCATACTCAACATCAGGCAGGTCACAGCCTTCATCCAAAGCCTGCTTCTCCATCATTTTCACCAATATATTCATTCTTTTAGATCCTATTTGGATGTGATACAGATCTCCTTAATGTAATATGGTAGAGATGATTGATTCTGTCAGACAATGTGGTTAAAAAGACACTTGGTTCATGACGATAAGGTAATGTAACCGAGGTAGCCATCTTGAGACCCCCTTATGTTGGGCTGATGGGACAGAGCCATTGCCATCTGCTTCCCATCCTCCCCTCTGCACTTCGCAGCACCCCAGCCCATGAACAGACTCGCTTTCTGAGCACTTTTATCAAAAGCATTGTATGCCATATGCATTTGAGGTTAAGGACATGTAGAGAAAATAACACCTGGAATATTCACACTCTACAACATGGTTTTTAGTTTGGAAAGTTTACTTTGATCTATGGTTGGTTAATATAATCATTTTATATGGGGGAATTCATAGAATGAATGTACAAGCAGGGTTAATATAACGACACAAGCTCTAGAAGGTCATGTTGTAGTGACAGTTACAGTACAGAAAATAAACACAGGTATAGTGTTTAACTGAAGAACAAAAAAACAGTTGTGTGTCCTACATCTCAACTTCTATTTCAATCATTTGCCCCATCCCCTCCTGCTTCGCTGAGAAGAGACCAGCAGCTCTGCTCCAGGGCAGTCTGGTCCTGCAGTGACTGACACCCCCACTCACCCACGCCACAGGACGCCCCGCACACAACCTAGGGGGCCTGCGTAGAATTAGCTTTAGAACTAGGCCAACGGATAATTGTCTGGACAAGAAAGTGTATCAGTGCTCTGTCATGTCAGAGTTGCTGCCACTCAGTTGCACAAGGCTAATCCTGAAGAAGCACCTCTCACTGTAGGCCACAACATTGTCGCTTTTTTCCTTATTCGTCTCAGTACTCACACAGACTGCACATGTAAATTTCATCCACAGCCCAAAGGCATCCAATATAATTAATATGTATGAAAGGTGAAACGGGGAGAAAAGAGGTGTTTTTGATTAATTGTTCCTCTATGTGGGCTTTACAGTATTAATAACCTGGAGGATTAAGGGGGTCAGGACTGACCTGGTAAACATTAACATTTCATGGAGCTACTACAACGAGCTGACAGTAAAAAGACAGTAAGCATACAGTGGTGGGCTCTCACGCTGGCACCTATATAAATTACTCACACTGTGCAACAGAAACCAAATCTGAAAAGTGTGCTGGGATGCCATTAATAATAAACAGGCAGCTTCCCATTTATTAGAATAGTGAAAAGTCATGTTTTCTCCAATGTGGCCTATTTTGAAAGTGCATCTGTGGGAATAGAGGAAGTGCCGTGCTAGTGTCAGATACGTTCCAGGGCCCCGCTGGGAGGAGGTATGGCCCGAGCATCAGAACACACTCTAATTCTGGAGGGACAAAGAGCACAGGGAATATTCCTTTCCAGCAACGTGTCTCCATTCTGCTTATCACGTAAAGATCTGCGGTTTTATTAGCCATGAAAATGTTCCGTATATTTTTATGCTTTAAGCTATAAAAAGTAATGAAAGGGGAACACCCTATGGTGCATAAAAAATGTTCAGATTTTAACTCATCGCCACAGAAAGCCGCTGATACAAGGCCAAAGGGGCCATTTTTATCTTTTGATTCTCCCATTAACCTTCCATTAAAAATTATCTATGTTATCATCATCATAGATTTGGCCCAATAAATCCCCCCTTTATGAGCCATCTTGGAGGAGAATTATCATGATGTTATAGTTTAAGTAACATATGTTCCAATTTACTGACATCTACGGGATTTGACGCTGCATCAGCCATCCATTCACATCATCATCATTTCATGGCACCAATTCCCCGCAATAAGTCGTCGTTGGGTTTTGGTGATCAAGCAGCACATGGAGCCAGAAATGAACAGCCTGCTGCAGACGCACTGACTGTTGTAGGAATGAATGGCTTTTCACGCCTATTATGATCATACAACATAATGTGGAACAGACAACCACCGCACTGAATAATGCGCCTAATTTTCTTAGTGAGAATCCAATTTGTCTACAACCCGAAGCCTTATATTTAAACACAGAACTAAACTGAGTCTAAAGAGTTAAGAGACAAGGGCAAAGCATTATTGTTGTTTACGTATACTGTGTATTGTAGGGATAGAAAAAAATATGTTTCAATGTAAAATGTATTCGAACTTAATAATTACAACTCCACTTTCCAAACAACACACTAAACATAAAAAAAAAAAAATAGACTATTATGTCATGTTGAAAAGCACTGCTGGAAACCCGCTCATGGACGCTACAACTAGGTGAATGGAACTGAACAGTTCACTTATGTGAACTCACTGAAGGTAACTTATGATGATGATAATAAAGATTATTATCTCAGACATCATCACTGTCGACAATGTTCATATGGATATGCTGTGGTGACACTGGATACCTTCTTACACTCAACTTATTCTGAAGAATTGATTTATTCAATTCTGTGTTCTAACGGTCAAGTGTAAACTAGACCAAGTTTGAAAAAAAAAAAACCTCATTGTCAAGATTAATCAATGTGAAGTTGAGAATAAAGATAACAAATCTTGGACCTCTGTCCAAAACAATATCGATACAGATGCAGAGATGCAATTTGTTTAATTTTTTTTTGTGCAACAAACGATGCGATATCACAATGCATTTCAATTCACGTGCTTGAATAGAGTTTTTAAATCAGTCACAAATATACATTCCCAGATGTGTTGGAACTTCCTCCAGCATGGACAGGAAAATCCAGCATTGTCTATGAAACTGAGTGCAAGAAGGAGACACTATCCAGGTATCTTTATGCTATTGTTTTCCTTAGGCCATACCCTTACCCATTTGCCTTTTGTCTGTGTGATTTGTTATGTATTCAATGGTAATTGGCAGGTGATCCATAACATAAGCCAAATGTTTTCAGGGGAGATGTTTCTAAAGGGCTGAGAGGTGTTTATTGCCAACTTAACCTGGCGAGGAGTTGATGAATGCACATACGAATCTCATTTCTAAAGGTTAATGCTTTGGAGAATTCAGAGTCATAAAAATAAGTTTGGTGTGATCTTAAGGAAAGGCTGCTACACTTCTCCCCTTAAGCTCACTCTTATTTAGAGACATGTACCACTGTGAAAAGACACATTAAAGCCCTTATTACTGGATAAAACACCTTTTTTATTTGAAGTCATGCACTATGGACATATGACTCATGTCTAAATAAAATTGGGATGATCTCATTGAACGCTGGACTACGTTAGCACTAGCCTTTCAGGAGGTCAGCGTGGTCAGATGGGAGACACTTGGGTAAAAAAATGAAGCTTTCTTGGACAGCTCTTGCAATAACGTGAATAGATGTAGTTTTGTCTGCAATTAAACCCTCTCTGATTACGTCTCTCTGGCTATCGATTGGAAAGTTTCACTTAATAACCGCTAATATGTTCTCTTATCTTAACCCCAAGGTCTAGCCTTCCAGGACTCACTGTGCACCAGATTTATGCCTTGGCTCTCATATTCTCTCCGCCGGGGAAAAGCTGTGCGATTCCTGCAAGCTTCTTGTTAAACTACTTTATGAAACACTCTGCTCATTTCCACCGCAGGTCATATCCATCTGGAAAAAGGCAGAGAGAAGGGAATAAAATGACTGAAGCTGCATTGTAAAAAGCTCTATCAAAAAATATTGAGCCTGCAATAAAGAATCGTGAGCAGAAAATCTCAGTTCACAGTAATTCTACTGACTGGAAAGTGAGCAGTTATTGGCTTGTTAAGGTAACAGTAGCTAGTCCCACAATCTTACACTGGTAGAAGAGGTGACATGCTTCCACACTGCAAAATACTCAAAGGAAAAGGTACTCATGACAGAAGTCACTGCTCTTCAAGCATACAAAATATAGCTAATGAAAAGAGCCACTTAACGTTTTTTTATGTAAAAGGTAGAGTTGTGTGGATGAGTGCAGAACAGGGAAGGATGCAGGGAGGAAAATGGCAAAAAGTACTTTTTGTTTTGTGATGCAGTTCTGAAGACTTGCTTTTTACGCCTTTCTCTTCTCTGTAACGCTGATTCGTGTGACCCAAGTGATGATTCTGTGATTGCAAAATAATTAAAAATGCGTATGTGTTGTTTTGTCAGTTTGTCCCATGAATAAAAGTCTGTTGGTTTCACACATGAAGGAGCTGTGCAGGTGCAAGGTCTTTTCTTAAACTCTTTTGCCATTAGTTTCTCTTTAGAAAGTTGGAATCTTTGAGCCGCAATGCAATGCACTGAATTACTCCCACCCTTTTAGTAGCCAATTGTAACACTTATTCCGGCGAGGGTTTCCTGAAAAGACAAACGTGTTGCTTTTACATAACATTGCATCCTTTTCATTCCATACTCCTTCACAAATGCATGGAGCACTTTCCTGGGACGGCTCCAAAAGTCTGTTTGCTCCAAAGGCAACATAGACTCCTTGAATATAAGAAATTCACCCTTCACAGCTTACGCCTCTGAATCATACACCTGTTTGGTTTCGGCGTGCCAGTCTTCCTCTCGTGCTCCCTGCTCACCCATGTGAACATGGCGCAGGTTGTCCATAGCATTGCCCCCAGGCCTCGCAATGTGTTCAAACTCCCGGGCCGCCTGTGTGTTACGGACTGGATGGCTGGACTCATGCATAGGGAAGCAGGCTGAATTAAATAAATAATAGTGTGGCCTTACTCTGGGTGAGTAGTCATAGAGACAAAGCCGATTTTATTTCCAAGTGGCAGACATACTGTCTTTTGGCTCTGCTCATTGTGGTAAGAACAAAGCTTCAGGTGAATTACTATATTGTCTGAAGGTAAACATAGTAAATATTTGGTCTACAACCAAATATTAAATTTTTTATATTGTGAAGATTTTATTAGTGGCGCACAGTCCTTGAAGGTGTTGTTTATTTTAAATGCAGATAGTAATCGATGCCTCATATACATGTACAGTCCCATGCGATATTGATAGAAAAGCTATTTCTTAGCAAAACATGTTTTGTTCATAAACAAAATCATAATGCTAGAAAGAACAGTGTGGCAGCCATACACTTGCTGTAGCTATTTTCCCAACAAGATGAACATAGTCTTTTGGAAGTGTCTCTTGCAGATGGATAGATGGTTTGTTTTCTGTTCTCCCCGTCTAGTGTCTGATCTTGGGCTAACTGCTGCATTCATCAAAGGCCTAGTCAGACACACAGAGACAATAGCTAATGAGTAGGCAATCCCAGTTGGGCTGATCCAGGCTTTGGAGCTCCAGACAATGCAACAACATCTGTGCTGCTCAGTGCTGCTGTGCACTGACAGAAGCATCCCGAGAGAAAACTGGTGGTGTTTAAGTGGGGGGAGGGGCTGGTGTCTTTACTTGTCCTGGACATACACACCATTGCCCCTCTGTCCGCTCATCACCCATCTGCACCAAGGTCCTGACATGCGCAAGAGGACACTCAAAAAAATCAATTTCTCTGCCAAGTATAAAGCAACGCTGAACCCCAGCAACTAAAAAGGTATTTGAAATGTCAAGACTTGGAGTTAGCACCGAAAGGGGGAAGAAAGAGATTATTTTTTTCCAGCGGTGAGAAGGAGGAGGCTGGGGGAACAGGTGTGGACCTCCCTGTGGATAGAGATCCTCAAGGGGAGGGTTAGCACTGACTGGAGCTGGATGGATGCCTCCCCACCACCACAGAGGAGCGCATTATTCAATGGGGATTCTGTGCTTTGCTTGTTCATACGCAGAATTATTTATGTTGAGAGGAGCCATGCCTGCATGAAGATCCATTCATTTATTTTTAGACAGAACACAATATAAACATACTTTAGTGTTAAACAGCATATGATAATTAGAAGTGTGATCAAGAACCGGTATGTGAAAACAACAAGACTTTTCCAGAATGTTATCTACAGTGACAGGAGTGGAACATGCATATTGTCCAGGGACACAATGATAGTAAAGGTTTTGTATCTGAATGGTAAAAAAGTTGCTCCCAAGTGTCTTTTTTTTTTACAGACCACAAAGTAACGCTTCGGGCTGAGGCCCTTCATCTGACATTAATTCCTAGAGACACCTGGTTGCAATTTTAAAGTCCAAGTCATGAGAGTTTTCACATTGAAATGTGTATACAGTATACCCAGCGAAAGTAAATAAAGCAACAACAAAAAGTATATATTTTCTACATGAAACATTATTCTGTAAGTAACAACTTACTTCACAAGTAGCTAAGTCATAGCATAGCAAATACTTTTTGGCTTCGATCTTCCTTGACTTCCTCATTTGAATGGACACGTCTTTAAGTGTAGGGGTTCCTTTGGAACTGCTTCTGTTGCTTCCCAAGTTGCTCCACTTTGATAGCATCAGAAATGTTATTCTCCATTGGCCCCCAACAGTGGCTTTGGATATGTTCAATATCCTTTAATAAAAGTTTGAACATGATTGTTCTACTGAATGTAACAGGTCATTCAAGCAACCTGAATTCCCATTGTAATAAATATGTCACGTCAAAGCTCGTCTGAGAAGGAAACGTCGGAAGTTGACGCATTTTTTAGTAACCCTCTAACATGTCATTAGTTAAAGCCATGAATGATCTATAATCACCCAATTTGGTTGATTATAATCAACTGTTTTTGATTAAATAAAGATGTATTGGATATCAATAGTATGTTATTGTAACTGTAAAATTGTAAACCATTCCAGTATTCATCATCCTCACAAAATAAAAAGAAAGGCTTGTAAGACTTGTCATACAGTGTAAGAATGTATTTGTGACATATGTAGCACAACATCCAGTAAAAGAGTGAGGGTCTGTTTGTGATGCCAGATTGGGACACTAACGTGTGCACACCAACTCCCATCAGGACGACAAGGTGTATCTGCTAATTAAAATGCAATCTCGGCTGCTGTGGCCCCTGGAGCAGTGGCTGCAGCAAACGCACCCCGGGCCCCGGGGGCGAGAGGTGCCACCTGCCCAGCCACACCACCTGCGCCACCACTGCCTGCCTTCATTAAGGCCTCCTCTGGTCGCGCTGCCCTGCTACGGCAGTGCTTTATTAGAATTAATGTGGCACTTCAGAGCAGAGTGTCAGTGTGGTGTGGACCAGGGCGCCAGGAGAGAGTACCGGCTTCAGCTTTGTCACATTGAATCAAAGAGCCAGGACCAGCCCCTGGTCCAGATCAGCGTCGACAGCACATGACACAACTGTTTTCTGTGGCCAAAAGAAAGAAAAGTATTCTTTATTCAATCTGTTTGAATTCTTACAGGACAAAATATCAAATAAATGTAGGATAAGCTAAAGTTGAAAAAAAGAGAATGCACTCAAATTGGAAAAAATAAATATTTCAAACAATAGAAAGTGTACTTTGTGTTAAAAGCTTACTATTTGGATCCATATTAGTCCGCTGAGGTAAAGCCATGGCTCTATACATGAGCCTTATGCATTTAGTCTTTGGAAACAGCATGTTTTGAATGTGCGTTTAGCAGGGAGTTTTGTTCAACATTATTAGCAGTCTGTTTGGTCATTTCAGTGAAGATGGATGGAGTCGAAGTGGTGGCAACACTGATGCTACTTGTAGTTAGGCAGCAGGGGAGGGCATTAAAATCTAGTTTGCATCACTCAGTGCCTCCAATTAAACAGGAATAACCAGATACAAGTTCCTGTCTGTGGATGTGTTTTATGAGCTCCTGAGCAGCGGGGGAATTCTCCTGAATATACCGTACATCTCCCCGC
The DNA here is from genome assembly GCA_964034765.1 of Knipowitschia caucasica. Classification (NCBI taxonomy): domain Eukaryota; kingdom Metazoa; phylum Chordata; class Actinopteri; order Gobiiformes; family Gobiidae; genus Knipowitschia; species Knipowitschia caucasica. The sequence goes on from OZ035831.1 coordinate 34,408,768, forward strand.
CGCTTGGCCATCTCCACTCCATGCCTCAGTTCATTAGTGTTAAAAATGGTAAGCATTTTCAAGCCAGATGTACTTTTTAAGTCTTATTAGCTTCAGATGATGTTGTTTAAGGGGCATGTGAGGCTTCCAATTAGAGCTGTAGAAAACTAAAATAGAAGTTTCTATAAAATATACACATTTATTATATACATATATATAAAGAACATTTACGTCGAGATAGTTTTGGCGCATGGGTCTGACTGTTAGCACTTCTTTATCAAAGGCCGTCATCAATGGGCTTTAATTTACATATGCCGTCAGTTAGAAAGCATACTGTAGATCTTGCAAAAAGGAAACATACATTAATGTCAATATTTCAGATTCACTCACACACAGAGGTTGCAAAAACACTAGTCTTTAGGTATAAATTAATGAATGAGAATATTAATTATAATAATTACATAAGTATCCACAGTAAGGGGATTACAGGTTTGAAGATTACGAACGTGCTCCTTATGATGACCTTAAATTGTATACAAATCAACTCTAGTAAAATTTGAATTATTCTGTTAATTCTTTCTTTTGAAAAGCGTTAAATAAAATACATTTATTTTGTATTATTATAATTAAGTCAAAGTAATTAAGTACACACTTTTATGTAATTATAAACAAAAAAAGTAGATTTATTTTTTCCTAAATAATTACTTAAAAACTTAAATGAGTATTTATTTGTTGCCGCATACTATAACAAAAAAATATAAACATGACAAAGAAAATGCGGAAGCTGTGTGCAGCTGTTATCTGAACTTAAAAGCATGGCAAACCACAATGCATTAATTCCCTTAGTAATAAATGAACTGCCAATCATTGATAAATTACCAAATTGTACATTTTAAAACAAGTCTATTCAAATTGTGAGGGCTGAGTGTTTGTTGTTCCTCATGTGTTTGCCCCTGATCTGCAGCAAGAGACAGTCCACCTTTTTACAACAGTGCACTTCCTGGTTCCCTTAGTCACAAGTGCACTGGAGCTGAGACTGCTGCATCCCAATTCCCTTTACAGTGCTGTCACTATTCATTCATGCTCTGCCCTTCCTACTCTCGCCACAACCTCAACAGGGGCATCGCTCATGATAGAAAACAATGAGTGTGATTTGTGAACTCTTGTCGTCGTTGTAATTTCATCAGTGTAATGGGATTATATTTCAAATCACCACTCCTTTGTTCATTACACGTCTAAACTCCTCTGACAGACAAAAACTTAAATAAAATGTGCATGTCAACCCTGGTTGACTTTGCCCGCTCCTGCACTTGATTAGACAAACAGCGCAGCCAGCTCAGAATAATGTGCTCATTTATTCATTTTTCAGACAAGTCACAATAGATTTTTAACGACCAGTCTTTGACCTCCCTTAGGTACCTCTTGCTTAGGAGGGTTAATAAAGCCGAACGCTCTGCTGCTGGAGCAACAGCAAGCAAGGCGAAAGGAGCGCGCCCACAAGACGCCTGATGAAATAAAGACAGGGCCAAATCAAGAGTCTCCGAAAAACGGCCGCTCCGTGGAGAGAGCACAATGAGGGTGTAGGGGCTGTGCAGAATAGACTGGTATTCCACTTAGATTCCAATTGCACAGGTCTCTGAGGGACAATTAAACCAAGAGAGGAAGAACTGGTCTCTTTTCTCAATGCACTGGGGCGTGCATATTAGACGGTGCAACCATGGCGATGCTCTCAGTTGCACAAGCATACACACACTGGGCGCCGAGCTTGAAAAAGCTCCTCTGAAAACTTCATACTGACATTTCACAACAAGCAGAGATCTCTGCAAGCATTCCCAGAACTTAATAGTGAGCTGTTTGCAGTTTAAGAAACTTCAGCGCATATCTCTGTGTTTTCAAGCAGTTGCGTAATTTTAAGATGTTGTGTGGAAGATGGCTTCAGAAGCAGTGGAAGAAGTTTTTAAGCAAAAGCTCTGAGCAAGGCGAGAGAGGCACAGCATGTGCAGATGTGCTGCCACTACACATCCATCTTGCTTTTGCGCTGAGCTCCTGCTCTATTTGTCTGAATTTGTGTCATTTTAGCTCACTCAGGTCAACGGCAATTCCACCTCCTCCTTCGTCTCAGCCACTTCAGGATCATAATGTGATGCATGTGGGATAGGAACCTGCTAAACACAGTGGCTGTCACTGCTCACACATCACTGGATATAAATGATGCAGCCTTTACCAGTGCAGAGCACTACTACACAGTGTTACAGAGGCACACAAAGAGACATTGCATCAAGTTTTCAATATGAGGCAAACTCCATCATCCCAACTTTGATGTAGTACAGGCCACATCTAAAGAAAGAAAAACTTAAAATCTCTGAAAGACCACTGTGGTACTGACTACTTTCTTAAGTTAAGTCACTTTCCTCACCATTCTGTCAGCAAAGTCCACCACATTTACAAAAATGATTGCATTGACATGCTGGCTCAGGATTGGCCAAATACACAACAGTATGTTGAACATCAATATATGACAGCCATTTTGATGAGCGTAAAGATTTGTTGATCATTCAATCATTCAGCCAATCGGTAGAGGCCTCACTTCTGCCATCCACTGCAGAGCTTCTTTTATGATATTGCATGAATGTAAATTCACAGTGTATAAAATAGTCTCTACTTAGCTGAATGTTAGGGCCATTGTGTGGCCTTGTCTATAGATAGTGCATGGTTTCCACCTGTCCGCCATCACAAATGCGCTCCCCCACATCCTCTCAGGTACTGTAGCATTGTGTCAGCGTGTTAGACTATAATCACACCTCCAGGAGCGGCAGGAAAAAATAACTCTTGGAAATCTGGAAATGGAAATTGTAACAAAGGGATTTCATACTTTTCCAGGGACATAGCTTTGTTTCTTTCCTCTTAGTTGGTGCAGCTCTGTGTGGTGCCTCGTGGGAATGGAGAAAATTACATCCTACCTGATAATTAGCAAAGTTCAGAGCAAACTCAAATGCGCCCCACTCTCTTAGCCCCCCACCACTGGCAGCTTTCTCTTAGCAACTAATTAAGTCCGCCTCTGAGGTTTTCAGACAGCAGTGGTGTTGGATGCTGCAACAACAGAGTTTTAAAAAAAGAAGAAGATGGAAATGAAGAGTGTGAGTTCATTTTTTATTATGTTTCATCTATTTGAAATGTCGAGTAAAATACAATACAATTGTATTCCTTGAGGGGGCTTTATTATTTCACACTCGAATGCATTCTTCAAACAGAAATAACTGTGTTGGCAGCCATTACACATGCTAGCAAATAGCATGGCGTCCTCTGTCCATAATGTGCTTTAATTAATATAATGTCATCATCCATATCCGGCACTGTTGTATGAAAAGGGAACAGCAGAGCGCACCGGGTATTAAATGCAAATCACTAATCTCCCTGCAGTTGAATGAAATCTCAGCATACAGACAGCATTATTAGTGATGTTATCGGCCCAACTGCAAATCAACTCCTCATATGAGACGTACACAACGTGGTGTGATGCATGGGCTCCGTGTTTCACACCATTTGACATATAATATTTCCGTCTGACACTGCACACTGCCCTCCAACAGTCAAACAAAGCGCATCAGTGAAGAGAAACTATCTTGAGAAATCATCCAGAGCAAGAAAAGAACAGAATCAATATTCTGAGAGTAAAAAAGAAAGAAAATGCGAATAAAGAAATGAAAAATACATACATGCAGTTGAAGTAGGCCTGAGACTACTGGTTCTAAAGGTGCCATAATAAACAATATATACTATTGAAATTTGACACATACAGTTAACACAAAAAAATAACACAATTTAAATGTTGTAAAATAACCCAATTGGTATTTTAGGGCTTGCGTAGTGTCTTGCTAAGAGCATTTCCTTATTTTGTGTCAGTCCTGGTACTATGCTGCGAAATTGTACTGTCATAAAGCTGCTCTGAATACAAGTTGCTCATTAGAGACGCTTGAGCCATTGGGCCGCTGCAGTGTAAACGGAGTCAGCTTGAAAACACAAGCCCACAGCCTCTATGATAGGGCTCTGGGCTGCACCGCCAGACTGTTGTGATGTGCTATCCATGAGAGAATGGCCAGGCAGTCATTATTTTCCCCACAATTACCTGAAGTCCTTGATAACGAGCAAGAAAAAAAAAACGCCATATAATTAGAAAAACACCAGCAGCACCATTATTGTCAGGAGAACATAACAGTATAATGAAGCAATTATAAATGAGCCGCTTTGTGCTTGTCATTAATTTCTTGCTTTTAAGGATGTGGAGACGGCGCGCAGCTAAACGTTGGGAGTGGAGGATTTGGGTGGGACAAAGCGCCATGGGACAGAAAAGAAAACGGAGAATCCCACCAATGATGGGTCCAGGCGTGAGGTTTTAATGTGCACAAAAAGTCCACAGGGGGGGCACTTTATAATAACCGGGTGTAATGCTGGTTTAAGGGAGTGAGGGTTTTGTAAAGACGTCCAGGAGCTCACGGTACTCACTGTTTATTCTGTATCGAGCTGAAGATGCTCCGGTGCCAAATGAAAGGTAATGAGGGGGAGTACATGCTGGGCGCAGAGCTTGGCCTTTTCACACATCATCACAAAGATTGATCTCCCCTCTGCCTCTCCTCGTGTGCTGCTTTCTGCTCTCAATACAGAGTTTTTTCGATGGATGCATACGCTGGTTGTATCGTGTATGTATAGAATCAAAGAGGGAGTAAAAACATGTTTTTGGGGAAAATTGACAATAGTGGGAAAAGCCAACTGGATTGACCCAGATACCTTTATTTTTGGGATGGGACAAGATCTTGTTCCATCAGATTATGCAAGATTACATCTGGGGTAAATTTTCGAACCACAAAAAAATTATGAAATTATAATTGTTGTCTCTAAAGCCTCAACTAAAACTTGCTCTTGGCTCACAAAATATTAAAAGAAGAGGACCCTCACTCGCTCTCAGCCCCACTGTGGAATAGTGATAAACAGGGAATGTCTTCATAGTATCTAAAAAAAAACAAAACAAAAAAAAAGAGGGTAATATTAATGAAACATGAAACAAAGATTTCTTTGAGTTTGAGTTTTTATTTTGAGTTGTGCAGCTTATGTTTTGATCTCCTCGACCTGAATGCGGGTTTGTGTTTTGTAAGTTGGGAAAAATATATAAATAGGTAATAACAAAAATGATTATTAATATAAAAAGATTAAATTCACACTATGAACACTGCTTGTGTTCTCAAAACATTACTATAACAAGACTATTTATTTATATTTATGGGAAGGAAGTTAGGTACCGCAGCTTTAAATTACACATGGCCTGTGCATGAATCGTTGAACATTTGAACTCTAAACCATCTTCCTCTAAGAAGGGTACACCTTAAACCATATCCCAAATTCAATTATTTTATTTAGCTAAATCAAAAATTGCAGAGAAAAGTGTGCTAAAGTTTGGAAAGAATAGAAAAAATACAATGAAATGCAAATGTTGCAGAATGAGCAGCGGATTTCTGAACAAAATGTCGCTTACAGATGTTCCATTTACTGTTTTATAAAGAAAAAAACAAGAACACTGATGGTCTCAGTCAGACCGTCACGCAGCAGCGCTGAGGCACTAGAAGAAGGGGATGCATTTATTGAACAATAAATACATAACCAAATCCATACACAAACATAAATATCCTCAATGCTGTTTGAGTTTAAGTAGGATGACTGCATTCATTTGTTGCATAATCAGTCCAGGGGCCAAGGGCCACAAAACCATGACACATTTTCATGTTTTATTTCCTATTGGGACTCTTATATACATGGATACTTGTGGCTTGTTTATAGGCACAGATTCTTGTCTCGCCAATAACTGTACACCATACTCCAGATGCAGGAACGCAATTACAGTAACGTGTTGCATTTGATTAAAATTGTCTCCCCAAACACTGAGTGGATTAGAGCAGTGTCTCTTTATTAATGAAGCTTTTTTCGCCCTTTGATTTCTGCGCACGTCAAAATGAGGAGAGACAAGCTGAAATCCCAGTTTTCTCCCGATATGTCAGCGCCACGTCCTCAAAGACATCAAACTGCAAAAAGGTGAACGTTTACGACAGGATGGTGAGAGAGCTGGGTCCGTCTGGTTTATGTACAGCCGCGGCACAACCGCCAAATGACTGTCCTCCTCAAGTTGAAAGGCCATCTTATTAACACATTCGACTGCACACTTCATCATATTGTCTGGATAAGCCAGTTGTATGGAAGGGGGCAATTAGAACAGAGAGGCTGCGAGGTTGCCATTATTTTAGATTTTAATGACCACACAATGCGGTGCTAGATGTAGAAATGAGGACTACAATACTACAATTATGCATAATATGGCAGTTCTTACCGCGCCCCCCACACTCTTCATTCCTTTCGCCTTGAATAAATTTACATGGAAATGCATCTCTGCCTAATTTATTCTGAAAAATTAGAATATACATTACAAATATTTCCATAGACAACATCAGCAACATGCGGTTAGGCGTTTAATGACTTATTTCTTTGAACGTGTGCTCAGATGAAAGAGAGCCCTCCCTGGGTAGACTTAAAAAAACAACAAATAAATTATTAAACATAGATGTATACTATTTATATTTCATTTCTTCCTGCTTTATTAAAGGAAAACAGCTTTTTGATTCATAGCCTCAGACACAAAACAGACAAAAGAAATCAAAAGTGGCCTATTGGAGTAAGCTATGGTGATAAAATATAGTTCCCGGCGAAAATGTGTAGATTTAAAAAATACAAAAAGACAAGGCAAGCTTATTTGTATAGCACAGTTTAAACAAGGGAACTCAAAGTGCTTGCCAAAACAAGAAAAGAAACATTAAACTGCATTCAATATGTTTCAATATGAATTACTTTTTCCGAGTCTTGCAGCTGTGGCCAATAACTAATATTTTAAAATCCATGGCAAAGAGCATATGTTCACACAGACTCATTTTGATTAAAAATGCTAAATTGTATTTATCAGGGATATCTGTAGCATGTACATTTGCAATGTGTTTGCCTTACTTATCTTCCACTTCCATTTTTAATTTAAAAAAAAGACAATCTAGGAAAGACAGACAAAGAACTTGCAAATATTTTGATAAAGGACCAATAGCAACATTTGGGGAAACTTCTATATAACAAAAATCCAACAATCGTTTCAAATTACTGCAATAACGCTCAAAATGGCTTGTCTTTCTGGATCTGTAGCTGGTTTATATTGTTTTAACCCAAAATGGCCGATCTTGCAAAGGTAAAGCAGACTAGAATGACACAGCAGACGTATTGAATCTATTTTCTATTTGGACGTACAACTCCCTTTCCTTACTGCATCACAATCCAACCAGACGAGTGCAGCAAAAACAAACTCAACATAACCCTTGGTAGAAAAAATATATACATGCATTTCTCCTTGTGTATGCCCTTTGTGTATGTAGCAGTGTGTGTGCTCGTTGCATCTTTGGACACGACCCAAAAGCAAAGATTATTGACATGGATGCTGTCCTATTAATAAGCCTGTGCATCCTTTGTGTTCGGGGTCGCCGCTGCTGCAGTTAACTATAACTTGTCAAGGCTGCTCTAACCGCACAATGCGTACCTCATGCATCTCCTGTCAGCGCGCATAATTCCTAGATGCCAGAGCGCCGCTGATTTCTGCATAAGTGATGCGCGCCTTCTAGTAGAGTTAGGAGCACAAGTCTTTTGCCATTGAGAGATGTTCATCATTCTTGATCTGGCTCTGTCAAGACCTGGTGTTTTAGTGCCGCTCACGATTAGGCAGAATTGACAGGCCAAGAAGGCAGTGAATAGCAAAAACGCATGGAACTAAGGGGGTGTGGTGTAGGCTGTAGGGTGAAGTGGAGTGTGGCCGCCATTTAATCTGCAATTTATCAGTTTAGGCTGCACCATGTAACATCAGGGAGATTACATTCCAGGCAGAAGGAGGCTCTATCTGTCCTCATTCCCTCCTCCTCCTCATTCCTTCTTTCCTAGCTCCTCACACATGCCTCCTGCCTCCTAATGTCATGTGACGGCAGAATGTCTCGGACAAAGAGGGAGGACTTTATCGTCATCATCATTTCTTCTGAGACCCTTAATTATTATATAGCATTGTAAGGTCCTCCTGGGTGAGTAAGCACTGAAGTGTGTGGTGGAAGACATTTACTCCTGTTTGTTACAAGTTGGATTTCATTCAAACGCAAAATGGGCATGTGTGTCTGTGCACACACAGCCAGGGCCGATCATTGACGTCTCTGTGACCTCTGACAACACTGATCACGTTTGGCCAATAAATGCTTAATTGCCATTTTTCTGTCGGGCTGTTTTATTGACGTCATATCAAAAGTGATTAATATGAACTGTTAACTAGCTGTTAAAAAACATGCCATGATATTGTGAGGCATGTCTATAAAGAAAGAGCTGAACAGTAATATATTAACTCCAATATGATATATTCAAGAAAATATATATTGTCTTTTTACTTTAAGAGTAATTAATAGTACTCTATATTTAACACATCTTGGGCAGCACGGTGGCTGAGTGGTTAGCACTCTTGCCTCTCAGCAAGAAGGTCCTGGGTTCGAATCCCGGTCGGACCAGGGCCTTTCTGAGTGGAGTTTGCATGTTCTCCCCGTGTCTGCGTAGGTTTCCTCCGGGTACTCCGGTTTCCCCTACCACTAAAAATATGTCCAATAGTTCTGGCATGCGCCTCCTGTACTGGCGACCCCGCTCCCATCTCTGTGTGGAGTGAGAGACAAATGCCCAAAAATTAACAATTGTAAACCGCTTTGAGACTCAGATCTGCAGTGAAAAGGCGGTATATAAATAAAAACTTACTTACTTACTTACTTAAAGGTTTGTGCGCTTCTTGCGAAGGGCAGCAACAGAAATATTAAGATTACAGGAGGAAACCCATGGCAGCCTGATATTAAAATGGTTCAGGAGTCAAGTAGAACAAGTCAAGTAGCTCGGGGGCAGAGGAAGGGAGGGGAACAGAGGAAACGAACAGGTCATTCTTAAAAGCTAATGGTCTGTCAATGGTAATATTGTAATATATCAGATATGATAAAATATGTTTCCCTCATGTAAAGACGGTACCATTATTCATCTCATGTCCATTATTTTCCATAAAAAATAACAGCGCTTAGTCTCAAAATAAATTATTTTAGAGCTATGTTAATGTTTGGCAATCTGTGAGCAGTATTTTTTTCCTGTATAATTTATTTCATTTTGATTATTATTACCACAACACGCATTTCTTCTGTTGTGCTTTGTGCCTGACAGTGGGTGTGCGTCTGTGTGTGCGCACTCACCACAAGATGTAAGCACAACATGGAGTCTCTTTGAAAATTGCAAAGGGAAAAAAAAGTAAAAGCTTTATTTGAACATAAACTGAAAACTGTAGCACACTAATTTATTGCACAAATTCTGGTACTGACCATGTTCCTATAACTCTTGCAAGTAATGGATGTGTCTGTTATGTGTAGCAAATGTTGGAGCTTCGTCCTGCCCACTAGACAGGCCATATCAATTCAGTGCACTCAGACAAAATTGTAACATTTGTAGGATAATTGCCTAATGATTTGTAGGAGGATTGTCTGAACTCAGTGGTCCTCTCCAAGTTTTTTTCCCCACTGGGTTTTTGCAGTCTTTTCTTGACAGAGAAGGAGTCTTAGGACTGTGCTTTATAGCAGGAAGGTCCAGGGTTCAATTCTACCTCCAGACCTTTCTGTGTGGAGTTTGCATGTTCTCCTTGTGTCTGTGTAGGTTTCCTCTGGGTGCTCCGGGTTCCCCTACCACTAAAACATGGGTGAATGAGAATGTGTTTATGAGTGCGACTGTAGGACATCCGGAGAGGTGTGTTCATTAACATGCACTGTCCCAACCAAATGAACAGTAAATAAACATCAATTTTAACATAAAATGACCAAAAATAAGACAAACATTGGGTAATTATCTTGATCTTATGTGTTGACTGTCTTAAATTAAGATTTGCCAATAAGAATATGTATTTTAAGTCTTCATTCAGTTTTATTATCATTTTATCATTGCTTTATTATTTTTCTTTTTTAATTTGAGGTGAGGAAATACTAACCTCTTCTCATTTAACATTTTCTGAGTGGAGTTTGCATGTTCTCTCCATGTCTGCGTGGGTTTCCTCCGGGTACTCTGGCGACCCCGCTCCCATCTCTGTGTGGAGTGAGAGACAAATGCCCAAAATTGTAAACCGCTTTGTGACTGTGAAAGGCAGTATATAAATAAAGTGTACTTACTTACTTACTTACTTAACAAGATGTTTTAGAGTGAAAATGTTCCCAAATGTACGCATTTATATATTTTATACATGATAAATTGAATGGCAAAAGCAATGTCTGTTAGAAAAATCGCATTTAGATATTTTGTCAAAATAGTGCAACTACTGGGACATAAATCTATTATCTTAATTCCGGTAATCTGTATATATTGTTTGTTTCAATTATTTGCTGCTCTTGGCAAATCAAACATATTGCAAAGTCCTTCAAGACAACTGTTGAATTCATTGGTTACATTTTGATCTTCATTATAATGATCTCACATCCTTTCATTAGTTGAACAAATAACTAATTCAATGGTATCCCCAAGTGCTCACCTCTGCTCACGCACAGAGCGTGATCTTGTGCGAGAGCTGGATTGAACTCTCACAGATGAAGACATGGCATCTTGGGGCTTTACTTGATGTCAGCGATAGGACGGCTCACTTGTTGTCGATGGGGCGTGCTGCCAGCCTCTCCGTCTGCGTCCCGAGCATCTGAACAGAGGCCAATGACACAGATGACTCCCAGGAAACCCCTGTACGCCCCTCCCCACTACTGCACTTGTTGCTGAAGGACAGGACAGGATCAAAGTGGGTCAAATAGGGACACAGGCACTCTGAACGCAGATAGACAAAATAGGGCGAATAGCAAAAAATATATTATCAGTAATTGGGCTGAAAACTATATCACAATACAAGTAATTCATATCTGTCAATAACGATATATATTGATTGTTTTTTAAACCTAAATAAATACATTTGTTGTGTCGGCTAACACACATTAGCAGCCCTTGTTTACAGTCATGGGGAATGAGGCTCGAGGAATATGTTCACAAGCACGGTGTCCCCCATTGTTAGTCCTGGTTTAGTCCTAGTTTAGTCCTGGTTTTGTCCTGGTTTAGTCCTGGTTTAGCTCCTGTTTTGGCTGTTTTCGAGTGTCTTGTGTCTCCGTGACGGCTCCATGCCGCTGTGCTTCCCGAGGAAAAAGTTCATCTCTTGCTTTCACCAAATGCATCGGGTCTTTGTGTCCACTGCCTCTCTACATGCTGTTCCTCAAACAGACGTGCATCAGCCTTGACAGGGCATTGAAACACAATCCATAGATTCATGGACCCTGCACATGGTGCGGGTTTTGTTTTTACATTTCCCAGAAATTTTTGCCGTCCATGATCGGCTGTGATAGGTCGAGAAGTCTCTGCCTACATCCCCCAGAATGCCGTGCGCTTCTGACTCGGCTTTACTTTTTTTTTCTTACGGAGCGAAGTTAAACTATTGAACATTCTATCGACCCTGTTTTCTATTGATATCGAACACGTGTCTATCCATTTTATCGCCCAGCCCTAGGTGCATTGCAATACTTTCCAGATGGGGTTCTGATGCTACAAAGATATTACTGCTTTGCATGGAACATCGGTCTGCATGATATAAATCTTGTACAAAGGTTTTCACTGCTCAAAAACCTGTAACTTGAAAGCCAGTGACGGCGCTTCCTTGTCTCCAATGCAAAGGAAATGTTTCATGCCATATTGCAGAAAGTTCCAGACAAATAACAATGGAACGAGCAAAAAATTCCCACCCTAAAAGTTGAGTAGTGCACCTTTAACTAGTAGGGGTGGGAACCTCACGATACGATACGATACACGATACAAAGCTCACGATAACGATAATATCACGATAACAATTTTATCACGATATGACGATTATCAATATATTGATCAGAAATATACCATATGCCAATTTATGGCATAAATAAAAGAAAAATGGAATGGAGATAAGTAATGTAGCCATTTATTAAGTATTGATACTAATTTTTGTTTTAAAAATCGATATCGATACTTGGCAAATGCATATCGATAATCGAATCACGGGAGAAAGTATCGCGATATATCGATATATCGTCACACCCCTATTAACTACTAGACTATACAGACTCTATATCCCTCAGATTATTTAACGGTCCCTTAAACTGCCGTGAATGGAAGCCGGAGACGGGAAGGGTTGCGATTAGTCCTCTAAAAATATAATTTACAATATTATTTGAGTGCTGGTGCTATGAGCATTGGGTGGCAGCTCTCATTGCCATCCCCCCCGACCCAGAAATGGACTAATAAAGGGGTAGAAAATGAATGAATGAATGAATGAATTTAAGAGCTGTCCAGTAAAGCAGGTGGGGGCTATTATAGGGGCTTTGCATCAGTACTAAGTTTTGGGAGACAGATCACTCAAAAGATAATTTTGCAATTAATTGTGATTTCAATATAATGTATAAAGTTAGAGATTTAATTTCATTTTAGTATTGATCACTTATCTTTTGTTGTGTGCTCATCAATCCTATTGTTCTGAAACTGGTGATGCAACACTGAAATTTCCGCAGTTTGAAATTTTCCCAGTCTAAATTTGTATTGATTTAATCTACATATCCACAACACGTTGATGTGAATAACATTATATGGACATAACAATGCCTAGTGCAATGTCACATCTGAAGCTTCTAAAACCCAAAAAAAGATATCGGGTCAGCTATTTTTTTCTCTCTCTTAAATCTATACTATTATCTACCAAACATCTTCTTATTCATTACTCTATGATTTACAAGAAATGTACATCTTTGGAAACACCACAGAGTAGTTTGTTTCTTATCTAATGTAATAAAAATCATCTTAAGGCTCAATTGTAAAAGAAAGATTTCATTATTGCACAAATTATTTGTAAAAAAAAATTCTAATCGAGAACGCAGTGAACCACCTTCAGTTCATTGCAAACCTTCTGCTAGAGGTTTATGATTTGACAGAGTAGAAGTAGCTGTTTGAATTAAATGTGATTTAAATGTCCTTATTAGTCATAATAGTTAAGGTTTAAATTGTCAAATTCAAGCAGCTCCATGTTCTTTATAAAGTCATAGCTGCTTAGTACAAATGCTTCTTGGTTTTCACAATATGCTGTAAATCCAATATATATAATGTGATACCATGAGACATCAAAAGGCTTTACAGAAGTTGTGTCATAAATACAAATCCTTCTGATATAAGTATTTTTGTTCTGTTTTGTATCAATACTTGCTTGAATTAGATACTTTTGAAAATCTAAGTGAAGATTAATTGTACTTATTTGAGAGTGCTACAATCTCTGCGTACTGTATGTCTGCCTGTGGCGTGTTCCTCTTGTTTCGATGCAAGTGTGCTTATTCCAGATTTGTCAGAGCAGCAGCCAGAGCGCCCTGTGACAGAGATCATCAGCATCAGAGGCAACATCAGCCCAGATCATGTCCACAACGAAGCCCAAGCCAGGAGCCCACACCACAGCCTGCCCTCACAAGACAGCAGCAGCCCAGCACAGACAGGGGCTACAAGTGTCGGACTGTACATAATGCAACAATAACTGACCGGAATTATTTGGATACATTAAAAAAACTTAATATGTTTTAAACTCTGCATGCAAGAGTTTCAACAACACAAGTGTATTAGGGAATGAGCTGAAGAATCCTGAAGTGACACAAGGATGGAATCACATGCATTTGCCTGCACAGAAGTTAATAATATCAAATCATACTTTATAGATAGCATCTTTGTCCCAAACACAATATTACAGAGACCTTCAGGGAGTAAAAACATGTTGACTCTACTTGCATCAGTGCCTCTGTGATTTTATAAGTTCAGCTCGAGTTGCAGGATGAACTGACATATGCAGGACCAGTAAACTAAGAGCTCAAAACAAGACATATAACAAATTATTATTGCAATTTATTTTGGATATTCAGTACATCGAGGAGTGGCTTTCTAACTGACAGGAGTAGGAATTGCATAAAAAGGGCACTTTATAGGGAACATATTTAGCACTTAGCTCTGGTGCTTATGGTGGGAGAGGGTCGCTTTAGCTTCATCTGTCAAATTTAGTTTAACGACATATTGATGCCATCTAAATAATCTGAATAATTGCAAGTTACAACAAATTTGCCAAGTAATAGTCAGTCACACAACTTTCCAAATATTAAGTTTGGGACATAGAACGTTATAACATTATAGAATCAATCGCAGCCAATGCATTTGCTGGCACCAATACATAATTATTATGTTTCTAGATGGCTTATCACCAACTATACCAGTGTTTTGAGTATCTGCTTGAAACGTACAATGTTGCATCTTAATTCTGCATGTTTCAAGGATCTTCACATCTATTGATTTACAAGCAAACACATAAAAGAAATATAAGTGTTGCCCTTAAGCGGTCTCCCTCCTCACCCCCTCATTGCACTGCCCTTGACACTTCCATAACAATATTGCTTAATTGCGAACTCGATTAAAAAAAAAAAAAAAAAAAAAACATGGCATTGCGCTTGTATTGAGTGTTTAGTGATTGAATTTATGGAAATACACTATACTGGGCCTTGTGGAGTATACACCTGCACTTGTCACAGAACTCGACTACAGCTCGGTAATTGGCTGTTGATTGCTGCCATTAACATGTGATGGCTAAGTGCGTCTAATTCCTGCTCCATTTTCCATAGTTCAATTTGATGTCACCGCCACCCACTTCTTCTGCTGATTATCCGAGGTTGTACAAGTGAAAATTGTGCTTTTTTTCTAATAATAATCACACAGTATGGGAAAGAAATAGTGGTATCGCAATTAAAGAGCGCTGGTGTAATTGACGCCTCGGCCTCTTAATGACGCACAGTAAAGACTTTTTCTTTCAAAGCTATCCACAATATTCTGGGAATCAACCGTTTTGCTCTGATATGGTGAAACTAAATCATTTGTGTCTTTTTGAGGCACAAATGATTACAGAGAATGCGCCGTATTTTCTTCGAATTCGCATCTCACTGTATTGGCACCTGCAGGCATCGAGGCATGGTATCCCTTTGAGTTTTAATCTGTCTGTCTGGGTCCTTCCGGCTATTTCATTTAAGTTTTAATATGTGTATTTCCCAGCGTCTCCGTCCCTCGCCCCTTAATTTAATTGACACGCTGCTGCCTGGTTTGTTTTGTCCTTAGCGAGCAGCATGTCCCGCCATTACACACGTGTTCCATATACATTACATTGTATTTAAAGTGTTGTGATAAAATAGGTTTGTTTAGTTCTGCACAGCCGTGGGACAAAGGACACATCTATAAGTTAAGTAAAAACGAATACTAGGTGTGTTAATTGTAAATAGCAGACTTTGTGGTTATTTCATTTGGAGAAAGCGTCGTGGCCTCGTGGTCTTTTGTCCAGTGCGTCTCGGGGAATGGTGCGTGTGCCATCTGCAGGCTGAACGCGGTACTGCGCACCTTTTATCCACTCATGAATCCACTCATGAATGAAAATGTATTAATAATAAAAATACAAATATAATAATCAGCATTTTTTACTATGTTAGAAGTTTATTTATTCACTCAATTTTTGTATACATTTGTGCTTCTAATTTTCTCTGTTTTTGTTAGATGTAAACATATAACTACACTTTACTTGCACTAGAATAAACAGTACTTTATACTTGCCTCTTATTTTGCCAAGTGTTACATTTTTACGTTTTACCTATTTTCAAGATAGAGATGTTATACTTATTATTGATGCTAGAGTTAGAGATTTTGTT
The DNA here is from genome assembly GCA_964034765.1 of Knipowitschia caucasica. NCBI lineage: Eukaryota > Metazoa > Chordata > Actinopteri > Gobiiformes > Gobiidae > Knipowitschia > Knipowitschia caucasica. Next base: position 34,424,628 of record OZ035831.1, read on the forward strand.
TTATTTTAATTAGTATAGCTATTGTTCACTTGACGTCTGCTGTGCGCTCCTCTTTCCTACTTTTCTATAACTTGTGATGCAACACCAACATTTACCCACTGTGGGACAAATAAAGGATCTCTTAGTCTTTTTATGCTTTATGTCGTGCCCAAGTTAGTTAAATTGGAACTTGCATTATCTTTGATATGGGTTTAGCTTACTCTTTTATCTACTTTTTGTTCCTAATTTTAATGCTACTTTTTGCTTATTATCAAAGAAGTCTATAAAACAACTCAAGTGGCTTGATTTATCTTTTGAGAAAAAAAGTATGTCCAAAATGTTTAAATGCCAATTCAAATCTCGGTGAAAGTTCAAATGAGAAATAACCAAATAATTTTGCTGGTCTCACTTCAACAAAACAAAAGCCTGTGATTATCTATGATCAGTAAAGTGAACCCAGTCAGAAGATCCCATCTGATTGAGTCTCCTATCTTGCTGCTTTTGGCTCCTGCGACTAATTAACTTCACACATATCAAAATTTGAATTTAAATTAACAATTGCAAGATAACATCAGGGGACAAAAGCACCCCGCAAAGAAGTTTATGATGAAAAAAATACAAATATCAGGGCAAGCAATTGGTGAGGTAAAGAGGGCTTTCAGATGATGGGGGATATCTCCAATTACAATCCAGCGTGCACTTGTCAGCAGTAATGAAATGTTTGCAGAGAGCTTGCTGTTTGTGGCTCTCTGCGATTGGATACTGCTGCTCCACTGCCCCCAAACAACAATTATATTCTTTGCATACATTTTTCTACAATCATTTCTTTTGTATTGAGCCTTGGGTTTAGTGAAGGATCTTATTATGCATGAAGATCTGTTCCACTGCACACAATAAGCATTTAAAGCACACATGACCACACGTAAAAATTAAAAAAAAAGGCAAATGTCTCTTCATTTTATTGTTGTTTCTAAAGAATTACATAATGCATTAATCACAGTAAAGACAAACCGGCTTTCCCCGTCATGTCATAGTTGTGCAAGCTTACAATTAAAATTACATAGATGACTTTTTCTGCTCTGTTTCTTGAGCATCAATTGTACAGGGAGCAAAGTGTAAAGCTTTGGAAACCTTTTGTATTCATTCACTTGACACCATTGGCCAGAGGTTTGCATACAAATAGCTTGAAACCAACTTTCACAGTCAAATACAATTTACTTACTTAGGGTTGGGTCATATGTCAGAATAAAAGGTTATATCGGGAAACACAAATGTGATCTAGGTCCAAATATTTTCATTAGATCTCCGCAGTATGCATTTCCAATTAAAGTGACATCACATAAACCTAATTAGTATAGATGCCACTTGATTTTCCAGTGCATGGTTTTCTCATCAAATTGATTACACTCTATGAGGGATATTGCATACACATGGCACTACTGCTGCTGCTGCCATAGAGGGATATAAAATACATCTGTTTAACTGTGGACCATAAACCGTGAACGTTCAGCTTTGAAGAATAACAGTCTAGTCCTTAACTTTGCACTCAATAACTAGCTTAATTACACCGTGTTTGGTTTTAACTAGGGATGGGACAATATGAAACTTTCACAGTAGGAGAAACAGCACTACATAGTGGTATATACTGTGGGGATAAAATGGGAAGGTGGAAAGGTGAAGTTAGAAGTAGAGATGAGGAGACTTGGATCAATAAACAAAACTTGGAGAAAAAAAAAAGCAGCTTACAATACATGGACTTGGATAGGCATACTCGGATTGAAATGGACTTTCCTTTCCTTTCAAGTCATTTACATTATCTGAGACACAAAAGGCGTACACATGCTGATCAAAAATAATAACTCAAAGCAGTGAAGTGTGCTGCTTTCTCCACAGAAGTGTTCTGCTTTTTACAAATTTGCCTCTAAATGCTATAAGGAAAGTTGTAAAATACTCTGCTCCCTGTCAAATATTTAAGAAAAAACATCTCTGTGCAAAATAAATTGATATAGAAATACTATGGACGACAAAATGCTTTTATGTCCTCTTGTAGGTTATACGACTGCCCTGACATCAATGCAGTTATGCTTCAGCACAATTGAAAGTTACCAGTGAATTTTTATAAGAGGAAGCAGTCCATTTTCTCATATGCTCATAAAACCCATGACTTATGCAAACCATGAAGTCAGTTTTATGTCAAAGTGTTATATTTGTCCCTCTATTGTATATCGTGCAGTCTTGTAAATTATTATGAAAAGAGGTCAACAAAGCTAGAATACAAAAATGAGTTGGAAGATTCGAGGAGAAAATTAGTAAATGAATCATACATGCTTGGATTATAATTGAGAAGTATTATGACACTGGGATACCATAGTACACCAAATTGAAAAAAACAGAAATAAGTGCACATAACGAGTCCCTTTAATGGATGCATAAGGAGGTAGAAAACTAAAATCCAATATTTGATATATCTCAAGTAAAAGATCAGAAAATGGATTCCTAACAAGTATTTTGTTCAATAATGAAGGCTTGTGTGAATCAATAGTGAGTTATGTGACTAGAATAAGCATCACAACATTTCACCAACTTTATCTAACTAGATTCAACTGCTCTTATTATAAAAAGCTCTACAATTACAAATCACAAGACGACCCTCCACCAGTGCAATATAGAGATCCAGGACTCTGTTGTAGACCAATGTAGGGCATCGGTCAAATTGGCCACAACACTGAGGTAGGATCAGAAATAAAGATAATTTTGTTCAATCTCAGTACCACAAGTGCATTAAAGGGACTGGATCATGACAATCACAATGCAAGCTCATTTAAAAAGAGTTTCTCAAAGCTGTTCAAATATAATTAATTGGCCCATTGGAGAGTGAGGTGGGGATAATGCCTATCGGTCATTGCTGGCTTAAAAAAAATAACATAAAATAAAATAAATCCAAAAACTACCTGTACAAAGCGCCCTGCATCGAAGGCACTGAGTAAACCCTGTGTCTAATTCGCCCACCGGCCCAAATAAGAGCTTTACTGACTAAAGTGCCCAACAGCCACATCTCAAGTTCCCAATGACACTTGCATCAGGCATCATTGAATTGGCATGATATGTTTTCCTTTGTATAAATAGAATTACAGAAACAAATACACTTTTTCTATAAATACGTGGGCCCTTTTGTCCAAATTATTTTGACAGTATCGAAGTGAATGAAGTTAACAAAACGTGTAACAGCTGCCCTTCTGTATAATAGCAAGTGTTATGCATGTAGTGGTGTGAATATATTCGAGACTCGATCTCATCAGTAACCATCATGCACTGTAAATCCCTATGTCACAATGCATTTAATGAACGTTAAATCGTAATTTAATTGGAAGCCCTTCCCTCTCACTCAGGGGAAAATAAAGATCAGTGATTAAATCAAGGAAGTCTGGTCCCTTTCAATAGAATAACCTTTTGCTTTGATTTGTGTTATATTGGCAATTGTCTATATAAAATATTTCTATTACAGACTCCAAAAGTGATAAGACAAGACAAAGATAAAATGTAAAATAAAGATTTATATTTTGCCAATTATTTTCCCAAAAGCAGTTATTATACCACGGCTAAAACCTGGATTTCTCCACAAACACTTAGTAATATATTTTTATAGTCTTTCAAAGTCTCTGGCTATGTACAAAGCTATACAAATACAGAGCAGGCGGCGGGCCAGGGTTTATTAGCTGTGCAGAGGGAGCAGTTGGTTGGGAAGTCTCTCAGTCTCCCGGCTCCTTCCCCCGCAGTCTGCCCATACAGGTGGCTGTTCTGCTTCACTTGCGATCATCGATGGTCTTAATGAATTCCAGTGCTGCGGTGAACTGCATCCACCAATAGCACTCCTCCCCACTCAGCCGGCTGGCGTAGAAATTATTGATGTACTGAACGGTGGACAGCAGGCAGGGCGGGTTTGCCTGGAGGGGAGGAGACGCGGGGATGGGCCAGCATTAGCAGAACGGCACACGCACATTTCTATACACATTATGGTCTTAAACACGGACAAGGTATCTACGCTGCCGTTTATGGTGCATTAAACAATATCTACTTAAGCAATCACATGTTAGGTGAAGCGGAGAGGAAGAATACTGCTATTCTGTACTTAAAGAGCCTTCTTTATGTGTAAGAAGAAAATGTGTGCCGTCTCAGTGCAGATGTTGTAAATACAGATTTGAGTTTAAACTAGTTTACTTTTGAGCTTCAGCTATGGATTGTTTTAGTAATTGTGTAATCTATTCATTACACATTTTTACTGTTTAATATGGATTCAAGTACATAATTGAATGCATAATAAATGTATGTGTTTTATGGATAAGCATTTATAGTCAAAACAAATGAGGAGTCTCTTCATAAAATATCATTTGAATCTCAGTGCACAGTGTCGGTGCAGACATTATTATCAACTGCAACAGTTTTACATAGTTTTAAGTACTTTAAAAAAGGAATTGTTTAATAGTTTGGGGCCCAGCTCAGTTGCAGTGTTTTTATCTGATTGTTTACAGCTGTATTGTTTACAACTAGAAAAACTTCTTAGCAGCTTTGACATCACACTCTAAATCTCACTGGTTAACTGTTGTGAAAAGACTCCTCTAAATCTCTAATTTCTGTAGATTTAAATACAGTAAACTACAATTTACAATTTATTAGCACTTGTGCTATAACACTTTAAACAATGCATCTGGTTCGTCCAATGTTAATTGCTATGTCCATATTAAATAAATAAATAAATGAAATGAAAATTAAATACAATTGCAATTACTATTCCCTGCCACGAGTTACACATTTTTTGTAAAATTGCTATTAAAACTGCACACTCACCCTTATGAGTACAAAGACCAGCACAGGGACAAAGTCGTCAGCTCCAGGCACTGAGTCCTCATTGGCCAGACTGAGCAGGTTCATGATGGTGGAGCACATGCGCAGGATACACTGGACTTTATCTCGAGGAGTCTTGTAGGCATTGATGCTCCTGATCTCAGACTGAGCTGAAGGCCAGGGAGCTTCTTTTAAATAAACCTGTAAAAAAAAACAATGATCAATGTGATGAAAGTGCTTTAAGGAGTAATGAGAGTAAATAAGAAAAGGCAGTACATCTGGGATTTGAAGAGCTTTATGGTTTGCAGTGACGACTTTAGACAGCCTCTGGATGTGTTCATGGAAAAGTCTGGAACAGAATCACAGTTATTTTACTTGTGGTTGGAAAATAGTGGATAAAACTTCATATTCTTACTGGTCTCTAAGAATATCTCCATCCTGATTTGGATAAAAGGCCAGTTTAAAGATCCGGTTCATAACACTGCGCTCAATAGCCATTTGGGCGTCCTGTAGCTGGTCTTCGCTTGCATACTGCCAAATCGCGTCACGTGCCATGGCGCCATACAAATAGCGCAGAAAATCCTCCACTGACGCAGTCTTATCATCAGAAGCCGTGCACCCCAGGAAAGCTAGCAGTGAAGGATAAGATTTAGTTTTCTATGGCTGCAGGAAACTTAAAATATATATCAGAGGAAAACATGATGGGTACCCTTGATAAAGTCTAGCGTCTTGGACTCCATGTGTTCGAGGAGGAGGCGGACACAGACTGTGGTGAAGTAGCGGTTAGCAACGTCCTTGTCTCGAAGCACCCTCTGAAGCAGCCTTTCCAGATGCGCCTGTGAGGTCTGCAGACCTTGCCGACATCGGGTCAGGTAAGCTATGTATGGGGCACGTTTTCTAAGACAAAAAGACAAACATGCCATTTAACCCTCGCGGCAGAGTTAGTACTATAACAACAGACTTATTCACACACTCTGGACAACCAACCTGTAGTCCTCAGCAATAGCAGCCAGTAGCTTCCTGCATGTGCGCGCATCAAAGCGGCCGACACAACGCGTGGTCTCCTGGATCTGAGACATCTGGTCTCTGTCCTGCAGGTTTATGGCCTCCGCAAGCTGCACTTTGAGGAAGCAGACGATCTCATTGTCTGAAGTGGACAATAAGAATTAAAGACTAAGCATACCAATGAACTATTATAGTTTATAATTTACCCCTGATCTATATAATTAACACTGCTTAAGTGTGACAAATATGGCTTTGAATAAAGCGGGGAAATGGGTAGAGGGTGGCGATACAAAAAAAAAAGAAAGAAAACATGTGGGAATTCACCACCTGTCTTTTTCACGAGCTTGCATAAAACTGAGGAGTCAGAAGGTGAAGGTTTAGTGTCTCTTGCTTGGGGACAATTTAATCATTTGGGAGGTTTGCCAACATTTAAGGTTGATACCTTTGTAGTAAACTTTGCAAATAGGGGGAAAACTAAACCTGCCCAGACATGAACATTAATAAGCAAATATTGTTTCCAGCGCACCTTCAGGGTCCATATGGTCTGGGAGCCCATTCCTTGTGGTGACAGGAGCCATGATGGGCAGTGCTACTGAATCTGCAGTGCACAATGCCAACCTCAATTTCTTCTTGGCATCACTAAGATATAAAGATCAATTATATACCACATATCTTGAAAAAACAATAATTCAAATATTAGTTGTCAACCTGAAGGAGAACTTTGAGTCATGCTGCTGTGCGGTCTGACTGGCTGAATCTGGAAGGTCATCTGTGGATATATTTTGCAGTGCGTCATCTCTTGAAGACTCATGGACGTGGTCCTCGACACACAGATCTATGAATCCAGGTTATGTTGAATAATAATCCAAGTGTTTGTAAAGCACTGTGCGAGTTAAGATTTACAGACCTCCTGTTCCATCGTACGAGGCTCCTCCAGTAGCTCCATCACTTGGACTCGTCCTCTTTATGTTTCTATACTTGTCTAGGATGTCCTCAGCTGCTTGGGCCTGAGAGTTTTGTCTGGGATCATCTGAAAGTTCAATTATAGAAATATGAAAAAAAAAAATATATATATATATATATATATATATTGAAAAACGAAGTAAAAGACATCTTAAAAAGTAAAACCTTGTGGGTTGCGCTCATGTGACATGTCATCTTTTTCCTGTTTGTCTCTTTTACGAAAAGCTGCAATTGGAGCTGGAAAAGACAGTTTGAGAGAAGACGTTTATGATTCTGGAGATCAGCTAAACAACACTATTACTGAATTTCTTTTGTGACCAAAGTTTATTCAAATATAAAGGGAACAATTTCCACAGGGTCATACCAGAATATACATACAAGAGAAATTAACCCTTAACATAACATAAAAGACATCATTTGTAATCATTTTTGGAGTACAAACACAACACAATTTAGAGGGTGCCGCTGACATAGTTGTGTCTTCTACACACATCATTCACAGCAGGTCTACTGCTTTAGGATCACATCTACAAAAGGAGAACATCGATGGTGTGTGGTTTCTAAGGTAAAGCATTACCTGGGGCAACCTCCTCAGGCGACCAGTACAGCACTGTGGGGCATAACGGACAGCATTGGCCTTTCACACAGACTGCCTCTCTGCAGGACAACTGTGCACTCTTCAAAAACTCAGGAAAGCACTCGTAGATCGCAAACCTCCACCATTAGGCAAAAAATTATCCCTAATGTACAGTTATAATGCTGTATGTGTGTATATCATATTCATGTAATTCGGGACTTCAGATGGAAACTAGCTGTGTAGCTATCAATTGATGCAACATATATCCTATTTGAGCTTAGTGTTGCTGTGCACTGTCCCTTTCAAATAAAAACTAATCTAAAAAAAATCCTCTAAAACTTCCAAAATGTGATTCTTTGTTCCTTGTATTCATTTCCAAGGTTAACTAAAAATGTTGAACATAATCTTTTACCCAACTTATCTCACAGACAGACAAACTCTGGTGATTATATTACCTCCTGATGGAGGTTAAACAAAAAAATCAACTTTGAATGAAAAGTTTTACTTCTGTTCCCAATTTTTTTCCATCCTGTAAATTGTGAATATCAATTCAATGTTTACTTAAGAAAGATCATTATCCCCAAGAGTAATAAGCAGGCATTTCATGTAAGCACAGCTCATTATTTCGCAGACAAATGTATGAGACATGATTGTAGAGTAGAACTGCAACAAGAGAAGTGTCATCCATCACCGCACGTGACAGAGAGGTCTATCTAATGACCATTAGCTGCTGGCTGACAGCGCTGCTGGGAGGGCTACAGCCATACAATCTACACAGCTAAAGCTTCTCTGATGACTGATTAGCTTTGAAAAGTCTATATAAATCTGCAGTCGGTGAGTCGTGAGAGAAAAAGAACTGGACACATCTCTGGAGTAACTTCAAACAAGAAACATCATTTTCCAAGTGGAACATCAGCAATGGAGTGGACAACATGGATCATCATTCTCTTTCTCACATTATAAATTGGCTTTCGCTCTGCTCTTTAAAGTGTGATATTTTCTGTCAGTTGTGATTAAGAGAACTTTTGCAACAATAAAAAATAAAGGAGTGCAGCTATGAAACAGATCACTTTTCAATGTACAGACATGCATTTGTCAGCTTGGGAAAGAAGACATGCTCAAAATGGCCATGTGATTGGATGACTGACCTTTAGGAATGGCAGACACAAAACGCTTTTTCCACCATGGTCTATTACGATCAGACTTCTCATCATCACTATCTTTTCTCTCTTCTGACTAGAAAAAGTGAGTACAAATTAACCAATGTATTAATCTGTGAAACTAGCTTGATTTATGCAGAATTTTAAATACCTCTCCTTTAAGAGAATCCTTGCTGGGTGATGAGGACGGTCCCGAGGTGAAGACCCCCGATTCCCGCTCCTCCAGAGCCACACGCCGGTTGAGACCAGGGTCACTGGTGGGACGGCGGCCAGGGCACACAATATCTGAGCTGCGACTGCGGACCAGTCGGTCTGGGAACGAATGTCTCTGCTCCACCTGGGCCAGGCAGTGGGGAATGAACATGGAGTGGCGAGCCTCATGTCCCAGGGCACTGGCTTCAGGAATGGGGGGGTCAGGAGGGGGGTGGGCAGGCCTGGCATAGTGCACTTTGGGTCTTACAATTGTTCCAGTTGACGATCCTGTAAGAGGTAAAGAGCATTTATAAACCATGGGATAATGGTTCCCTGGTGATGTAGCCAGTATTTCGAAGTGTATAAAAGTCTTTAACCAAACAACAGAAAAAGGAAAGCGCCAAAGAGAGATGTTAGTGAGACAAGTCCTATGTAGGTAGACCACCTGTTCCAAGGGTAGACATTCTGCTGAAAGGGTTCCAATGGCAGCCTGGTGCCATAAGCACAGTGGGACAAGGGGACAGTGCCAAAGAGCCTGGGGTAAGGGCTCTCAACCTGTCAGCCCTTCACCTTGCCACAGACACCATCATTTCTTTCTCATTTCCACCAGATCTCAAACTAAATTTGCACAGAGCAACAGCAATATAATATTTATTTAAGAAACCAAGTCATTTATTAAGAAACCAAGTAATTTTCAACCAGTTTATTATACAATGCTATGGCAGGACCCCAATTGAGACAATTAGAGCTCAAAATGAGGAGTTAATGAAAATGATTGTGCAAATGTTACCTTCACCAGTAGAGAGAGGATCAAACATGGCCAGTAGCGAGTCTGCTTGTGATGGTGGCGTTGTTAGGTGGTGTGCACCTAAAAAGGTAGGAGATTATGTATTACTCAATTATAGTAGAAGAGAGAGTATTGAAAAAGGTGGAGATCAAATGTACAAAAATGTCTGGAGTTAGTTTACACATGTGACACAATCCTGTTATCTAGCCAATTCATTGGCACTTTTCTGCCCTGTTATCATATATCAACACCCATGTCTAGTAACAATACTACAGGACTCAGAAGAGAGATTAAGACACTGGGACAAACTAGGTGTTAAGGTTTAGATTAACTCCACTGTTTTTAATGTGGAGCAACAAGGGTTAACACAAGACAACAGAAGCGTTCAACTTAGTTCTTAATTGTTGTTTTCACCTTAACACTAAACAGGTGATTAAACTTTGTGGCAGCTGTTGAGTAGACACAAGGATTGATGAGTTTGACTGATGTGGGTTTAACCACATACACACTGTACATATAGAGTGGCTTTCCTGGTGGGAATGTGACTCTGTCCTACCGTGGCCAGTCTCGTCCCCATCTGGACTCGTCACTGAGTCCTTCCCTCCAAAATCGGAGCTGCACTCTGACCGCAGGTCCTCGATCTTGTTGGGGATGTCTTCTGATGTCGCACTGATACCTGGAGCACAGACAAAAAAAGCTTTGACATTCATACCAAAAACAACTCAATATCACCTTTACAAAACATATCTAGGTAAGGGGAACTGTTCATACAAAAGGGGATATTTCTCTCTTTAGACTATGGAGTAGACTGGCTCCGTTGGAAACCAATAGGGACCACTAAATTGGTAGCGTAAGCTCCCTTGGGTTTGAAGACAGACACAGATAAGAGTGATCATCGGATGCAGACTATCCATCGGCCTAATCTCTAGGGAGGGTCCCATGTGAACAGAGCAACGGACGTCATGACTAGCTTCTTAATCTAGGATAGTACTTCATGCATGTCAACATGCATATCCACCCGAGCCCAGGGAAAACGCAGCCTACATTAACCTCTGCATCACATGGAAAAATGTGCATGACCCTTTTGCCTGGGTTAACAGGCCTGCTAGCAATATAACTGGTCAACACAAAAGCAAGGACACGGAAAAACGCAACCAAAGCACACCAAAAAAATCAAGCGCCTTAATTTGTACCTGAAACCACACTGAGGCCTGGAGTGCTGGGTCTGGAGCTGACCTCTCGGACCTCTGTGTCATCTGAAGTGCTGCCCACTCCTGAGCAGCTCTCAAGCTCCTGCAGACGTTCTTCCTGCTTCATGTCGGGCGCTTCTAAGACAAAGACAATTTTTGTTATTACTTTGTCTTTTTTTAATTTAGTTGAATTAAAATGGTGGTTCCTAAAGAACATGTGATCTACAGATGGTGGCCATCTTCACAAATTGTGTTGGTTATTGTGAATCCAAGTGTTCACATATGCACAAAATCAAACGGGGCACTACCATGCCAAACTGAACCATTAAACGAGTATGGCCAATTCTTTGGTGACCCAGCAGAGCTGTTGGGCCGAACCCAGAGGTTCCATAGTAACAGCGGTGCTCATTTTCATGCTCATTAGTAATAATGTGTTGGTGAAGTGCTCTTCAGAGTGTAGTTTTCTGCTGGCTAGCTGTGAAACAAGGGCTCTAGCAGCTCAATTCTGACTGTGTGATTACAGAGGGTAGAGTAAAACAGAACAAAAAACAGTAATTGCGTCCTTTTTCATTGTATTTACAAAAAACTTTTTTAAGTCTAAATTTCTAGTTAATTAACGTATTCTAAAAATAAAATGGGTTTATGGATACACAAAAAACAGTTATGGTAATGACGGTTCTCCAAGTTAGTTTAATATTTGAAACTGCACTATTTTGTCCACTTGGTCATGCACTATTATGTAAAAATTACATATACATACATACATATACATGACATGTTAAGAGTCTTTGAGTGTCCAGAAAATGTCTAAATACTGTATAACTGATGAATTATTGATATAGTCCCTCTTTATCCCTCTTTCTTTCAAACTCATTCTAGGCAATGTGGGGTAAGTGTCTGTCATCCAAATGTTCTCTAGCAAACTTCTGACGGTCCTGGACATGTACTGGCTTAAGCACTGACACTGCAGAATTTGAGTCCCTGGTGGAGTAGTGTGTTACTGATGGGAGCCTTTGTTACTTTGGTCCCAGCGCTCTGCAGGCTATTCACTAGGTCCCCCCGTTTGCACCCCAGATCGAGGGAGATTATCAGCAGTCTATACGTCTTCCATTTTCTGTGAAAAATGATGAAAGATGATGAAACTGCTCAAGTCAATACTTGAACAGTTTCATCATCTCACTTTATGTGTAATATATAAGACTACAGTTAAATTATATGTTTAACGTCTGTATTCAGTGCCTATGCAGTAACCGATGACTGATGAGAATCTGGTGCTCCACCACAGGGGCTGACACAACTGGTGGTCTGCTGAAGAAAACCCTGAGCTGCTTTCAAACACACTAGTGAAAAGACACAGTGTAACATCTACTCAGGTGTGTCTTGTTTTGCATATCACACAGTCTGATGCCACCACCTTCAAAAATATATATTATATAAATGTAATATGTTGGGAGCCTATAAGCTTGACTTCTTCCCACTCCTTTTGGAGCTTTAACAGGAGCGAAAAAAGTATATGTATGTACGTATGTACATTTCTATCATGTATTGTATGTAATTGCTGTTAAATCTATAATTAAGTAAGCTTTATTAAATCTATAATTGATTCATGTTTAAAAGCTTGAAATAAAATACAATCAATCAATCAATAAAACATGTTCAGCATCCTTAGACCACGCTTCTCTGGTGGTTCAGAAGGAGTCGTGCCCTCTCAGTGTATGCTTGCAGGCTCTGGAACAGCCTCTTTCCAGAACTGTGGTGCTGACCAGTTTAGGCAAGCTATTGACACATAGTACAAGTTCTATGTCTACACTGAAGCAGTAAAACACTTCTCTGTGAATCACTTTGTGCACCTTTTTAGAAAGAGCTAAGGCACTGGTTTTAACTGATTGTGAGAGTTTAGATTTTCCTCAAAAGTGAGACACTGGAGCTTCAGACTGAGCACTGACATTTACTCTGAATGATTGTTGACGTCACAGATACAAATAAACGAAACAAATAGCTTCAAACCTACCAGAGTCACTGGGCAGCACCTCCACGCTCCATGCCTCACTGGTAGTTTCTGATATCGTGGATCCATAGGGGTCCAGCAAAACTGAACCAGAGCCAGGTAGACACAGCAGGCTGCCGAGCATGTTCTCTGCAGCTGCCCCTGAAACAAACAGAAGGGCAGATACAAAGAGTAAAGAACCATCCACAGCAGTATTGCTTTTTAAATTAAGAAGGAGCAGAAGGTAGTTTAGCCTCAAAGTCATCCTAAAAGACACAGCTCAGGTCGGTGCATAGGTTGTTAAGGCATAAGGTTGATTTATTTTCTTTAATTAGTCTATATAAATAATTCAGGCTTTTTTAAATGAGCGATGTGGAAACAGCAGTGCATGGACATACCTCTGAAGACACACACCGGTAAATTACAAAGTGCAATGTGAATGCACTTTGCAGGTACTTACTTAAAACTAGCCCTGACAACCTTGCTTTGGAGACTCATTTGTGAAGGACCTGAAATCAGCAAAATAACTAAAGCGGCTATGTTGATGGTCGCTTTTTAAAATAATATATTTAAATCACTGAGTGAAAGACAGCGAGAACTGGAGGTCACATAGATTTCCCTGCAGGGCCCTACAGGCACAGATACCACAGGGCAAAAGTTCAAAAGTTAATGGTAATATCTCACCCTGGCTTGGCCTCCAGAGCCATGACTTTGAGCTGTTGATTAAACCCAGCATTACTCACAACCAAATTACCACTTAGCTCGCCCTCCCACAACGTCCACCGCACTGTGTCACTCCATTTGGAAGAGCCAGGGCTTAACAAGGCAGAAGAATGTGCCGTAGCGGGAGTTGAGCAAGCAGGTGTGAGTGGGTGAGGGCTCAAGACCAAGTCCTCTCACCCCCTGGTACGTCATGCTTCCACTCCATAGCACAAAGCCGCGGTGAATGGATGAGCATGCCAGTACCCAGGCAACTGTGTGTGGCATCGTTGGCGGAGGAGAGGCTATGGGCGGCAGTGGGAGAGCTCTACCCCGCTGTCCGTGTTTACAGTGTTCAAGGTAGGGGCGCAGAGTACATGTCTTTCAGGTAGATGATTAAATGAGTGGCACAACAAGAAGTGAAACAATTAGAATTTCTGCCTCATTATCATGGTAATCTTATCAGTGGGATAATGAGGTATTAATGGATATTTAATGTGCATCTCATAACCCAATCCCTCCGAGAAAACACATAAGGAAATCGCTGTAAATTCACTTAATGATGGAAAAGTCCCCCAACGCCATATTCCGAAGAATGAAAAATGGTGGATGCAAATGAGAAGGAACCAAGGTCAATAAGACAGCAGGGACTGAGTGAATGTCAGAGAGAACCAGAGAGTAGAGAGAGAGAGTGAGATCAACACAGGCCTGAAGAAAGTAGACATGTACATCCGAAACAATACAAAGACATGTCTATTATCAGCCTCAATATACAAATGTATATTGTAGCCAATGGAGCAGTCTAATTGCTGTGTTTCCATGCTCAAGCATTATAAGAAAACACGAACCAGACAGATAAATATTGAGATGAAATATGTATATAGAAAGCTGTTATTTGTCATTTTGATGATTATGACTTACAGATAATAAAAACCTAAGATATCGAGTCTCTAAATATTTGAATATCACATAAAACTTATGCACAAACGACTTCTGAAAAGTATGTTAATTTCTATGCACCAATTACTGCCTCAATGACTGATTTTCATATTTCTGATGAGGATTATTACCTGAAGCTTCATGTTATTGCTGATTCTTTTACATGCTATTGGTCCTTTAAAAGATTCAGCATCTGGTGCTATTCACCTTTGGTCCACAAGGTGATGGCATTTCTCTTGATAAAAAAAAAAGCATGCTGGCTATATAAATCTTGAGTCTTTCTTTCTCACCTGCCATTTCCTGTAGTCGGTCTTCGTCCATATTGGGATCAAAGTCACTGCCAAGTACATCGGTGCTCCAGGTTTCACTCACAGTCTCAGAGATGTCCCGGTCCTCAGTCAGGCCCATCATGTCTCGGATTTCAAATTTTCTCAATTTGTCGTCCAAGTTGTCCTGAGTGGTAGCTGTAAAAAAATACAACTCAATGGTTTAACAATTAAAACTAAAAGTAATGATAATGCACCTCTAAAAGATAACCCTAACCTCACCTTGTTCATGCTCCAAGAGCTGTAAAGCTTCCACCCCATTGCTTCCTGACGGACCGGCCCCGAGCTCAGACACGGACTCTCCCTCCAAGTCCAGAGAGGACACAGAGTTTGAGCGATTGGAGGGACCTGGACGAAACATGTTAACAGTTTCACAGTGTATATCTGAGGTCTTTCAAGCAACATGCAAACCTACCAAACTCATAATTTGAAAAACAGTTAGGATTAGTGAATAACAGACTGACCTTCTGAGATGCCTTCTAAGTTGTCACTACAAAGAGAGAACCTCAGGGTTTTGTCTGGTTTTCCATGAAGTTTTGATTCATCAGTCGGTCCATCTCCCTGAGTCCCATCACTCATCTGCAAGTTCAAAACCTAAAAAGAAACAACACGTATATGAAGTGCATATTAATGCATTGGAAACACAGTACAAGTGTATCTGATAAGATAAGATGAGATTTTATTGACAAGATAATATAAGGCTTTATTGATCATCTCACAATAAATTTACATGACACATCTGGCATGGATAGAATGACTCAAGATTGTACATTTCTTTCTTTGCACAAACATGTAAATGCAGGATATATTATATACAATAAAAACCAATTAAAAAGTGGCAATCAAAGAAACTGTGGCTATTTAGCTCTACCAAGAGGAGCAGCTACATTCCTTATAATTACCTCTAAACAATTTGTTCAATGTCTAATTTCAAAGATTTACCAATGATTTTGTGAAAATCCACCTAACATTTTTGTATCTCGCTAAATGAACGGGCACAATCGCTCTAGGCAGAAATAATCCCTGACATTACTAGTGTGAAAGATCATTAAGCATTTTATGAGGTTCAAATGAGGATTTCCTCATGGCATGGTGCACCTTCAGCATTCATATATTGACAGGCATAAACTTAATTTAACCCCATTGCTGGCCCTTGCTGTAGTTTGCACATAAAGTCAAGTCATTATACCTCATTTTCCGACATCATCCCAGGGACGTTCTGGGGGCCTGCTCCTATTGAAATCACCAGCACCTCCTCTGGAGCCAGCTCTTGGATGGACTCTTGGGAGCTAGCCTCTGCTTCCCCCTCCTGGGCAATGTTGGTACGACTTCGGCTACGGGCGGCTGCTGGTTTAGGCAATTAGTCAAATCAACAAAGGGTGAGTTACTAGCTTATACTTATGCAAACAAGCTGTGTGAAAACTAATTCAACAAGAGGCAATGTTAGTGGTCACATGTTTTTGAGAAAGCAAAAGTAAGCATGGTTATGGATGAGCATAGTAATTGTCTTTATTTTTTTTACATTTATTTTTCTTGTTAGGCGCTAGATTTTTTTTTGAACAATATGAAAAACAGCCATCTAAAAATTTGATGTTCAGTAAACAGAACATCAAACAGTGTGATAATGAGATATGCATGGTGTGTACTGTACAACTTTATAAATACTGTAAGGATAAAATGGGCTGGTAAAAATAAACGGTTTCTTAGCCACTCTACCTGGTAATGAACAGCCAAACTCCACTGGATAGAAAAGCAAAAATTATAGACATTCATATAACGAAGTAGTGTGCAGTGCATTAACAAAAGCAGTTCTAATGATGTCCAAAGCATAAAGATATAGCTTCTATATCTAGCAAACAAAAGCAGTGCTAAGAAGTGCGTAAGTGGAGCCGGGGTTAGAAGTGTACAGGGTTGAGCTCAGACTAGTGCTGCATGAGTTTGATCAAACACAAAACTGAGTGAAGCAACAGATGAGGCCACATCGAGCTTTGATACAACCAACAGCAGACTACCCACCAAAAGGGGTTACTAAAGGAATGTGAGCGGAAAGAGAAGTGGACGTTGGGTCCCAGGATGTTATAGCAGCTAAGTGTTGTCCTGGTCATTCATTGGCAGCAAGGGAAGAAAGGATAAGTTGGGGATGGAGAGGGGAAAAAATAGAAATTACACCCAAGATCTTGAAGAACCATTTTTAAGCAGCATGTCGACATTTGTTTGTAAAATGCATATGTCAAGGATGCCAGAACAAGTGGTTTGTTTCTAATTAAAAGGGAGTCGCCATGCCATCATTTGTCTTTAAAATGCTAATGAAAGACGCCTATGCATCTTTCCATCTATTCCAATTAAAATGAGTTCATTTATATTTGGTAATTTAATTGGTTGTCATTTCTATAATTGAGCCTCGATACAGGCCATGCTAATTATCTTCATAACAAGCCTAGAAGAAGCTAATTAGCTTTTCCATAAAACACAAAGCTTTCACAACACTCAACTTGTTTATGTTATTCTTCATTATTTCAAAACAATGGCATTTTTTATTTCACATCATATTCTTGAGTGTCTGACTGCTAAGATGGCAAAGAAGGGCTGCTTGCATGGGTACCTATGGGAAGCCGGTTCTTCTTATTGGCGGGAGTAGTGGCTGGTGATAGCTGCGGGGTATTGGAGGGAGTCAGCTCCAGACTGTTGCTCTTTACGGCTCTGGACTGAGGCACATTGGCGAGCAGGGTCTCCAACGCCATGTGTTCCTCCTCTCGGAGATGGTCCCCTGCCGTTACACTTCGCACAAAATCCACCTGCAGACATAAGAGATTCAGACCTAAATCAGAAGATAATATCCCATATATTTAAAAAATATATATATTTTCAATATAAAATATACATTAAAAAAAAGTCTATAATGTCTGCAGCTCACAGTAACAAGCAAAATTCCCAAAAATAATATTGGTGAAAAATGAAAGCCTCAATTTCCCTCAAAGTGTTCATACAATTCCTACTTAAAGCTCCGGTCCTTAATATTAGTTTGTCCCAACAGAAAGAGCCGTGTGAAACTAACTGCTGTGATTTATTCTTTTTGGGGTTTGATGTGCATGCGCCATTTGATTCGAAAAGGTTAAATTTAGTCTGGAGTTTAAAAAAAATTTGTGGTCGTTTTGAAATATGTACTACCCTGTTAACATGCTGCTACAGAGCTTTCAGCCATTTTCAGAACTGTCACCTGCTTTGGAGATGTATAATTTATAATCTGATGCTACTTCCTGAGTAGGTGTGGTTAGGCTGATTGACCCGACAGGTCGTTCAGACCATAGACTGTAGACTGACCTCTCGCCCCGGTGGTCTCTGGAGGTTAAATTGGTCAAACTGCAGTAATGTCTGTGCACACGCAGGTGCATATGGGTGTTTGCATATGTGCACAAACCCATCTTTTTGTTATAGTTTAAAAGGTGACTTATTTTAAATAAGATACAAGTTATCACGTGGGTACATACCAGAGCCAGTAGCTGATTATGTGTGATGTAAACTGCTGTCCGACTGAGGCCTTCCAGCAAGTTCATTGAAGACATTGGCGGAGTCTCAACTGCTCTTCCTCCAATCACAACATCCAAAAATGCTGCCACACAACTCTGTACGAATCCAAACATGTAAGTAACAATTAGTAATAATATCAAGATGCAAATTGGTCAAAGGGGGTAAAAACGCACTTTATCAAATTTGGATAAACTATTTTTCCGTCTAGGATCTGCATCATCGCCTGCCATTGCCAATTGTTGTAGGAGTTGTCCCACCTGGGTAAGAGGAAGAGAAACTCATCACTCATCAGTCAAGTACAAGTCAGTCAGTGTATAAAAACACACACCTGCATTAGATTAAAGCGGGCAACTTCATTGATGGGGGCGTCTGAAATAATTCCGTACTGCTCAGGGTTGACGATTGCGGGACAAATGAAGCATGTCAGTAGTAGGTCTGTGCACATGGTCCGAACCTCTCCCACTTCCAAACGCTCCACACACGACAGAGTTTTGTACATCTGAGATACTATCCAACGAAGACTATGAGGAAAGCAGTACGTGTTTTGCTTTAAATAACCAATAAATTTGTTGACTAGTGCTACAAGTTTGGATTCATTGGCCTCTACAGCAGCCTGCACCCTTTGCTTGTAGTCCTCAGAGCCTTTCTCCCCAAAGCGCTCCTGTTGAGCTGGCGTCAGACGCTCTGTGACTTTAGCCGGGTCAGTTTCCAAATGATCTTCATCCTCCACAAGCAGCTGCATGATGGGCTCATGAAGAGTCGCTGTGAGGAAGAGCTTGGCTGAGTAGAGACCCTCAGAGAATAACTTGAACAGAATACTGAAGGCACATGTTCCTCTGCGCAAGAGACGCCGAGGATTTTCATTCTCCTTCAGCTCAAACTCAATCAGATATCTCAACACCTAACCAAGAAAATCGGTTAGCTTATGAATACTTTCTCACAACAACAGTCTATAGTCACAAAAACAAAAGACTATACCTGAAGCAAGTAGCTCTCATCTTCTTGCATGATGCAATTTCCGTACAGTGAAGTAAAAACAGTATGAATAACACCCTGGGTGTGCTCTTGGTTCAACCTCTCACCCGCTACTAAGCAGGAGGCCACAAGTCTGGGGTTCTCTCGGAGTCGGGCCAAGAAATCCCCATAGATTGTCTCTTGGAAACCGAGAATCTTGTAGCCGTCCACAAACTGTGTGTCCTCCAGCATTTTGGCATGTTGGCAGCACTCAGCCGGGGAGGCCTCCGCACTATGGCCAAGAGTTTTAGCACAAATTACAAACAGACCATTAATAATGTACCACTTTATATATTATTTAGTTGCAATTACATTTTTAACAATGTGAATAGCTTTAAACTGCCTGTCGTACCTGGTGAGAATGAGGCGGTCGAGGTTGATCCTCTGTTGTTTGGAGATCCAGGCGGCCCGGTACAGCCTCTCTGCAGTTTTCAACACATCACTGTTGAGTCTCTGGATGAGCTGCTTCTCTGAGGCCACATAAAGTCGCTCCTGCTTCAGGTGATGGGCCAGAGTGTGGATGTCTGGCTTCACCATCTTTACCAGCTCACACGGGGAGGGGGCCTACGGACTGATACAGCATGATCTCAAACTTCTTTAAAGCCAACATATAGCAGACAATTTTTGTGAGTTATAATCAAACATGACAAAACTTTAATATAAATGCACTTTAATCTGCACTCAAAGTTGTGTTTTTAATGTTTTAATCTATTTCAGCGAGCTTGCATGCAAGATTCCTGTTAAAACCATAAAAAGAACCATTAAACAACCAACGAAATAAGGAAGTAAATGTCTAGTATCTTGCCTCAACTTCTTATAAAACTGATTCATTTATGTGACAGTTTTGCAGCATGTATGCGTCAGACACTGGCCCATCGACAGAGAAAGCTTTGGAAATTCTCCAGAGTAGTGCAAATTATTCACTTGCATAACATACCCAGCCACTCGAGACATTTACAATCAGCTCAGGGCATGAAATTTCAATGATTTGTGGCAAATCTGTTGAACAAAGTGCCTTTGTGGCAGTATGCAAACATAGCAAACACAGAATTATCTATGGCATAAAACAAGACCCAGGGGCAGAAGAAGCAGATAAGTGCCATTGTCCCCAAATTATCAGACACCTCCTCAGCCCAGATGAGTGTGTAAAAAAAAAAAATATTTAGATTTTTTGAATCCATTTGTTGTTTGTGAAGATGTGATAATGAAATATAAAAGGGACTTTGAGATTAATCCACTAGACAAGATGATATGTATGCTCACTCCCAGTAGTAGTAAATGGTATTGTCAAATCTCCATAACATTATTACTGCAACCAATTATACAGATCATTGGAAACAGACAATATCTTTGTAATTTAACTTATGTTGTCAGCCAAGCCTCGTAAGACCCACTTCCACATGTTCTCAAATATACACATTCCACAGGTGCTTGAATGGAAGTGAAACGGAAACAAGGCCATAAGATGTCAAGTGAGGAGGAGAGAGGCTGTTAGTCACGCCAGTGGTCGGTGTCGACTAAATTTCACCACACTAAGTCACCAGGTGAGTCATTTGTGAACCGGACAGAGGAAGTCTAAAGCAGAAGAGAAAGACAAGGAGATATACCATAGCAGACATCACAAGTGAAAATATCAATGCTGTAAACATTTATTTAATGAGTCATTACTGATCAATGGGCAAAATAGCGCTGCCAATTAAACTTCAAATATGTATTTAAACAGGGATTTCTTAAATCAAGTTTTTGATTATCCACTTACCCTTTTGTGATGTAATATTGCCAAATCAGGACCCGTAAAATGCCTTTGTTGAGATTTTAAGTAGTGGACAATGTTACAAACTATATTCTATGTTCATATTCAAAGCAACTACTGCAATTATTATTATTAAAATATATATATATATATAAAAATATTATTATTATATTAATAATTATTATTACTATTTATTTATGACAATATGGCTCCACAGCAAAGTAACAATAATAATTGATAGTTGAAAAGTTTAAGGTCAGATTTAACTACTGAGCATTTGTGTGTGAAAACATACAGCACTGAATAGTGCTCCTCCAGTATTGGCCAATTTCTAATTGGAATTAGAAATCAAATGAACAAATGATATTGGAAAAGGCCAGCAGCTTCCAGGTAACAACCATGTGGAATGTAAAGAGCAGATGAAACATACAACAAAGACCTTACACTGTTACAAATGAGTATATAAAAATAACAACAATTATAACAAATGACCAACAAGTAAAACAATAAAAAAAGTTAATTGAACCTCCCCGACAGTGCTACAAAAAAAAAAAACAATACAGTATAAATACCATTAGTGTAGGGCTGTAAATGATTATGTGATCAATATATAGATCCATATACATCTTTAGATTGTTTCGCATCCAAATATGATCTCTAATGCTGGAGCGAATGAATAGCCGAATAGCTCAATATCTACAGGAAAATAAATTATATCAAGACAAAGACATTTACTTGGCTCTCATTTCTCATTTCATTATTACAGTTTTATTCTTACAAATCACACAAAATGTCAATTATGTTTAGAAGTTTGCATTTAGAGCACTTTATGATTATGTGATTGTTCAATTGTGTTGGAGATTATTGAATAATATTAGTTGCGATTAATCAACAGTCCTGGCTGTAACTAACAAATACATATATAATCGAGTAATCTATTATAGCATTCATCCTTTGATTAAACAATTAGTGGTTTAGAACGCAAAGATTCTAATATAAATGTGATGCAAGAAAGACTGCATCAGTGAAGCCACTAGAGGATAATCTAAAACACAAACTAAACTATTTCATCATTAAAATGAGACGTGTATGTATCTACACTGAAAATTCACCACTGTGGGACGAATAAAGGATCTCTTAATCTTAATCTACTGTTGTAATTAATGTAATTTCTGCTATGTATCAATACTGGAAACATGCCATTTTGGGGTAAAGAGGTCGCATAGCAATTATTCTACCACTGGAAATAGTTTGTGACTATTGGAAAAAAATAACAGAACAGAATCCTATTACATACATGCTGATACACAAACATTCATGTAATATTCTGTAAGATTGCTACTATTGAGACAACTTAATATATTTTAAGAATAACCTAACCAATGCAGACAACTTCCAGTGACGCAAACAAAAGGCAGCACATTAATAGTGTCCTTAAACAACCTGTAAATGGGGTCCAGGGACAGGCACAGGCTCTGGTGCGTGTGTCCTTGTTGAAAGACAAATGAGACTGGAGATGGGGCGAAAACTACAGACCCAAACAATTAAATCCTAAAATGTGTAAACGTAGCTGTTTGTAGTTTATGCTCGAGTACAAATAGAAAACCTACCATTCGCCAGTCTTTGAAATATGCCAGATAAAGGCTGTGTGGGCAAGGTAAAATGACACAAATCACATTGAGGTTAGAGATTTGGAGATGACCAACAGAGCTTGATTATATAATGCAAGAAAATATGGGCAATAAACATCACACTCTTTGCTAAGCGGGTAGGCAGAAATAAAATCGGAAAACACAGGCTAGCCTTGACGATTTGGCTAGCCATGTTAGCTTAGCATTGGCTATAAGTTATTAACGCTTATGAGAGCATCTGTAATGTAATACGGCATATTTGGGTACTTACCAAAATGTAGGTGTGTGCTATGAGGCTTCTGTGTCGTTTAAACAATACAACGACGATGAAAATGTGTAATGAGTGATCTGAAAGAAGGTGTTAGCAGGTTAGCGTCCACAGTGGATCCAGCAGAAGCGAACACCGCTGCTGTCATTTGCTGTCATCACGAGGAAAACTCCAACTTGCGCATGCGCGATGAAACTAAGCACAGATGCGCAACAATAACTTTTGTTTTTTGTTTATTTTCTGTCTGCATCTTTTACATGCATAAAAGATGCATGTACACTACACTTCACTACACTGCTACAATATAGAGCAGTCACCTACGGCACAAACCAAGTATGTCCACTAGGTGGCAGCACGACATCAACGCCGTGGAGAGCAAGGATCACCTCTGCATTTAGTGCAAAAACCTTTACCGAAACATACATCATAATAAATTAAAACATCCAAGTGTTTTTCACTCTTTTAATGCCATATTAATCATGGTAATGAACATCACAAAATATAAAGTTGAGGAAGGTCACAAAGATATTCAATAGGTAAAAGAGCAACCTTAGCTTTGTCCATATCAAATGGAGGCAGGCCTCTGGAGTTGCTGCAGCTGTCGAGTACAATATATTTAATATTTAAGTGCAATGTTTGCAGATCTAGTAATACATTGTCGTTTATGCAATAACAAAATATAATTTTGTGATAAATAAGGTTGCTCTTTTATTGCATATACTATAGTATCGCCTACAATCAGTTTCAAGGGTACGGAGATGAACTAATTTTGATATTCAATATAGATATTTGTTCATATACATCTCTTACATTTTTAAGCAAAAAAACATATATCATTAACATAATTTAATGTACGCAATGCTCGTATTAAAGAACCTGAATAAAAATAGCATGCTATGAGCAAAATAAGTGTTAATTTACAACATCAACTTAACAAATCTTAGTTGAAAGCTGTTAAGCCTTTATAAACTCACTTTTTACATTGCTTTGTGTCAATTGCGTTATTACAGAAGGCCACTTCAAAACAAAGCTGTTGAAGAACGACATCAAGTTTTTTTTTTCATTTACAATATGAAAATACCATAAATATGTATTTAAGGGGACATTTTTGTTTGATTGTACTTTCAAATGTATCTCAAGTAGTATGTAAGAAGGGCACACACAGCTTGGATCACTGGTTCATTTAAATTATATAATGCTCCATTGTGTAATCAGTTTCATATTTAATTTGGAAATCCACAATACTGGAGTGGTTGTTCACTTCATTATTGTGGAGGTAATAAGACACATTGTTAATAGTGTGCTTTATACATGTTTTGTACAGTATGCACATTACGCTACCATCTTAACACCTAGCACTTATGCCTGTGCTCCACATGCAGGCTTAAATCATCTAAGTGCAACAAGCCAAAAAACGAAAAAAAACATGTATATCGAGTAAGTGCAGGTTTGCCTGTGCATGTGTGCAAACATATAATATCTAAAATACACAGAACAGTCACATGTCATAAGTTCAACTTCTCACACATCCATAATCCCTCTAACTCTGTCCCATATATTTACATAATGTGAATGTTTGACCGACATGCTTAACTAAATTATATCATCCAACAGATGAGGGGTTCCCACCCAATCCAGTGTCCTTGGCTCTGATGCTGCCATGATCATACACATAAACTGTTTCCCTGTTCTCTTATCTATGGGGTATATTGTGGTCGGTGTGAACCGTATGTTGTTCTCCACAAACTCACAAAGATGGTCATAAATTTTGGGGTACTCGTGTCGGAGGAAGACACCCCTTGTCCTGAGTTCTCGCTGGATATTGACAAAACAAACCTCTCGCGCTTTCCTTCCTTCCTCCCCTTCCTGATCTATGTCTGGTGTCCCAGGTGGGGGGGTTAAGATGAGAGTTTCCATCTCATTATCAAGCTTGGGCACTTTCTTATCTGGACTAGATGATGCCAGAGAGACCTTTGCATATTTACGTACTGTGGGAGCTTGGATCCTAGGAGAGGGTCGGTTAGGCACCAGTTCCCCAACAGCGATAGATACATTCAGGAGGAAACATTCATTTGGATCATACTCATTTCCTGCCTGTTGTAGTTCTTTGCAATATTCACCCAGATTGTCTTTGAAGCCATCTAGCTCTCTGAGAGATAAGTATGTTGGAGACATAAGAAGGCTCTCCAGGCCCACATGCAGGAAGTTGTTAGCTGTGTCAGGATTGGCAAAACCGAGGAAGAGCACCCCTCTCCCCCGTGAAAGGTATCCTGCTTTAGCAACACGCGAAAAAGCTTTATGGATGTCTGTGTTCTCCCTGCAGAATTTAAGTGTATGCCGGCACACACTACTGACTCGACCATATAAACAGGTCTCCTTGTGAGAGTCCCAGTCATCCCTGCGGCACGTTCGTGAGCAGTAAAATGTATAGCAACTGTGGCATGATTTAAAGTACAAACATGCATTGAACATACTTTCAGCCTTTCTACACTTTTTATTAGCGCACACAAGGTTGTCATCCTCATCTGTGCTATGGTCTGGTGAACACTCCTCTGCACTCCTTTGAAACGCATCACATCCACTGTCAGCTTCCTTATTTGTGTCTGGGCTGGATTTACTGGATGTAAGCTGAATCTCAGAATTCTGAAGGTTTTCCATCCCAGGTGTGCAACTGTCCTTATCATCGACGTTTATGAGATGCTTTAGTTGATCCAAGAAGTCATCACTCGACCTCCTGCTTGTAGGTGGTTTGTAGTCTACAACCAGATCAGCTAACAGCTTGTCTAGCTGCTCCAGACTTTGTTGTAAAGAGAAGTTGTTATGTTTCCTATCTTTGGTCAAATCTGTTGAGAGGGATTCTTGCTTTTGAACCATCACCTTCGGAGCTGATCTCTTTTCACTGTCTGCTATATCCCAGCTGACAGAATGCACATCACGCCTCTTGTTATTTCCTGCACATAAGTCATTGTCTGTGATTGTAATCTCAGGTGTTACAAACCACTGGCCACCCTTTGTGTTCTTCCAAGGGTTACTTGAACCCTTGTTTAAAGAGTTTTCAGAGAGAGAAAGTGCTGCGTAGCGCCTTGGTGAGCTTGAAAGATTCAAAATAACAGGCTGAGATGGAAAATCAGTGGACACGCCATGTTGAGATTGGTGAAACAGATTCTCATAGCTGCGACCGCGTGGCACTGACTGACTTCTGTCCAGATGGGGATACAAAATATTGTCAAAAGACTTTGAATGATTTTTAGCTTCTTCCCCAAGTCGAGTGATGTCCACACCTCCATACCATGGTGTCCCTGTCTCTCTTAACTTGGGATGAGTGTGCTGGAAGGATTGACTGGAGTAGCCAGATATACTTGAACGATACCAGTCATTAGAAAGACTTTCAGGCATTTGTGACCTGCGACGGCTTTCTGTGTGATAAGGTCTTGCTGTGGGTATGTATGTTTCTGTGGAGGAGACATATGGCTTTGAATGGAAAAGCTGTGAACTATTTGGATGGTACGTGTTATAGTGGCTATTCCCTCCAAAATAAGGTCTAGAAAGTGGCACATGGGATATGTAAGACCCAGCCTCACTTGTAGAGTACGGCCTATTTTGAACACTATGCAAAGGATCCCGATCTGTGTAATATGAACGTGGAGGAAGCGTGTGCACCCATCTAGTCCTTGGATCGTAGTGACTTGTTAAAGTACTGGCATGGCTGGTAATACTCGAACGATCATCATGAAAGTACGGTCTGGAGAATGAATGGATTGGATATCTGACTGGGTCTTCTGTATAGAAGAACTTGGTGGGTATATTTGGATTTGAGTAAGCTCTTTGTTCTGGAGTTAGGTATGGCGGCGTTGGTGAAGGCATTCTGTGCAAATCTAAATGCTGGTATGAGATAGGAGACATGCTGGTGGTATAATGGTATCCTTGTCTGAAATCTCCACTGTAGCATTCACTGGGAGTGGGAGTCGGTGAGGAGCCAATCTGTCTTGGTGGTGGTTGTACATACAAACCACGGCTGCTCCCGGCCTGTGAATTTCTCTGCCACTGATTATCATTCCATACATTGTGCCTTGTGGTTTGCTGAAGAACCGCTGCATCTGGTTTAATATCCACACGGCATCTAACGTGAGGAGTTGCAGCTGGCTTGTCTGGTTTGTCTTCTTCAAAACAGTCTGAGACATAGAGAGGAGTTTGGGGTTGAAGTTTAATAGGATGTACCTCATTTAAAAAAGCCCTTGTTGATGAGTAGGTTTCCCTTTGAGAGTCTGCCTGAGGTGTGTCCCTGCCTTTTCGTGTGCTTGGAGGAGACACTGAAATTGGCACCGGAGTGAGCGTGGCCTTAATTCGCGGTGTACTTTTAGATCTCACTCTCTTTTTAGAATCAGACCATGTTAGATGGCTGGTTTTGTCTTGCTGCTGATAATGCCTGGTGTTAAACAGATCTGGAGATGAAAAGCGAAGATGTCCCGGTTGATCTAATCCATTCCACATTACGTTTTTGTTGAAAGCCAAATGCTCAGATCTCTTGTAAGGATACTCCACTGAGGAGGAGACAGCTTGTGGATCGTCCAGCGACTCGATGTAGTCAAAACTACGACAGTGTCTTTTGTTAATGATTTCTGGCTTGTCAATCATTTTCAGGTCACATTGCTGAGTGGCCTGGAGAATGGGGTGATCAGAGATGGGATTAAAATTGATGTCCCGATAAAGAGTTGATGCCAGAATATCAGGAGGATGGGTCCGGGTCATTTTAAGGGACATTCAGCACCCTTCAGCCGGATTCGTGATCAACACCAACCTGAAAAAGATCCAGATACACTATTACACTTCAGTGAATATATACTGCAGACAGTAGATCAATTAAATGAAAGTAGATCAAACTACTTAAAGACACAGTATGTAGTTTTATCTCTTTCAGGTTTTGTAACTGTACTACAGCATGGACCTTTGTTGTCTGTGTCTTGCCCTGCAAGTACACATTTTGCTACAACTAAGGTTTAGGAAGAGACCAAAGAAACTGGCAATCCAAATGAGACGCTTATGTAATGCATGTGAGCTTTTTGAATACTCAGCTGGAGAACATTTTAACAAAAATGTGTCCATCATGGCCACTTGGATGCGAAAAGGCCAAATATGAATTGTGTATATTGAACCGTATATGTCCAGGAAATCAATTTAAAGACTGTATTTTTTTATTTTAAAATACATATCCATCTTTTATGTGTGTTCTCAGAACAATGTCAACATGTACACATCATGTTTACTCCAGAGCAAAATTACATATTTAGAACTTTAAAATGAAAAGTTTAGAATTGTAATGGACAACAGAAGTTTTCCTTTTTAGAAAAGAATACAAATGATGACCTCTCTCAATAATAAGGTAAATATAACTGTTCTGAAACAAGTGCAAAATGAAATGACATGTGATTTCATATGCCCCAGTTTGTACTATATTTGTATGTGGCATGTAACATTATGTAACAGTGTTGGTTTGAACCAATGTGTTGGTTTCAGACGAGTAAGACGAGTTATGAGTGATCCAAAATGTATTTAGATTATAATACTGACCAGGAGAGACCCAAAGGAGTATAAACGGGAGATAAGTAACATTTCACCTGTATTTAAATATTTTGGTTGTGGTGAAACTTGTCAAAAAGGTTTTTAGTTTTATACCACCTAATATTCTATCAAACCACTAATTTGTTGTGTGTACTGTGATTTAAGCTGAAACACATTTAAACAGGGGGTACAACGTTTGGAATGGATTTCCTCTGTGCTTTTCTTGTTGGCACTTACCTTTGACTAACCCTGAGTGACCATCTGCTCATGTGGATGGGAGAGTACTGACCAGCCGTCTCACTGTCAGGTCTGATCACTACAGCATCATGCTTCTACACAAGGCTCATCACTGCCCTGGTTCAGAAATACTACAATAATCATAAATCACTAGGATTGCAATATATCTAAATTGAATATTAATTGGGGCAACAAGCAAAATGCCAAGTTCCTCTCCAAATGGGAGAAGCTGGCAACCAGGGCAAGTGCCTGTATTATAGAATCACAGAATAATATTTCAAGGCATAACAGAAATTACACATGATAGATATAAGCAGGTGACAAACACTGCACCAACGTCATAGTGCATTCATTCCTGAGTATAATTGTCATTAATTTTATCACGTCCTGCATTGATTGGCATGATGTTAGAATCATTATCGAAACAAAAAATGAGTAGGCCTATGGCATTGTGTAATTCCTCAACAGCTCCAGGGCCCACACTTTTCGCAAAACCATTAACCACATGCCACATACAGTCTCCATGGCTACAGCACACAGACAAGAAGGCACGAAGCAGTTGGAGTTGCAGGGGGCAAAATCTGTGCTTGGAAAAACACACAGAAAGTAAATCTCCAAATGTACGCACACCGCTAACTTTATTACGCGTGTCTCTGCTATACATGCATTATGACGTATTACAGGGGTGTTATTAAGCCAATTATAAAAAAAACTGATTCTTTAGTAGTCGGTGAACTCTGAGGTTTGAAACAGGGTACCATATATATTTTGGTGCTGCAACGCGGCCATCTCCCCGTGATGTGACTGACCTGCTGCCTTTGAGGCAGGAATTACATCATGTTCCGAGGCGTAAAAAGGCAAAACAGAGGTTAAAACCAGGTCAGAACACAGTGAAACGGAGTACGAGTTCCCCAAAGTTTTCAGGTTTGCAGATTTGAGGGCCTTACCGTACTGCCAGAGAGTTGATCGGACGCGGTGTTATGGCAAAAGCACCATCCGCAGCTCCTGCTGGACGAACGCAGAGGCGCATCCTGCGATGCACCTGCTCCGGGGGAGAATGCCCCTCATTGCGTTTTACATTTTGTTCTCGTTTCAAGATGCGGCTATAGTATAAAGTATGCTGCCGTGATAAGAAGGAGATGCGCAGAAGAGGGAGGTGTGTCTTGGGTCTGCGCCTCATCAGCGTCTCCGGAGGCGTGGTCGTGCGTGTTTATGTGCGGCACCACGGGGAGGGGGCACCGAGGCTGGATGGAATCAGCAATGCAGTCTCTCCGTCCATCTCCCACTCAAGAGCCTCGGACACAGAAACAGTTTATGTGTTTTGCTCTGCAACAGTTGAAATGTTCCACGTTAACAAAAGATACAATGGAAACAATCTGATGAATTCGAGAATCCAACAATGGACCAACTTCCATCATACGTGCTGGCTATCTGCAGAAAAATAAAGCTGAACTATAATTAAATCAAATCAATTAAATTCATTGATTTAAAAAAGTTTAGAATTTATATATTATATATATATATATATATATATATATATATATATATATATATATATATATATATATATATATATATATATATATATATATATATATATATATATATATATATATATATATATATATATATGAGACATGCCCAAAACAGGAGGCATCTGAAACTGATGCCCAAGCCACCTCAAAAGGCTTTTCTCGACTTGGGGGAGCAGCAGCTCTACTCTGAGCTCCTATCGTTTGAGCTCCTCACCCAATCTCTTAGGGAGCGCCCAGTCTGCTCCAATTGTATGTTCAAATTAAGACAATAAAGACTCATCTAATCTAATCTAATCCACTCTGCAGAGGAAACAAATTTTCAACAGTATGTTGACGGTTTGCCAGAATCTTTTTGAGGCAGGCCAATAGTCCTGCTCCATTGACTCTACAAATTCCTTCCATTCCCAGGTTTTTGCCTCTGCAACAGCCCAGGCAGCAGTGTGCTTGACCTGCTGGTATTGGATGGCTATCTCAGGATCCAGTCTACTGATAATATGACCAAGACCATAAAAGCAGAAGTGGCTTTCTATTGCATTCCGACGCTTTAGCATAATGATCTCAAATTGAGAAAAATATTCTATTTATACATACTCATTATGGCTTATAGTACCTTGTATATTTTTCATTACAGCCAATTAAAAGAGTAATAAAAAAGTAATCTGTTTGATCTCCAAACTGAATATATATCTACAACTCAACTCCCTCCAAGGCCAAGACAATAATCACACTGTTTCTCCTGAAACCGAGATTTGACTGTGAGTTGAAGTCTCATCTTCAGTACCTTGGGAAGCTGAGGAGTGTGATTCTATGATGTGATTCTAGACCCTCTAGTGCATGTGTCACCAGTGTTCCTCCTCCACAACAAGGCCTGGCTGGTCCTCATGTCCGCTGTTGGCTTTCAGGCTGCACAAGTGTGTGATGTCAGCTGGCCACTAGCAGGTGCCTCAATCTCTGTTCAGACTAAAAGATCAATTTCTCCGTGTTGATTAAATGTCTCTCGCTGACAAGGATAAATCAGACTCAATCTACCTCAAAGATCACCTCACTAAACCCCTGATTCCTGGCCTTGGCCAATGGGCTGGCCCCCCTACCTCCCTGGGTACCAATTCACTCAGGGACTTTCTCTTTCTCTTTCTTCAAATGGTGCATATCTCTTTTTGTTCCTCCATAAGAGTCGATCTCCCAGAGGTTTCCCTGTTTCCTACAGGGTATTTTGTTTGTCCTTGTTGAATAAGATTATTTTCATGGACAATGTCTCTGTCAATTGTCGGATTTTGGAATCAACAATTCGTAAATTTGGTGACAACTGCTGTTGAGACTTCGGGTAGTACAACAATAAATTATTTGATTTGAGCAAACCAGGGTAACATTACATTTTGCACAAGCCAGACATTGATCCATAGCTGCTCAAACAGCTGTTCACACCAACTCAGTTAGGTACTATCTTTCTTCAATGTTTTTTCTCATGAGGCTGGAGCTCTGTGATTTCACTGAAAATTAATTGAACACAATTCAATTGAATACAAAACTTAACAATCTCAGTTCGTGCTTGTCTCCTCTCAGTGAACTTTCCTTTTGATGTATGTGATACAAGTGTTTCTGTTGTGGAAAGTTACATAAGGGAAGTGAAAAGGGCACAATGCCGAACTGAGGCACTCAACCAAAGACACCCATTGTTACAGATTAGCATCTCGTAGCCCCAGACATCTTAGATTGTAAGAGCATTTAACAAGGAAAGCACATTAACCACATGCATATTATCTCAAGAGAAAAGGCTGTGGATGCAATTCAATTTTCACGCACTGCTTTTACCGTTGGGTTTGATAAATAGAATTATCAAGTCTTGACTTGCACCATGTAGTTTCTTCTCTTGATTTTCCAACTATTTAAAATATGAAGGCTTTTGATGATGTATGTTCTAAATTCCAAGTGAAGGCAGATTAGTCAACCCCTCTTGACTTTCTCCTCAAAGAAAACCCATGGATTTTTGCAAGGATTTAGACAAACTTAAGGGAAGCATTTGGTTAATCAACAAGGCGCCTAAGACTGCATTGCAGCAGCTGTGATCTGCAGGAGGATCACAGCTGCAGGATCAGAACATATGAGTTTGTATAAATAATATGATCGTCATGAGGGAAAGGTGCTGTATCCTTTCCCTCATGACGATCATACTATTTATACAAACTCATATGTTCTGCATCTTATAACAGTTGTGACACTGTGTATTTTATGAACTGTTCCGGCGATGAACAGGTGATAGATTTTTACTGCTTGCTGATGTTGGCTATTGATATAAAAAAGCAGTATAGTTATGCTTGTATCATTTCCTGTAATCAGTCTTGTTCTCTTACTAATATATTTGCTCATCAGTTTACACAGTGTGCAGTCTCGTGTGCCACACATGTGCCATGTGAGTTCATGGTGCCTTCCACAAATCTTTTATGAAATATTTACCACGATTTACCAGATTTGCTACACTGAGCAACTATTACATCATTTCTGCCCAAGCCTGTTTCTGCCTAATTAGCCATTTGTGATTGTTTTGGCTGCTCAACAAAAAGCACATTCCCATCTACTCCACAAATCACAAATAAACAAAATCTCATGCAAGCTGAACCCATTTGGGAACAGTAACCATGGTAACGCATGGTGAGTAGGAGCAAAAAGGGAGACGATTATTTCAAAGGAACTGTGAAAAAAAGGGATGGGAGTCGTCCTCTGAGGCTGTTTGACCGTACGTCATGACTTGAAAGACGGCAAAAGGTACGACATTGTTCGTCACGGGATAATAATTTCCAAATGGGCCGATTCAGCAGCGTGCAACTGTATATATCACTGGAGCTGTGTTTCCAGTAGGATTGCGGAGGTGGAGGATGTCTTTTAGTGCTGCTCAGTTATTCTCCATTAAGTACAGACTGACAATTTACTGTCTTCTATATGAGGAGCTTTCTGGCAGCACAGCTATAAGAATGAAACATGAGAAAACACTGGTACTTTTAAACTTGTGAATTATGCAACATCACTATAGGTAAAGGGATACATCATCACTACCTATACAAAATGATCAAAAATGGTGCATTTGAAATAACATGAAAAGTATATATATCCTTTCACAGATCCGGGGTCACAAAGTCATTGTGTCCTTAGACAAGACACTTCACCCAAATTGTCTAGTAGTGTGGCATTGGTTGGTGGTGGCCGGGGTGGCCAGGGTAGCTAACGGCACTGATTAGTTGCCTCACTTCTATTTGCTCTAGGGCAGCTATGGCTACAGTATTAGTTTACACCATAGTGTTCGTAGGGAATCACATGTGAAGCATCATTGGGTGGCACTAAGCACTAGGATGCACAGGGTCTCTGCTTCGCAGCCACTGGCAGTCTAGTTAGAGGAGAGACCCGGCTGGGGCCCTGTCATGAAGCCACCTGTGCCATTCCTTTAGTGATAACACAAAGAATACATTACAGAAAAACATCTGAAGTTAATCAGTCTAATCAGGAAAATCTAATTCTTGTTCCGTGTAAGAATCAGCCGACCACAACCGCTGATACTGAAACTTTGAAACTTGCTATGCTAAATGTCAGATCTCTTTGTAACAAGTCTTTTTTAATCAATAATTTTATTTGTTCTTATAATCTAGATCTTATGTTCATGGCTGAAACATGGCTTGACCAAAATACAGAAAATGCAGTTTTAATAGAAGCATCACCACCAAATTTCAAATTTGAATCTGAAATACGGGGAAACAAAAAAGGAGGAGGCTTAGCTGCCATTTTCAGAGACCACTTTGTCTCCCATAGAATGTCTCTTGGGAAGTTTCCGTCTTTTGAATATGTGTCTTTTAAAATACAACAAAAACAATCTAGTCCAATACTCTTCATTGTCCTATACAAGCCACCGCAGTCATGTCACAGATTTATTGATAATTTTACGGAGTTTCTTTCAGTTTTATGCACAGATTTTGATAGCTTAGTTATTACAGGGGATTTTAATATTCATGTGGATAATGTTATTGACAGAAAGGCAAAAGAGCTGAGTTCTGTTCTTGAATCTTTTGGTCTCACTCAGCATGTGAGTGGCCCCACCCACAGCAGAGGGCACACTCTAGACCTGTTAGTTACTAAGGGGTGTGAATATTTCAAATGTAAACGTGGTCGATGTTGCGCTTTCGGATCATTTTTGTGTATTTTTTGACATGTGTTTCACTAACAAACCACCAGTGGACTCTGCAACTGTACGAAGAAGACACATAAATGAAAATACGGGTGAACTATTTATGGGAATGATAAACTTTGAGAATGCATCGTATTCTACTGTAGATGAACTGTTTAACTCTGTCACCTCTAGTGTTTTGAATGTTCTGGACACCATCGCTCCTGTGAAGGTTAAAACAGTGAAAAATAAGCAGAAGGCGCCGTGGGCTAAAGCAGACTCGGTCAGGGCACAAAAGAGAGAGTGCCGGAGGGACGAGCGGAAGTGGCGCAAGTCCAACCTCCAGGTTGACTACGAGATCTTCAAAGATAAGTTGTGCGAGTTTAACCAGGTGCTACGTAGTACGAGAGAAAGGTATTTTTCTGAAATGATTGAAGGCTGCAGCAACAATCTGCGTGTTCTGTTTTCAACAGTTAATAGATTAACAAACCCCCCTGTTCAGATGCCATTAGAGCTAACTTCCAAACGTAAATGTAATGAGTTTGCACATTTTTTCAATGACAAGGTTCAAGGCATCAAAAACGCCATTGTCTCCAATCCACAGATAACCATCCAACAGCCTAAAAGGCTCTTTGAGCTAACTTACTTTGCACCTGTAAATGATCAAACTGTCCAAGAGATAATCTCCAGTCTGAGCGCCTCCACATGTAGCCTGGATGTACTACCCACTAGATTTCTAAAGTCTGTTCTGAGCAGTCTGTTACCTTCACTCACACAGATAGTAAACATGTCCCTTCATTCTGGAATATTCCCAAAGGCCCTGAAAACTGCAGTCATCAGGCCCCTGCTTAAAAAGAGCAGTCTAGATGCTACGGTACTTAACAACTACCGTCCCATCTCAAATCTGCCATTTATGGGGAAAGTCCTTGAAAAAGTTGTCTACCAACAGCTAAATAGATTTCTTATAATCAACAACTCATTTGATATGTTTCAGTCCGGCTTTAGACCCCACCACAGCACTGAGACTGCTCTCGTCAAGGTTACAAACGATATCCGGCTGAACACTGACGCAGGCAAAGTCTCAATCTTAATCTTGTTAGATCTGAGGGCTGCCTTTGACACTGTCGACCATGAGATCCTCTTACAGAGACTAGAGAACTGGGTTGGCGTCGCTGGCACCGCCCTAAGTTGGTTTAGGTCTTACCTTGAAGACAGGAAGTACTTTGTGGAGATTGGAAACTGTGTCTCAGATCATATGGCCCTGACCTGTGGAGTACCACAGGGGTCGATCCTGGGACCTCTTCTGTTCAATCTCTACATGCTGCCGTTAGGTCAGTTAATACGCAGAAACGAAGTTTCCTATCATAACTATGCAGACGACACTCAGATCTATGTCTCACTGACTGCAGGAGAACATGGACCAGTGGACTCACTCCTTCACTGTATCCAACAGATCAGTGAGTGGATGCAAAACAACTTCCTTCAGCTAAACGCAGACAAAACTGAAATGATTGTCTTTGGTCCCCAGAAACAAAGAGAGAGCGTCATCTGTCATCTACAGTCTCTCTCCCTAAAACCTTCAAACAAGGTCAGAAATCTAGGGGTAATACTGGACTCAGACTTAAATTTTAATAGCCACATCAAATCAGTAACATCAGCAGCTTTTTACCATCTAAAAAACATTTCCAGGATCAAAAACATAGTGTCTAAAGCAGACTTGGAGATTCTTATCCATGCATTTGTCTCCAGTAGGTTAGACTACTGCAATGGCCTGCTCACATGTCTGTCCAAACAGGCTGTAAAACAGCTGCAGTACATTCAAAATGCAGCAGCTTGAGTCCTGACTAGAACCAGGAAGTACGACCATATTAGTCCGGTCCTCAGGTCTCTGCACTGGCTTCCTGTGGCTCAGAGAATAGACTTTAAAACAGCTTTGCTTGTGTACAAGTCTCTCCATGGCCTCGCACCAAAATATATTAGTGACATGTTAGTCCCATATGAACCAGCCCGGACTCTGAGGAGCACAGGGACTGGACTCCTGTTAGTGCCCAGAGTCAGAACTAAACATGGGGAGGCTGCTTTTCAGATTCATGCTGCTAAAATCTGGAACATTCTTCCTGAAGATGTGAGACAGGCCTCCTCTCTGACTATGTTTAAAACCAAGTTAAAAACTGTGCTGTTTAGCTGTGCATACAACTGAGGGATTTTATATTTTTATCTTTCTTTTTAATGTTCTGTGATTATTTATGATTTTAATGCTATCTTGTTCAGCACTTTGAGTTGCCTTGTGTATGAATTGTGCTATACAAATAAACATGCCTTGCCTTGCCTTGCCACTTTTGAGTGTCATTTAAAGTGCTATATAAATTATAGATACCTTATAAACAATAATAAATCTGTTACATATTGCGTTTTTTGGACACTCAAAGACTAGTAGTACCCACAGCTGCCATGGATTGCAACTTTTTGTAGCTATTGCCCATCTCTAGGTTCACAGTTGCACTCACAAACACACACTCATTCACCCTGAACTATTGTACATGTTTTTAGTGGTAGGGGAAACCGGAGCACCCAGAGCAAACCTACGACATGGGGTGAACATGCTAACTCCACACAGAAAGGCCCATGTCTGGTGGTGGAATCCAGGATCTTCTCGCTGGGAAGTAACCATTGGCAGCTTACAGATACTTGTGTATCATTGTGAGGGCTAGATGTATAAAAGATATAAGAAATAAAATTAGGTTAGGAATTGTCAATTGCTATGGCAACAGTCATCACTCCAAATTAGAGTTTAATCCACTAATTGTTGGATTCCGGAGAATTTGTGAAACTAGAATATATTAAATAATTGAGAGACAGTATTTTGTATATGCTTGATTGTATTATGGTCTATATCCCATCTTGTCATATGTTGTTGTTTGGCTCGATTTGATCATCCAACTAAAAGCAAAACTACACACACATTAATTAACACAAAGTAATACTTAGTCTCTTTAATGCTTCTGAAAAGGACAATAAAATGCACACTACATATTGTCTGTCATCATGCTTTTTCATGCTTTGTGTAGATCCGTATCAATGACATGTTGTTCCAGTACACATACAGTGAAGTAGTCGCAGCTGCCACTGAAAACACAAACTCCTTTGTCCTGAAGAGTTGGAGCAAGACATCCCATGGTGCAGTTTAATTAAAGCACTCTCTCCCCTTATCCCTCATCATCTGCCATTTTGGCTCAGGAACCACCAGTCATGTATGCCCACTCTTTAAAGAGGCCCACATTCAGAGCTGCTGATTTTATAAATCACCAAAAGCCTAGGCGATTGCACACTCATTGTACGTACAGAGAAAAGATAATTGTGTGCGTCTGTCATGATGTGGATTTTTTGTTATTTGGTTTATTTTTTTTGTTTTGACTTCAGTTCTCCTTTAGCTGTATTTCAGTTTTACTTCCTGTCCTGTTCCCAATTGATTGTCTGCCCCGCCCTAATGTATTTCACCTATGCCACTCTGTGTCTATATGTGCCCTATGCTCTTCCCCATTAATTGCTGGTCCATCAATGTCTGTCTATAGTCCTGGATCTGTTTGAGATTGTTTTTTACGTTGGACTTTTTTTTATACAATCAATGAATAATCTTGGGTTGCCATTCCTGCATTTTGGGTCCTTCCTTCATTTTCACTGCGTGGCAGTTTCTATTTCAAGCCATGTTTATATGTTGAAAATATTGTCCCATCACAGTTGCCATCATGTTAGTAATTTAATATTATTTAAGCTAGCGTTAAACTAGTAAATGCTCTATAGTCTTTCATTATTTGATTCTGTGACCATTTAGTCTAACTACTTTTTAAAAGGTGTTTTTCCATTATTTTATTATATAATGTTCATTTAATATTGAGCCACTTTTCCAAGTGTGAGTAGACAGTGAAGCTCTTGTGCCACATTTCTATGCAGTGTGGGCCAAATGAAATCCCGTCTCAAACAGTACAATGGGAAGCAGCAGCGAGCTGCTCTCATTGTCTAACGCAGCCATTCCCAAACTCAGTAACACCGAGGCCCCCTTAAAAATCTGACGGGTCTGCGTGGCCCCCCAAAATAATAACCAAGAAGACAACATTAAGAATAGGCTCTTCTGGTTATTTTATTTTGGGGAAATAGCCTCTGCTACAAACATTGTAATACAAAAATGATTACAGTGGATTATTCAAGTCAAATAATGAACACAAATATTTGAATATTACAAACAAAACATTATAAATTTAACATTAAATAATTATATTCTTTTTTAATTTTTTTTATGACCTCCCGCGGCCCCCCTGCAGTACCCTCGCGGCCCACCAGGGGGCCGCGGACCCCACTTTGGGAGACACTGGTCTAACGCTATGGGCGTGTATAATGAGAGACCATTCAACGTAACATTTCAACATTTTATGAAAGTTATTCGCTTCAGTAATTTTGTTTCGACTGTAATCAGCATCACAAGATTTGTTCTTTCTTAGCTTCTGTAGGTAGCTTCCTTTAACTCATACCCACGATGACACACCATTTCAGTTCTACATAATGACATAAAGCCTATTGCTGCCAGATGCACCTGCTTGCTGTGTGGTAAAATGGGTCAGCTCCAGAAATATCCCAGCTCAGTAGACCTCCTCCTCTTGTATATTCCCGTGGGTCTAGTCTAACAACACCACTATTACATCCTACAATCCTTTTATGCAGCATGCAAAGTCATAAAAGTTGTATTCCAATGCTTACATAACTTCTCCGCTGCCTGCATATAGCAGCATGGTACAATGTTGTCCTGTTACAATGTTTTACATCTTAGATTTCAGATAATCATGGAGGACATGAAGGCACCTCCTGCTGTAATGTGTATTAGAAAAGCCATTGGGTGATTGCAACAGATCATAATATCAAGTGTGTCATTGTACAAACATTAAAGGCTGGAGCAATATCGTTCCAGCGCGCCTACTGGTGAGATGAAAACTAGGATTTGTTGAAAGGAGGTGAAGGAGAAAATGAATGAGGTGTTTACACTGTGGATGGGGAAAAGAGGACACCTGGTGCTTTGACAAATCAAACTGACCTTTAGAGAAGAAGAGTCTGCATTCCATTGACATTATTGGAATTTTTAACACTGGATCCATTTGTATCAGCATAATGATATAAGAATGTATTACCACGAATAATAATACTGTCTATTTATTATGGACCTTACATTTCAAAGAAACTGCAGAGAAGAAAAGATACTGCGTAAGAAAAAAACATGTTCCTGTTAATCTAACAATGTTATTCTCTGCTACTGATTTGTTATTTGAATGTCATAGTTGATCAGTGAACACATTCACATTGTTTTTGAGAGGCAGCTGTGCATCATATTATATAAAGAGGATATAACAACTAAGCCCCTTTATGTCAGTACAAATTTGACTTTTATTCAAAAGAGAGACCTATAATAATAAGTGTCATTGTAGGAGACAAGCTCTTTGTTTCCAATTGTGAAACAGCAGAGTTGTGTTCAGTAAAGGGATTATGCATACGATGGTACAAGGCGGTCTAATTAAACCCTCAGAAAGCACTCACAATGTGGCCTTGTCTAACTCCCATGATGCTTGTCACTTAATAATGACTATTCTAGGGATATGTGTCTATTGTAGGCTTAATGTTGTACATATGTAAAACCTCTAAAACATTAGGAATAGAAACAATCAAGGAACAAATGATGTATGTATATACTTTTATGAAGGACAATATGCAAAAGTGTAGAATGCAGATGTACTATCATATACTGTAGGCAGTAGTAAAACAATCTGTAAAACAGACTGCATGGAGGAACATCAATAAAATGTGACCCTGATTCCCCCTGAACAGAGGACATACTCCCCCTGTTGGACAAAGTGTGTAATTACTTTATGTCACAA
The DNA here is from genome assembly GCA_964034765.1 of Knipowitschia caucasica. NCBI lineage: Eukaryota > Metazoa > Chordata > Actinopteri > Gobiiformes > Gobiidae > Knipowitschia > Knipowitschia caucasica. The sequence goes on from OZ035831.1 coordinate 34,464,867, forward strand.
CGGAAATGCATTCAATTCCGCTTGTTAAGAGTCCGCCCATAAAACCGCTCAATGTATATTTCAACTGTTTCCATTGGCCACAGTTAGACTTAAATTGTGCAACTAAAGATGTTCCACAGAACTGCACAGTTTGTATCCTGCCTGTAAGCTATTATTAGTGCTCAGCCATTTGACCTGAATAAATGAAGGCGAGAGAAGGACGCCTGACATCTGCTGATAACAAGAAAAACACTGATCACATTTCAAATTTTCTTTATAGACTTTATTAGACATGTGCATGTTTTGTTCTTTATATAGCTCTACATTGCATATAACATTAATAGTTTTGTTACATTAAATTCATAAATCCATCATAGTCAATTTCACAATAAAATGTACCTACGTGTATTTATTTGAAGTTGCAGGGATTTAATAAGCTCCAACTTCCACAATAACAACCGAATGCATTTATAAATTGAAAGGCAGCGTTAAACGTAAAAAAAAAATGGGCTTAACAAATGCAAAAAATATGATATAAAGACAATATTTGTTTTGCACAATAAGAGGCATCATGGACAATCTTTACCATAAGAAACAACCATATTACGTAGATTTCTGTGAAGGTAGTGACTCTTCTTCAAAGTAACCTTTCAACATTAAAACATTAAAAAGTACTAATATAACATCACAGGTAGCAGCATAACCAGTTACACGACATTCACACTATTGAGCACTAGGGGACGCTGTGGCTACACACGCTCTGCTCTGAGGAACAGGCCTAATAAACAACTCTGCTCACACTATTTAACTGTATGGCTATTGGGTCTTCACTTCGCATATTGCCATAAACTCTTCAACAGAAAGCACTTTTGGAAGACATTTTTGGTGCTTGGAGACAGAAGTTAATCAGAAAAAGTGCAAAGTTATAGGGAACGTCAAGATAATTTGCTAAAACTACTGATGCATCCATTAAGCTGACACCCCATTGTTAGTATTATTACTACTGCATATCTAGATGAGTGATTTATTACATTCCTTGGCTGTGCACCTTTTGGAATATGTTATCTATGAATTGATAACGCCTTTTCAGAATTGACTCAATGCAAGCGAAGTTCAGCTGTTTCACAATATAATCAACACAACTTCAACAAAAACAACTTGACAAAACATCAAGTGCATTTTTTATGCATTCAAGCCTCTTTTGGAATATAACTACACGACAAAGCATTTTAAGAACTTAAAATCCAACATCTTTTGTGTAACTGTACTCACCCCCTAACTATATGCTGCACCCTGCTACAATAAATGCAGCAGTCTCCATTAGAGGATCGCAGAATTGATGCTTTGCTATATTTGTCTGAGTTCAAGTATCAACATTATTCACTGTGCAAATGTGTCTTTGTAATAATACAATAATAGACACAAAAACAATATTATCAACTACAGCTTACAGCCACCACCGCACTGGAAGACCCTCCCTCATACATAAGCATCCAAATCTAGTTGACATCCCTGAGACAACTCCAACAGACTTATTCTCGAGTGTAAGGCATGCTTCTGGAATGATGAGAGCATGTAGGACATAAACAGCTCGAAAAGGCAACAACAACACATTTGATACTAAGCTATTACTGATTCAACTGCACATCACAATACAATTACAAGCGGCCATGTAGGAAAGTTTTTTCCTCTGGTCGACATGCAGTTACAACATCACTGCTCAAAAGCTGAAACAGATCTAGCACTGGCTCACAAAGGACATTTAAAATGCACTGTTTGTAAAATGGGAACTTATTCAAATCACAACGGTGATACTGAACCAACGATAGGGGCAGTAGTGACATGGCATGCATATACATGGTCGTACGGCAGGTGTGAATCTATTCTCAAATAATAGTGAGTAAAGTGATAACAGGAATGTAAGATAAGTGCCAAAATAGACAAATGTCTTGTTTAATTTCATTTTCAGAATATTTGATTGTTGGCAGTACATTTAAAGATGGCCCAGGTTTGCTTAAATCTACCTCCAAGGATCTTGTCCATCTTTTCATTTGGTAATAATTGAAGTCGGGCTCAGGAAGCTTCAGTCCGGGAAGAGACTGAAAACGGATTAGTGTAGATTGCGAATGGTCTCAGCCTTCTTTCCCTCATGATTAAGGCTGACTGCTGGTGGCACTGGGGTTTCTGGAAAATGTAAGGTGTTGGTAAGAAATTTGCGACAAAAACAACAGTAGTAGAGAAGTATAACAGGTATTATTGTAAAGATATGGAGCAAACAGAGAGATTAACTTAGCAGCTGACTCTACAAAATTACAAAAAAGTACAATGTTAGTAACTTATTTGACCACATTTATTTTCTTGTATCCTTTTTCTAGACTAAAGTAGATGTTTTATTTTTCTGGATAAGCAGATTATAGGGATCACATAGCACTGGTGATCTGGAGATAAAATACAGTACATGTATGTGTTGTACACAAAGTCCAATACTTGTAGAACTTGTTTCTTTAAACATACAAAGCATATAGATTTGTATTGTCTTTTCAAAAGAGCTGTTTACTAAAAAGGATTGTATTTCAAAATACTGGTAGGAAAACAGGTCAAGGGCTAAGATTTATTATGTTTTGCTACTATTTTCCGGATATTTCACTTGTGACATTGGATCTAAATGAGTGAAATGCCTCAAAGCGTCTGTAAATTCACATGTGGCTCATATGTCGAGTTGGAGCACGGCGTGATTTTTAGAGGCATGTGTGTCTCTCTGCAGACAAAAGCAACACCTCTGAAGCTGTAGGGGTCACTTTTTGAGAACCTGATATGTTTGATGGTACATACTTTATTTGTGGAGAGTCCTGGTTTGGCTTCTGAGGTGGCTGAGGCTTTTGTTGGACCGGGGGTCGTCCTCCCTGACCTTGAGTGGCAGGTCGAGGCTGCTGGGTGGTGGCTGGTGCAGGACGTGCCGGTGCTGCCCCCTGTGACTGCTGCCTGGGGGGATGTGCGGGCCTCTGAGCCGGCTTCTGGGGCTGGGACATGGAGCCTTGTCTGGGAGCCACCGGCCTCTGGGTCACACTGCCTTTAGGGTCAGCCTCAGAGTCAGGCAGCGGCTGAGCGGGGGGCTGTCCTTGAGGAGATGGGCGCTGAGAAGGAGGGCTCTGCTGAGGACCACCTGAAACAGAATGACACTTTTTTGGTGATTGTTGGAGTGACTAACGTTGTTTAAAAGTGGAATTACCCTGCGGTGATTGACGCTGTTGCGAAACTGGCTGGGGAGAAATGGATCTCTACAAATAAAGAGGTAACAGTTGAAATCTGGAGATGAATGCTTGATCTGATTCACTTAACTGGGGCAAAAAGGCTTGATTTGTGTATGCAAACGCTTAAACAGTGAAAGTCAATTAAAATTCCACTGATCTGTGGAATATTTTTTCCCCAAAGAACCAGATTTGTCTCAGTTAAAGTGCACCAGACCAAGTAAGAACATTCACACAATAGAAGATAAATAATAGTTATACGCACTGTAGAGGACTTTCGTGGAACACACTGATTCATCTTTAAAACAACAAGTTCTGCTATTTGAACTCGATCTTCATCCTGCTGATCCCCAATAAGGGGCATTGAACAGTCGTCTACCTAAAAGACAACATCATGTACATTAAATGCATGTACTTTTGAAGGAAGGCTCTGAGAATGTGCCTGTACATATACAAATCAATATACTCTCCATTTACAGTATCGTTCTTTAAGATCTGTCTAGTACCTCAATGATGTAGTCTTTTCCGTCTTTCCCATGTAGAGCTTCAACTGCACAAATATCTAAACCTCCAAAGATTTCCGCACATGAGTCAACCCACTTTTTGTACCTGAAAAATAATGTTTAAGACCCTATTAATAACATCAGAAGACATCACCTACATGATGTGCCTCTGTAAACACTTACTTGTCTGACATAGCCACCTGCTCCAACATTGAAGAGCCAGTGTTGGTTTTCCAGTTTCCAGAAATGGATGTCCTCCTGCCCCCAACAAATAATAAAGAAATTAATATCTGGCTGCTTATCTAATCTTAGAATAATGGTTATGGTTACTGACATGTATGCCTTGTAATTCTCGCCAATCTTTTGAATTCTAACATCGTATTTTGCATCAATGAAAGGTTCAGAAGTGGCATAGGTTTTGGTCAGTGCTACGATGCTGGCAATGTCTTGAAAATCGTATTGATTGTCGACTTTGATCTGGTAAAAAAGAAAAGTAGCAATTTAAAAAAGTGTTATTATGGAATGGAATAATTCAGTTTTGGAATACCTTTCCCATTCCTGAGTGAGCGTGACCCATCTTCACCACAAGGGGAAAATGTGTGGAAGAAATCTATATTAAAAAAAAAGAACATTATGCTTTTATTGAGGTATTAATCTTTATTTTCATTGCTGGGGAAAAACATGACTCGCAGAAAACCTAATGTGAATTAATTTGATCCCAGCAGTAAGTTGGAGTAGGATATTGACACAGAATTGAATTAGTCAGCAATTACATGACAATCCAGTTTGGCAGTAGACTTACCATTTCCTTGTGGTTGGGATAATAAATCTGCTCTATCAACGGGAACTCGTCTGGGCCCAATTGCTTATGTAGTTTAGACATCTGAGCAAACTGAAAAATAGACATGATTACATTGACAGTATAATATTAATAATAATAATGATAATAATGCATTGGTTTTATGTAGTGCTTTTCAGGACACTCAAAGACATGTTCACTCCATACACAATGGTGATAAACTACTGTAGCCACAGCTGCCCTGGAGCATACTGACAGAGGCGAGGCAACCCGGAATGTGCCATCGGACCCTCCAACCACCACCAGCCATTCACACACACACACCAGACTCATTCTAGGCAATGTGGGTGAAGTGTCTTGCCTAAGGACCCACTGTATACGCTTATTAGCTAAAGTCCAAGAAAGTAAGTGCTGAATTGTATGGATGAAATATCAGTAGTATTATTTTTGACTGTTTGTCTATCTGAGGTTGCAGCACATTTTCTCGTTAGGCCGGTCTCTGCGCTTAGCTACGTTCAAAATAGTGAATGGAGTTAGACCTGAATGTGTCAAGTCAAGTTAGGACCAGATTACCACATGCGTACCCTTGTATATAACATGTACATATATTTGTGGTTGAGGATAAAAGACAAATCAGATGTATGCAATAAACTGCAAACACAGCAAATTGAAGTACTCTTTGTGAAAGTGAAAGTACTTTTATTTTTATCTTGGTGGTGGTGTTTTGTTGACCCTGTATTTGTGAGTGAGTACTTACGACCCATGGTTTGTCACAAAAATTATAAACAGAGTGTACAGAGTTGACACTGAGCAGGCCAGCATATTGTAGACCGATCACTATGCTGCGATGGTCCCCGTTTTTGTCCATGCTGAAGGCATGTTGGCGAATCAGCACAAAATCTGGCTTAATGGTCCTGGAATAAGGACAAAAAAATGAAAGTATATTTTCTTTAAACTGCTATCACATAAACACAATGTAATGTACTTGGCTACCTACTTAGTGACTTTGTGTCCACCCCTAATGGCGTCTATGGTGACACTGTAAACACCTGTTGAATTTGCAACCAGGTTTATTTCAGAAAATTCCGCCTGAAAGACAACAACATGTGGATAAAAGATCCAAGATGCATTGATTCCAAAGAGTTGTGTCAGTTCCTTTTAGAAAGAGGTCTCTGGGGAGATTTTTCAAAAACAGCAACAACAACAACAGAACAAGGAGCCTGTGGTAACGTCACAGCAAAGCATCATCAAGATCAATGTAAAGGTAAAGGCTGGACAAAGTGCATTCAAGACCTTTGCAGACAGACTGACGTTTATAATGCTATAAGTATAAGGTATGCAAAAGGACAAAGTGAAAAACACAAACCTGTTCTACTTTGATGTCTGATTCGCCGTGGACTTTTCTTCCCCTGAAAACCTTCACCCTGCACAACAAGGGTAAATAATAAGACACAGATCTGGATACTGCTGCACCATTAGGCTGAAATGCATCCATGCAGGGGCCCTTTAACACTGATTCACGACCTCTGTAGTCAGGTCGTTGCCCCAGCATGGCACGTGATGGCAGTAGCACCTGTGTGAGTGTGCAAAGTGGCTCATACCAGTCAGTCTGCTGGTCATCGATAACCAGGAGGATCTTGGCGTTACTCGACACCCCAGCCCGGTCCGCGGCCTCTGACAGGGTGGCGGCGGCGGCTGCAGTAGTTTGTTTGACCGCGTTAGAGATGGAGGAGAAGAAGCCCGTGGCTGCAGGGGCAGGGGCAGGGGCTGGGGCAGGAGCAGGCTGCGGCTGGCTGCTGATCTGTCGCCGCTCGGAGCCAGGAGAGACAGCGGGACTCTGCTGCGGAGCCTCGGGCCGCTGGAGGTCTGTCATGTAGCCATTGGGCAGGTTCGAGATGAAATTACTATCAGAGAGGCGGCGACGAAGGTAATTCATGATGCGAGTAAGGGTCTTCTGTGGTCTTGTAGCAAAACGGAAGAAACCCCCAAACCACTTCCCAGTGAAGATTATCGATCACCTAAAGAGAGAGCATGTTTTAAACATGAGCTTGCTCAACATTATTGGCAAACAGCTAATGTCGTGACTTCTTTAGATCTTCGCTTTGCAGGTGCATGATGGGAATAATTTTCCCAAAACCCAGGATTTCGAAACGCGGATATAATGTGAAGCAGGAGCTTTAGTTAGTCTCGTACCTGTGTGGTATACACTAGTGTTATCGCTGGTAAAATCATACCTGAGGTTGAGAGTCGCCCTGAGCCGCACAGTGACAGAATGCGCAGTCAATGCGGCAGTGTGAGTGGACAGTGACACGATGGTCCTGCGTGGATCAGCTCAGAGAAAACTACAGCTGTAAGTGGACATGTCCTCAGGGTTTCATTCACGGAGACTGTTCCCGTCTGCCCTGCGTCACTCCCGCATCCTGAGGGAGCCGCTCTGGACCATAAAGCCACACATGCGCACATCAAGTTTGTGAGTGCAAAATAAAAGCGATTTCCAAAATTTGTTTTTATTCTTATTTATAATCTTCACACAACTAAATATGATCGATCACTGATGGCCAAATGCCAGAATTATTCGTTACTATAAAGAGGAAGCGGTGCAACAAACGTTTATTCCGCACAGTTGCGTTTCCCCGCGCACTTCCTGCGGTGGTGCTCTCTGACTTGACGAGTCTCGTCCTGAAGAGAGGGTGGTGCTGATGCTGGGTAATTAATAGTTACCTAATGTAACTTAAGTTCTACGAATAGGTGCGTAGTCCCTTAGGACTTCGCTAGTGGGATATCACGTGACCCCCAGGTCACAGACGCCAGAGAGATCAAAATAATTTGCTCCAATCACCAGCCACCTTCCTCTATAAATGCCCCTGCACAAGGCCGCACCCCCTCTTGAACTCTGCCAAGCCGGGCTGGCCTGATGGGCTCGTAGCTAAGGGACTACGCACCTATTCGTAGAACTTAAGTTACATTAGGTAACTATTAATTCTACGTCATGGTGCTACGTCCCTTAGGACTTCGCTAGTGGGACACAACGCGGAGGCCGTAGGAACATGTACTCCCAGCAGGCCAGCGAAGGGTGATTGGAGCTCCGCCCGAGCAAGACCCTCACACCGTGAGAGGACTCAGGGCAGAAGAAACAAAGCGTGTTACCGGGCCACTCCTACCAAGGACGCCCCCACGTAACACCAATCGTAGGTCAACCGTAGTCACAGGACGCCTCTCCCAAGAGCTCCTGATGTAGACTACCAGACCGATCAAACACACATATATGTACCGCACCTGTAGGATGCCTCTCCCAAGAGCTCCTGCACCAGGGCGGAAAAATAGACCGAAGGCCCACTCCTCAGGGGAGGGACCCAACGGTCCAACTCAATCCGCTGCACTCAGCACGGAATGGGCCACCGACCGGTCCGACACATCCGAAAGATAAGACCGGACGAAAGAGGAGGACGACGCCCAAGAAGCCGCACGGCAAACGTCCTCGACCGACGCCCCCCTGAGAAGGGCCGTAGAGGCCGCCATCCCACGCGTGGAATGCGACCTGAAACCCACCGGGGGGGCCAGGCCCTGCGCCTGATACGCCCGTCGCACCGCCGTGGCGACCCAATGCGCCAGCCGCTGAGCCGACAGCGGGGCGCCCCTGTTCTTGGGGCCCAGACACACAAACAGCTGATCACCCGACCTGAATGACGACGTCATGGCCAGGTAATGCCTCAGCATTCTGATAGGACACAGAAGGTGCTGCCGCTCCTCCTCGGGGGAGGCATGCGGCGGCGGGTGGAAAGCCCTAATCCTGATCACTCTCGACCTAAAGGCCGACGTGATGACCTTGGGGAGAAAAGCCGGATTGGGCCACAACTCCACCATGCCGTCGTCCTCTCCAAAGGACAGGCACGACGCATGGACTGAGAGCGCACACAAATCGCCCGCCCTTTTTGCAGACGCCAACGCCAGCAAGAGGGCCGTCTTAAAAGCGATACAATCGGGACTCGCCTCCGCCGCCGGTTCAAAAGGCGAACCCGACAGCCCCCTAAGGACCACCCTGAGGTCCCAAACCGGAGGCGTTCTCTGGAGCGGGGGCCTCCTCCTGCGCGCCCCCCGCAGAAAACGTTTAATCAACGGGTGAGAGCGGGCTGTGAATCCCCCGAACCCGTCGTGACCTGAAGTAATGGCTGCCGCAAACACCGCCAAGGTAGCGACAGCCCTCCCCTTGTCGAAAAGCTCCTGTAGGAATCCCAGGACCCCCTCCAGCGGGCAAAACCTGGGATCCCAGGAACGGGAATCGCACCAGGCACTGAATAGCCTCCACCTCGTGGCGTAGGCCCTCACGGTGGACGGCGCCCTCGCTCCCTGAATTGTCTCCACCACCGCAGGGGGAAGACCCAGATCTACGAGGCTCCGCCTCTCAACCTCCAAACCCAGAGCCTGCGGCCGATTATCGGACGTGAAAACAGGGCTCCTGCCCCCTGGACTAGAGCCCCCGGCTCGTCCGGGAGGGCCCAGGGCTCCATCACCGCCATGCCCCTCAGGAAGGGGAACCACCGGGCATGCGGGCTGTCCGGAGCCACCAGAATCACCGACCTCCTCTCCTGTTCGATCCTCCGCAGTAGGACCGGCAGGAGACGCACCGGTGGAAAAGCGTACAACAGGCCGCCTGGCCATGGGTAATGAGCCAGAGCGTCCACGCCTAAAGGCGGCTCGTCCGCGGCCCTTAAGGCGAACCAGGACGGGCACTGTGCGTTCTCTGCACTGGCGAAAAGGTCGACTACTGGACGACCGAACCTCCGCCAGATCTCCGCGGCTACCCGTGGGGCCAGGCCCCACTCGTCCTGGAGTGGGCCCCCCCTGGACATCCTGTCGGCTCCCACGTTCCGGACCCCCGGGACGTGGCGCGCCCTGAGAGACAGGAGGTGAAGCGCCGCCCACAGCAGCGTCACCGTCGCCATGCGATGGAGAGCGGGGGACCTGGTGCCCCCCTGCCTGTTCAGATAGGAGACCACTGTGGTGTTGTCTGAGCGCACCATCACGTGTCTCCCCTGCAGCTGAGGGGCAAAGTGCAGCAGTACTCTGTGCACTGCCTCCATCTCCAGCAGGTTGATGTGACGGGCTGAGTCCGACCAGCAGCCTCCTACAGAGCTCTGGCCGAGGACCCCGCCCCATCCTTCGAGCGACGCGTCCGTGAACACCTCGGCGTGAGACACAGCGCAGGCCAGAGTCACTCCGTCCCGCAGTAGACCCGGAGTGAGCCAGAACCTGATGTCCGATGCTGCCCCTTGGGGAACCCAGATCAGCCTCCCCCCGTCCCGGGAGGGGTGAAGCCTGAGGCGCGAGAACCACCTCTGAAAATTTCTCATGTGGAGCAGGCCTAGCCGCACCACAGCATGAGCCGCTGCCATCATCCCCAGCAGGGACCTGAGGCGCCGAGCGGGAACTCTGGGGCCCGCCAGAACCTCCCGGGCCAGACGGGTAATATTCGTCCGTCTGTCCACGGACAATGCAGCACGGAATATCACAGAGTCTAGCTGCAGACCGAGGTAAATCATGCGTTGGGCTGGCTGCAGCTTGCTCTTCTCCCTGTTCACCACAAAGCCCAGACGCTGTATGTGGGACAAGACCCATTGCGTGTGGCTCACGGCCACTTCCCTGGATGGGGCCAGTATTAACCAATCGTCTATATAGGTCAATATTCTTACCCCGGCACGTCTGATCGGCTCCAGAGCCGCTTCCACACATTTGGAAAAAGTGCGAGGCGCGAGAGCGTACCCGAAAGGGAGACGGCAGTACTCGTAATTCCTCTCTCCCACTGCGAAGCGCAGAAATCTCCTGTGTTCTGGCACTATGGGTACGTGGAAGTATGCGTCTGTCAGGTCTATGGATGTCATCCAGTCTCCTTCCCTGACACACTCGAGGAGCTGCCTTGTGGACAGCATCCGAAACTGCCGTTTGGAAATGCACTCGTTTAACACGCGCAGATCCAGAATGGGACGCACCCCGCCTGATTTCTTTGGCACCAGAAAGTAAGGGGAGTACAGCCCCCTGGTGGCGTCCTGCGGGTCTACCTCCACTGCTGCGCCTCGACTCAGCAGGGAGGAGACCTCTGCTTCCAGTGCCTCTGTCGATCCCCGTACCTGAGAGCGTACTGCCCGTACGCCTCGGAATGGTGGTGGCTTTCGGAAAAATTGCAGAGCGTAACCTCTGCGCAGAGTTTTCTCCAGCCAAACATCTGACAGTAAGCCCTGCTCCTTCCAGATGTCGTAGAAATCTGTGAGGGGCGGAACGGGAGCTGGAACACGAGACGTCATGGCCCCGCCCCCTCCTGGTGTTCCTAGCAGGGAGGGGGGGTGGCTGAAAGGGCCGGGGGGGCCCCTGCGTCACACCGTGAGCGCCGAGGGCGGTCACGTGTTCTGCAGGTCCGACGTCATAAGTACGGGACTGCTCACCACACGTGACCCGGCTGCTGCTGCGCCCCCCTGGCTCTAGCCTCATGAAGGGGGGGGCGAGCCCCTGCATCGGGAAACCCCGTGTTAGCATTGTAGCTCTGCTCATCACGCGTGACACGGCTGCTGCGCCCCCCCTTGGCTCTTGCCTCATGGAGGGGGGGAAGAGCCCCTGGATTAGGAAACCCCGTGTTAGCAATGTAGCTCTGCTCATCACGCGTGACACGGCTGCTGCGCCCCCCCTTGGCTCTTGCCTCATGGAGGGGGGGGAGAGCCCCTGGATTGGGAAACCCCGTGTTAGCCTTGTAGCTCAGAGATGCTAACACGCTAGCGCCCGGAGCACACACATTAGCACTTATCAGATCCCTCCGCCTGCCCTCTCTCCGGGAGGGCAAAACATGAACCCGTGAATCGGAGCTCGTGGTCTGCACAGCGCGCTGCACGCCCTTCTCTGGGGGCTGCAGGCCTGGCGGAGCCACGTTATATGCTCGAGAAGTAACACAAACAGAATTCAAATCATTTGACATGTTACATACCCCCAAATGAGACTCAGACAGCGAGTACTGGTGAAATGCCGGACGGCCTTTATTGAAAGAGTTTTTACCACCCCGACCTCCTCTACCGTAGGGAGGCCGTCGATGGGTGTGTTGGTCCCGCGAACCTCCCGTGTGCCTGTCTGGGCCCGGGGGTCTCGCCGCTGGGGAACGATGGACCACGGAGCGTGGATATGGTCCGGGGCGCTTGCCAGGCGAGCGCTCCCTGCCTCTGTCTCGGCTCCGCGCTGGTGGGCGGGCCTCGCGTCTCGTAGCTAGGTGTTTTGCTAGGCTAGCCGAGTCCTTAGCCGCGCTGTCCAGCCTCGTCATCAGCGTCTGCATCTCCGGACCGAAGAGCGACGTCTGGGAGATGGGCAGGTCCAGCAGCTGCCTCTTCTCCGCCTCTCTGAGGTTCACCGCCCCCAGCCAGAGGTGTCTGGCCCCGACCTGGGCTGCTGCCATAGAGCGGCCGCCATCGACAGCTAGCGCTTGGCACATGCGCAAGATCGCTGCTGAAGTGGTCCTCGCCTGGGCTAAGGTGTCTCCACTGAGTGCCTGGTCAGAGGAGAGAGACCTATCCAGGGCCCCGGTGATGAAAGCCATGTTGTTCGCCACCGCGACGACCTGAGCCGCATTGGCGTAACATCTGTCATGCATAGCCAGAGACATCCTATCCCGCTCGGAGGGAAGGAGAGGTCTGGTGCTGGGCCACACGGATGAGGAGGGGTGCAGGGCCGCCCGAACCGAGTCCTCGATGTCCGGGACCCCGCCTGTCCAGGACCAGTCCTGCACGTTGCAGTACATGCCATACCCCAAAGCGGGCCTCTTGGCCGCTAGGGGTTTTGGCCACTCACGTGTCGCGTAATGGACGATCGGGTCCATACGCGGGCACAACGTGGGCTGGGCTCTCCTCCTCCCTCGAGGGGCTGCGTACCCAGAGGTGAAGTCCTCCACCCTCTGGTTCGGTTGCGGTGGCAGGGGGGCATCCATGATGGCCGCCGCCGTGGCGTAGAGCCCAGGCATGTGGTCCAGCGGGAAGCGGTCCGGCTCCGGGTTGGACACCACCTCGTCCAGCGTGAGGAGAGAGCCGACCTCCGACACCTCTCCGTCCTCGCAGTCACCCCACTCCGCGGGCACAGGTGGAATGTCGAGGGGGGCCCAGTCAATCTCAGACTCCTCGTCCTTAGAGGAGTCCGGACGGGGCGCTGTAGCGGCGAAGAACGCGCGCCTGCGTTCACTCTCCTCCCTGGGGAGAGCGACACACGAGGCGCAGGTGGCGCTCAACGCCGCATGGCCCGCACCCAGGCACATGAAGCAGCTGGAGTGCTGGTCCTTGCGTTGGAGCTTGCCCCGACAGGTCGAGCAACGACGACGTCCGACGCCGGATGGCGAAGGGGAACTCGGACGTGCATCAGAAGACATCTTTCTTTCTCAGGTAACGAATGTAGATCTCAAACGGCGCCAGAGTGAAAGAGGGGGTGCGGCCTTGTGCAGGGGCATTTATAGAGGAAGGTGGCTGGTGATTGGAGCAAATTATTTTGATCTCTCTGGCGTCTGTGACCTGGGGGTCACGTGATATCCCACTAGCGAAGTCCTAAGGGACGTAGCACCATGACGTAGAACGCGAGGACTCCACATCCACACCACAGCCTACATCCCTGTTCAGAATCCGCCGTGACATGGAACCTTTTCATTTGATATTTTAGCTCTTGAAACTTTAATCCCAATACGAACAGAATATAATATTACATGTCCACATAACTATTGAGCTGATTTAATGTGGAAGAAAAAACACATCATTGATAATAAATGAGGTTCATTATTTATTTGATTTTCCAATCTGCTGTTGGCAAATCAACCAATCTATGTTATGAAAAATAAATTTAATTACACAGCATGAATCGCTTTCAATGAGTAATGTAAATGTTCACTTAATATATCCCCGTAGGGAATTAATAAAGGTCTGTAATAAATAAATATCATGCTGTAATCAAGAATGTAACCTGCAGTTTGCAATCAATCAACTTCAATCAACTTTATTTGTATGGCGCCTTTCCAACACAAGGCCACTCAAAGCGCCTCACAACCCACATAATATCAGACAAATCAGAAACATCAAAAACTACATATACAAACAATAAATACATTAAAAACAGAATAAAATCACAAGTAATGAAAAAAACCTTAAAACATTAAAAGCACACACGGGATTAAAATAATAAATAACCACAATGCATTAAAAAAAAGAGTATGTATCAATAAAATCCTTCAGCCATATGCACAGCTAAAAAGAACAGTTTTTAGCCCTGATTTGAAAATTGCCAGAGTAGATGCTAGCCTCACATCTTCAGGAAGATTGTTCCAGATTTTAGCTCCATAAATCTCAAACGCTGCCTCCCCATGTTTAGTTCTGACTCTTGGAACCAGTAAGAGGCTACCTCCTGTGCTCCTCAGAGTCCGGGCCGGTTCATATGGGACTAACAAGTCGCTTAAGTACCCTGGTGCGAGGCCATGGAGAGACTTGTACACAAGCAGTGCTGCTTTGAAGTCTATTCTCTGAGCCACAGGAAGCCAGTGCAGAGACCTGAGAACTGGACTAATGTGGTCATATTTCCTGGTCCTGGTCAGGACTCGAGCTGCAGCATTTTGGACATACTGCAGTTGTTTTACAGCCTGTTTGGAGAGACCTGTGAGCAGGCCATTGCAGTAGTCTAACCTACTGGAGACAAATGCATGGATGAGAATCTCCAGATCTGATTTAGACACTATGTTTCTAATTTTGGCAATGTTTTTCAGATGGTAAAATGCTGCTGATGTTACTGATTTGATATGACTGTTAAAATTTAAGTCTGAGTCCATTATAACTCCTAGGTTTCTGACCTTGCCTACAGGTTCCAGGGAGAGAGACTGGAGGTGACGAATAACGCTCTCTCTTTGTTTCTGAGGACCAAAGACAATCAATTCTGTTTTGTCTGCGTTTAGCTGAAGGAAGTTATTTTGCACCGGGCGGCACGGTGGCTGAGTGGGTAGCACTCTCGCTTCTCAGCAAGAAGGTCCTGGGTTCGAATCCCGGTCCAACCAGGGCCTTTCTGAGTGGAGTTTGCATGTTCTCCCCGTGTCTGTGTAGGTTTCCTCCGGGTACTCCGGTTTCCCCTACCACTAAAAATATGTACAATAGTTCTGGCATGCGCCTCCTGTACTGGCCCCGCTCCCATCTCTGTGTGGAGTGAGAGACAAATGCCCAAAAATAACAATTGTAAACCGCTTTGAGTGAAAAGGCGGTATATAAATAAAGATTACTTACTTACTTACTTACTTGCATCCAATCACTAATCTGTTGAGTACAGTGAAGGAGTGAGTCCACTGGTCCATGTTCTCCTGCAGTAAGTGAGACATAAATTTGAGTGTCATCAGCGTAATTGTGGTAGGATACATTGTTGGAGCGTATTAACTGACCTAATGGCAGCATGTAAATATTGAACAGAAGAGGCCCCAGAATTGACCCCTGTGGCACTCCGCAGGTCAGAGCCATATGATCTGAGACACAGTTTCCTATCTGAACCAAGTATTTCCTGTCTTCTAGGTAAGACCTAAACCAACTTAGGGCAGTCCCAGTGACACCCACCCAGTGCTCTAGTCTCTGCATGAAGATCTCGTGGTCGACTGTGTCGAACGCAGCACTCAGATCCAGCATTACTAAAACTGTGACTTTTCCTGTGTCGGTGTTAAGTCGGATGTCATTTGTAACCTTCACTAGTGCAGTCTCAGTGCTGTGATTGGCTCTAAAGCCGGACTGGAGCGCATCAAAGGAACTATTAGTTACTAAGAATTCTGTAAGTTGTTGGTAAGCAACTTGTCAGGGATTCAGCAGACAGAGACGGTTTTTCCAGAATTTTTCCGATAAACGGCAGATTTGAAATGGGCCGGTAATTCTTAAGAACTGTGGCA
Organism: Knipowitschia caucasica; assembly: GCA_964034765.1. NCBI lineage: Eukaryota > Metazoa > Chordata > Actinopteri > Gobiiformes > Gobiidae > Knipowitschia > Knipowitschia caucasica. The sequence continues at coordinate 34,480,311 of OZ035831.1, forward strand.
TCTAGACTCCTCTTTTTAGGAGGGGTCTGATGACTGCCGTTTTCAGGGCCATTGGAAATGTTCCAGATGAGAGAGACATGTTCACTATTTGTGTGAGCAAAGGTAAAAGACTGCTCAAAACAGACTTAAAAAATTTAGTGGGTAATACATCCAGGCTACATGTGGAGGAACTAATGATACTAGCTTTGAACATGTACTATTTTTATTTGTGAAATACAATCCATAATTAAAACATTATTTATTTTAGAACAGTTACATATATGTTAAGTGTGTTAAGAAATATATTGTTTTTATAAATACATTTTGTAGTATGTTCAGTGGTGGGAGACGATGTCAGTGGACAACTCATGCTAAGCATGTGATAAATTATTGAACCAATTGATTTTTGTATTTTGTCTCAGCACAGGGTGAGGAAAAAAAGGCTCTCAAACATCAAGAACCTGTATGGACTGAAGTACAGACACGTGTGGAGGTAACATCAGGAGAAAGAAAGATGAGTAACAAAACGTGAGAAAAGCTGAAGCATTGTTGTCATAGTCGACACTTGTATCTTTGACCCTTTGTCAGAGCAGCTTCTGTTTGTAAATCATGAAGCAGGAGTCATGGTGTAATTCTACATGTCACTGTTTTAAAATCACACCTGACACGGGAACAAAGGGTGTTGTTGCAGGACAGTACAAGTTTCTGTACCATTTAAAACATATTAAAATAAAATGGATTTAATTATTAACTACATATTGTGTCAGTTATGTAATTTAGTAAGATTTATGATGCAAAAAACAACTAAGACTAAGAAATTATGGATTCAATCAAACAGAAAAGAAAGTCACAGAAAAAAAAGATAAAAGAGGGTTTTGTTTCCGAATTCCTAGAATGATTCTTTGAGATGTTCTTCATGTGGTGACATTGTTTTTTTTTTCATAAAGAAACCTGACAGTCCAGTCAACACGTGCACTCTTAACAATGTACAGAATGCAACTGCACTACATTACATACATAACATGCAGTTTGGATTTTGTGCAAGACGATCTAATTGGACATATGTTTGTAATATTTGTGAATGTTGTGCAGCATGAGCCTTCAGGGGGCACACTTGAGTTGCATTAGTTTATCATCAAATGAACTTCAAACATGTGTTATGTGAATATAATGACACAGTGGCGCAGAAGTTAGCGCTTGCGCTTCATAGCAAGAAGGTCCTATTGAGTCCACCTCCTGATGGGGCCTTTCTATGTGGAGTTTGCATGTTCTCTCCCTGTCTGTGTAGGTTTTCTCCAGTTTCCTCTTGTTTCCCTGACCACTAAAAACACGTACAAGAGTTATCAGTTATTGAGTGTGTATTGGGCTACAATCAGGAGAAGTGTGTTCATTTACATGCACTGTCCCAACCAATAAAATAAAATAAATTGACTCATTGTTGTTCAAGATCCTGTGAAGTCAGTGCCATACTTAATATTAATCTGATGCTTTAAGACAGGCATGTCCAAACTCAGGCCCGCGGGCCAAATGCTGCCCTCTGTGTCATGTTATCTGACCCTCTGCCCCGCTAACACACGATATCATAGACACCAGGTCACAGTGTCATACAGCCAACTTCAGCTCTACCACGTATCTTGCTGTAAACAAGCTTTACAACAAGATTTTTGTGTTATATCTTGTTTTTGATTGTAGCACAAAATATAGTTGCTATCGTAGCCAACGTCAACTTATTAAAGCTGAATTTAAAGTTCAGAACCATTTTTCAAGTTCTCGGCCCCTGGACAAGTCTGGTAAACTAAAGTGGCCCTATTACATAAAAGTTTGGACACCCCTGCTTTAAGATAAGGATTATTGAAATTGACGTCTATGTAGGGCAGATAAAAAGTTCTGAAAACAGTAACATTATTTAATTTGCTGTTTTACCACATTGAAGTAACCGTGTGCATTGTTTGTGTTTTCAAATATCTAAAAATGTCTGAACTAGATCCTTCTCACAGTGGCAGCATCAACAAGTCTTAGGTGTCTTTGTCTGGTCATCAACAAAAGCTTGTGGATTACTCAGGCAAGCTTACACTGCAGCGGCTGCGTGTATGGGCAGGCCGGTGGAATGACTGGAGCTCTGGTGGGCTAAGCACTCGCAAAAATGCAGTTTGGCGAGTTTGCAGATGGGTGGCGGGGGGCAGCTGCTGATGTGAGAGGAGGGGTATTTTTTATTAGTAATTAGAATTAGACTGCTGTACTATAATATCTTTCCTGTACATATTGTATGACACCTCAACATATGTTTTGGTATTACAGACATAGCAACATAATGTGTATGTATATATCTTAGAACATGTCCTTGGAGCACATTCCGCCTGTGCCAGAATAAAAACACTGAGCTTCAGGTTAGTTGTGATTGGCCAGAGATGAGCCAATCAGAAAGCAGAAGTGTGTCACAGGAAGCTCCTACCTGCACTCACCTGGTACATTTGTGTGAGTGAGGCACCATTACATTAGAGCACTGTGCACTGTGAGGTGAGCAACAGCAGCAGCAATGGCCGTGGCAAACTTTCAGTATATCACTCGGATGAGCAGCGGATTCAAGGTCTACATCTTAGAGGGTAAGATATGATCTGTTTAAATTCCATTCTGTGATTATTAAAGTACCAACGCAATAGTATAGATAGGTTGTCGGTTACATGTTGTGTCTATGTTTTGTAATAATTCAAATGTACTTTGTATAATGATCTGAATGATAATTATCACCAACTTGACACATACTGTAAGTCTTAAGTTAACAGTGCTTTTCAAATGCAATACAATAATGTATATCGGATCTGCATGTATTTCTTTTCATATTTATAATGTTTTTATTCTGTGATAATAACTGAGAACATGTATCAAACTAAGTCTTTATTTATTTGTGTCAGAAATCTGATAAATAACAAAGCAGAAGGTCACGCAGTACGTTACCTGCTGCTTATAAGGAAGAAATAACTATGCCTGGGGCAGTAGAAAATCAGCATAGGTGTGGTTACAGCTGCCCCCTCCCTCTGCCACAATAGCACTCTCTCTCAAACCATTCACACAGTCGGCTGAGGAGCTGAAGATGTTAACGCAGTGTATATTTGAGAATAATGGCTACTTTGAATGAACAATGGAAATGCATATTCACTCATTTGTGTTAGTAATAGACTCTTAGTGACACATTTATGAAGCTATTTTAATACAGTAGCTTTTGTTCTGACACTCACCTAAAAAGGTCAAGTCAATGTAAATCATCCATTATTGCAAAACAACTTCCTAATTGTTATTGACTCAAAAAAGTGATTGTAGTTTGATTTAATGTATGCATTTATGGTTGCATTGCTCAAGGGGGGGGGGGGGCTTTAAAAAACATTGGTATTTATATAAACATACATAAAAGTTAGAAGTTAAAACCTGAATTGCAGTAGATCGATGCATGTATGTAATTATTTCTGACTTTTGCTTCTATCTTTATAATGCTTTTCCATTCACAAAACAATGTCTATTAAATACAGCAATTGACAAAACCATATCTCTCTTTGCCATTTTTCCTTGAGCAATGATAATGATGATAAAATGCTAATCATCAATTGCTTCAGTGACATCCTGTGTGAACATCACAGAAAAACAACTCTTACCGTTAACATTGAATCAGCTGTGCCGTTTTGTAACCCTCACTGATCTGGTAAATCGAGTTCTACAGCTTAACGGAGTTTATAATTAACGGTGACAAATGTGATTCCCACGAGTACTAGTTTGACACAATGGTTTTCATAGATCAAAACAAGCAGTTAGCTGTCAGTATGTGCCAATCATTATTATGGGCATATCAAATGATCATTTGAAACAACACGTATTAATACTGTTACACTCTGGCTTGTAACCGAGATACAGACACAATATTAATTATTTTATTTGTATTCTAGGTCAGCCACATCACAGAACCGAAGACCGATTTAGACACATCCAAACTGAACCACAAAGAGCTTCAACGGGGATTCCTCTGAAACGCAAACGCAGCTTTGAGCGAGGGCTGACCCTGGAGGAAAGGTTGGTCCACTTTATTTGCATCATATTTTAGTCGAAGAAAAATGTTTATCTGTGTATTTCTTCTCATGGTTTTTAGACGGGAGCGAGCCCTGAGCAGAAGTCTTTCAAAAGCATCAGAAAGAGAGACACAAGTAGCGTCTGCCTCTAACAGCCCTCAAAGTCCAACATCCTCATGGAGTCCAGCTTTTAGCCCTACCTGCCACCCTCCTCCTCATTTCTATTACGCACCAATCATGGACGAACCACTTGCACTGATCAAAAAACCAAGAAAGGATCCAGAACTCCCACCGGAGAAGCCTAAAAGTTCCACTCAAATCCAGGTACTTTGAACAATCTCCCTAGTATAACTGTCATGTGTGCTTGTACGTCATGTCTTCTTCTGTGGAACATACAAGTGTAGCTCCAGGGGATTTAGGTGGTCTCTTATCAGTCTGAAGGGAACTAGCACAGGCCAAAGCTTGTCCTAGCAATGCAATCCAGCCAGATTCAGGTAGAAAATGTGAGCAATGGAGAGAGGAATGCCATCAACAAGACCAAACAGACAGCTCTGCCTTTGACCTGTGTCTGTGTAGGGGGCTACCTAACCAGTTCAATCACTTTATCAAACTGATTTTAATGTATTGTAACTTGACCTAGATTAAAAGTTTCAATCATTTTCCTACAAATGTTGTTGTGGATGTATTGTCTTATATTTGTTTTATTTCAACAACTTTTACTTTGTGATGCAGATGCGGCCCTCTGTGATCACCTGTGTGTCGTCTGTGAAAAGCCCAAGCGGCAGGCCGGACATGCACAAGCCCATTTCGTCAGGTCAGTGTGTATTTACTAGACAGTCCATCCCTTTCCGGGAAAAGTTAACAGACATGCACTCACTCTACTGACTCACCAGTGATAGTAAGGTGTGGAACTCGCTTTTCTCATGCAGTTTCCCAAAGCCACTGTGACCGCGTGGTAGACGAGCACTTCCAGAGGAGCCTGGGAGAGAGGTACCAGAGAGTGGTCCAGTCCCAGCAGCAGCTCTCCATCAGCATCTCTGTGGACGACCACTTCGCCAAAGCCCTGGGAGACAAGTGGCAGCAGATCAAATGTAAAACTTCATCCTGTTCCTCCACACCTCCAAGCAGCCCGAGCGTCACCCACTCTCCCACGTATAGCAGCCCGTACCAGAACCACAAAGACCCCACCAGCTCCAGCCACTGGTCCACTCACTAAACAGACCAGGACTAAAGACTTTCAGACTCTTAACATTTCAATTGTCAGCTAATGGCATTTCTCACATGAAAAATGGCAGCCTTGGACATTGCTTTTATGGAAAGAGCTACATTCTTTGAGAGATATGGTGAACATGTCAGGATCAAAACTGCTTTTGATATATCCTTTTGAAACACATACAAACTACTGGGACTTTCTCAGGGAATGCACAGGGATTTGTAATGTTACACTCTTGCCGTTTAAAATGTTTGTGCTGTGGAAACTGTCGACTTAACATTTCAGGGTTTTTATTTTGTGTGTTTTTATTCTTATGAACTGTGGGCGTAACACAGATTCATTGTGTTTGTTATTTATGTAGGGCCTCTTCCAAAAGATTTTCAATGTAAAAAGGCTTCTGATAACAAAATATAGTAGGCAATAAATACATAATAAATCAAGTAATAATTAGCCACCTTTTTTTTGTGCCCAAACCAGCCATCAGCTTTCCTGGATAATTCACAATTTACAATACATACTTACTGTACATACATAATCATTTGTTGGTCTTCTACTGTTTTATTACACTTGTAAAAGATGAAAACATGACTTGACCATTGAGTCACTGGTGTCTGGGACTTGAAAAAAAGTGCAATTGTGCATGAGCAATACTTCTGGGATCTTTTTTTCCTGGTGTTTTTGCGGGAATGTGGGCTGCAGGTTTGAGCAGGCACGGGGCCTGTGTTCTGACATTCCTGTCTCCTGAGAAAATGAGTATAAGATCCTACAGATCCTGTTTGGCAAGGGACTGGAGGGAGGGAAGAGGGAAGCAAGGGTTGGGCTAATATGAGCCAAAGCATGAGAACTAGTCAAGCTTTTCGGTTACTTATTTGCATGTTCTATCATGTCTAACTTTAAATATGAACAAAGAAAATTAACCATAGTATAGAATTATAGCAAAAATATTATATTAACACTGTGGAGAGTTTCTTTCCTGATGTATATATCAATACCAACCAAAACAAGATTAACAAGATTATATTAAAATGTATTGTGTATCAGACCTTCTGCAGAATAACTTTGATTTATAGGCAGGGCTATAGCTCTAGATATACTTATAGAAGAAGTCAATAATAAAGGGTACATTTTGTTACTAAGAGAAACAAGAAGATCTCTTTGTGTTGACATCAAACAAATGTTTCAACAAGCCTGAGCATACAGAAATCAAACTGCTGAATCTAATTTTCCTTCTGAAAAACTGGTATGTCCGCATATAGTGCACTCACCAGCCACTCACCCAGTGCAACCTGAACAGGGCACCGATGCCATCTAGAGGCCCTTGGGTGAGCCTGGAAAAGAGCCCCCATTGTGAAAAGCAGTGTCAGGTTGCACTGTGAACAGCAGCAGGTAAAACCACAGGACCAGAGGCGATATGTGGGTGCTCATACTCAGCATACCGATGGACACACAAGACAAAGTGTTCCTAAGTTGTGAGAAGGTTACCTGAGTCCAAAGTTATTAGGAAGACGAAAGCGTGAATTATCTTCTATCACCAACCTGGAAATCAAAGAGCAGACACATACAAAGTCAGTAGAGGCTAATGTAATAGTTTGCTTTGGCAATGTAGTGTGACATAAAACAGTATGTAATAGCTCACCAAGAAAGTCCTAGGATCTATATATCTGTATGAGGGCCTATGATGTTATCACTAAGTTCAAATCACAGCAGCTTTAGACCAACTATCAATCTACGTTACTTCATAATTACAAGGAAATATTTTTAAATGCAAGCTAAAACAGATAACAAAATATCTCAAAATTTGTTCCACTTTTAAATTGCACCTTAATCTTTGTATAACAGTTGTTCTGTGTTGTTGATTTTAGGGTGTGCAGATTGAATCTATAGGGCCTGTCCCTGTCACTTTAAAATATAAAAAGGCAGGCATAATTGAAGGTGATTATTGAACAAAAGGAATTAATCTTCATAAAAATAAAAACAAAATCAAAATATCTGTAAATGTGTGGAATTTAAAAGCCTAGACTAGAGACAGTTGGGATATACTGGGAATACCGTGGCGGTGTATTCCCACCTCCAAACCGAACAAATGCCCTTTGTAACACAATTATAGCAGATAATAATGACAACAAGCTCAAAGAGAAAACAACATTTAACTTGCTGCACAGTGGCAGTTATAATTAAGTATTCTTCTGAAGCCACATGTTGGCCAAGCCTTCTGGGAAATTTTTCTGATCCGTCAAAAGATAAATCTCCATAAACAAACAAAGAAGCGCTTTGTAAATGATCACTGTACCTCTTTAATCTCCTGAGAACGTGATTGCACTTAATGAATGTGTTGAAAAAAGTGGCAATAGCTGTTCTTAAGTTACACAATAGAAATCAGTTCAAAGCGGAGTAAATTGAAATAGCTTTGCCAAACCAATGTGTAATGTCTATTGATGTTGTGTTAGAGATTGGAATAATGTGAAGAAAACAATGATACAGATTTTATCTGCACTGTTACAGTTTAGTATAAGCAGCAAGTTCTATTGTTGACTTAGTTTGGAGTAGTTCTCATTGGTGAGAGCAAGTATATTACACTGGATAATTCAAATATTATTCATTATTTCTCTATTATAAGTAAGTAAGAAAGTAATCTTTATTTATATACCAACTTTCACAGACCAGAGTCACAAAGCGGTTTACAATTGTTATTTTTGGGCATTTGTCCTCTCACTCCACATAGAGATGGGAGTGAGGTCGCCAGTACAGGAGGCACATGCCAGACCTATTGTGCATGTTTTTAGTGGGAGGGGAAACCGGGGTACCCAGAGGGAACCTACGCAGATGCGAGGAGAACATGCAAACTCCACTCAAAAGGCCCTGTTCCGACCGGGATTCGAACCCAGGACCTTCTTGCTGAGAAGCGAGAGTGCTATCCACCCCTAAATGGTATCATGGTTTTCATGGTAAATGTATTTTTCAGATCCCTATGTTTTGGCAGTAAAATATAATATAGTTTATGCTTATAGAATCCAAGTCTCTAATTCTTTGATTTATAAGAGGATCTCTCTGCCCCCGCTGTTGTGGTCAACATGTTCCACAACGTTTGCAGATATAACAGGCCACCAAATACAGAGCAGCATGTATGAAGGACACATAACTCATTAATAAGTAATGGCGAGGATGTGCTGATTCCTTATCAGCACATTTGGAAGCACTGTAGCATTTCGGAAGAAGATCATTGTGCTGACTTTTACTCTTTCACTAGTTTCTCAGTGGCCTAAAACGGCTGCGGCTGGGTTGATAAGTAACATCCAAGCAGTTACTGAATCATGAGGTACAGTGCCATCTAATGCATTCATTCATCCATATATTTATAAACATATAACATATAACGTATAGGCCTAAAATATTTTTCAAATCATGTATTTGTCAGGTGCTCTTACATTCATCTTGATCTTGTGATATGAAACGCATTTATAGATACGGCCACTAGATGGTGCCAAAGTAATGCTCATGCTGCAGTCACCTGCACATGTCCTTTTCATCAGCCTAGGATACAAGCTGAAGTTTCCATGGTTAATGTTGGTTAGTACATGCTTGTTATTTATAGTGTCTCTACCCTTTCTACATTCTTTAAAAATAACAGCCAATCATTGTTTTACTGTGAGGCCAATTTAGTGAATTTGGGGGGTTTTCCGTCTCCATAATAACATAGACTACCATAATTATACATGTGTCAACAAACAGGCTAAACATTAGCTGTAGCAGCAGTGGTCTCATGACCAGACTGGAAAGGCGTGTACCAAAGCGGCCTAATATATAAACCGTGTCCTCACAGCGCTGCAGCGTGACCGTCGCTCCTCTGTCCGCGGCTGCAGCTGAAACAGTGACCCGCTCAAAGTGACACCTCTCTGGGACTGCGTGAGTACTCACTACCGCCGACTTTCTCTTATAGCACTGTCACTTTTGCACACTTTTCACCTGTTGTCATGACAAACCGTCTAATGTTCAATTATGCAAGAGTGTAAGAAGATTAACATACCGTATATTTTCATCCAGAGTCAGTTAGAGAACAAGTATGTTATTATTTTCAGCTCTGGAGACCCTTTGAAGTTTAAGTGGATTTATTTCTGATTTTGAAGTATTAGGCACTTATTAGAATTTGTGTTATGTAACACATTGTGTACAGTCTATCTATGGTATTCACACCTTTTCATCGGAATATGGCCTAACAAGGATTACATTCCAAGTCATACGTGAGAGAAAAAGTACAAAAATGAAAGAAGGAATGATCCATTGTAGAATGACTGACTTTGACAAAGCTAAAGAATCAACCTCTAAAACTCAACATGCACTTCCCTGTACTAAATCACATGGTGAAGGCAGTGTTTGTTTAGGGAATATATCCTTATTTTTGTAATAAAATAGCAACATCAAAATCATGTTTGATGATGCTGAGTACTCTCTGTTTTTTCCCTCTTTTACAGCATTCATCACTTAAAGCCCAGTGCAATCATGGATATCATTCCAGTATTTAGACTTTGTACTGTTATGACGAAGTTAACACACAAAACATGTTTATCCACGTAGCATTACATATTCAGTGAGAAATTGGACTTGTACATACATTAGTGTTGTGTGATTTTTTCAAAGATTCTATTGCTATTTATTTATAAGCACATACATTACCTCATAGTATTGAATTTGACTAGATTTTACAATAAACTATTAGGATGGATTCAACTACTTTAGCAGCATTTGCCACAGCCACAACCATAGCACTGGCCACTCAGTCTGACATGTCAGGCTACATGTGGCTGTTGATACTGGGCTTTATCATTGCGTTTGTGCTGGCGTTTTCGGTTGGAGCCAATGATGTGGCCAACTCCTTTGGAACAGCCGTGGGCTCCGGTGTGGTCACCCTGAGACAAGCCTGCATTCTGGCCACTATATTTGAGACTGTGGGCTCAGTGCTGCTGGGGGCCAAGGTCAGCGAGACCATTCGAAAGGGCATTATAGATGTCCAAATGTACAACGGCTCTGAACATGTGCTGATGGCAGGATCTATCAGTGCAATGTTTGGTAAGTGTCAATGTACTGCTCAAAAAGATTTGTGAAATAAAACCATATAATGCAGAGGTCTGGACATGTTTGTGAGCACAGGATCAGCCGTGTGGCAGCTGACCGCATCTTTCCTGAAGCTTCCCATCTCTGGAACACACTGCATTGTTGGAGCCACAATCGGATTCTCCATGGTGGCTAGAGGTCACCAAGGGGTTAGATGGATGGAGTTGCTCCGCATTGGTAAATACTCTAAAAACACAAACAGTAACAGAAATATAGTTGTTTAAAAAAGTCTGTTTATGTTTTTTATCTTCCCAGTGGCCTCTTGGTTCCTGTCACCTATGCTTTCAGGGATTATGTCAGCCATACTCTTCTATTTTGTTCGTAAATTTATTCTGAATAAAGTAAGGCCTTTGGATTCTTTTGTTTTATCTGGATAAGATGCAATACTCGGACATGGTGTTTCTGACCGAGACACTCTCATGTTGTCAGGAGGATCCTGTTCCCAATGGCCTCCGAGCTCTGCCTATCTTCTATGCTATCACTATGGGTGTCAACCTCTTCTCCATCATGTTTACAGGCGCACCACGTGAGTATCACTCCACTACATACTGTTTACACACACGGTTGTCAACAGTTCATTTAAGGTGTCTAATGTACTGTACAGCCACTTCTGGTTTGTGTTAAGTCTATAAAACTGTCATAGCAACAGGTTTGTTAAATCAACAGTAACCATGTTTGTTTATGCTTTTTATTCATTTGGCTTGAGGTAAGACTTCCAGTGCTACGTAAAGACAAAAGTAAATAGATAGAGTTTAAACTCAAGTAACATACTGTTCCTTAAGTGACTTTTATCACAGTGCAACAGAATGTCTGTGGGTCACTATCTAGCGTGTGTCCTGCCACTGATACTAAAGAGGCAGCTTAACTTATAACACACTTTGATATGATTTAAGTCACATGGCCACAGGCATCCAGACTCATTCATTTGATCACATTTCTAATGAAACATATTTATACATGCGCTCTGTCCTGTCCTCTTGTGTACAGTGCTGGGGTTTGACAAAGTGCCGTGGTGGGGGACCCCCTGTATTTCTCTGGGCTGTGCCATTGTTACTGCTCTTATAGTGTGGTTTGTGGTGTGTCCTCGGCTCAAGAAGAAAATTAGACGTAAGTCCCATATTTTATTTGTTGAAGCTGTCAAAATATATACTCTTTCAAAATGAATTGTAAAACAATGCAACAAACAAAATGTACGACAGGAAATTAATTTGAGTTGATTAGATGAGTTAAGGATAATAATCTTCAATTATTTTGTGCAACACAACATTCATTCTTATGTAAGCACAATTGTATTCATTGAAGTTCAATATATTTTCTGTTGTTTTAAGAAAATGTCTAAATAACAGTCTTTTTCTTGTCTGATAGTAGCAAAAATTATGAGTGAATAATTATGTAATTTTAGGAGAAATGGCTGCTGCTCCCTGTGAGACACCGCTGATGGAGAAAAGTATCAATAAACCAGTGGAAGCAGAGCGTCCTTCAGATCCCAAACCGCCAGCAGCCGAGAGCGAGAAAGTGGCCTTCAAACTAGGCGGCTCCGATGAGACCGATCTGGACCATAGTGACGCAGACAATAAAGACTCTGATATCAGCAATGGTTAGTGCCTCATGCATTATTGTCATTTTGTTCATTGTTCAAATGATCTAAAACAAGGTGTTATTGGGTATTTAGATTAGACAAAACATCCTTACTACTGCAGTGTGGTTTGGAGAAAAGAAAGGAACAATGATTAAAATTGGCCATTGAAATATAACTGGATATTAATTCAATTCAATCTAAAGCTTAGTAGATCTTGACTCATAATAATCATTTGTATGTAAATCTAGTAAATCAATATTGCTAATGCTATATCAATTTTTCTCTAATTTTGTCATAAAGAGCACTATACCTGATGACTGATATGGTATTATTACTGTAATGTAATAATAGTTGCTATTGCCATTATAATTGCGGTTGGATCAGTGAATTTAATTTCATAGATAAATAGATGTAGGAACAGGAGCGGTGTTTATTAAGACAGTGTTCCCCAACATTTTTGATCTTTTTCGTTGAACAAAGCCACCACCTCAAACTGAAACAAAAAGAAAGAAAGTTGAAAGAAAAAGGAAACTCTAGCCTTTATTAACAATGCAAAGCCTTTCTCATCATAGTGTATTGAATAGTCCAACAAATAAGCACAGAGAAGAAAATGTAACTTTTTTCTTTCTTTTGACCAGTTAGGTGCCATTGGATCATTTCCAAAGACACACCAAACAATGGGTTGAAGAAAATGACTGCTATGACATTATGATTCTATGATACTATCTGTAGGTCTGAATGGCTCCTTTGGCCCCATGATGCTGACGGACCCTCACAGCGGCCGCTCTCACACCATCCACAAAGACTCTGGTCTGTACAAAGACCTGCTCCACAAGCTGCACAAGGCCAAGGTGGGAGAGTGCATCGGAGACAGCGACACCGAGGAGAGGCCCATCCGCAGGAACAACAGTTACACCTCCTACACTATGGCCCTATACGGCATCCAAGGGGACCCCAGGAGCAAGGATGTGGTGGACGGGAGCCTACAGAGGAGATCCAGGGTGGACAGTTACAGCAGCTACACCTCCTCAGTGACTACAACCAGCGTCGCTCCGGATGTGGCGGTAGACGCGGGGAAAGAGCCTGCAGAGGAGGACGACGAGCTGGAGAAAGACCAACCCGCTGTTTCAATGCTTTTCCAGTTTCTGCAAGTACTAACTGCTTGCTTTGGGTCCTTTGCTCACGGAGGGAATGATGTCAGGTAAGGAAAATGATGCAGATTTAGAATGATTAGGAATTACTTACAGCGAATATATGCCACTTTTTGGTCCAGGCTAGAGGACATAGTTTTGAAGGTGCACATGCAACAGACCTCCTTTTAAAGCAAATATATTGTCAATCATGGAAAACTTCACATCTCCACAAACAAAGCAAACTCAGTCTAAAGCACAACAAATTCCACCTCAATTGGCCCAAGTATGAATGCCTTTCAATTTAGTGAAACAGAAATAAAGCTGGGGTTGGATTATTGCCAAGAACCTACACACTTGGATTTATACATCTTAAAAGTCTACTAGTTTAAGTGCATATGTCAAGATGGTTTTAACTCGTTTATGTTTTATAGTATATATTTCATGTTGACACCTGCATCGCCATCAAGTCAATGACGGCACGGTGGCGTAGCGTTTAGCACTTGTGCCTATAAACAAGAAGGTCCTGACCCCGATTGGGGTTTACATGCTCTCCCTGTGTCTGTGTAGGTTTTCTCCAGGGACTTCGGTTTCCGCTATCATGATAAACATGTACAATAGCTCCTCTCTTTGGGGCCTGGACTCCCCTGAAAAAAAGATTCTGAAACTGGTTACACAAGGGTCAATAAGTCATAGCAACACACTGTATCCTTTTATAATACATACTTTGTAAGCAACCCTAATAAGACAAAGTTTAGTCTGATTGAGTGATACTTACACATATCCCACAATTTAAAAGTCTGAAATTGCTTGTGCTCTCTTGTCCAGTAATGCAATCGGCCCCCTGGTGGCTCTGTGGCTCGTCTATGAGAGTGGTTCTGTGGAGTCCAATGCTCCCACTCCCATTTGGCTGCTGCTGTATGGGGCAGTGGGAATCAGCACTGGACTGTGGGTTTGGGGCCGGCGAGTGATTCAAACTTTGGGAAAGGACTTGACCCCAATCACACCTTCAAGGTTTAACAGCTAATTTTGGAATGATTTATGCTTACATTCAATGCAAAACTAGTTATTATGATCAAATATTGTTTTCTTTTAGTGGTTTCAGTATTGAACTTGCTTCAGCTTTAACGGTTGTTTTGGCATCCAATATTGGTCTTCCTGTAAGCACTACCCATTGCAAGGTATGTATCTAAAATTATGCTAAATGAAACCATTCCATACAACTACATGTTTTTCTGCACATGACTGTGGCTTTTATTGCTCAAGTCAATGTATAAATGTGTCGTCAAATATGTAACCACCAGGCTAAATAAATAAACTGGTGGTTAATGATAGACGTGTGTTTACAGGTGGGATCCGTGGTGGCTGTAGGGTGGCTGCGCTCCAGGAAGTCAGTAGACTGGCATCTTTTCAGGAATATTTTTATTGCATGGTTTGTCACTGTTCCCATCTCTGGACTCATCAGTGCTGCCATCATGGCTCTCTTCGTATACATTATCCTGTGAAAATCGTCTTCTGTAATTGAAATGACTGATTTACTTCTAGTCATCTTAATATTTGTACTGACTGATTCTTTTAAACTTGTGCATGGAATTTATGAAACTATAGTTTTTACATTATAAAACAATTTGCCATTTAAAGTATTATATTTTTATGATTTTGTACATATTTTATAATGAAAATATAAAATGGTTATATTATGATTTCCCTGTATTTTATTTTGAAGAAAATAAAAGAAAGAAATATTTACACTTTCTTTGAAAAAGCAAGTAGCAACAGGACTGTGACATCTGCATTTGAAAATAAAGTGATTGGGATACACATGCTTGCACTGTTGATTAAACCACTAGAGGGCGGTGTTGTCTCAGTTATGACTACCTCATCTGTTTTGCCCACTGTACATTTGAGCAGGTTTTAAAGAATGTTGAAATAAACCCATAATAATAACAACCATTATTGAAGCTTGAGATGCAGCACTGCAAATAAAAAACTATAATGACCACATTGCATGGTGGTGTTTTGTTTTAAGGAAAATTACTCCATGTTTTTATTTGATTGTTTATGTAGCTATTTACTTTTTTGTCATTACTTCGAAATATATTCATGAGAAATAAAACAAAACCAACATTAAAATGCATGTACAGAAAAGCTATACGCATATTCGCCGGCAGGTGGTGCAGCTTCGTTGAGAATTTTGTAATGGCTTTTTCTCCCTCAAAAATGACGGCTTTTTCTTTTATTTTAATGCTACTTTCAACTGAAAACGTCGTGGGTATATGCTCTATGTAGTCTTAGTTGGATAAATAGTCAGTGCTCTGGGACAACATAGCGCAAATGAAAACGCATAGACCTGAAAACGTGGATGTCACACAACGACATGCTCTTCATCAAAAGGAAGCAGTGTGTTAAAAGCTCCACTTCAGTTTTATTTTGAAAACCCGCCGGAAATGGTTGAATTCGTCACTCAGACTTGACGCCTCGAGCTCCCACCAGACTGTCCTTACAGGTGCGCTTGGACATCCGTGCGTAAATGAGAGCAACAAGAAATGCGCATTTTACTCCCTGAATGCTGGATGTCAGCGCCACAGAGAAACGTGCGCGGCTACAACTGCTTATCCACGCATGCTTTTTAGTTAAGCCCTGAAACTGGGACATGCATCTTCCTAAACAGCGGACCAGGCAGCAGCAGCAGCAACACATACACGGGAATGAAAGAGAAAACGGCTTTTCGGCTCCAACATCGGCTCTCTCCAGCCTCAAGAGGTG
Organism: Knipowitschia caucasica; assembly: GCA_964034765.1. Lineage (NCBI taxonomy): Eukaryota > Metazoa > Chordata > Actinopteri > Gobiiformes > Gobiidae > Knipowitschia > Knipowitschia caucasica. The sequence continues at coordinate 34,496,142 of OZ035831.1, forward strand.
CGTATGAAGGGACTACAAGTGCCAAGCGCAAATGTATAGTCTCTACATTTTCTCCCGTGTTTTTGATATACGTCTTTTCTCATTTTCAGTCCCTGAGCTTGAAAATACTGTGTTTACCTGGCAGATGTGTGCGACCACCGCTGCAGCCTACAGGTCTGGATCGCCAGTATCTTTTGTAACCATGAGCACTGGAAAATAGTAGCTGGAAAAATCTAAATATTAATCTCTGCATATGTTTTGAATTGTCCAGATTTACATTAGATTACAGTGATAACATCTTGAGTTGCCTATTTACACTTGCACATAGACTGCTGGTATGAAAACGATAAAGGGAATATAAAGGGATTTAGCTTGTGGCACCTGTGAACATGTATAGACCTCTTAAAAGACTAGGAATGGGAGAGCTTGTGTCACCTGTGGATTGGCATTCATTACTTCTTTTTCTTCCCAGGTCCTGTCTAGGTCCTGCAGATCTAGTCTAATCTGGTCGTGAAGGGGACTGAGAGAGGAGAAAGCCCCTTCCATCTCCGCTGTGCTGTGACTTACACCACCACAATGCCTTTCTGACATCAGTATGAGATAACTGTGGAAATTAGAAGTTGAAAGCAGCTGATCAAAGCTTTTTGTTGCTTTCACTGACACAACATGTTTCAGGGTGAGAGCTGATTGAAGTTGCAGTGGTGCAGTAGGCCAGGACTAAGCCGGCAGCTGAAGCATAGACACCACGCACAACGGCGGAGATGGCCCGTCCCGGATCAGGGCTCAACGGGCTGGGTTACCCCCCTCAGAACCTGGCCCGTGTGGTTGTCTGGGAATGGCTGAACGAGCATGGGCGCTGGAGACCCTACAGTGCCGCCGTGTGTCACCACATCGAGAATGTTTTGAAGGGAGACGCCAGAGGGAGCGTGGTTCTGGGGCAGGTGGACGGACAGCTTTCCCCTTACATCATAGATCTACAGTCCATGAACCAGTTTCGACAAGACACAGGTAAGATTCAGCTTAAAACAAAGACGTTTTTAGCAGCACAAAAAGTGATTAGTGTCATATTATAAACATCAGCAGTGGTTGCCAAACTCAAGTGCAGATCCCCTGTAGAATGGTATTGAAAAGCGGTCTTCATTTCCTTTTTTATTCATGATCATATTTGACCTATTTTTACAAAAAAAAATACTGTAACTTGAAATCATATCTCTACTCCAGCCCCCCAGGAAAGTGCCCCACACTTTGAGAACCATTAGATTAGAAAAGTGGGTTCTACATCATGTAAAATGACTCATTTTATCTTTTTTATCGTGAGAAAGTTATGAAATCATGGGGGAACATATTTCCATTGTTTTATATAGAACTCAATTACACATATTTTGTATTTACTGTTTTTGTTTTTGTTTTGTTAGCTTTACAAGTAACACAGCAGCTTTAATTTCTGCCACCTGTCAGTTTTGGGCCATCTTTCTACATGGGTTGTAGAATAAGAGTTTTAAATCGGCACACATGATTAACAGGTTTGTGGGGGTAATATACATGAGTAATGGTTTATTCATACAGTAGTGCGATGATGCTGCCGCGCTGAGCCGTGATCTTGTCAAAGGTCATCGCGTTTAAGAGGACGTCTATTCATCATATGCTTCGGCTGCTCCTCCATAGTTCATGTGTGTGCACCGAGAACCTACATGGACTTTGCTTGTATACGTTTGAAACCACAATCTCATTATTATCGAAATTGATAACTACTTTTTTTTTTTTTTTTGAAGTATGGTGTAGCTCGGCTAGGGCTTGTTGCCTAACGTTATATTTTAAAACTGCGGCGAGTGTTCCAGCCTGTAGAGTTGGCTTCAATGAGTCAGTGGTTATATTTGAAAATGTTGCTATATTTGCCTGTTGCAGATTGTGACTCTGGTCATGAATAGTTGTTCATGTCTGTGTTGAACTCACCTGCTGCCCTCCTGTTTGAAGCAGACATGTGTGGGAGGTTTCAACATCTGCTGCTCCAAACTCTTCATCTCTCACCGTCTGAGGGAGATCATGAAATGCTTTGGATGTTACGAGGAATAAAAGCTGAATCGAGCTGATTCCCTGATAGTGAGCGAGAAATGATGCTCTGATGCTGAGAGTGAAATCCAGCCATTATCCTCCGGGACAGTCCTCAGAGGCAGAGATTACGTAACTTTGAGGGACCACTTCTATTCAAGGTCCAAATCATCTTCTATTGTGGGCGGCTTTATTGCATGTGTTAGTCATTATTTAACTGTGTAATTAAATTGGTGGTGTATGATGGATTTATTGCCATTTTGATACAAAACAATACAATACTGCTATATTACCCTAGCTTTTGAATTGTAATGCATAATGTAACACAATGTCAATTGCTGGTTAATTGTGATAGATATGGTTACACTGCATTAAGGAATATTCATATTCTGGATATTTAAAGGTGACATGCTAAACCTATTTTCATAAATGCACGTTGTCTTGTTTTAAGTAACTTTGTGAAGAAATCCCATCACAACATGTTGTCTTGATTAGAAAATATAGTGAACTCATTACATGGATTTTATGAAGTCGTTCATTTTTTGTGGTTTCAAATTACAGTAGGTTTAAAAGCAAAATCATGAAAACATGTTTTTTTTTCTTTTGTCTGGAAGAGCATTCAGACAAACTTTATAGAAACGAATAGACTTAATATTATAAAGAGATCAACAAGCTTGCGCACACAGCTACATTGAAGTCTTATTAAAATCTGGTTTCCAAAAAATATTTCAGACACGTACATTTGAAGGGGTTTATTGTGAGACAAAGCTACCTCAGAATGTTTTTCTCAGTGAGACACTGAAGCGGCAAAAACAATATGGATGTGGATGGCTGCATTGGTGCTGTTTGTCCCGTCTGAGCTCCACATGTGTCTGAGGAGCCTGACTGAGAACAACCACTGACTAGTGTGTCATGGGCTCAATTCATTTGAAAAAAACTGTTAATATATTAAATGAATGTATTCACATTCAAGCCATTTCCATGCAGCAGCTTTGCTAGTAGCAGTTTCAGTGCTGTCGTGGATCTTTTTGGGGCCTATTACAATCATCAAAAGTATCCAAAATCAGATGCTTATCAACAAAATACAGATACTAGTATTGAAAGTAGATAGTTGCTCGTTCAGTTTTTTAATGATTATGATATCATACTATTGTTATAAAAATGTGTATAAAATATTTTTTTACCATTAGGGGACAAATTCTGCTCTTCAGCCACATGATTGATGTCTCTGGAATTTTGTTTCGCTGGGTTATCTCAATAATAAAGATTGATAATGTATATAGAATGTACCACACAGCACTGACAATGTGAAGCAGAGAACGTTTTGGGAATTGTTACCCAAAACGTTACCGATCCACAGGGGCCTGTCCAGTGTGCACCACGGTGAGCCACAGTGCATGTTTTTAGTATTTAGTATTTTGCTTGCCAATGGGACCTGGACTCTTGACTCTAGGAGAAGCCTCTGTGCGTGGCTTTGGGGAGGGGCCCCTGTGGGACATCTTTACAGCTCCTTGTAATCAGTGCGAAATGACGACAGCAAACGCACCGCAGATTCTGCACCCCAGACACATGTGCATTTAGTTAGCTGTCCTAGACTTCATCTTAATAAACTTCAGCAAAGCCATGCTTTGTAGAAACGCCTGTTTATGCCCTTGCAAACAAAAGTTTAAGCTGAGTGCAATCTAATTTTGTCTGTCTGCCAGGAGTTTGCATTTTCTCCCTGTGTGCGCGTAGGTTTCCTCCGGGTCTCCGTTGTCCCTGACCACTACAAACATGTACAATAGTTTAGGAGTGAATGTGTGTGACTGGGACAACAGATGGAAATCCAATTGTTAATTTAACATAGTTTACAGTTTCTCACCTCCATACTAGATAAACGGTAACTGGTCACATGTATACAAGTAACCACTCACTCATTGCTTGCTCATATGCACATACTGGGGCTTTAATAAGTGTCTTGCTCAAGGACTCAATGGCAGCATTTGTTAATGAGATCTGGTTTCAGTCCGTGTCTCTGAACCCGACAAATGATATTTATGCCAACCAACCTTCAGCTCAGAGAACACTCGCTCTACTAACCGAGCTACTGCTCCCGAGGCTTGATCCATTCTGGTTTGGCTCATTAAAGGGGACCTATTATGGCAAATTTTGTTTCATGAGCTTGTAATAAGAGTTTTCTACTGTCATTAGTTTTGTATAGTTTGAGTCAAGTGTGTTGAGTTGTCTTGCATCTGAGATTACTGTGAGATTTCATAACACTTTTAAGCAACCTTTGTTAAAGTTAAACTCATCATTCTATCAATGTGCAGAAGCCTGTACTTTTCCACTACTTGTTTTGACTATCTCTGCTGGCACTGTGGCAGCTGCTGAATGGAGGTCTCTGTTTCTCCTGAGTATATTACAACTTGTAACATCCCTTGTTCGTGTTGTTCGTGCTGTCTCTACCATTGACAATAAAACATGTCTTCTGTCTGAATGAAAGACACGATCCCAGACATTGGCTGATTCTATTCATTACAATAATGCAAAAAAAAACTTCTGGTTCATCTCTCACCAATCACCACCTGTATGTTGCCAGTGGTTATTCTAAAATATCGTGATTGACTCCAGGTTCACAAATGTTAAGCCATTATTCAACAACAAAGACGATACTAATCTGCTTCTGGATTCAATCAAGTGGAAATGTTATGCAGTTTTTTACAGAAAGACAGTTTTTCACAAAACTGCAATTGCAACTGGTTGTAAAGAATAATTAATGAAATGCTTACAAATATTGTAAACTGTCCATGTGTGGTGAAAAAGTGTATCAAATTTTAAGTTAACAATATCTCCTTTTTGGAATCTTGTCAGGTCTTGGTTGGTGTGTTACAGAAGGTGGATTTTGAAGCACTTTCCATTTTGTTTGAATTATGCTTTGTTCTGAAAAAGGACATGACTGTTTTATCTGTTGAGAGATTGATTCCTTATTCAAATTATGTTATACATATGTATATGTTGTTATACATAAATATGTCCCAAAATACATAGAAAAGTGTCCCACATCACCATAAATGTTGTCAGTATATGTGTGTTGCTGTAGTTTGGCTGGATACATGGGGCTATAGGCAGAGTCTGTGTGACTGGCCCATGTCCAACAGCATCGATCTTCTCTTCCCCAGGGAGGTGTTGGGCCTCTGAACACTGCTGTGGACTGATCCCCTTTCTCTACACCCACTGCCCGCCAAACACACCGGCTTATCTGCCACTTTGATCCTATACCAACAGTGCTGCGATAATTCTAACACAAGGCACTTATTTCTGTTGCTATCTCAGCTTAAACTCTTACTGAACTATGACTTGTAGTTTTTATTGTTAAGAGAGGACACAATGAATGTGTCGATGTGGTCACCCTGCCACTGCAAATGGATTCCTTTCCAATAATGTAGTCTCATTTCACGATGCACATGCAATGCCCATGTGCACTGATATGTTTAAGAAGTGTGCCAATCTAGCAATTTCAGTGGCCTTAAATGCTTATGCTTGGCCACAGAAGATTGACTAAATATTATCTGTGCCTTGATCTTATTCCCACAAGTAGCAGAGACTCTGCAGAATTACACACCATTTTCTTCTGAATTCAAAGAGTGGCTCATCAAGAGAGTAAATTGGTGTTTCATCCTTCATCTCTGTTCCACTAAGCTTCAGGTCAATAATGGGATCTGACAAAAAACTGAATTAATTGTTATTGCTTATTTGAGTAAATACAGATGGTCTGCATGGCAAAGTATTTGCGTAGGAGCATTGTGTGGACTAAAAATAGTTTATAATAGAAGATTTAATTGTCTTCACACAGGCAGTTTTCAGGCCTCAGGGAATGTAGTGGCAATAGTTTTCTTTCTGTATGCATAATTTAAAAGGTGACTTGTGGCTATGGTTTGACAAACATGAAACTTTTTAAGCAGAAAGAACAAGCAAACTTACCCATATGCAAAATAAAAATGTGATTATTGGATAGGGCTTGAACTAACATAGATGTTGATGATTGATCAAAGGGACATTATGCAGGATGGTTTATCAATTGGTCTGGAATTTTTCATTCTAATTATTGTATGCATGTTTTTTGGAATTTTATGATGTTGTACTAAGTGAGAACGATTTGGAAACCTCTGTTGTGTACAATCTGCCTGTGTGTCTTTTGATAGTGAACCATTAGTTTCGGTGTTGTGAGAGCGGCCCATGTGCGACTGCAGAGATAAGCCTATCAGAGGCTGCTGCTGTTGGGGTTGCAACAGAGCCATTGTTTGTTTTGGTCGTGCGAGTGTGAGAAAGCACCCATTCTGCAGACCTCATGCTCTGCCTCTCAACCCTGATGAGCTAGATGCAGACAGCTCTCAAGGCACGATCTCTTATGACTGTTTTTATAACGGCACTTGCGGTCTGTCTGATCTCGCTGAGTGTAGGTTGGTAACTGTGCCTTGAATTTAAGATGTAGTTTTACATGTTGAAGTAGCAAGCTTGCCATGTACGTTGGTGGTCTGTATGAGGAAGCTGTGTATAGCTGTAATAGATTCCCGCTAGTATGTGGAAGAAGGTCAGGGGCTGCTGACTGTGAAATCCCTGTTGCGTCAGATTTAGCAGGGATAAGTGTTACTCAAGATGGGAGGAAAGCAAATGTTCACTACTGCAGGAGGCAAGGAATATCACATGTACTTTTTAATTTATTGCTGTAGTGATAACATTGGATATATTAATATGTAAGAAATATTAACCTATGAATCTAAACACACAGAAGGATAATTGTCTTGAGTTTGAGCCAATTTTCATCCTCGACATGACTCCATACGTAATAGTAGTGTTATTGCTCTATTACCACTCTAGCTACAGCCAATGAACTGTGACATCATTCTGTTTAAGGATTTCTGATCTGCACAACTTTAAAAATGAATGCATGCGTCAACTCTTTCAATGGGATGTTGTGACGTTAACTTAGGTCGGAGGTTTGAACTGGATTTTGTTTTGGGGATGAGATAACTTGATTTATCTATTTCTAACAAGTGACTTGAGCGAAACAAGAATAACAGAACAAAAATGAATGGATGATCTTTGTTCTTTCTGTGTAAAACAATTCTTGCAATATTGATTTACAATTCCAGACCTTGACAATCGTCTGCCATTTCAAACATAAAATTGAATTAAGCCTGTTGGACTTACTATTGCAGCACACACACACACACACACGTACACACACGTCACCACATATCATTTGTTTTTAGCGTAGAACCCAAACAGTGCTTCGGTATCTGAATGCAGGTGTCTTTGATGGCCCGCAGCAGCTGGCTCTCTTCCACATGAACGGCAGCATGAAAGTCTAGAACACAGGAGGTGAGGGAGGAAGACGGCAGAACATAGGCAGAGCTGCACCTCGTCTCTGATGGAAAATGACAGTTTGCCAACAGGGGGATAATAACATTGAAAGACCCTCAGATGTGCACAAAGCCTGTTCTTTCACCATCGCGTACACTAGTCGAGATGAAATGTACCATGTGTAAGCCTCCCATTCAGGTTGTTCACTTACATTTTTCATTTTATTACCAATCAGTTATGTAGGGCTATATGAGCAGCAAATGCATTGTTTAAATAAAGTGTAGGTTTAACCGGTAATATGCATAAGAGATGATCAGGATCAAACATTTTTGCATTAAATGTGTTCTAAGGCCTGACCCTTTACTCTGGCCTTTTATTTACGATTCGTTGTATGAAAAATAAAAATGCATTGGCAACTTGTACTTCCCACTCCATTTTGATGCTGATCCTTTATAAATATATATGAATGTAACTATTTCTGCTTGGATGACGGTGTAAAGAATAAATCCCCTGGCATTTGAATGGGGACACAAACCTCCACATCTGATCCGTTTCATCTTAAGTGGATATCTTACTGCTCCATCAGGGAAGCGACTCTAAATCTGCCCCACAAGCCGCTGTGGGTCTGGAAGGTCATCCTCTTCAGAGTCTGTTGGCACTCAGCTGGTCTTGTTTAAGTTATATTGTGCTTTATGGTCTCGGCTACTTTTTCTGCTTTACTACAGAGACCCGTCTAAACCAATTTAGCTTGAGGTAAACGCCAGAGGGAGAGAGCAATCGGAATATGAACTGAAGTCTTTCAAGATTAATCAAAATTGCTCCAGGGATGTAATGTATCTGGAATATCGTATTGAATATTTAAATCCTTTAAACTGCTCCATGAGATCAGAAGCATATTATTTGATAAAAAAAAAATACAATTTTTACCAAAAACGGCTGTTTTTGTGTCCCTGGGCAAGACCCACTTTGCCTGCAGCCCCCTCTGAAAGATCAAGGCTGTGCTGTCACTGACAGAGAAGCCATCTTACTGTGGACTCGCCACCTGCAAGAGGATCCGTGAGGGATGGTGCTGTGTGAATTGGGTGCAGCTCTGACCCCGAAACCGATTAAGGGGAAGAAGGTGGATGGATGGATTAATAGTATGAACTAAGATGGAATCATTGCCTTTATTGTCTGTATACTTTGTTCTTAGTATATAAACAGACTAAATAGTGCAGTGACAATTTAGAACACCCGTTTAGGGTGACACCATTCAGATTATATTTGTGTGAACATGTGACATTTTGATTTGCCACAGATTAAATGAAACTTGTAAGTAAAGGAATGTCTGCTTGACTTCAGAATACTGAATATTTTAATTTAGTTCTACAGTCATTATAGAATTGGCTGAGTCAGGCTATATTTAAACAAATCTAATTACTAAATTAATTCACAATTTCTTAAATAATCAATTTATTAATTGCAATAATCAACTTGTTACAGCCCTAGCTTTAACTATCCACCTCCCCCCAATCGCTTTCAGAGAGTGAGATAGAACATTTTCAAAAGGGTCTTTTGAGACTGAAAACATGTCTTAAGCCCATGATTCTGAAAAAGGCCAGTGTTTTTAAGAAGATTTGTAGGCCAGATTTTATAGGCTGACATGTGTCAGAAAAGAGATGGCCTTTTCTTCTATGCTATGCATAGTCTCCGAAGAAATAAAGACTACTGGCCAACTTTAGCTCAGCAGCATGACAAATCTCTAAGCTCAAAGCCGAGTCTCTCAAAGGCAGACACTCATCGCTCCAGTCTAAGCTATCTATACTGTAGGACAAAGAGTGCTCACTGTATCTCTGCTCGCACACGTTTCCCATATTTAGATGCATTCACTTATTTATTCTACACAGTGCTTTTACTGACGCTATGTTGCGTCCGTTTTTGTATTTGAGGGAATCTTAATTTCGGTTTTATTCAGCAATCCAATAACACTGCTGATTTACCTTTTGAACATTCATTTCTCAACTATTCCTGGTTTTGTGCTGCCTTTTGTGATGTGGTCAGATACGTTGCTGCTATGTTTCTAATATACAGTACGTTCCTGCTTTTGTGAAATGTCGCTCAGTTTGGTTTAAAACATACGCTACATTCTTTAATTTAGGACTGACACTTCCTTTCCACAGATAACTTGTATCTAAGCCTATTGAAATTCCATGCTTGTTTTCAATTTAAAAGGAAAGTTCCCTGACAAAATGTATGCAATCATAAAATACCCAAGCAAAAGAAAGGACGGCCACCAGGGCAGTTTAAGTTTCACATTTTTACATTCATCAGTTGGTAATATTTTGATCCCAGCACTATAACACGGTCACTTTGCTGCCTTTCTGTTGTGTTTTTTTTTTTTTTTAAAGTGTGCTTCTCATGTGTATACTCCAACAACATCATATATAACATGTAACTGCTAGTATAACATGTTGGTTGGCTTTATTTAAAGCCAGAAGAAAACTTTGTGGCTTGTGTTCACCACTTTGATTAGTTCAGAGGGCCGCGGTCTTCCCGTAACCCTCAGTCCCCTCTGCGCGGTGTCCTCTGTGGCCGCATTTTACAGTGTATGCACAGATTTTGATAGCTGCAGCAGACCTACAACAAACTGGTTTGATTTAATAAGAGCACTCAGGTTGCACACATCAAACAGGATCTATTATTTAAGATAAGATTGACTTTATTGATCTCTCACTGGAGAAATTTACATGTCACATTTGGCATAGATATAATCACTCAGGTTGTGCAAAAGACAGAAGTGTGCAACATGTTAAAGGAAAATAATATTGTCTGTTCAGAATATATTATCTATAGGGCTGTCAAACAAAACTTTTAATAAAAAACTAAAATAATCGTAATTAATCACATTTCTAACTAACGGCAAAATTATGCCATTTTTCTGTAAATGGTTGTTTAAATTGAAAAATATGTATCATAGTGTACATATGTACTGTATTTGTTTAAGTTGGATTAAGTTGTATTAAAACCTGTAATTTAATTGAAAAATTGAGCGCATTTTACAATACAGTGCCATTCAAAAGTATTCACCCCCTGTGTGTTTTGTTGCCTCACAACCTGGAATTAACATGGATTGTTTGAGGATTTGCATCAGTTAATTTACAGAACATGCCCTCAACTTTGAAGATGTTGTCTTTTTTTTTTATTGTGAAGCAAACAACAAATAGGACAAAATAACAGAAAAGGTCAATGTGCATAACTATTCACCCCCCTAAAGTCTATACTTTTGTAGAGCCACTTTTTGCGGCTATCACAGCTCCAAGTCGCTTTGGATAAGTCTCTATGAGCTTGCCACATCTTACCACTGGGATGTTTGCCCATTCCTCCTTGCAAAACTGCTCCAGCTCCTTCAAGTTGGATGGTTTGCGCTTGTGTACAGCAATCTTTAAGTCTGACCACAGATTTTCTATTGGATTGAGGTCTGGGCTTTGACTAGGCCATTCCCCTTAAACCACTGAAGGTGAACCTCGGTCCTAGCCTCAAATCACGCACAGAGAGGTACAGGTTTTGCTCAAAAATATCCCTGTATTTAGCACCATCCATCTTTCCCTCAACTCTGACCAGTTTCCCAGTCCCGGCTGCTGAAAAACATCCCCACAGCATGATGCTGCCACCACCATGTTTTACTGTGGGGATGGTGTTCTTTGGGTGATGTGATGTGTTGGGTTTGCGCCAGACATAGCGTTTTCCTTGATGGCCGAAAAGTTCAATTTTAGTCTCATCAGACCAGAGCACCCTCCTCCATACATTTTGGGAGTCTCCAACATGCCTTTTCGCAAACTCAAAACGTGCCATTTTGTTTTTTGCTGAAAGTAATGGCTTTCTTCTGGCCACTCTGCCATAAAGCCCAACTCTATGGAGCGTACGGCTTATTGTCGTCCTATGTACAGATACTCCAGTCCCTGCTGTGGAACTCCTCCAGGGTTACCTTAGGTCTCTGTGCTGCCTCTCTGATTAATGCCCTCCTTGCCCGGTCCGTGAGTTTTGGTGGGCGACCGTCTCTTGGCAGGTTTGCTGTTGTGCCATGTTCTTTCCATTTGGTTATGATAGATTTGATGGTGTTCCTGGGGATCATCAAAGATTTGGATATTTTTTGTATAACCTAACCCTGACTTGTACTTCTCAACAACACTGTTCCTTACTTGTTTGGAGAGTTCCTTGGTCTTCGATGGCAGTGTTTGGTTAGTGGTGCCTCTTGCTTAGGTGTTGCAGCCTCTGAGGACTTTCAAAAAAAGTGTGTATATGTACTGAGAGATCATGTGACACTTACACATAATTTCACCATTTATGTGACTTCTGAAGGTACTTGGTTGCACCAGTGCTTTTTATGGGCTTCATAACAAAGGGGGTGAATACATATGCACATGCCAATTTCCAGTTTTTTATTTCTGAAAAATAGTTGTATGTATATATTTTTCTCAGTTCACCAACTTAGACTATTGTTTTCTGATCCATCACATGAAATTCAGATTAAAAAACATTGAACTAAAGGCTGTAATGTAACAACATAGGTAAAAAGCCAAGGGGGGTGAATACTTTTGCTCTATATTGTCTACAGTATGAATTAAGGCCATACAAAGTGCCGAGTAGAAACTTTGCGTGACCCTTGTTCTTCTAGGCCACACCTCCTCTAGCATCTGCAATGCATGTAAACAGCAGAATGGTAAGAGAAGATGGCTATAACTCCTGTCTGTAACTGCATAGACAGCTGTAAAACAGCCCAGAAGACGCAAAAGTGAGGAAGAGAAGAGGGATCTAAAGCGAAAAAATGATAAAAGAAGAAATCAATCCCGGATGAATATAGCTTACATGGTATCCTCGCTGGAGAGACCTGCGGGAGCGAACCGCCTCGGACTAACTTTGGACGCGAAACTGGCGGTAATCTTTGTTTTTGTATATTTTGTGAGCAGTGAGCTGCTCTGGGACCATTTCATCAGTGATTGTTGTACAGCTTATAAGAAGTTGTGCTCATACTGGCTAATGCATACCTGCTCTGTCGCCATCTCACACGCATGTGTCTGCGTGTTGTTATGGGATACATGGGTGTGTCATTTGCGTTATTGCGTTGATTTTTTTTAACGTATTCATTAAAAAAATGTATTCCCGTGTGTTAACGCTATAATTTTGACAGCCTTAATTATCTATCATAGATAATTGAATAGAATAACAAAACAAACTCTGGAGCTGTAATGGCACTTGGTTCAAGGAGAAGTACACTAGTGGAGTATAAACTGTAGTTAACAGCATCATGTTATATTGTATTTTGGGGGAATAAACAATTGTAATAAAATCAGTAGGTAAAGTGACTTGTGAATTACAGAACATAATTATCAGATGAATGAAGTATGTAATGATGTAGTAATTATATGATAGAGCAGGTAAAGTTACTAGTGTATTCTCAGAACAGATGTGTGTCACATGTGATGAGCACATGTGATGAGTGGCACACTTTCTCATTGTACAGTCTGACAGCAGCAGGAAGAAAAGACCTGCGTAAATGGGACTGCTTTGGTTTCTCAGGCAACTCCTGTGAGATCGCCATCACGTGGCAGTGTGTGGGATTACAACATTCTCTTCAAAACTACGCAGGGGGGTGTGCTCGAGTGTACCAGCAACTGTGGCGACGTAGGTCCAACGCAACCGCAAACGTAACCAGCGCCGCACAGGTGTACACAGGCCTTAAGAAGCCGCGGGTGGATGGTGTTGAAGGGGATGGAGAGGATCCTCACAGCGGAGCTGGGCTTCTCCAGGTGGCACAGGGGAGGGATATGATTGCGTCCTCCACTCCAATGCACGGCCGATTTTTGCAGCCTTAAAATTTACAGCTGCAACTTTGCAGATGTAATTTATTGCAGGATTATTTTTTTTTACTTCAGCAATCAACAAGTGACTACTGCATTGAATGTTTTCCCTTTATTTTTTCTATAATTGAGAGGTTGCATAATAGGTCCACTATCCTTGGCATGCTTTCAAGTCCATCACTTACTTTGATTGTTCTAAGACGGACCATGCTGTAGAATATTAATGGTGGTGTTCCTCTGCCTCTGTGTCACCTGTAAGTGCTTCTAAATCACGGTTCCTGGGAAGAGTCCAAGTCCAAGTACTTTCACATGGAATGTCGGGTGGTGGAATGTCGGGTACCGATCACACACACTGTTGCACCTGTAAAAATGGCCATCCCACCATACGCTCTTTCCAACAGGATTTATTATTAATGTCATCTTGGAATAGAGGTGGAGACTTATATCACAAACGCTTTGAGATTATTTTTTTTATTATATAAGACTGCTGTGACTAATAATAGATACCACTTACCTATTACATAATGGGGCCGACAATGTTACAATTAATTTAATTCAATTGCTCCAAGTTGCTCCTTTTGTTGGTTTTATATTTACATAAAATGTAGATTTTCTCAAAATATGCTGCCATTCTGAATCTCCACTCTTCGATCTTTTACTGTGCCCTTTAAAATAGTGTCAGGTGTGTCGCGGAAAATATCACCCAAACGGGTCCAAGTTTTTACTTCAGATTTTCATATCATTGCTCAAAAATATTTGGAAACACTGGTCTAAATTGTCTAAATATTTGTTCTGGATCCCAACATGGCTGTCCAGTCGCAGGGTCCACTCGCTTTTCCTAAAACATACATTCCCACGATGAAGCTTTCTATAATTCAAGACTTTCCACTTCCTTCTATCCACAGTATGACCAAGGACAAAGTGCTTTTGTAGAACTTATGACATTTTCATGTGTGTAAGAAACGGTTCTCTTTCCTTCACTTCACAACAATAATTCTGTAGCAGCCTCTGGGATTTACCTGCTGTGAGGTGTTTCTATGGCTACCAACTCATGCTCAATCTTGAAATTATGAAAAGTGCTCCCTGCTTGTTATCTTGAAAATTAAGATCAAGCATCTTTTTGAAAATGGAGAACCTTCAAAAATGTTTATCCAAAGTTAAGTTATTCCCAGAAGAATTGATTTAAACTCAAAACATCTGTACGCCAATCTATTGTGGCGAGTTCATGTAATTCATGTCCTTAGGCAAGACCCTTAGTGTGTGGATGTTTCTTTGATGTAAAGTGCTTTGAGTGCCTTTACATGAAGAAAACAAAACAAATCGAACAGAAATGCTAACGTATATCGACATTCCGTATGCCTCTTCATTAAAGTAAACTGTACATTTAGTCCAATGTAATTGTGTTTGAGTCTGTCCTGCTGCTCCATCATTTTAACACTGATGAAAACGGACCATTATGTAAGCTACAGTGACACTGTCCGCCCAGCAGACGTTTCCTTTGATAAGACTTATGTGTGGCTGACAAAACTGATGAAAAGTCTGCCTCAGCAAACTCCTCTTTCGTGTTGCCATTTGTCTTTCTGGCTCCTGTGTTGTTGTATAATTGAATGAAATGAATCAGTGGGAGGATGAGTGACTCACACTTGTCTGTCTGACCTCACAGTGGCTTGTTTTGTCAGTTTCTTGGAACTCTTTCTTCATATTTGTTTCTCTTTTACTTGTTTTTTTTTTTTTGCTTGATTCTTTATTTTTATTTTATTTTTATGGAAAAAAAAAAAGTTTTTAAGATACTCAACAGACAGCCGTGTACACACGGCTTGGCTCAGAGATGTACACACAAGGTACAATATTCTACCAATGTTAGCTGGTTAGGGTTAGCTGTTCATCAGATGTGTGGCCCTGCAGGGCCCAGAGCTCTGTACAGTTTGTTACAGCTGACATAAAATATGGCGTTGTCACAGATAAATGGTGCACTGCATCAGAGCTGTGGGTTTGGACACGTGTGTTAGACTCCAGCGGTCTCCGCTGCCACGTGGATGTTCTGACTGTCCATGCATACAATGAATGAGTTGCATAATCAAAGCTATATATTAGCCATAAATGTTTCGATTCTGATGTATATATCAGTGTTCAAACTACCTCTAAACAACATGCATTAATTGGGCTGCATGCTCAAACAAAACGTACTAATACAGATTAAATCTATTTCCCTGGTGAGGATCTGTTTTATATACTGCTATATTGAAAAGGATTCATGTAATTAAATGAAGTTCTGTCTGTATGCAATGTTCAAGCTTTGCTTATTGTAATTATGTTTACAATGGTCCAATTAGAATCACAAAATATTTGATGCCAGTACTGTGCCTGAAGTTGTGGTGCCAAATTAAAAAGCTCAGAAGCATACAGTCATGGGAAGTGAGTTGGCAGCTGTCAAGGATGTTGCAATAATGAGCCTCTGTATCTCACTGAGAAAAAGCTGCAAGAGGCCCATATAATTAACTATAATATCAGCATAATGCTGAAAGTTTCCAGCAGAATAATGGTTCTGGTTTTTACTATGTAGTCTACTGATATCTAAAGGAGATACAAGAGCTGGACTGAAGGAAAATAAAGGGAAGCCAGGCATGTAGCGGCAAACACAGGAGGAGCTGCTATTTAGAATGATCTCCAATTGTGTATTTTTTGAATAATCACTGTAATAATAATACATTATAAATATAGGTCAATTGTAAGATGGGAAAGTGCAAGCTCTGTGTCCACTGGAATAACGACATTTCATGCAGTCGTT
Organism: Knipowitschia caucasica; assembly: GCA_964034765.1. Taxonomy (NCBI): domain Eukaryota; kingdom Metazoa; phylum Chordata; class Actinopteri; order Gobiiformes; family Gobiidae; genus Knipowitschia; species Knipowitschia caucasica. The sequence goes on from OZ035831.1 coordinate 34,512,138, forward strand.
CGATGTCTGGTGTACAGTTTTATCTGTCGGCTCAATGAAAGTCAGAACATTGTGATAAGCCTGACGTAGTTAAAATTCAGTGCCACGTGGTACCAGTCTGATCTGTGGAGACATTGGTACAGCTGTTTGCTCTGAGGAGGGAGGCTTATTGCTGTGTTTTATGTGATAAACACATCATATCAGGGAAAAAAATGTAAAAAAAGTGCATAACATTTAGCAAGGACAGTTTAGACATAAAGGACTGAAATCATGAGAAATATTAGTTTGTGCCGAAGCTAAAAAAAATTATAGTTTAATCTTCTGATTTTTTTTCTTTTGGTGTGATATTTCTTTGAAGGACATAGGTGCAAATAAATGGTTTGCCAGTCCACGTCCAGTAGGTCAATGAATCCAAATGACACTATGGTCAGATGATAGAATATGCAATCCAATGGGGAACTCCTCTATTTAATATTCGATACAACTTCTCAAATATAGTGCTCTGAATTTCAATTGTTATATTGAATTATTAAGAGATACTCTATGTACAGCCAAAGTGCTTCCTTGTGGGATGCTCTCTTGAACCTTGAGGCTGTAGTTCTACTGCAATACTACTGGTACAAGCTTTTGGCAGGTGGACAGCACTGTACCCTCATTTTTGTCTTCTTTGTTTCTCCAGTAAACGCAAACGCTGCATCAGGACTGGCTGGCACGCTCCCTGTATTGTATTGAGACGTGCGGAGAGGGAAAGCAGAGGGACAGGGGCTCGGGTGCAGCTTCACCACTTTTTCTTTGCATTTTGTCTTCACGCTGGCAAAAAATGTAGCAGACTACGTTTTTCCTTGTACCGCAATGCTAACTTTTGTAGGTTGAAGCATCTTTTTATTGTTTGTTGGCAAAGCGTTGTCTCTACCTTCCCCTTGTCCCGCTGACCTTACCGTCATGTTCGCAGCAATTTTTCGGGTCCTTTTTTTTCTTCTTTTCTCCATTCGCTCTCTTCCCAAACAGCCCATTTGCTCTTTTTGCATTTATCACCATTGCTGACAAAGAGACAAGGACGCTTGAAGGAATCCAAGTTCCTTCTTGCTAACGAAGCTCATTATGATAAAGTGCACTCCAGGAAAAATTAAGTGCAATTGCATGTCTTTGTTGAAAAGTTAGTGATTGATCTTGTAATTATTTAAAGGTGCACTACATAAACTTCTTGGGCGAGGATTCATATTGTTCCTGGTTCCCTAAAAATGTTGACTGGAGTATTTTACAGTATGGCATTAAACCATAGACTATATATAGATGGACAATGTTAACCCAATGAAGCCCAATAGGGAAGTGCCCGTGGACAAAGTTTGGCTCTGGCCCCTATTGACTTACATTGAAAAGTAAACTCCTAGCTCAGTAACAGTTTGTGTCACACTCATTTGTTTGAGCTTAACAAAATTTGAGGTTTAGTACCCTGTGGGATCCTGGTGTTTATATTTTGATATGGTCTCTGGTCAATTCTTATTTGGCTTATATCTGTATTTACCCTCCGATACCTTCATTTGTGGGGCAATCTCCAGCTTGCATGAGCAATCATCTTGGCAACACGTCTGCTCCTGTTACGCACCAAGCTTACCCAGTTGTAACAAAAGAAATTTGCTCTATTTGAATTCAGCAAACCGTATGTGTGACGTACTTTGACTTTGCAAGTCCACTCCTATTATATGGTCTATGAATGAAACTTCACTCTGCTAGGTTACGAGTCATGTCTGCTGAGAGACCTGTCCCAATGATACACTTTTTACAGCTCAAAAACCCAAATTCTAAAAAAAATAACATGCTTAGGAACATTTCAAGCAAGCAATGGTAAATCCATGGCAACAATCACGTCGTCCATCAGAAAAGTTTTGAAAAGCACCTTTTTAATCTGACGGATAATTGTAGCATTGATAACGTACATCCATTGGTACGATTACCTTGTGTTCTTATTCTACAGAAAGTAGTGATTGAAGTAAAATATGGTAGACGAGTAACTTCAAAGTGCAATAATGTTCTGATGAGTTAAGCTTTGTCTCAATGCGTTCTGATCTAGCCACTTTAGATAATGAGCTACTTGTGATGCATACTTTCACTTTGATGTGCAGGTGTGACAGTTCCCCTCCATCGGGAGTAAAAACGCAGCAGTTTTCAGCTTTTTTCGCTTGTATTTTTAAGTCTGCAGTAGTTTGTTGTCCTTTTAGTGGCTATAAAATGTGTTGTCCCCAAGTGTTGCCCTGGGCTTTATGAGAGAACATCAAACATGCTTCAATTATTTTATTCATACACCACATATTTGGATGTATTTGTTCACTGTGAGGACATTATGAATGCAATGTAATGATAACCCACTAATTACCTTTGGATACGGCTCACAAATTGCCATAAAGGGGAATAGTTTGGGTGTAAGAAATGTTAAACAACTTTAGAATTTTTGGCTTATCTAGCAACATTGCTTACATTTGAATTATGAATCCGAAACAGAAAGGATGTGCAATACAGCATTTTTAGGAGCAATCATTCGTGAAAAACAAAATTGGAAGATGCATATTGAGTTCTTGAAAACCAAAACATCTTAAGCATTGGCACATTGTGTCAGATAAAAAAATAATTGCTATTATATAATTCCCTAATACTGCCAAACCTACATGATTTTGTGCAAATATGGGGGAATAAGTACAAAACAAGTAAGATTAAGAGATCCTTTATTCGTAAATTTCAGAAGATTCAACCTATCTTCTTACTGCAAAAGAAGGCAATCAGAATAATAAATTGTGTGGATTATTATGCATCAACAAATCTATTTAGCAAATATACATTAAAATGACATGATTTAGTTGACTAAAGCTGTATTCCCACTGACGATGCATAAACGTGCGTAGATGGAGGAATGGACACACGTTCACTAAATATCAGCTGCATGAGTTTAGTTAATCTGTCGTACTGTCCTGCGTTGGGAAAAACCGCTGGGCGGAAGTGGTGGACTGGCTTTGATGCGAACGTCGGTACTTCCCTGTTGGTGAACACGTTAGCAGCATTTTAGCATAATTTTCCACCTGCAGGAGGATCAGTGAGGGGCTGGTGCTCTGTGGACTGGGTGTAGCTCTGACTGCCTCCCCCTCCCCCCCGACCCAGAAATGGATTAAGGGGAAGAAAATGGATGGATGGATGGATGGATGGACAAAAAAATTGCAATATTATTGAAATATTAACACTCATATCGAATATCGCTCTAATTTCCAATATCGTGCAGCCCTAATCTGTATCATCTGAGATTGTGAGATGACTAAACAAACTAAACTGTATTTGGCATTTTTTAGATGTACCATTTAGATGCAATAGGATCTTATGAGTACATTTTATGATGAAATCGAAAAGGGAATCTGAGGCAATGCAGTTTGACTTTATATTAAACTCCTCTTTTACAGTTATCTTTTAATTATCTGAATCCATAACGTAAGAACTTCAGCTTTCAGACAACATTATGCTCTATGATGATAAACTCGATACAGACTCTCCTCCACCCCTTACTAAACCGAGAAAAAGCAGTTGTATGTTTTAATTCCCTCTGTCGCTCCGGGGAAATGGCAGAAGCTTGTCAATTATAAGGATGTATTATGGAGGTGGGGAAGTGGCCCCTCTCCTCCCACTGCACTAGAGCGCTGTAGCATTAAGTACAAGGTGATGCGGACTGTGATGCAATGGCACATGCTTCTGCGCTCTGTCCAAGAAGCAGTGCGTGAGTGCAGCTGTGGTCCCGCGAGTGACAGGCTGCAAAATGTGAAGAATGGGTTTAAAGTTATTACGCTGGAGCTGGTGGCAAGCCAGGAGAGCGGGACGAGAGGAGAGCGTGTGCAAAGAAGGCCCGATGTTTAGGGGAAAAAAATCTATTCAAACACGTTATTCATCCCATCCCACTAACTTCCTCCTGTTGCCTACTTTATTATAGTATTATACAATTATAAATCAAAAAACTGTGTAAGCAGAATTAATGCTAATGACCACACATACCACAGTCCGCTCTGCTTCCAGAAGTGAAAATCGCATACAAACAATATAAACATTGAATCAACTTTGTATTTTAATGTTTTTGTTTTGTTTCCAGAGCCCTGTGAAAAGAAATCCATAGGGAGATTATATTGTTTCAGAAATCATATAATAAAACTGTTTTGAAATGCTGTGACCCGATACAAATCAGACCACATAGATTGTACAAAAACACAGGCGGCTAATGCAAAAAAACCATTATGTATAATGGCCCCTAAAATTATTGTTCATTCTGTCATTTATTGAAGGATAAGTCGATGTAGTAATTATCTTGACAGACCTAGAGGTAATGGAGGAGTGGGGGGTGGAGCTCTTGTCGTTTCTGCTCTCTAGTGAGAATCTACCGCCCTGAGCCCCTGGGACCCGCCTCCACCACAATTTTCTCCTGCTCTGACAAACCGGCTGCTATATAGTGCACTTACAGCATTTTAGTCCTCAGTCATTAGTCATTTCATTCAGCTTCTTTATTTTTTTATTCATGTCTTAATGAAATGTACCCATGATGACGTAGTGACCATTGTTTCACTCCAAAGGCTTAACGGTCCATTCTCAAAGTTGGAAGTGAGTAGAATTGATGTTGTATTCAGTCGTTGGTTCAATCAAAATTGAGCTCAATCCACCAAAGGTTAATACGTTTTCATTCATTAAATTTTATGTAATTAAAAATAAATATAGAATATTTGACCTTGTAAATGACCCAGTGGCTGTATGAGTGGTCAGCGCGGTGCCTTTACTTTCCATCCCAGTGGTCCTTGGATGCAGAAGGATCAACTGTTTGGAAGGTTTTCTCTGCTGTGGGACCCTCTCACCAGAAAAGCTGCAAACAATTGGTCCCGGAGCTCTGTAGACACAACCGTGATCAAAAGTTAAGGGACCATGCTCTTACAGCCACTACAAGACTGCTAAAGTTAAATACGCATAAGTAGAAACTTAAAAGTTGCATAATGCATGTTTAAAAACATTATACCTGTTATTAACATCTAGTTACCTCCATAAAATACACACCCAGTGTGGTTTTTAGCTAATTCCATACTAATACTAAGATTTAGAGAAAAAACAGTTGCCCCGCTCCTCTCACTGAACAATCCATTGTTGTCTATTGGTTAATTCAAATCATCTGCAAATCATAAGAAAATACAATTAATTTAAAGCATTGTTTTTTGTTTTTTTAAAGACAAGCAAGTTAGTTCCTAACTTTTATTCTTAATACATTATACATGTTCTCATGTCTCAACAAAAATAGTTCAAATTAAAATGTTGTGAACAAATCAGATCAGTAGACTGACGCTTTGGGCTGAGACCTGAGTGAGGTTGGTCCTTTTCTATTTCATTTTTCTGTCTGAAGAAGCTGATCTAAAGATGTGACTGAGGCAAAACATACATACATACATACATACATGTAAGAACTATTGTTTGTGCATTTATCAAACTGTTGAGAGCAAGGAGATATTATATTTGGGTTAGTTGGATTCCTTAGCTTTAATGTTCAAATGTTTTTGAATAGAAATGAAAATGTATGTAGTGTCCACTATAATCTAAAGAACACATTTTAAGTACAGCTAGTGTTTTTCTATAAAGGTTAAACAAAACTGCAGAGGAGTTTGATGCCTAATTTATGCTCAAACCTTATGATTATATTCCACGCTTTGAATCTCTGAACTCAGAAATGCTGTAATATAAAAGTGAGACTGGCTGCACTTTTGTGATCTAATAGTTAAATATAAACCCTTCGCTCTCATAAAATCCGCCCTTGGTAAAAGTGGCATCTGGCATACGGACCGTCTGCAGGATGCCTCTGTGAACTCTCCTGGCCCCACACGTCATACAGGTCAGCGCCCCGTTGCGATGCGCGATGTAGATCTAATGCATCACAGGAGAAGGGCTCACCAGAGGGAAACCACTGCAGCGTGGGCCAAGGACAACTGGAGGACATGGCGCCAGGGCGGGCAGGAAAGTGCGGCCCGACATGTGCTGGGTCAAACAGGAAGTGCTAACTCAGTTTCCTCTGTTTCTGAGCGCAAAGGGCCAAGGGGTCAAGCATACAGAAATACAGTAAAGTTCATTCACTGCATTACTTTAGCTTTTATTGTTTTCTCAAGCCTAATGCTTTTTCAATTGGAGTTTAATTTCCCTGAGGTCCACAAGGAAATGAGGCCCAGAGCAAAATCAATCACAAAACTTGAACTATTGACAATTGCAAAACAAGGAATAACCTGAAACATTTTTATATGAAAAAAGAATGCTTTATCTTTTGGGTAATTAGATGGTTTGTCACAAGTTGACAATGGATTAAAGCCTGGTAGGAAACTGCTATGATAGATCTGTTTTAAATGTGTGGTTTTTAAATTAAATCTAGAGGATTTTAATGTCCTTAATCTACCTTGTAAAAAGTATACATTGGTACATTTCTGTGTATTCATCTTTGCCTGACTATGCCTAGTTTTTACATAATGTATTAACAGTGGTAATCCTAGTGACATAAATGGTTTAGAGATGTCAAATGTGTATTGTTTTACATGTTACCCTTTTAAAGTTCTTCAAACACATGTAATCAAGACTTACTCAGTTTAGATTGATTTTTGATTAAATGGTTTCTTGAAATGTAACATCTCCACATGTTGTAATATTAATGAAGTGCATATAAAAGTTTCCGCTGGATTGGTGCCACTATTGATCGCAGCCGGAGCAAAGTGTTGGACTTAATGCATCCCTCAGGAAATGGTGAGAAAGAGTTGGCAACTGCCTCTTGTGTTTATCAGCCTAAATGGAATCAAAAAGTAATTTGATGTGAGAGATTTTGAGGTTGAAAAAAAAAAAATCTGAACTATTTGTTGTAATTTTATCTTGAAAGACAAATTCAAAAGGTTCAAGTATCTTTATCACCCCCGACGAGCAATTTGGTTGCAGCAAAGGAAACAATAGAATTACAGTGATCTGTGATGGAAATGTATACGCTTTAATGTTATGAACAAATGACTTCTGTCCTTGAGTAAACCTGAAACAGACATGCTAATAACAGTTAAACCATAATGGACTTTAGTCTTTAGTATGCAGGAGACCAACTGTGTCTCACCTTTGGCTCAAAGATGATTTACATACTGCGAGTGTGACCAAAAACTACATTGCTTTGATTGATATGTACGAATCTTTGTGCGTACAGTCTCTTGGAGCAGAAAAACAAACAAGGAATTCCTTTTTACTTCAACCTCATCAAGGAAATGGAGCATTATGACGAATATATGCAGTAGTAGGAGATATTCATTTTTACCACAACAACAATATATCCATCCATTCATTTTCTTCCCCTTAATCCATTTCTGGGTCAGGGGGGTGACAGTCAGAGCTACACCCAGTACACATAGGACCAGTCCCTCACTGATCCTCCTGCAGGTGGTGAGTCCACAGGAGCTTAGATCTTTCAGTGGGGACTTCAGGCAACGTGGGGTTAAGTGTCTTGCTCAAGGACACAACGGCAGCATTCATCAATGGGAGTCGTGAAGTAGGTTTTTTTTTGTGGGCTCGATCCCACAACCTTCAGGCTCAAAGGCCAATGCTCTACCAACTGAGCCACTGTCGCCCCACTCAAATGTCTGCTAAGTGCATATTGGGATTACCACTATGAACAATACATGTATCTGTTACATAACCTCTGAATCTGAATGTAATTTTTGGAGATGTAATCAACAGCCACCACATGAAAAACTGAAAGGCCAGTGGATGGAAACTGCCCAGGTGAGTGAGGTCATGTAACAGAACGTGCTCCAAATGAAATTAGCTCGGTCCTTTCGCCGCGTAGACCCTCAAGGTCACTGATTCTGCTGATGCATTTTTCCCTTTTCTCCAGAGTGGGACCAGAGAGAAATGAGGGGTTCGCAGTGCGCCCCCCCCACCCCACCCATTCTCTCCATTATCATTGTGGTCCCCCCTGCCAAAGGAACGGAGCATTTGCCCGTTAAATTAGGCGTTGAAAGGGGCTGCGGCTGTTTCCGTCCTCAGAGTAGCGCCAGAAACTCTGCTGCTGACGTGTGCCGCGGAGATGGATTGGCAAAGGTGTCCTGATTTCCCGTGTGACTATGTAATTGTGTTAAAATGGAGGAAGGAACCAAAGAGCCATCATCCAGAGGCCCACTCTTACCGACAGCTTGCCACTCTTCTTCCTGCTGCAATTTAATGTAATGAAAGAATTGACTTCAAAACAATATTACAGAGGTAATGGTTATCAATCAACATTTAAATGTGTGGCACCTTAGTGTACATGCAATCAAAATGAGAATCATATTTAACATGTCAAACTAAACTGCATTGTTCTCGCTGCTTACTGATTTCTTATAATATAAATGTAACTGCTTTCCAGCTTCCTTTTTTAAGATGAAGCCTTTTCATGATCCTAGTGCAGCTGGAGACGCTTTAACTTGAGCATTGTAGCGTCGCTGTCGTAATGCAGTGTTGGTTTGTCCCGGGGCAGATGGTGGGGTGTTGCCTCCTGCCGTCGGTCAAGTTGCTGTGTCAAACCTCCTCTCAATGATCCCGACTAAAGAAGCGCATTGTGGCTGTGTGAGGTCATTGTGATGCATCTGTTGAAAGAGACTTGGAATCATTAGTTACACATGTATCAATTAGTGACACAAGTGACACAGGTAAAGAAGAAAAATCTTACACAAACATTTTCAAAGGCAAGCACTGGTTAGATCCACCTGACTTGTCCTAAATTTTCCCTGAATATTCTCCAGCTTTTATTAATGTGAGGATATGGAATTTTCAGTTTTATATCATGTTGAGACAGATACTATACAGTACTAGATAGAAGTACAATACACATCTATACACCACAAAGTATGTTTTTTTCCCTCGCCAATATCAAGATTTTAGTTTTTCTGTAATAAAATCTACAGAACCATGTGTAAATAAAGGATTTTATATTAATTCCAAAAACACCTTTTCCCTCCCTGTTACTCCAACAAAACTGCCACTCTCTAAAATGCAGATATCGTTGGCTGAATGATGATGGTATGCTGATATTTTGTTTCTTTCTTGCAGGTACCATGAGGCCAGTGCAGAGGAACTTCTACGAGCCGTCGTCGGCCCCGGGGAAAGGTGTAGTCTGGGAGTGGGAGAACGAGAATGGCTCCTGGACGCCGTATGACATGGAGATCTGCGTCACCATCCAAAACGCCTACGAGAAGCAACACCCCTGGCTGGACCTCACCTCTCTGGGCTTCTGCTACCTCATCGACTTCAACAGCATGGCCCAAACCAATCGCCAGAGCCAACGCAAACGGCGACTTCGCAGACGCATGGATTTGGCGTACCCTCTCATCATGGGATCTATTCCAAAATCTCAGTCCTGGCCCGTTGGCGCGAGCTCCGGTCAGCCCTGCTCATGTCAACAATGCATTCTGGTCAACAGTACGCGAGCAGCTTCTAACGCTATTCTCGCCTCGCAAAGACGGAAGCTGCACGGGCAAGCGGGGAACGGTGCTACGGGGACGCTTACGACTGTGCGGCAAAGCAACACATTCACTGGAACTTCTCTCTGGTCACCAGCATCCACCCCCTCGGGCACCAACGACAATAACATCCGTGCAGGGGGAGGACAAGCCAAAGCTGAGCAGGTGCAAGTGCCGCTGTCCAAAGCCAACTTCCCATGCTCCCCTGTGAGGCCCTCGATCTCTGCACACGGCCACCACACACTCACCATCAACGGGCAGAACAACCTCAACCGCCCTGGCACCCAACGGATTTCCATGGGTACTGCCAGAGGATCCATCCCCCCGGGGTAAGGGCAATAACCTCATGCATAACACATGATAGTGGGTTAAGTGGAATCTGGTGCCAATGAGCGAAAACTATTATATTCTGGCTGTGGTCCGTTTGTTACTGCAAGCATAACTAAGTATAGGATAAATATCTACACTAAATGCTGTACATTATGAATATGTACAAATCTGGTTGCAATGCTCCAAGTTTGGGAGATCTAGATGAAGTACCATTCCCTCTTACATTTCTTTCTAACCTTTTTACACCCACTTCAACGGGATTCTTGAGGATTCTCAGAAATACATAGTAAAGCACAAACATTGAAGAGGCAGAAGCTATGATAGAACATTGAATGATGTTTTGTTCCAATCCTAACGTCTTTGGCTCTGTGAGTGCACTAACAATCTGACATTTTCAAAGATATCAGTTTGTGATTTGCTTTGTAGTTTTCCATCATTGGGAGCGGTTCCTTTTTTCTTGTGTTGACATTTCTGGGGACTAGTTTGTCTCTCGTCTGTGCTTGTGCTATGGTTACTGCTCCATAATGAGCTTATGTCGGCCCCAATAGGCGTGAAATACTGCTGCTGTACTGGATCATTCACTCGGCTCCTGCTTTGAACTCATTTGTTACTATCACACTTGTGCGTTCGTTGCTGTGTCATGGGATGAGCGAAGGACTTGTTCTGCGCGGACCACATATTTGTTTCATGATGTGTGTTTGGTCATCGGGTAGGCGGCTCTTGTGTCGCTGTGGAAACCATTTACCATAGAGGCGCAGCTCCACTGGGGAAGGATGAATAATGGATCAAGGAAAAATGGGAGCTTCAGCAGAGCGCTCTGACCTCACAGCAATTCACCGCGAGGAACCAAGTATTAAAAAAATATTGAGCCCAGCCTTTATAACCAATGCTCTAGTACAGCCCCTATCCTGCTTTCTTTACAAAAATAAACCTCTCATGATCCACTTTGATTTAGTTCTACCGCTCATGGGAGAAGGCACACTTAATGCACATTTGAATAATAGTGCTTCAAAAAACGTTCACTTTCTGTGGCCCATTTCTGATCAGCTCATTGTGGCTAGACATGACCTTATTTTTTACTTTCTGTGGATATCTGAAACAAGATGCATGATTTAGTGGTAAACCGTTGCCCATAACCTTCTTGGGAAATAGCCAAAGATCTTAGGCAGAAACCATGTGCCTGAACTTGTGTTTTTGTTTATTATTTTTTTATAACAGTGTGAAAATGTGATTGTAAAAGGAATAGAGCCCTTAGTCCAACAAGGTCAATTTGGTCTTCTGTTAGATTCTACTTGTTGAGTATTTTTTTAAGACATTTTTTAATTATTTTTTGTACCTGACCCTCTCGACCACTGACGCGTTATCTTTCTCAGAGTGGTCACATGATGTTCTGTCTCTTGTCAGCTGTTTTGCTAAACATAAAAAAAACACCAATACTGGATCAAAGAGGCACAAAGCATATGGAATTGTGCCCTCCGGACAAGGGTCTGCAACCCTTTTTAACCATTTTGTCAAAGGACTATTATGCTTGTAATTGACTGTGTTTTCCCAATTATTGATCAGCGTATACAATTAAGAAATAATTTCACTGATGAGAAAAGTTTGATTATTCAGTTCACTTTTTTGTCTGAACATAGAGTGAAAAAGTGATGTGCATAATTACTTTTGTCGGACATCTATCCTTATTGGAAGAAACCCATCAGGCAGTTATTCTGATTCGTCAAAATACAGAATATCCAGATATGTTATTTTTCAATTGCACGCTTGAAAGGTGCAGTGGTTTAAATGTGAGAAAGTTTGAGCAGCAAAGAGGAAGAGGAGGGAGCACAGCGCAGGTTCCCATGCGGGTGGCTTGACGTAAAGGATGATTGTGGTTTACATGCACCCTGTGGGACATGAGAACACGCACACACACATACACATGCACACGCACAGAGATAACATGGGAACCCACTAACCACTTTAAACATCAGATCTGCTTTTCTCACGCCCATGCCGAAATACTCATGTTTACAGGTGTTGGACATTACAGTTTACATTTCATTTAAAATGTTTTGTTAGAAGATCTCCGTTCTAGAATCTATGTGCAATGGGAAAGACTTATTTGTTTAGTCATGCATTTTATTCATAAAAAACATTGGGAGGGGGAGAATTTCCTCTCCACATAGATCTGTTCTTTCTCTTATAAAGTATAGCTATGTATACATTGCACAGTCATGTAACTACAACATGCATGTGAACATTGCCCTTAAGATTATGTTTCTTTGTAAAAGCTATCATTTGTTGCATGTATTTTGAATAGAATTAAACTGAACCATTCTACCGTGAGAGTTAAAGTCTAGACCCCTAGATTTCATAGTATACTTTTCAGATGTGAGGTGGACAAAGAATTTGAGCATGTTTAGTTGACCTTTTGAAATTTAAGTGTTATTTTTGTGTCTCAAATGCCCCTTCTTTGTGATTTAGCCCAGCAGCAGCGCTCTGTTGTTGGTCCCGTCTTGTGTTTCCCTGTATGAATTAATTGCTGAGCATGTCTGATGGGGACGGCCCCAAGCCTCCACTGCCCCAACGTGGTGAGACCAAAAAGCTCATCTACCCTAAAGAGATTCATGAGCTGAGCCCCTACTTCCTGGTCCTTTGTGTCAATCAGACATTATCTGTGCTCATATTGAGGCAAATTACATTCATAACTCACTTTGCATGTCTCTTATATGGTGAAATGGAGGGGTAAACGGAGTATGATGTGATATGAATTGGACTTACGTGTGCAGATCCGGCAGAGCAGATGTTTGTAAAATATTGGTTTGTCCTGCCCGATTTATTGGACAAGTAAAGGTGCCCTGTTATAATGGCCACCCCTGCTCCTGATCGAGGCTCTGTGGCTTTAATGAGGGTCAAAATGCAGAGAATAAATTTCTACTACAGCAGATGTGTCGAATCTTTTTGTAAGATGGCTGCTTTAGTTAACCAGGCTTATCCAGGGGCCGACAATTTGTGAAACTGTTTTTACTTGATTCAGGCTATTCTGAGCTTTATAATTAGCTATGATGGGGCTGAAGTTGACTAAATGACAAATGACCAGCTCCCCCCTGGACTGCCACCTTAACGTGGTGGGGGAGTTTGAGTACTCGGATGATCCTGGGAGCTATGCTGTCTGGGGCTTCATGCCCCTGGTAGGGCCTCCCATGGCAGACAGGTCTCAGGTGACGAGTCAGACGAAGCGCAGTCCAAAAACCACCATGGATCGCACTATAACGAGAGCAGTGACGTCGCCCGGCATGGCGCAGCCGGGGCCCCACCCTGGAGCCAGGCCTGGGGTCGGGGCTCGTATGCGAGCGCCTGGTGGCCGGGCCTTAGCCCACGGGGCCCGGCCGGGCTCAGCCCGAAGGGATGACGTGGGCAGTCCCTCCTGTGGGCCCACCACCTGCAGAGGGGTCCGTGGTGGCGCGGTGCTGAGAGGACTGGGCGGCAGTCGAAGGCGGAGACCTCGGCGACCCAGTCCGCACACACAACATCTGGCTCTTGGGACGTGGAACGTCACCTCACTGGGGGGGAAGGAGCCCGAGCTCGTGGGGGAGGTTGAGCGATACCGACTAGAGATAGTCGGCCTCACCTCCACACACAGCTTGGGCTCTGGAACCCAACTCCTTGAGAGGGGTTGGACGCTCCACATTTCTGGAGTTTCCCGCGGGGAGAGGCGGCGAGCTGGGGTGGCCATTTTCATTGCCCCCCATCTCAGCCGCCATGTGTTGGAGTTCTCCCCGGTGAATGAGAGGGTCGCGTCCCTCCGCCTCCGGGTGGGGGACAAGTCTCTCATTGTTGTGACGGCCTACGGGCCTAACAGCAGTGCAGAGTACCCGGCCTTCTTGGAGTCCTTGGGAGGGGTACTGGACGGTGCACCGCCCGGGGACTCCGTCATTCTCCTGGGGGACTTCAACGCCCATGTGGGAGGCGCCAGTGACACTTGGAGAGGGGTGATCGGAAAGAACGGCCCCCCTGATTTGAACCCGAGCGGTGTTCAGTTGTTGGACTTCTGTGCCAGTCACAGTTTGTCCATCACGAACACCATGTTCGAGCACAAGGGTGTTCCACCAGTGCACGTGGCACCAGGACACCCTAGGCCGGAGGTCGATGATCGACTTTGTTGTCGTATCATCTGACCTTCGACCGCGTGTCTCGGACACTCGGGTAAAGAGAGGGGCGGAGCTGTCAACCGATCATCACCTGGTCGTGAGTTGGATCCGCTGGCAGGGGAAGAAGCCGGTCAGACCTGGCAGACCCAAGCGTATAGTGAGGGTCTGCTGGGAACGTCTCGCTGAGCCCCCTGTCAGACGGACTTTCAACTCGCACCTCCGGGAGAGTTTCTCCCAGGTCCCGGCGGAGGAGGGAGACATGGAGTCCGAGTGGACCATGTTCTCTGCCTCAATCGCCGATGCGGCGGCTCGTAGCTGTGGTCGCAAGGTCTCTGGTGCTGGTCCCGGCGGCAACCCCCGAACCCGGTGGTGGACACCGGCAGTAAGGGATGCTGTCAGGCTGAAGAAGGAGTCCTATCGAGCCATGATGGTTCGGGGGACTCCTGAGGCAGCTGTCCAGTACCGGCAGGCCAAGCGTGCCGCGGCCCGGGCTGTTGCAGAGGCAAAAACCCGGGACTGGGAGGAGTTCGGAGAGTCCATGGAGCATGACTATCGGTCGGCCTCGAAGAGATTCTGGCAAACCATCCGGCGCCTCAGGAGGGGGAAGCAGTTCTTTGCCAACACCATGTACGGTGCGGGTGGAGAGCTGCTGACCTCGACTGGGGATATTGTCGGGCGGTGGAAGGAATACTTTGAGGTTCTCCTCAATCCCCCCGTCACGTCCTCTGTTACAGAGGCAGAGGCTGAGGATGTTGGGGCGGATACATCTATCTCCCTGGCTGAGGTCACCAAGGTGGTTGGTAGCCTCCATGGTGGCAAGGCTCCGGGTGTGGATGAGATCCGCCCTGATTATCTAAAGTCTCTGGATGTTGTAGGACTGTCTTGGCTGACACGTCTCTGCAACATCGCGTGGCGATCGGGGGCAGTGCCAATGGAGTGGCAGACCGGGGTGGTGGTCCCTCTCTACAAGAAGGGGGACCGGAGGGTGTGTTCCAATTATCGTGGGATCACACTCCTCAGCCTCCCCGGTAAGGTCTACTCCAGGGTACTGGAGAGGAGGTTACGGCCGATGGTCGAATCTCGGATCCAGGAGGAGCAGTGTGGTTTTCGTCCCGGTCGCGGAACACTGGACCAGCTCTATACTCTCCATCGGATACTCGAGGGTTCATGGGAGTTCGCCCAACCTGTCCACATGTGTTTTGTGGATTTGGAGAAGGCGTTCGACTGTGTTCCCCGGGGTGTCCTTTGGGGGGTTCTCCGGGAGTACGGGGTCGGGGGTCCTCTGCTGAGGGCCATTCGATCCCTGTATGACCGGAGCCAGAGCTGTGTTCGCATTGCCGGCAGTAAGTCAGACCTGTTCCCGGTGAATGTTGGCCTCCGACAGGGCTGCCCTTTGTCACCGGTTCTGTTCACTGTATTTATGGACAGAATATCTAGGCGCAGCCAGGGGTCGGAGGGGGTCCGGTTCGGAGACCACAGGATTTCATCTCTGCTGTTTGCGGACGATGTTGTCCTGTTGGCTCCAACGAACCAGGACCTGCAACATGCACTGGGGCGGTTTGCAGCCGAGTGTGAAGCGGCTGGGATGAGAATCAGCACCTCCAAATCTGAGGCCATGGTGCTCGACCGGAAAAAGGTGCCTTGCCCTCTGCAGGTGGGTGGAGAGGTCCTTCCTCAAGTGGAGGAGTTCAAGTATCTCGGGGTCTTGTTCACGAGTGAGGGAAGAATGGAGCGTGAGATTGACAGGCGGATCGGTGCAGCGTGCGCAGTGATGCGGTCGCTGTATCGGACCGTTGTGGTAAAGAGGGAGCTGAGCC
Organism: Knipowitschia caucasica; assembly: GCA_964034765.1. NCBI lineage: Eukaryota > Metazoa > Chordata > Actinopteri > Gobiiformes > Gobiidae > Knipowitschia > Knipowitschia caucasica. Next base: position 34,527,906 of record OZ035831.1, read on the forward strand.
GAAAGGCAAAGCTCTCGATTTACCGGTCAATCTTCGTTCCCTCCCTCACCTATGGTCATGAGCTTTGGGTAATGACCAAAAGAACGAGATCGCGGATACAAGCGGTCGAAATGAGCTTCCTCCGCAGAGTGGCTGGGCGCTCCCTTAGAGATAGGGTGAGGAGCTCAGTCACACGGGAGGAGCTCGGAGTAGAGCCACTGCTTCTCCACGTCGAGAGGAACCAGTTGAGGTGGCTCGGGCATCTGTTCCGGATGCCTCCTGGACGCCTCCCTGGGGAGGTGTTCCGGGCACGTCCCACCGGGAGGCGGCCCCGCGGAAGACCTAGGACACGCTGGAGGGACTATGTCTCTCAGCTGGCCTGGGAACGCCTTGGGGTCCCCCCGGACGAGCTGGAGGAAGTGTGTGTGGATAGGGAAGTCTGGGCGTCTGCTTAGACTGCTGCCCCCGCGACCCGACAACGAATAAAGCGGAAGAAAATGGATGGATGGATGGATGGATAGACTACATTGGGATAGCAAGGCAGAGGCCAAATGAATCAACCGAGGGCCGGAATTGGCTCGCGTGCCTTAGTTTGGACATGCCTGGCCTACGGCGTCAATAAATCTTATGTTGTGAGAGCCTCTGTCCTACTTCTATAACTGACATTTCTCCACTGTGGGACAAATAAACAGATTTTTTTCACATAATTCTTCTTTCACAACATTCTACCTTTTATTATAGACTTATCACATAACAAACTATATTCTAATTGAAAACCTTTTTAAAGTGAAATCTTTTGCGTACCGTCCATAGCATCATCATTTGGTCCCTTGAAGATCTCAAAGTTAACCCAGCTGGGGGACGAGCGCCAGTCAAAACCTATAAGGGACCATTGATACTTGGGGGTACGTGTCAGGGAGAGGTGTTTGTGTCTCTGTGGGCTGGACTTTCCTCCCACTACTCGCATCAATATGTAATTAAACACTTTCAATAGGCTCCATTTTCACCCTCCTTCATCTCATGCTGCATAATCAACACATGATTACATATTAGTTTGGCATCAGCGTTTCTTTACTCTCTAGAAACTCAATTTTGGAGAGATTGGGTTAAACAACATGGGAATAGCAGCTGAAAATGAGTCCTAATTTAATCAGTTACATTAATGAACTAAAAACATTGTGTATTGCACAAGAAAACTCAGACATCTCACAAGAAATGTTATTACACACATTCAAACAAACTGAACTAACTTTATCAAGGCATGTTATTTCAAAAAATATACCATTCCATTAAATTTTTTTTCCATTAGCTTGAAGCTTTTTACTTAAGTCAATAACATTTCCAGTTACATTTTGAGACTCACCGCATTGTCAGTGTCTCTGCCAAAATAATTAATTGAACAAATTTTTATTTTTATTTTTTTCTGCTTTTGTGTAACAAGTGTTTTACTTTTGAATTGGAGCGTTAAGTGGAACCAGTGGATTTTAGTTTTAAGTGGCATTTACATCCACAGAATACATAGGTTAATTTTATTATTATTATTTCTATATTTTCAATTATTCTTGTTGTAGAGAAGATGCACCAATCGGAATGCTTCAGCTCCTCCCGCATTGCATACTCTCCAAAATATACTTTGTAACACTTTTTGTGTGGTTGTTCCCCAACTGATTAAAACTGCTCACCAGTTAGTTTGGCACAGACATGGTTTGGTGTCCTCCTTGTAAATAACAATGCCATTGGACTGTAAACCAGCCTGTTACAGGTCCTCAGATGCGTTAATATGACACGTGTTCGGAGAAATCCAGTTGTTTCGCGCTGTTGTGTAACTACTGTCGTCTTGCTGCTCTCGCTGTTTTTGTGCTTTGTGTGCAGCTGTTTCATCAACCTTGCATATTTATTATGCAATGAAGTTGTGTCGATGCAGAAATCTCAGCTGGTCATAACCAGTGTAAAGATGAAAGGGCATTTTTAATTAGTTTCCGTACACATGATCATAAGAACTTTGTTATTTAGGTTAATTGTATGCTTCTTTGCTGTTAGTGGAGGATTTTTTACCATATTTTACCCAACCGGAAAATAGCACATTTTCACACATTATTCACATTTTAAAGTCATTTGTTTTGTAGTGAGAAGTGCAGCTGCTTTTTTCTCTTTTGTTCCGTGATTGTGATTGTGCATTCAAATGTGATGCACTGACTGCCTGTCCTGAAGTGTGAAATCAGTCGCTAATCTTTTGTTACGCGGTGGAAAGGAGGAGGGACCCAAAATTCAATACTGCAAAAATATCATTTAATAACCAAGAATTCGAAAATCAAAACTGTAAAAACACAGGGACTAAAGACAAACCAAGAACAAACATTCAATGGACTGACAACAAGAGGGAAAGAGCACAGGGAATTTCAAAGTATGATCCTTTTATTGTCCCATAACTCTGACTTCATTCATGTAAGAGCTGTTTTCATTAGTCTTTTATTGTGGTACATGGTGGAATGCGGCTGATTGTCTCCTTGTATCCAAACCACTGGTGTGCGAAACGGCACAGGTTTCCTCCTAGGTGCTGAGATGAGATTGGACAGCCGGGATCAGGTCTCATCCTCTTTGTTGTTGCACTCTGGCTCAGGAGCAGTGCTCTGGTAATATCAAAGTGCTCTCTAGATGCCACCGCCCAGTTCAGCATCTCATATCTGTGCTGCTGCTGCGCTTATTAACATCTGCAATTATTCTTCAGCTCAAGTCAATTATTAACCAGCTCTAATACCATTTCTAATTAATTTATTCATTCACTTATCAGCATTTACTTTCAGTATTTTACTTACTTTATCTTTTTAGGTATTCGTTACAAATTGTGCCCTGCTGTTGCTAGTTGATGATTCTACGCCATGATTTTCCAAGTGATTTGATTTCTAGTATTATTGCTGCATTCATAATTCATTTATTGAAGATCGGTTGTTGTAAAGCCTCATGCTTATGTTTGCAATGTGTGGGTCTCTGATTATTACAAATTACAGGTTGGGGACTTCTGTTGTAAATGATCAGGGTTACGAATGGCTCACTCCTACTCTATTGGATACACAAAAGCAGCCTGCTCTTACTCAAGATTTTAAAAAAAATGTATTTATTAGCCAGCAAGGGAAATTTATACTGTGGGGTTTTGTGCTACAAGTGTGACTTTGGGGAATCCACAGACTGTTTGAGTCTGAGGAGTTTAAAAGCTGCTCCTAAACTTTTTTATTAAAGTTCTACATTTGTGTCAATGCAGCGAGCTCCTCCCTCCCCAAATGTCATTCCCAATCAGTTTTAGCTGCTGTGCTTCGCCCATGACTCGGCCCCACAGCCAAGTGCATGTGACATTTTATCTCCACTGCTTTATACTACAGAGGGGCACCAACATGCTCCCCCCTTGTTTTAATAATGGAAATTCTGACTCGAGACCTTTTGCGCTGCTTTACAAGGTGTGAAGAATGCATTAGCTCCTGCGAGATTACGTGTTTTGATATTGGCTAATGGAAGATGTGTTTGTTTCCCTTCAGTGTTCCTGCTCTGCCTGTGAAGAATCTTACCGGATCTGGACCCGTACATCCAGCACTGGCAGGTACTGTGTATCTTACTATACTATAATATGACAGTATGAAGCATTTTAACACATCATGGGTGGTATGGACCAAATACAATTCAAAGCAATTGATGAATATTTGAGTTTTAGGTGTACGGTGTAAAATAAACCACTAATCTGCTTTGCCAAACTATCAGAATCACGACATCTCAATCTCTGAATCTAGAAGTTTCTACACTGCAACCAAGCTGAATATTTTTGAACATACTTTTCTTTTATATTCATTATTGATTTACTCTACTCAATTTATTTTTGTTTGGCCCTAAATCACAACAGCAGTCATCTCGGATTGACTTTACAAAGTTGATGATTCAACAACAACAGACCAGAGAATCAAACACAGAAAATGCAGTAATATCAAACCCTTTGGGGCCATTAGTCCATTGGGAGCAGGATGACGAATGCCCATAAATGTTTATAAATGCCAAATGTTAATGTCGCTAAATGTTTCAGATCCTCACCATCCTTAGACTTCCCTACGTTTAGTATTGCAGTCTTCCTTCTAGTACATCTGTTTGATATCAGATTTATATAAAAGAATTCTGTTATGAAACAACTAGACTAGAACAACACAAAAGTACACACAATTTAAGTGTGCATCATTTTCTTCATGTGTAATAATAATCCATGTTTTAACTGATTTATTAATTAGACCAGGGGTGTCCAAACTATGACCTTAATGCAAAAATATAACCATCAAACAACATTTTGTTGGCCCTCACACCATTGTTTTTTTACTGACAACCTTCACAACATATTGATATTATGGACGTTAGTCATTTATGGTGTAGTACTGAATCAAGAGGTAATGGTATAGGATAAATGGTGTTGAATGATTCAATGAAGAGTGTCAGCCCAAACCTTCCCCATGTCTCTGAATAGCCTTTTGTAAAGTGCTGTGTGACCATGGTCTGGGAAATACTCGACATAAATAAAGATAACTTACTTGTTCTTTCATTGACCTGCGTGTATGAGCACATTGTATTTATTGTTCTCTCCACTCTCCTGTGTGTTGTTCGTTGTGTGATGTGTGCGTCTGTTCACATGTGTCAGGTATGACAGGTATCCTGATGTGCGCTGCAGGTTTGCCTGTGTGTCTGACGAGAGCCCCCAAACCCATCCTCCACCCCCCACCCATCAACAAGAGCGACCTCAAGCCTGTCCCTGGAATCAACGGCATGCGCCGCAAAACCAAGAAGAAGCACCTGAGGAGAGGTAGGAAGGACATGGGATAATGGAGCGGAAACAAGCTCTGTATTTTTGGTCAAGTGAAAAATATGAAGTTCTGAGACTTGGAGTGCCGTGTCCTGCTACACAAGATGCATGTTGTTTTTACATAGAAAGAAAGAACCAATGCAAATACAAGATCTAGATTTGTGTATTTAAGTTCTTGTCTACAAGACACTGGTGATAAACTGTGTTATGTGCCCATTTGTGTATTGGCTCAATGATAAATGTTTAATATTCTCCATTCACTGTGAATACTGTAATGGCTATAGATTTCAGACTCCCATAAAAAGTAAGTAGTGATACTCTTTAGTCTGATTGATGCGGGTATTTGCAGACACGGTAATTAACACAGGATAGTTGTACCAATGTCTCTGGGTGGATCTAGAGTGCAGTCAGACATCCGTCTGCTTAAATTAGTGCTGGTCATTGTGAGCTGTGAAACCCTGGACCTCCCCTGGGATCCTTTGTCCTAATTGATCACCAAAGCTGTACCATGTATTTGCCTGTACAAAGGTAGCCTGGTTTTACCACACCTTAGTACAAATTTCATTTCATACTAAGGTCTGGATTTGCTCCATTGAGCTCCGTGAACAGGTGGGAGGGGTTTATCTCCTTTTGCAGATTGAAACGATTGGATCTGAGTTTACCGTGACGTATGTAGTGCGCCCGAGTGTGTTGTTAGCATTTAGCCTAGCCATCTCCTTTGCCGCTAACGGAGCCCGTGGAGAGTAGCGCCACAATCTTGACCAGTGATTACATTTGCTAAATATTCCTCTTGCTCCTGCTTCAATTTCATGATAGAACCAGACCAGATTACTTTACTATCGCATTCTTCGCCATTGCCAAACTACAACCTGCCCGTTCGCCGCAAACTCTTGACGTCACCGGCACTGACCTACAACACCCGCCTTCCGTGCTCTCTGAGTAGCCGGTTGAAATACGACCGATTGTATTCGCTAACACAGGGACCAGACCCAGACGCTACATGCAGTGAAATGATGATTGAGCGGAGTGTACGGATGGCTATGGCCAGGCTAGTACAAAGATAGTCTTTCCTTGTCCTTCCTTGTTTGCACCATTATTCAAGTGATCATGGAAGATGCATCAATAATATCAGTGTTTTTTTATGGAGAAACGCATTATTATGCATAACATTATGCTCCGCTGTCGAGTCTGCACATGTGATAAAACTGCACTCATTGTTTCGCTGGCACTTTAGAGGCTTCATCCTGGAACTTCTACAAAAGCCAACTCTTTGTTGCTTTCACTTTAATTGCGTCACTTATTTACTTGATTATTGAATACCAGCGACTAGTAGTGCTTATAATTGTATCTCGTGCAATTAGATAATGGAGCAAGATGAAAGGTTTGCTGTAAGATGATGACACGTTAAAAAATACTAATGTGATTAGGTGGATTGAGAGGTGGAAGGAAGGTCGGAACAACAGCCAGAATGATTGGGCTGGGTCTAGAACCCAAGCGGCTACGTTAACTTTTCCTGAGCCAGGCATTGTCTGAGCGAGCTACACTCTGAGTGACTGAGAACATGAAATGATCAAACATGGAATGTGCACGGATGATCAGGCCGGACAGAGGCCTCCACCCTAGCCACAGGCAAACACCAACATTCCACCACCCACTCAACAAACGACAATACAAATTTTGGAAAGCAATTTAACAATCAAATCAATATAAAGTCTAGACCAAATAACTATAACCGCTTTATATGGAGAGTTTTCCGATCCTGCTCTGCTAGGGTGAGGGGGGTAACAAGAAAAGGCTGTCATTAGTTTTTTTGTTAGTAGTGAAGGTGCGCCTTAATTGAATTTGCAAACTAACTGATGAATTAGTATAACAGTGTTGAGGTAATGCCTGATTGGAGATGTGGTATTCTCCTCTGCAGCAAACTTGACTCTGCCTAATTTAAAAGGTCAAAGTAGTGATCTCACTAATGAAGACATCAAATAGTTGTGGCAGTTCACACATGATCCTCTTGTCTTCTCCTTCACACCAAACCATTTTCTACTTTGGTTTGCCTCCCTCGACGCCTGGCACTTGCCCAAATGAACAAACAAAGGGGTAATGGAGGTGATGTGTAAGCGTATTAGCAGTGTAAGCCAGGGGTGCTCTCAGCTTTGCTCACTGCACGGAGGATTAACATGGAGTGCTTGGGTGGATGCTCACTATGTGTCAGTCTGAAGGTGACCCCTCGAAGTGACAGAATCTATATTGGGCTTGTGTTGGAAAATCAACAACTGGTAGAAACATCAAAATGTATCTCAACACGTTGACTTGTTCATGATGATGCAAATATATTATATATATATATTTGCAATATCTTTGCTTGCATCAATATAATTAGTTTTTACAATTAGGAAATTGTAAAAACTGCGTAAGTGCAGTACTTCTATTGTGTATATGAGGTTCCAAATGTAGTAAGGTTGACGTTATTCTTCCAGTTAATTGATTATACAAAAAAGCTTGATCACAATAATTGGTTCAGAGCCTTTCTGAACCACAACCCTCTAAAGCAGGCATGTCAAAGTCAAATACATCAGAGGGCAAAAAAAAAATGTTTGCTACGCGCCGAGGGCCGGACTGGTTCAATGTTTCTCAACATCCATGAGGCAGTGCCGGTGACACCTGTTGGCTCGATAAAATATGCTCTAAAGCCAATCCTCATACTGTACATATTAGATGTAATAGACATCTGAGAACATGAAAATAGTAAAAAAAAGAAAAAGCTCAAACTTGGTGAAATGTAAAAGAGCAGTCTGGACGTCTTGTCAGGGCGTTTTTTTGATTAAATCTGAAGAATGGATTATACTTTGGGAAATACAAGTGGATATTCTTCTTCAATGAACAGTTACGGAGAGAAAGAGACTAAGCAAGGATGGGGAAAGTCTAATTTGTTGGAGAAGCAGAAGACGAAAGGTAAAAAACAAATACAGACTGATTTATTTTTTGCCCATATTATGCGTTATATCTTTTTAATGCAAAGTCTGATATCGTTTACATATAAATATAGCTGAGAAAATAAGCTTTAAAATGATATATAGCTTGTGGCTTATGAAGTTAAAAATACATCTGCTATTGCCAGCAGATCTATTTTTTTCCTCGTTTGCTCCCGCCGGCGGGGGCTAGCGAGCTTAAGGGGTCAATACATTGCCTCAATGGCAGGCAATGTCCCGGGGGCCATAGATAATTCATTCGCGGGCCGGATTTGGCCCGCGGGCCTTGACTTTGACACATGTGATCTAAAGCAATGATGTAGCAATTGTTGTTGTGCCCTTAGGCAAGACACGTCACCCTCATTGCTTTTTGTTTGCGGCAGCTGTGGCTACAGTAGTTTGAATAAGTGTATTTATAAATCATAGATCATGATCAAACGTATTTAATATGTATTTAAGGATTTTTTGTGGAAAGTTTCAAAAGTGATTACTTATTGATTATTTGAAGCTAATGGATGAATTACTCGATTATGAAAATATTCAATGGCTGCAGGCTTAAATTGTCTGCTAAGGCGAGCAGCTATCTTACAACCACTAAGGAATAGATCTTTAGCCTTTGTTTTGTGAACACTCTCTGCAGGAAAGTTCTCACCCTTACACATCTTCTCATTGTTACAGAATGTGAATTGTTTAAATTCAGGCATAGTTTCTAAACTATATGCATCTTATAGACATTTATTTGTCTTAACTCTCCCGTAGGAAAAAATCCAGAGGATGTTGTGAAAAGATACACGGACAAGATAAAAGTGGCACCAGATGAAGTAAGTACAAAAGAGAAATGTGCCCATGGAAAGGACACAGTCTGTCACAGTTTGACGTCTCAAAAATGTGTGAAAGTGTCATAAACGCACCCTGTCGGCCCAATGGCAGCTCACGTCTTGTGTTTGGTTATTCCAGGACTGTACCATCTGCATGGAGAGGCTGTCCATGGCGTCGGGATATGAAGGTGTCCTGCAGCACAGAGGAATCAAGCCAGAGCTGGTGGGCAAACTTGGCAAGTGTGGCCACATGTACCATCTGCTGTGCCTCGTGGCCATGTACAACAATGGCAATAAGGTGGGTACAGACGCTGCAAGCAACAGGACTCATACAGAAGATCCCACCTGTAATGACAGAGCATGAAAAATTAATCCTCCAGAAACTGACATGACATTTCATTCAATCCAGCAGTATTTTTTATTGTAACTAAACATCCTAACATTTTTGTGTATTTTACAATACTGCTGTTGCTTTATACACACTTTCCCGACCAAAAAAAAAAACATTAACCACTGATATTGACCCATCTCTCAACAAATTGAATTGGAATATTTCCCGTACAATATATTTATCTTGAATACATTTTATTTTCACTAATTTGAATATGTGGGTTTTTTGTGTTATTGCAATTTTAACAATGTTTGAACTTAAATGTTTGTATGATTGCGATATATCCTTAAACAATACCTCTACTTTTATCTGCAGGGAATATTGCCACAATCTTCTATTGTATAATCTATAAGGCATTCCAAGCCAATTCTTTTTCATTTATAATTCATAGTTGATACATTTGCAATCTTCATCTTATCAGAAAGCATTTTATCTTTTGCACGGTTCTATGGAAGTTCCCCATGAGTCAATATTTGGTCCTTTAGGGTGGAAGCTGTGCAAGGGTGGTTAGCCTTATTCCCCTTTTCTGTCCGAGAAAGCTTAAATATTGTTGATTAGTGAGTGTGCTAAAGGCCCAATTATTGATGGTTTTAGGTGAAGTTTAGAAGTAGAGTGACTTGTTCTGTCTTAAACAGGATGGCAGTCTTCAGTGCCCCACATGTAAAACCATCTACGGGGAAAAGACCGGAACTCAGCCTCCTGGGAAGATGGAGTACCATGTGATTCCCCACTGCCTCCCCGGATATCCTGACTCCAAAACCATCCGCATCGTTTATGACATTCCTGCTGGCATCCAGGTCAGAGATCTCTTTCATTTCTTTAAAACTAGAGAAACACATCGTTGTTGAGGTAAAATGTAGATACTCCTGCTCTAATTTGGTCAGTTGATGAGCTTCAACAGGAAAAATGGGGGAAGACGTGGACTGAGGCTCCCATGATCCTAGTTCTTACAGTGGTGTGATTGTTGCGTGTGCAGGCTGCACAAAGACGCACACTTGTCCAGGACAAGGACCAGTCACGAGTCATTGTCAATGATTGGATGAATATAAAGTACATGCAGTCAGTAAGTCACTGATTGCATTTACTTTGTAAACCACAATATTTTTCTCATTGACTTTAATTGACGCAAACGGACCAGAACCCGGAGCTGAGCAGGGCAGGCACAGGGGATGTGGAACTGCTGTCATAAAGCGGACGCCATTGTCACCGCTCCGTTCTGAACCCTGAAGCAGAAGATGTGAAATCCCATTCTAGTACGCACATTCCCTGCAGTGAAGCGTGCCCCCACCCCAGCGCTACACCGGGGCCCTCCCTACTCTTTGAGAAGGACTTTTTTTTGCCATTTAGGGCATTATATTGTATTCAATTTGTAAATTTTGCCCAAAATGCAATCTCTGGTTGATCTGGCAGTAATTGTTTTATTTTTTGCATTTCTGATTTTTCAACCCCATAGAATTTTCTCGACATAACTGGACCATGTTTGTCTGTCAGGGTACATTCAAAAGAAGCTTCAGTAATCATTTGTTCCCAGTTCCCAGAATCAGACGAATTGAAAGTTACTGCATAAGTTCTAGAGCAGAGAAACATGCATTGGATACATTATGAGCAGAAAGCAGATTTATGGCTTGTATATGGAGGTCGTCTGCTTCTTGAGTGTTGGTCGGGGTTGATTTGTTAAGGTTGTGCAGGAGAAGTGGGAGGTATATTTCATCCTGACTGCAGAGAGGAGATTTAATAGAGTCAATACAATGACCTTTTCCCACCAAAGCAGCAGGATTAGTGTCCCATGGGAAAACGACGTTACTGAGGTCAGCGGACAGGTCGGGTCAGTAGAGTACAATGTAGTATTTCACACTCATGTTCACTCGCTCACAATTAAAGAGTTGTTCTTATTCCATGAAATGCCGAATATCATTGATTTTTATTATCTTTGAAATTGGACACTGGACTTAGGGCCGGATGAATTGGAATTATACATTTTCAAGATCTACATTGTGGAAGGGTGTTCCAGGGTGTTTTTTTTTTTCAAAATAGTAAGTTCAGGAGAAAGATTGCTTTCTTGTGGATTTGACTGCACATTGTTGATAAACGAGATAGAGAAAAGTTGAGATTGTGTTTTTTTTGGCCCAGCCCCAACTTGGTTTTTCAAAAAGTAAAATTAGAGGTTTGAAGATTACCTGAAAGCATTTAAATGAAGATGACCAATGATAACCAATGCATTCCAAATGCATTTGTTTTTTCACCTTTTACTTATCATTTCCATTTTTCACCTGTTTATGAGTGCATCCTATTATCTATCTGTCTTTCTGTTCTTGTACTGTGTGTTGCATCACAAAATGCCCCCACTGCAGAAAAAAGGTTCTTTTTATATGATGAAAGCTGATCAATGTGTAACGTCATATATGACAATTTTAACATACAGTCTTACTGATATATTCATAACATCCTTGATTTCTATTTTCAGACCAATGAGCATCCCAGTCCTGGAAAGAAGTTCAGTGCAAGAGGCTTTCCAAGACATTGCTACCTCCCTGACAATGAGAAAGGCAGGAAGGTGGGTAGTTTAAATTGCATTCCCACTAATTGCTGTATTCCCATTTCTATTGAAATGGCTGCATTTATCAAGCATCCATCCTTCTGAGTGGGACTTCATGTGTCTCAATGCTACTTTTGAAATCTTTTTTGTTACATTCACTTCATACACTTTGTGGTACAAGATTTCTACTTACCATACTTTCTGGACCATTAGGCGCACCTGTATATAGACCTCACCAGAAACATTTTAAAAGGAAGTACATGTCCACATATAGGCCGCACGGGAATATAAGCCACGATTTAATGACAAGGTGTTTAACAGCTTAACCGTTAGCTTCCTTGTCAGTACTCATTCATCTATTATCTATTTTGAGTGTATTATAGCTACTAAATCTTGATGGAGTCAAAAGTAATTAGTCCATAAACTCTGCTCTGACAACTCTACCACAATGAAAAAACACATTAGATGCATCGCTATATAAGCCGCAGGGTTCAGAGAATGAGGAAAAAGTAGTGGCTTATAGTCCGGTAATTATGGTACTTATTTTTCTATAATTCTTGAACATTTTAGGTTTTTACTATTCTACTTGATCAGTTCCTAGTCCCTCATACATATTTGCCTTTCAAATGTAGGTTCTGAAGTTGCTGACCATGGCCTGGGACCGCCGCCTTATCTTTACCATTGGGACGTCCAGCACGACGGGCGAGACGGATACTGTGGTGTGGAACGAGATTCATCATAAAACTGAATTTGGCTCCAACCTGACAGGCCACGGATACCCTGACCCAAACTATCTGGACAATGTCCTGACCGAGCTGGCAGCACAAGGAGTTGGCGAAGACAACTTAAAGGACTGATAAACTGTTGCTGATTTGTCGTTCATGTCAGGGAGCATTGCATGATGGTCCAACATGCCGCCCACAAACTCACACTGTGGCCGCAGAAACTACATGATATGGTTATGAGTAATATTTTGATTCATGTAACCAGAGTTTCCCTGTGAGCATGTAGTTCACACTATATTTAAAGGTGTCAGAATGTTGGCAGCTGGAGGTCAGTGGATGTTAATTGCTTGTCGCGTTGCTTTTGTAGTGATGACGATGCTGACTTTGTGTAAAAGCAGAAACAGTGGAACGATGTCAGATGGCTAACGCCTCAAAATGAATGTTATTCGCGTTAACATTTCCACACAGTGAGGTCGAAAGATCTGCTGTTTTAGCTAAGTGTATAGAACTCATTTTTGATGGTGAATTCATAATTCTACCATATTTTACAAATTATTTTTCATATTTTTTGAGTTAATGCAATACAATTCTGGCTTTAAAAGTGCTCTGGGCAGGATTGACATTTTAAAAGCAGCCCTTTGAGTAACCCTATGGTGTGCATGAAGGATTTCTGTCAGAACCACATTTGTTATTGTGCTTAAGCTTGTGAAGTTGTGTTTCGGAGGGACCTGCTGCAGTTTGAGGTTGCTCCTCCCGGCAGTTTGTTGCTTGGTGAAAGATTAGGTCGGTGAGCAAAGATTTGGTGCAATCCAAGGTTAAACTCATTTGTTCTGGTCTATGTTGACACTGACCCTTGCAAATATACTGCCCACGTTCTTGTTCTTCTCGCTGTTTGAGCAGCCGCTTGCTCCATCGTCACAGTCCACTATAACATGTAACTGGGCATACTGCCTTAGAGCCCTTGGAGAGAATATTGGCAAGTACACAAATGTCAGTACAGGACTAGTGATGGCTGCATACAGAAGAACTACAACTTTTGGTATACCTCTTTGAGTCATCAGATCCAAGTCTAGAGGCAGCTTGTTATTGAGGCCACGTCTAGTATCTAGTCCTCTCGTCACCAGCATACACTTTGAATACCACCCCTGGTCTATTAGCTGATACCATTTCTTGCCCTGTTCCCTTTAGATTTCATGTCCTTGAGCTGGGGACGTCTTGAAGGTCCTAAATGGAGATTGCTTTCTTCACTCTGAGATAAAAGATTAAGCTGCATAACTCTCCATAAATTTACCCAATCAATTTAAGTTTGCGGAGCTGAGTTGGTGTGTGTGGGCAACAAGCAGCTGTGAGCTACATTTATGGGGTGGATCAAAGTCTTCCATAGCACTTTGAGGCAACTGTTTGATTCCATGTTTGAATTGTATTTGCAAGCCTTTTCAGTTTGTTTATAACCAGCTTGCAACGCTTTGAAGACTGATATATTACACATTTCCAGATGTCTATGTACCTTTTAAGATGAAGCTCTGTCTGAGTCGATGGCGTAAGTTTATTTATTTTTATATAATCTTCTATATGTCTTATGCAGGGGCCACGTATTGATAGGCGCAGATTAAAATGATTATATACTGTAGAGGCAGTTTCAGGATCAGGGACTATGTGTGACGGCTGATATGTGAGGAGTAAAGCATTGTGCCGCTGTCTTCATGTGGAGTGAAGGGTTTTCAACAAAAAAAACTTTTCACAGGGAAGCTTTAATATGACCATTACCCCAAGTGGCTGCTTCATTTTTCATTTGGTCAGCATGAAAATGAGAGTCACCATCTTGAAGGTGTTAAACATACCAATTAAAACACTCAACTTGGCGCTTTTTAACAAATTATTAAATTGTAGAAAATGACCCACAATTGTAATGATGACTTGTTCATCTCTTTAGCTACTAAAAAATGCCCTTCTTTTGTGTTTGGTGCACTACATTATGTTCTCCTCTTGTAGGTGTATTAAAGCAATACTCATCAATTATCAAATATTTCAGTTCCACCTTGTGTATTGTAGTTTTATTTTTCAATGCATGCTTATCGTATCATTTCGAAGGGGAAAAAAACAATGTCTTACTATGCGCCTGCTTTCAATGTATACATTTTATGATTCTGATCTACACAAGTCCAACACCCTTTACAAAAACGTGACGGCTGCAGTCGATGCTTCCAATGTTCAGGGAATCTCGGTGTCTTTGAGTTTCTTTGCGGATCCATCTGTCGGTTTAACAAACACGAGCGATGTCGGCCCTTTAGACTTTTCAGGTTTGTACAGATTCTATGGACTTTTGTGTTCGTCTCAAAGTCAGAGAGATGATGGTGTTTATGCAATTTAATGTTTCGTCAAAATATATATATTCTACATTTATACTTGCGTGTAGCAACATGCCAGATCTTTGTTTTTTCAAATGACGATGGATGTTTCCTTATGGGGTTCCTACCTCCGTTTTTAAAATTAAAGGTTGAGATCTGAGGATGTCCATGCAATGTATTAGAAAACATATATTTTTATGTCTTTATGACTGATTGTGCTTAAAAGAACTATAACAATGCGCATCAATGTGATACATACCATATGTGTTTTTTATTGTATTATAAGTGAGACACGTTTATCCAGGCACAACATAGTTCATTATTCACCACCCACCGATCAAGTTTAGCTGGATGTCCATGTGTCAAATGTAATGTCAGGAAACAAAACAAAAATCAAGCAGGTCAGATAACTTTTGACTGATTGACTTTTGACTTTTTTTTCAAAAGTTTGCACTGGTTCAAAAACCACAAATGCAAAGATGGACCAGTGGGATTACAATACAATACAATACAATACAATACCAGACGCTGCCAGCTCTGATAATGGTCACAGTTAAGCCTGATCGGTGTAGCTCCCATGTGTCTGCTGCAACTGTGCTACTTGCTCATGAGTACGGTCTTGCTGCATTTGTGTGTGGGAGTGAAATGAATCTAGGTTCATGTCCTTTAAAGATACAGTAATGTTCTCCTAGAGGTGCATGTTGACCTGTGAGCAAGTTCAACAATTAGCTTTTCTATGTGCAAAATGTCAAAGCTACAGTAGAGAGTAGAGCGGTGACTTGGCACTGTGCGTCTGAAGCAGAGGTGTCCCAGAGCAGCGCTTGGCCACTCTTCTGACCTGTAAACCACATGATTATTTTTGCATTTTTCAAGTGCCCATTTCACACTTTCTCTTGTAAAACGATGTCTGCATATTAACACATATATAGTCATTGGATCAACTATAAAGGGCTTCTAATTCCTAATCAGTCTTTATTGGATGGTGATGACATTGTTGCATGTATGTGTCTTTCTTGTGGAAAATAAACATACTCACAGCAGGAGAATTGGTTCGACCTTTTTGTCACCTTGGCTTTTATTATTTTATCCAATAATTCCCTTGTCCTTGGACATTGTTCTGCATCTCATTAGAAATGAGCTGAGCTAGTTTTACAACTAGTGCTTTTACGTTTCACCCTAGTGAAAAAAAAAAATTGTCAATGTGCAGTTCTCTGCTTCCTAATGGGCTTTTGCTTTTGCATAACAAGGTCAACGACTGTCACAATACTACTACATATTATTAGCAGCAGAGGTTACTTGGCAATTACAAACTAGTAAAATTCCTTCTCAACTGGTCTTGGGACATTCTTCTAATTCTTCCATCATACTCCATACTGTTACTAAGACTACTTCCAGAACTAAAACGGCGTTAGCACAAAGGTACAAAAAGAAAACGTTTTTTATAAATAAAAGTAGTTTAATCAAATATTTCTGGCTATCACCTGAATATTGTTTTTAGTGAAACTAGTGAGTAATGAGCAAACGCAGAACGAGATGTTTTAATCTGTTTTAATGTTTGTATTTTACTGAGTACATTTGTTTCTGGTTCACAGTTAACAACAAACAGTGTTGCAAAATAAAATGTACAATGCTGAACTGGTAATTTTACATAGTGGAATAATTAAATACAAAACATAGGACTCATGGGAGCCTTTTGATTAGGGCTGCAAGATTAATAGCAATCGAATTGGCATCGAATTCAGTGGCCACAATTGCAAAATAATTTTTCAGTTGACATTTCCTGTACAAACATGAAATTATCTTGTTGCATATCATACAAATCAGGCTATCCCTGAGTTTAGAGCACTGAAACAGTCTTGAAAATACAAGGATCACTTCAAATGTCAAAAACCCAAAATGTTTGAATAAGGTATTTCTCTTAATTTGAGTCAATGTCAAATGTTGTAAAGGTAGACCGGAATATGAAAGGCAAGTTCACTATTAATACTTTGTTTTAAGAGATTTGCTTGTCATCTGACTTAGAGCATTTGTCAAATAAAGATAAATACAACTCACTTCAAACATCTGTTTTGATGTTTCAAATTTCTCAAATTAGAATGTTCCTTGAGGATTTTGATCATGATCTTACATCACAATGTGATACTTGGTGCAGCCCTATTTTAAGATTATTTTGTCAAACGTCTGGATGTATTTACAATCGTGTCGCTTGTCTTCAATGGACAAAACAACAGGCCATAATGTAATCATGTTGTGCCCACAAGATTCATATTGTTACTTTACAATTCATGCCTGGATAACAGACATTAAGTTACAAATAAAAAACATGTATAGTAGAAAGTGAAATTGCTTCAGAGGGTCAGTTTAAAATGGAATTGGGCTCTGTGTGTTATGGCTTTGAATTTAGAATAGTAATATTCAAAAGGTTTCTTTTTCACATTCGTGTAATTGACTTGCACATTTAAAGTAAACATATTTAACTTTTAAAAAACATGCCTCACTTTTGCAATTAACAAACATGACACAAGCCAATAACAGTGGCACGTATGTTCAATATATGATAGTTTAAATTGAAGGTAAATGTTACCCATAAAACATTTTAGAATGGTTTCTGTAATTTATACTAAACTAAAAATAAAACTCAACACAAGCAAATGAAAAGTGAGCTGGATCTGAAAAAATACTGGCGAAAGTAATAGCACCAAACAAAAGCATTAACGTGTACAATGCACTGGTGGTCTCACTCTGAAATAAAGTGCTACATCTATGTGACCAATTTAAAGTATTTATAAAATAAGAACAATCATACAAAGCAATATTTAAAAGATGCTTTACAAACTGTACATTACACTAAAACAAAAAGCTCAGATTTGCATAAAAACTTACTTCAGTCCTGTACAATATGTTCATATACAGTAAAAAAGCTTGTCACATAAAACGAGTGGACCGAGGCATGCAACAAATTGCTTGTTATCTACATAAGAGGGAGATAGATCTTCAAAGACCTCTTCATAATCCTGTGTCCGCTCTTTGGCAGCTGGTGGCACAGAGAACATGAGCCTTTGCTCTGGACAGCTGGAGATCATCGATTATGAGACAAGTTTGTTCCTCCGCAGTCGTGCCATGTCCCGGGGTCTTGGGGTCTTGGGGTCCCGGGGATAGCGCTTCAGTGGTTCAGTATGACACAGTTGGGGTCTTCCTTCTCTCTGCGCTGGAAGGCATTGTGGGCCTTTTCCAAATCTGTGATCACAGCCAACAGACGCACCGGGACACTCACCGCTGCTTTTGTCTTTGCGTTGCATTGTGCACCCTCTACAACAAATACACACGATCGTTGACCACATCTCACTCATGTTTTTGTGTTGGTGGATTTGATAACTTATTTTTTTTTTTTCTAAAAATGTAATTAATTTAATCCAGACTAATAATCTATTTAAATAGCGGTAAAGAACGCATTTTATTTCAACCAGTTGAAATCTAATTACAGCAACTATTTCTAACAGTGGGTCACCCTACTATGTTGGTGTGGCTGCCTCACCTAAGTGAATCTTCTTTTCTTTATTGCTGGACTTCTTATCAGCTTCAGAAATCTCCAGATACTTCTTCCTGCAGCAAAGCAATCATATCATTAGCATACATTACATATTCTTTCTTCTCAACAGTAAGTATGAGAGCTGTGGCATCAGCGTGTTGCAACACTGTCCTCTAGTGCTCTGACTGTGCACTGCAGGTGTATATGCTTTGCTCAGAGACCTGAGTTTGTCCTTTCCCTGGAGAAGTTGCTTGTAAATAGTTTGGGTTTCAACATCTGGGTCAAGGGGGTCACTCCAATCGCCAAGGGTAACCGCAGAGTGAGTTCTGCTGCAGCCTGTGACTGTGTGGGAAAAATTCACTTATTTGAGTTCAACAGAATATTTTTTGTTTAACTACCATGTTTTATTTGTGGAAAAGCGGTCATATAAAAGGTACCATTGCGGTCGGTCTGCAGACAGCACGTCCATTTCCCGCTGCGATGAGCTCCCGGGTGGAATGATGGCAGCATGCGCTCGTTGTAGATACTAACTTTTCTGATAGCAGAGAGCCACTGGTTTAACTCATTTACATTCTGTGAGGAGAAGTAACAGTTAAACTCAAGGTACACACCACTCAGCATCTAGATGTATGGAAAGTGGCAATCAGACTTCTTGTAATTCCCATTTTTATCTACCATTTAGCTGGATAGTCTTTCAAAAGGAGAACATGCCTCTTAAAGTACTTGTTGCTCTAAATTGACTTCGCCGTAAGAGGTCCCTAATTTTTCAAATAGTCACAATTAAGTACAGGAATGTGGGTGGGGATATGTGATAGGTGAAGACGAGAATGTTGAGAGCATAAGCTTTTAATGAATTACAAAATGGACATGCATAAATTAAAATACAACTTAAGTAAGTTAACTATAGCAGTAAGTCAAAGGGGAAGTACTATACTCTGGTTTAAATGTTAGTTTAGCATAATATGTTTTTTTAATAGAGACAACGATTACCGGTACATGTTTGTGTAGAGTTCAAATGTGTTTGAGAATAATCATAGACCAAACATAGATGGGATGTGTAAGTGCTGGTGACCGCCGACCTTGCACTGGATGTATATAGTGTGCAGCTGTCCGTCGTTGTCCTGGGTGATGACCTGCATCACGTTTTGCTGCTGAAAGGCATTTTCATCCACTCTCTCCACAGCACATACGCATTGAATGGAAATTGAAGAGCGCACCTGCAACAATTCAGTCCACATAACAACCACAATTAAGACGAGTGTACATACAATGGTAATCACAACTCATACTGTGGAAATGAATTGTACACGTAACACGATTAGCACAGTGTGTAACAGAGAAATATTTTACTTGCATAAGATTATAAAGAGCGATGAGACATGAACAAAGACCTAATGAGATCAGCATGGCAGAATAACCCACTTTAAAGTGTAAATCAGCCACTTCCAATGGGAGCTTGTCTGACTGAGGCGACAGTGCTCCAATATGGAAGAAAGGGGCCAGGACATTGTCTGAGATCTGATTTGCAATGGTTGCATGAATATACAGAGCCTTCAATTAACCCTTGTCCTTTATTCTAATAACACAAAGCATATAGTAGCTCAAAGACGCAACTTTTTTTCGCAGGCCCACCGAGATCGGCTGTCCCCACTATTGCTCAGTTGGAGTCAGGTGAATGAGACGTCATTATCACAAGGTTAGGCTGCACACTGTAATAACTAATGATGTCCGCACAAAGGGATACACAAAAATACATTACTCTTTGCGGATACTTGATAAATGACATCAAAGGACATCCCTGATATATCAATGAAGCATGTCAGCTGCTAATAGAGGGTGAGTCACATGACTTTGAATTCTCTAAATAATTCAAATGAATAATACTATAACAATATTAAAGAAACAACAGATTCCTTTTCCAATAACATTCAACACTTAAAGATAAGTACTAATGTAAATCTGTTCAAAAAACATAAGGAGCATTTTCTTTCACATTGTCCTGTCGACAGAACTCACCTGCCAGTCTGACGTCTTTGCGTAGGACAAGGTCTCGCTGGTCAACCAGAAATAGCGTTTTTTAAAGGCAAACCTGGACAGCAGCTGTGGCCCTTCTGTTTTATACTTCTGCAGGTAGCCCTCTTTGACTGTGACTGATGGCATGAAAACAGCTCTCTGTGGGACCTCCGACACTGTGAAGCATGCAGGATGGTGGAAGTTGTATAAGGTTGATAATAATAGGTTGATGTTGACAGCAATAATTCAACAGTTAATAGATTAACAAACCCCCCCTGTTCAGTTGCCATTAGAACTAGCCTCCATGTCTCTCCATGAGTTTGCAACAGTTTTCAATAACTAGGTCCAAGGCATCAAAATGCCATCTCCACAGCACAAATAATCAATGGAAGAATTGCTTTCCTGGGATAATGCTGCAATTTTGTAAACGAGTGGCGTAAAAGTAATTTCAATATTATCGTCAATCACAATGTTTTTCTGAAGGAATATACTGTCCATCAAAATGTGTTATTGCAACATAATTGCATTTAACAATCTTTTTGAGCTAACTCACAGTTTTACCGAATACTACCCACTAGATTTCTAAAATCCCATATCCCTTCAATCTGGGACATTCCCACAGGCACTCAAAACTGTTCAGGGCACTCCTAAAAGGAACTGCCTGGATGCCACAATTATTGTCCTGTCTCAAATCTGCCATTTATAAGAAAGACTGTTGAAAAAGTTGTCCACATTTCCTCTAATTAATAACTAATTTGATAAGTTCCAGTCAGACTTTAGACCCACAGTCAAAGATGGGGAGAATATAGTCTATGGAAGAATCTATGATATTAGAAAAGCTCCGTTTCCATGAACCCCCCTTTAACGGCACTAAATGTCACACAGTCCTTTCAAGGAAAACACTGGGGTAGGAAACCTGATCTGTAGAAGGGAGTGGTGCTTTCCAACCACAACTCTGACGTTAGATGACATGAAAGCAGCTAAGACATGTAGGCTAACCAGTGTAGCGTGTGTGAGCACTTGCAGTTTCTCACCCCAGCGCTCAGCCAGCTCATTAACCATGTGTTCTCTGACCCAGCTAGTTATGAATATTTCACACCACGAAACAGCAGTATCTCTCTATCTACCAGCTGTCTTGCTCAAAAGCTTGATCCCTGAACTGTAGCGGGTTAGAGCACGTAGATTGCATGCTTACCTGTGTCGTGGTCTATATCAATTAGCTTGTCCAGAAAGTCTTTGACTGAGGCCACACTGTGGAGAATAATGGGGTGCAAAGGTACCATCCACTGCTCTTTTCCATGGCCAAGCTGAAGACCCAAGTTTCCAACACTTTGTAAAGCCTGGATGAGAAATATACACTCATTGTAAGAATGTGATCTTTATTTATACAGCTTTATATAGCTTTTCACAGAACAGGGTCATGAAGAGAAATGTATTTAATTTCATTCACTCATACACTCATACACATGTGGTCATTTTATCTTAAAGTGAGCCCCCATTGAGAGTTGAACTCCTGGGCCAATCAGAGAGCAGCACCCCTGGCACAGGTTGCAGGCAGTTAGAGGGAGAGGAGAAAAACACTCAAAAACAGTGACATTTTTATCCAAGTTCACGTTTTTGGATGGAATGATCCTAGAAATGCCTAAACGTACATATTTTATAATGTAATATGCATGTTGTATAAAGTAAGTGGACATGCAGCTCCAAGCAGAAATCTAAACTAAGAACATGCAACTGACAGAATCCAAAATCACCCCGGTCCAAGAATCCAACCTGGGACATGTTGTTTTGTCTTTTTTCACCTGCACATTTTTTATGTTTATAATTTCACATTGATATTCTTTTTTGGCCATACTGTAATTTAACCTGATTGGTTGTCAGTGAAGAAAGACCGACCAAACACTATATATACACACCTAAAGGTGTGACATCAAATGGGTCCCTGAGGCCACTCCTGCTGCGTGGCCCTTTGTGGAGCCCACACCTGGCCTCTGGAGGAGAGGAAGTCCCCCTCATGACCACCCCTCTGAAGCTCCTCTTTGAACCAGACTTAGGCCACAGCTCACAGGGGTAAAAATAGCACCTTCCCCTTTCTCTGTTCAAGACCATGGCAACAGCACTTCAGCACCATGGACAGCAACCACCAACACCAAGCTCCAATGGATAACTTTAAGTAAAAGTTACATATAACACTTCTTTTGGGGATAAAGTATTGTGTAAGGTCTACAGACTCCTCATAGTCTGAAGTCTGCCTGAAGTCTGCCTGGATGAAGGTTTTTTATTGTCAGGATCGTAATCTTTTGCTGCACCTTTTATTGTTTTATTCTGAGACACATTTCATTGTTAATAGGCTTCATAAAAGCCTGTCTCTAACATTGCTGTGAGTCTTGACCCTTCATAAAATTTATTTTTTATTTTTCAAAGGCAAAGTGAAAAGACAAAAGACCATAACGCTAAAAATGCATTCCTGGAAACTTTTGGGCAGAGCATAAATCTATTGCTTAGATGACTTGGCACTACATGGAATTGCATACCTACTGCTGGAGCCACAGCTGCCCTGGGGCAGTTTTTCCAACACATTAGTTGGAAAAACAAATCTAATCAGAATGATCATCTTACATTGGTTGGTGCTATGAATAAAATAGATTAAAATAGTTAGACAAACCAGACTCATTCTAGGCTGGTAGAGTGTCTTGTCTAAGGACACAACAACAGTTTGGCACTTTAAAGCGGCAGAAGTCCTGTGGCACGTGGTGTTCCCAGAGGTTTCCCATCACAGCACCATCACATACTAACAGGCAAGTGTAATATGTTTGTCTTGTCTATAAACACTTAGCTTGACCTTCCTGTGGATGTATATACAGTAGATGGTCTGTTTCCTGTAATTTAAATGTATCTTAAAGCTTTTAGATAAAACAAATAATTCATGGCCTTAACGTCAATATATACAAGATGAAAAGCATTGTTTCTGCTCTGGTCCAAGTGTGATGTCTAGACAAATCTAAATTATTCATTCTGTGTATATTTCTGGATAGACGTAAATATTTTGAGTGATACCTTAGCGAGTAGTAACAGTGTACGGCTTGTGCGTGTGTCGGCGTGTTGGTCCCTCAGCTGAAACAGTTTGGGCGTCAGTATCGCAGGAGCAAAAAAACGGAGGAAGAAGAATCCACTGATGGCCAAATACTTGACATCCTGAAATGATCACATAAACAAGCATTGATGTCTACCATGCATGACAAATATTCAAAACCAGGCCACTGTTTTCCTGTTGGGTGCCAAGTTTAGGAGGTTAACTTGATTAGAGATGTGTGGATAATCAGTATTTGGGCTGGGATACCTAACTTTCAAATTATAAAAAATCATATATGTAATAAAATCCTTCTAATTAGTTCATGTAGTTACTTCCAAAAACAAACTAAAACACAATGTGAATGTTCAAATCCAGGTTTTTTATTTGTTTTATTGTATCTTCACTCTTTGTTTTAAATGTACTGTCATTGTGAATGATTTTAGTAAAAAAATGTGTCCTCTACAGTTTACCCATACTTCATTGCCATTAGGGCCTCCGTCAGGACCAGAACGACCCATCTGGAGGATATTAGCATATTTTTAGTGGTACAGGAAACTATGCTATACACATAAACTTGCCTTGCCTTCCTCAATTAAAAAACCTGCTTAGGATTCAGGTACACAATGTACAAAAGTAAAAATCAAATTTAATGGAAAATAGCGATATCCATTTAGTGCAAGAGCTGAAAAACATTTCACATACAAGCCTAATGCAAAATCAATGGGTCGCTATAGGTTTTCTATCAGCAACTTAAATCCATTCTGGTCTGATGTGGCCTGCACTGACCTCATTCTCGGGTTCGGTAAATTGCTCCTCCACCCTCTTGTGCAGCTGCTTGAAGGCCAGTCTCATGACCGGCGGACACTGATCGACTGAGTTCACGATCGATTCGATGATGCTGCTTAAATAAATCTGCAGCATCTCCACACTGCTGTCCCGCACCTCAGCCTCAGACATGCCGCCCTTAAAGGATATCCGCCTGGAGAAGAAGGGACAAAACACCACAATTTATTCAATTGTTCTATGCTTTATTATTTGACCCAATCTAAATCATGTTTCACTGGATGCTTTGGATTAAATCTACATGTCAATAAATTAATCAAAACAAATATTTCAAAATGTGTTTTGAAATTCTTCAACGTCCAAAGTCCTATGTATTGTTGTGACTTTACGATTGACATAAAGTAACTATATAAATCTTCTTCAGCTACACACAAGTGTTCAAAGCCTTCTCGAGTGAGCCTGTCTGAATTACAAGAGGAGAATGCAGCCATGATTATAATCCATAACAGTTTTTGCGTCCATAATTATATTAGCTGGCAGCTTTGATTATTGATTTTGCCAAACCCTGGTACACACCAGACTGTACAGCAAAAGACGAATAGACTGTATGACGGCTGCAGTCATGGTTGATACAGAATATGCCCCTCCCGCTCTGATGGATATCTCTAGGGGTTCAGAGCAGTTGCCAAGCAACAGACTTCTCTCCTTTTAATTTTTTTTTTTCCATTTTCGTTTGCACCAATGTCTTCCTCTCAGGGGCAAACAGGAAGCAGACTGTCTCCAGCGGCATCTTTCCATTTGACCATTTTAACGCCTATGTCGTGAACTGCACACACCAAGTTCCCGTGTGTAATATGTGTCACGCAGCGCCAATGTCATTCAAACGATTCAATGACTTCAGCTTTGAAACGAGGCAGAATGGAGAGATTAGACACAATTCTTGTCGTCACCTGAGTCGGTTCAAGTCAATTTTGCATGGATCCAGTTCGATGTACTTTTTCTCTTCAAAGATCCGGTTGATGATTGGTCTCAGGACTTCATGGAGATAGAGCATTCCAACAGCCTGTCAAAATAACCATGCAGCAAAGTCAGGAATCATACCAGCAACAGTATGCAATATAAACATAACTATCAAATGCACCTTCATGAATTGTTCCATTGCTTTTGAGGCAAGTGAGTTGGACCGAAATAATGTGTTAGGATCAGCTGAAAAACAAGTAAAACATTATTATTTTCAAAACTTCAGTTTGGGCACACTTTTACCTCAACATACCTCTGTGTAATATACTTATACTTCAACATTTTACAACAACCTAATTAAGGAACAAGCATCGTCTTATTTATTTTACAACTTCCTGTCCAAAAGCCTTTCCGTTTACAAATGTATATGGCTATATTTGCCACATTGTAGATGTGGGAGATGCTACACATCTCCCACATGTACTAGTATACAGTACATGTATACACCGTACTAGTATAGTATTTTGAGAAGATACAGTAAATAATGCGTGGGACAAAGGATGCCTCTGTTGGTTCTCATTCAAGCCATCCCAAACCATTGTCCAGATGGAGAGAGAAATTCATCAGACCAGTGTGATCACAATAAAATAGTCAATAGTCTAGTTAACTAAACAAAACACCAAAATCTTTCCAAAACTGAAAATGCTCAGCTGAATTTTCATCATTTTTGATTAGCTTGACAAAAGAGACAATACAATCTACCAAGAATTAAATTCAAGCCTTTACAAAGCAATTTATTTCATGCTACACACTGATATATTTAGCATGTCTGACTCAGAAATGTTGACTGGGGGACACACCAAGCGTTGTGCCGGTTCCAATCCTGATAGAGCCATGGCAACAGGACTTATTTCTGCAGATATTTTCTTTAAGCTTGAGTAAATGGGTGGGTGGTGTAAAGTATTTTCAGTGACGTCCTATTTGACAATATTTCACTATCAAATAGACAATTCATTAACTTCAACCTTCGAATCTAAAGGAGGTCTGACAACAACAATTGAGGAAGAATGTTTTCAAACAGAGCACCGTGCAATTATGAAATGTATTATTAATTTTATGAAAATTATATACAAAATATTTCATTACCATTTGGCCACTGATAAGCATACTGTACATGTCTGAAGAGGTTTAGTATGGTGAAGAGGAGCGACTTCATAAGTGAGATTAATACCTGTACGTCTGTGTAGATTTTGCCAGAAGAGAAAACAAAGCTACATCCTGACCTGAAGAGAAGGTAATTAATTTAGCTTATTTTATTTGTATTTAAGAGAATGATACATGAAGTTATTTTAAATTTGCCGAATAACATAATAGTGTTCTATTAAAAAGATTTAATGTCAATTCTAGAGTTACCTTCCCAAACACGCTCCTGAGCCACTTATTCATTACTCATTAGGTTGTTTGAATGACCCATTACTTTCACAAACACATTGTGTCAACAGTAAACTGGGAAAATGCTGATTAGCTATTAACATAATTATACCAGGACTAAAGTGAGGGTAAACATGAATACTATAATAATGATCAATCAATAAATTATAAATTAGATAATACTATTGGAATCAATGAATCAGCACATGCACAAATCCGTCAAATATACAGCATGGGAATTATCCATTGTGGCAAATAGCATCAACATAGTAGAGAGATCCTCATTGAATTCAAGTTGTTTCATATTAATCACCACAAATAATTATTTTGATATCAGATTAATGGATGGATGTAATGACTGTCATTGTTAAAATATAACAACAAGATTTCTATGGAGCTTTTTCCACTGTCGCAGCATGAAAAGTGCATAAATCAATGTGAATTGTGGGTCAATTAAGAGCTTATTATCACTAACTAACAGGTAAATAAAGTAATTTGAAAACTGCATGTCAGAACCTCCAAAGTATCTATTCCTTAATCAAGCACAGTCTGAATGGTGAGTCGTTGCTATAGAAACTGCTTATTATCTCCAAGTAACTGAGAAAACCAATCGACGGAGCAGAACTGAGTGTGAATTACAACATGGGGACGTGTTGTGGAGGCTTAACATGACTAACACACAAATCAGAACAAACGCACTGTTGTGGTGAGTAAGTGATTGTCATTAGGGCCATAAATACAGCACTGGTAGGAATTTGCCCACGCATAAATGTGTCGGAGCAGAGGGGGTAAAAACCCCCAAAAAACTGTCCTCTGACGAACTATGAATTAGTCATACTTTTATTTTCATTCAGCCAGAGAAAGAGATTAAGAATCTTTTTTTGTTCAAGAGCGTCCTGCCAAGGATGTAGGACATATGGTGTTTGATCACATGTGTCAATGTAGTAAATATGATAATATTTAACTTTTTCTACAACTTACTGTTAAATATAAAATAGTGGTTTTCAATAAAACACTTTCTGTTAAAATCTGACCCTATGAAGTTATATTTTATATTTTAAACTTTAGAAATCTAAATATTGATTTAAAACTATATACACAAACAAGCCCACTAGCTTCATGAAAATGAATGTAGTGTATCAGTCAACACAACAAAAAGTCACAACAGAAGACACAAGGTTTTTTCATATATCCATAAATATGTGTTGAAATTCAGCTGCATTAAAAGCGGCACATTCACACACATGAAATGAGATATAAATGTATCTTTCATATAATCAGCTTTAGGTTTTTTATTGTCAGAAATGGACATAGCTAAGTTATATGCCAGTCTGACACACCCAGCAAATCAATATCACCTCAGTGGAGGAGAGAATGTTCCAGACCCGCTCATGACAAGCACACCGAAAGTAGAATTATTTATATGTTGATAGTACTATAGAAACTATAATATATATATATATATATATATATATATATATATATATATATATATATAAATATTTGATTATTAATCAACAACATAGACTCTTGCTTTCATGTCACAAAGAATGTGATCAATGCTCCTGGACAAAGGTGGATTCGCAGCATATAAAGGAAAGAACAAAAAAGCTGAAGCTCTTCACTGTGCGGTCATTGTGCAGCAGTTATCCATTAAAACCATGAGCTCACCTGTGTGGTTGACCTCGCGGGTGTTAAAGTAATCCAAGAACGGCACCACGAGGCCTTGTCCCAGGTAAATCTTCACCAGTGTCATGGCCACATCCTGCCGGCTCTCCACGGTGGTCACTTCTTCAAGCATGGTCAGAGCGCTGGTCTCTTCCACCTGATGACATAACCAGTTACAGCCCGCACCACACAGAAGGATGCATTACTAATCGAGTCATTAGTAACTGAGGGAACCACACATAATTACACATAATACCAGGACGTACGTCTGTAGGAGAGATGACTGACTCCACCAAGAGGTCAATGAGAGGCTGGTAATACACCGACGGTAAAATACGATCCTCCACTAAACACACCTTCAGGCGCAGCGCTCCAAGTTTACCACTGGGAGCAGTATCAAAGCAAACACAACATTAAAAGATTTTGTGAACATTATAATTCTATGAGTTTTTCAGCATTAACTGCGTTAGGCCACAGTGACACACAGTTCATATTTCAAATAAATGCAAATGGGTGAAACTGAACTACCAGGCCTGTAATCAGGTATGTGGCAATTTCTCGAGGCAGCCAGAGGGTCACAACAATTGAATTTACATTAATTTAGAAATGTAATAATATCATTCAGAGTTACACTAATAATATATTAATAATAATAATAATAATACATTATACTTATATTCGGCGTATATTTTGGACACTCAAAGACGCTAATAATGACTAATCATAAATTAGTAACATTATAATGGACATTTTGTTGCATTATCCACACACGGACAGAAACACTATTGTGGCATGTATGAGTTGCAAACTACATGGAACAGGCGAGTGACCCTTGTACCCGCTCATGTTCCTGTATCGTTATTTAACTGTGTTTTAAGCAGAACGCCATGACTGGTTTCCAATAACACACTAATTGCTGCTTCAAGTCAGAAATACTCCGACAAACAACCCACAGTACAACTCATAAACAAGCGTTCTCACCCAGCATCCACCTCGTTGTTTCCCAAGGGCAGCAGGCGAAACCAGCCCTCCAGATGAGGTGACTTGTGCAAACACGCTGAAGGGATTTCCACCTGCCGATAGGAAATGAGCAAAGTGAAATATTGATTGGTCGGAGTGCAAATTTAAAAGAGCACAACGTAAGCTTTGAAGTTGAGTTCATCACCTGCTTGTCTCGTTGAAAGTTATATTCATAAAATGTTTGCACATTACGGTATGAATTCATCTTTCATTTATTTTTATTTTTTTCTTGCCTTAAAGAATACTTCGTTTTGTTCCAGTCACCTGCTTGTTTCTATAGCAATTACTAGGGTACCATAATTGGTCTTATTTGAGACATAGCTTTAAAAATCTATCTTTATGGATTTCAGTGGAACAACTGAAGAAAAAAATATGTGATGTTTATGTGAGATGGTAATGAATCTGTGTAACTACAACTTAAGAGACTACTTACTACTTTCTCAAACATCACAGGCAAAACATCCAACTATTAAAGGTATAAAGGAGGATTTTACCGAATTTTAGGAGAGAGCCGCCCTCTTCAGAGGGAACGCCTATTAAAACATGTCTCGCATATTGCATAAGTAGTAATTTAAAGCTGGTATACCTCATTTCTTGTTTGTCCCAATAGAGAGACTCTTTTTTACTCTTCTGTCTGAAAAAGCTCATCTCAAGATACCAAAAACACATAAATCTGAAAACTAGTGCTTGAACTATACAGTTTTTGTGGTTTGAAAATTGGGTACCCCAGATTTAATATATTCATACAAGATAACTTACTTTCCCCAAGAAGTCATTCTTGCCCACCATGTCCCAGTCCCACACTTCCACCGTGATAGGCGCCTCATCATACAGCTCCTCTGGGTCCAGCTCCAGCTCAAGAGTTTCCAACCAGTGAGGAAATCGAGTCTTTTTAATAATCTGAATCCAAAAGACACAGCACAAATAAATCTCCTGTATGCCATATCTCCGCTAGCAGGGGAGAGGGACATTCCGACCGGAGCACAGGCGGAACATGAAGTACATAACAAAGCTTACCGAAGTCTCTGCACTGTGGTTGTTAAAGATGACTCTTGCAAAAGGATCAGAAGTGCCAGAGGTGTCTCTGGGGGCGAGATCTCTGAAGAGAAGAAAAGAAATTTGATGCAAAATGTTAAAATGTTATTTGTTAAGCGTCATTCAGTTAAACATACATTTGGTCTCAAGCTCTGATTGACATGTTCATTACTGACATGTCAAAAAGACGGATCTTGCAGCCCGGGACACACAGATGGGGCATTGAATAAATGGTATGATAGCAGTAGAATCAGAGTTACTCTGGAGAGGAGCAGAGAGGCCTGGGGCATCAGTGATAAGGCTCTTGTACACAGTTAAAACAATACAAGGACACACTAATCTCACATACTTGCTATGTAAACAAGAACTACTATCAATCATTTTTGACTGCTGTATCACATTGGGCTGTACAATTCAAATGGATTTGATTTGACTTGAAGAAGATCATAAACAACGATATATATGTGTGTGTGTATATACATATATTATATTATGTTCATTTAAGATAAGATAAGATATACTTTATTGAGCTCACAAAGGAGAAATGTATGTTTTTATTTTATTTTATTTAACAGCATTTACCAACAACATTGTATTAAAGCATAAGTTTAATGAGAGCTTTATCACATGTGTTTGTGTTACCTGGCTTCAATGACTTGGCATCTCAAACTGATCTTCTCTGAGTGTTTGAGCAGGACCAGACTGAGGCGGATCTCCCCTTGGACTTCTTCATTTGGGTCGACTCTTGTCAAGTTCAGCCAGCTGTCCAAACCTTCACACCCAGAAACAGCATTTTGTTATCATACATTGTATTTTATGTATTTTTCGATTAATGTTGAAGAAAAATTATGAAAACGTTTATCAATTCAAAACATAAGCAGCTAGTCTGTGAAGATTTTCTTGCGAAGGAGGAACTGACTCAGTAGCGACATGTAGCAGTGAATCAGATTTGAAGGCCATGCCAGGTGGTGCTCAAGAGTGGCATCAACAAGCTGCTGATAAATACAAAATGTCTTTAACCATTTTGTTGTTTTTAAAGCACAAAGATATGAAAAGCTCTTACATAAGAGATATGACCAAAACATAGAATGTTGAACAGTTTGACCACGGACAGGATGAGGGGAATAACAGATCATGTCTTTATCAAAACACCTGTTTGTGGGAGGCTGTTTAATAATATATTAAAGAGCGTTTAAAGAGCGTGTTTTATTTCCAGGTTAATACACCAAAATTACAAATGGCTGCTTTAATAGTACATTCCTAATATCATGGAGGGTTCAGTGGTAAAGCCACCAACACCAATAGAGCTCCAAAGTGTATAAAAACATCACTATGGAAATGTATAGAAATCAACCATATTGACACCAAGTTGTGTAGCTCATCCATAGGTACATTATCCAGAGGTTGATGACCAGAGTCCAATATGAGATGTATAAATCTGTAGTAAAATATTATTTCTTGCTTGGTACCAGCGGACATTCACATGGCGCCCCAGCTCGTCCCATCTTGTTTTAAGAGTCATTGCATGTTTACTCTCAAAGCAACATGCACTACAGACATTAATAATGACTATGCTTGAAATATCTCATATATTACCTTTAGCTTGAGAGCCAATGACCTCCTTGGTTAAAGTAATCTTTCCAATCACATCGTCATGGCTGCAGTGACAGAAAAAATTGGACGTTTTAAATACATTCCTTATAAGGAAAAAAAAACAACCTAATCACTCATGGGAGTTACCGTCTGTCCATTACTGTTTGTCTATTCAATATGATCCTTTAACCCAACACATTAATCTATCACCCCTAAAATAGCTCAGAAAACTCTACATGAATACTCTGCACTATCCCAGGAGTTCCAAGTAAATATGACATTATTTAGGGACAAATGTGAATGTTACCCAATTGTGTCTTCATCCATGACATGAAAAGACAGTGAGTGAAATCCCATCGGGAGGTGCAGAGTGTACTCCTCACCCCAGAAAGGATTAAGGTTCTTCCACACAGTGGCTGTCCTGGAACAGGCAGACAACTCATATTACACACCATATGTTCAGATAATACTAGACAACCTTTATTAGCACAATTAGTCCTGTCCTATAGATTTCTCAAACGATGCAACTTGTACGATGTGTAAAGCAATACATGACTTCATTAATATCATATATCTTAATGTGAGACACTTAAGAAGACGATGCAAAAATTGACTTTAATGAGGTTTTGGTTTTTTATGTCAGTGTTTCTCTTGCTGAAAGTTGTATTTTCAGGCATCTTACATGTGTTGTATATGTTCTTCATGTGTTTAAAGTGCTCTCCTTCTTTTTATACTCTGGGGATTATTCAAATAAACACAGCTTCATAAATGTAGGATGAAAATACCATAAAGCACAAATGAAAATCCGCTCCTAAATGTTACCATGAACAAGCTGAGCCGTTCATTTCTGCAATATGTAACAGGAAGAAAATAATAGATTATTTCAGACAACTAGTCAGCAAAAATGTCTTTCAATTAGAGAAATGGTCAAATGTTTATGTTTTTGTTTAAAGATGTTTTGATGACATGTTGTGGCCAAATAATGAATTATAGCATGTTTACAAATAAAGAATGTTATTGCTATTTTGTTTTCTGACCTTTTGCTTTGGTAAATGTTAATTGGGGTTTTAGAGTCAGTAATATGATTATGATTACATGTATTGATTACTGGTCCCAATTATTTGATTCATCTTTGAAGCCAGAAGAAAATAGATATGTTTTCTATAACTATTTGAATTCAACAAATGATTCTGTAATATTAATAACACTGAAGAAAATACAAACACTATAAAATATACATAATATTTTTCGAGTGTAGTTTTTCTGTTGTTGGGTGTAGATGAGGAGACAACAGTGTTACATTCTTCTGCTTGGAAATTCCATACCAATCCTGTCAATGTGTGCAAATATGCGTTCACAGAAATACATTATTTCACTTTAATTAGGCTATTTAAGTCTGAAAGTAGACATATGGACAAAACAAACTTTAATCACTTTTCATTAGATGCAATCACAGCCTGCAGTTAAGTTCAGCAGGTGGATAACTCAGGAATCTGTGTCTATGGTCTTAACTAATAATCACTGTATTTTAGCGAGTGGGCTGAGCTATTTCCCACTTGCATTCACTGTCACATTATCTGTGAAAATCATACAGTCATTTAGGCTGAAACTCCACAAGTACTAGATAATTAGTGAGAGTGTCATAATAGTGAGTCATTGTGCTGTTTCCCTAACTATACCAGATGGATCTGAAGCTACTGTATATTTGCCTCCTGTTTTGGTTAAGGGTATGAGAATGGCTATAGGGTCAGTATGGCACTAAACATCTAGTCCTTGGTTCCTTGAGACTTCTGAAATAATGATATGCACCCTCTCCATGGTTACTTGATGTTTTTGGTTCAAACCAGTATCAGGTTTTCTGTGTTGGAGGAGCCATGCTGTTGACTACTACACCATCCTTATCAACAACTCCACCTTGTTTAAATATTCACCTCTAAATTACAGCCTGATATACGGATCCTATTAAGGGACTAATGCAAACATGCAGACCAGACAGGATGGCAGCGACGGACACTCACCTGGCCACAACTTCATTGTCAACTTTAACAATGCAATAAGGGTCACTTGTTCCAGACCTACAGAAGAAAATATAGTGACAACGTGAAGTGTATATGGAGTCCTCATTTTTAGCTGAAGGTTCAGAAGAAGAGTCCGACAAAAATGCAATAGTCATTCTAAGCTATTGCGGCGTTATGTAAATCAGGCTGAATAAAAATGCATCTGCACCTACATCTATCTAACTATGCCAGTGGTAAAAAGGTTTCGGTTACTTACACGTCTTTGGCTGGGAGATTCCTTCCCTCTACAATCCGAAAATAAAGAGAAGTATTTCTGGC
Organism: Knipowitschia caucasica; assembly: GCA_964034765.1. Classification (NCBI taxonomy): domain Eukaryota; kingdom Metazoa; phylum Chordata; class Actinopteri; order Gobiiformes; family Gobiidae; genus Knipowitschia; species Knipowitschia caucasica. The sequence continues at coordinate 34,561,938 of OZ035831.1, forward strand.
CATTTTGTAGATTCAACAGATCAAACGTCTTCTGTGTCCATGTGCGTGCTTTTGAAGAGCGCTCTTGTCCGCCGCAGCTGAGTTTTCTTCATTGCATCGCACCTTCAGTGCGTGACGGCGCACAACCCACCAGTAGCGCGCCAAAGAGACGCGCACGAAGTCCCTCAGTCCAGAAGGTGACACAGCGATGCAACAGTGGGCAACTGAATGGGATTTGGCGATGTCACGGTGACCCCCAACACCCCTCTCAACCTAAGGACAGATTAACGACATATTGGAAGAAATACGTCTTTACCGTTGGAGTCACTTGCAAATGGCCCTTTCACAAAATAACCATAACATGTCACTATGCGCTAGGACTGTGGCTTGGAGATGTATGTTTAGCAACTGCCTGCTGGTGCGTGAGTGGTCATACCTGACGTGCTTGGGGTTGATTTATGTGACACACTGCACACCCTGGTGGCCAATTCAGGCTTCTGCAGTCTTCAATTTTGGAATTCTACGCAGGCGTTTTATAAGACACCTGGCGGGTCCTTGTAGCTGTGAGGGCTAGCCATGCCAAAACAAAGCTCCAAATTTACAGACTGTGGAGGTGTCGCGTTAGTTCAAGTCGTTTAATTTGATTTACGCTTAAAACGTTTTGTTGAATAATTAACAGGCTTTATAGTAACCAGGCTTTATTTCATTAAAACACCCTTACACCCAAGAAAATTGTTCTAGTGATAACAGTAGATAGTTATCTCTTGCATGATGTTAACAAATTGACTTATTAGCAGCGAACATGATGAACGCCTATCCTGGAGTTTCTCACACTGATCCTACCAAGCAACAAGAGAGGCACTACTACCTCCTGTCTGAACTGCAAACTGTAGTCAAAGATCTTCCCAGGTATTCAACCTAAAATAAATGATATGTTGTTATGTGTTTGCTTTGTGTTAAAAGCCTTCTTCTTGTACAGTTCTTTTCAACAGCGTTTGTCCTACAACACCCTCAGTGACCTGGCGTTGGCACTCATAGATGGGACAGTGTTTGAAATAGTCCAGGGACTCTTGGAAATTCAACATTTGACAGAGAAAAATCTGTACAATCAAAGACAGAAATTACACTGTGAACACCAAGGTACTGTATCGTCATATACTCATAAAATGGCACATTATACTATCTTTATGCTATCTTTATGTGTTTGCTGTATGCAGGACTAAAACAGGATCTTGCAAGGAAGCACAAAGATGGTCTGCAAACATGCAAGTCACACAACCTGGCTCTGTTAAAATCAAATCAACAGGCAGAATTAGAGGTCAGTCATGGCTTACTTTAAAGTGTGTCAGACTGGTAGATCTTTAGAACTTGTAATTTTGGTTTTAGGCTTTGGAAGGTCGCGTCCGAGAGGAACAAAGAATGATGGATAAAAAGATTGTGGCAGAAATTGATCAAAAAGTAAATGACCAACAGAACACTCTTGAAAAAGCTGGTGTCCCCGGATTTTATGTCACTGTTAATCCTCAGGTATGTATTGCACACACTGTTTGGCAAGGCAAGGGTTAATTTACTTATGTTTGCATATATCCATCTGTAGTAGCTGTAGTAATATGTGCTGTCCAGCAGATGGCGATGCTCCCTCCCTACTTAAGTTAAAAGAAAAACCTTGTGATTTCAGGAGCTGACAATGCAGATGCATCTTCTTGAACTTATTCTGAAACTTCAACAAAAGGAATCACAATCAGGAATCATTTGAATCCAAACTGTATGTGGTTATGAAGGGACAAAGATAACGATCTGTGAAACTGATCCAGGCGACGTGACCAACCTGTACATGTGACCGGAGGAGATTTCTATTCTTGAAATGGCAAGGATTTTACTGATGTCAGAAGGGCAGCTGGAGCCAGATGCAAATGCAATTACTGAACTGAAGCATGCTCTTGTTGGAGGAGACTTTCGTTCAATGGAAGTCCACAAGTATTTAATTATAGGCAATGTGTGTCTTATTTAATCAATTAGGTCTTCTTTGGTTTTTTCTAAGGCTCAAGGTCATATTATGCTGGTTGTTTCATGAAGTGATCATGAATAAATAGCACAATGAATTTCAACTTTTTTCTCATATTGATGTTTTGAGAGGATGTGCTTATTATATGATATTACTAGGGAGAGGTGACACTGACAGCAAGTGCATCAGGGTTCAAAACACTACAAAATAGTATTAAAGAGGTACAGTGCTCTGCTAGGACTAGCCCAACAGTTTTTTTTTTTTTTTTAAGTTAATATGCAAAATATAAACAACGGCAGAAAGTCCTTAGCTCTGAAACTGTTGTTCGGTGCTTTACAATTGTTATTTTTCTTCATTTTCCTACCTGAGATGTTGCTGTGTTTATAGTTTTGCACTGGTCCAGTCTAGAGCAGAGAGGACTCGCGGTCTAAACCAACCGGTTCAGGCAAAAATCCTCAGGAGGAATGTTAACTTTTTGATAATGCTAATGAAACATTCAGCCTTTTACTTCGAACTAGAGCAGAAATAATGGTCCAAACCAAGCAGCTACTCCACCTCTGCTGCTGTGACCTGTCCTGCTCCACCCCCAGCAGCTACTCCACCTCTGCTGCTGTGACCTGTCCTGCTCCACCCCCAGCAGCTACTCCACCTCTGCTGCTGTGACCTGTCCTGCTCCACCCCCAGCAGCTACTCCACCTCTGCTGCTGTGACCTGTCCTGCTCCACCCCTGTTGAGTGCTGTTGTATTATTACCATTGTTAGCTTTTTAGAATGATCAATGCATTTGTTTTGTTTTGTATGGATTGATGTGATTTTGCTGCTACTGGATACCTGAATTTCTCCTACGGGGGATCAATAAAGTATATAGACTTTAAATATTAATAAGGACCAGGATTAAGCTCCGCCCCCTGTGTTTGGGTGAGGCAGGGGATGGTGCTGGAGGAGGCTGTTCCTTTAAGAGTCCATGGATCAAGCGCTGCATGTCGGGTTATAGCTTTATGCACCTTTCGGTCCATCTCCAGCCGCTACATTCTGGCGACATCCCGCTGGTGTCACATAAAAACGGTGAGATTATTCAGTCTGAATCGTTTTTCACTAGTGCTATTGCTGCTAGATAATCATAACTACTATGATGTCCACGAGAGAAGCTCACCTGCTCATTGCAGTGAAGCTCTGCGACCTTTTTATTGGTAAATGCCTTTTCATTTTGAGCATGGTGTGTGAAAATGAAAAGCATAAATGTATAATTTTACAGTGATCTCCCTCTCTTTCGCTTCGTGCACCAGCAGTTTTATTTCTAATGCAGAAAAAAGCCTTACGTAATGATGGCAGACGCTCTTTCTGTCGCCATATGCCGCCCAGAGCAGGATGCTGCGCCCAGAGGGTTTCCCTACTAACATTGTCATTAAGTGATGTGTTTTTGTTCAGAACTAAAAACACTGTGCATATGTGGACAAATGTGTTTATGTTTTAGTACCAGTGTTTCCCAATCTGGGAGCTATTGTCCCCTTACATTTTCAGTTGGACTTCAGCAGCTTTCATAAAATAGGTACAAACTTAAATGTGTAAGTCTTGAATTATTGGCTGTTAACAGTTTTTATGAAACATTTTAATTAATACATATTAATTCTAAATCATCTTCAGTGACATGTAAATAATAAATTGATCAAGAGAAGATTGTCATATGCTGTGTCCACATGTTAAATAGGGGTCACTGGAAGGAAAAGGCTGGAAACCTTTCTTAAATCTTATATGCTGCATCTAGTCTTCTTTTTGGAAATCAGTTCTAAAAATCTAGATGTTACATATTGTCTATACCAGGGATGTCAAACCGGTCCTCACAGGGCTGGTTATAGTTCCATCCGGAGCACACCAGACTCCACTCTATGCCTCAGGTGAGTCCAGTTTTAACCTGAAGTTTTGAGGTGGAGTCTGGTTCTGGTGTGCTCCTGGTCAGGTTTGAACCTAAACCTGTAGCCACAGTGGCCCTTTCTGGAACCGGATCCCTGTGTGTGATGTCATGGGACAGATCTGCATATTCCAATTACCGCTTTTTTCTCCTTCTTTTCTATTTCAGATCACCTTCGTTTTGACTGGATGACACCGCTTTAAGTGGCGTCATATCTGCCATTTAAGCCCCTCTATTCCTGTAACCATGGCGGCCTGTCAGAGAGCCTGCTCCCCAGCGGTGCGTCTCTGTCAGAAACTGAACCGACTCAAGACCTTAGAGGATGACATGATGGCCACCTCTCTGAAGCGCTGCCTCAACACACTGGACTTAACCCTCATGGGAGTCGGTGGCATGGTTGGCTCTGGTCTGTATGTTCTGACTGGCACAGTGGCTAAGAACATGGTGGGACCTGCTGTCATTGTGTCGTTTATCTTTGCGGGACTTGCCTGTCTTATGTCCGCTCTTTGTTATGCTGAATTTGGAGCACGCATCCCCAAGACAGGATCTGCATATATGTTTACCTATGTATCTGTGGGAGAGGTCTGGGCTTTTCTCATTGGTTGGAATGTAATTTTGGAGAACATGATAGGTGGAGCAGCTACAGCCCGTGCCTGGAGTGGGTATCTGGATTCAGTTTTTAATCATGCTATTCAAAACTATACAGAGTCATACATAATGCACTGGAACGTCCCATTTCTGGCCCATTATCCTGATTTACTTGCAGCTGGAATACTTATTGTTGCCTCTGTTTTCATTTCATTTGGGGTACAAGTGTCGTCCTACCTCAACCACATCTTTTCCCTCATAAGTATGTGCGTGATTGTTTTTGTCTTGGTTTTTGGCTTCATCCTTGCCGAGCCTGCAAACTGGAGTCAACAAGAGGGAGGATTTGCGCCCTTTGGGATGTCAGGGATACTCGCAGGTTCAGCTACTTGCTTCTATGCGTTTGTGGGCTTTGATGTCATCGCCTCGTCCAGTGAGGAGGCTAAGAACCCCCAGAAGGCCGTACCAATCGCCACTGCTGTGTCTCTAGGGTTGGCAGCCGTGGCGTACATCCTAGTTTCAACAGTGCTAACGCTGCTTGTGCCCTGGCATACCCTGGACCCAGATTCAGCTCTGTCAGACGCCTTCTTCCGTCGTGGATACAGTTGGGCCGGGATCGTTGTGGTCGTGGGCTCTATTTGTGGTAAGTGTGTAACAAGTACCCATATGACAGATTAGACAATAATTTCATCAAAACACAGTTAACACCATTAGATTGAAGATTTGCCAACATGTAACCCTAGTTCAGAAATTCAAAACATATACTTAAACAAGTGTATTTGTCCAGCACATACAATCAAACAATCATCCTTTATCAGTTCACTTCCTGGTTGTATTACATCACTATGGTTACTATCTTAAGTATTGGGCTAAATCCTCTCTGATATTATTATTTGACTAATTACAATATTAGTAGCCTGAAATATATTAATTTAGTTTCAGAATTCATTCAAGACCTTAGAGAATTTGCCACCCTAAAATTGTGGCAGATTTTAGGTTGAGTTCCGAACGGTAGCGTGATGTCATCAATTTTAGATGAAGTGAAGATGTAGCTTTTTTCACAGACTGCAGTTTTATTGGTGTAAAACTAAAATGTTTCCAAAAAAAATTATTTGATCATTCTAATTTTAAACACTTCAGCTAATTTAATGAAGGACACATGGAGAAATCTCATCATATAATGGTTAATAACAGCGACTCAATAGTAAAAGGTTTAAGTTTGTATTTATGAACATTCTCACGACTTAATGAGAGCATAGTTGATATGTACTAACAAAGAAAATGCAGAGCTTTTTTGGGTTTTTTTTCATGTGGATTGGCCCACAATTTACAGAGAAATTAGTTCTAAACTAACACTAGAAGTTTTGGAATGTTGTGATGTCACATTATTGCAATCTTTTAAAGTAAAACATTGGAATTCCACTCATGTATAGTTTTTATCTAACTACTGTGCAGTCCAAATAACTCATCCTTTTCTTATTCTGTCATTCTATTTTCAGCAATGAACACAGTGCTGCTCTGTAACCTCTACTCCCTTCCTCGGATCGTGTACGCAATGGCTGAAGACGGCTTATTCTTCTCTTTTTTTGCACGAGTAAATCCTGTCAGCAAAGTCCCTGTCAACGCTATTATAGTTTTTGGCTTTATCATGGCAATTATCGCTCTTATTTTTGACCTTCAAGCCTTAGTTCAGTTTTTATCCATTGGCACACTCTTGGCTTACACTTTTGTGGCCGCGAGCATTATAGTTCTACGCTTTCAGCCGGAAAAAGCCACAATAAAAACCGGCACATCTTCTAATGCAAACGTCGATCCTTCTCTGGCCCGTTCCGAGTCCCAGACATTCAAAGAGGAGAGCGGCGAGCTAAAGCAGTATGAATCCTTCTCAGACAAACTCCAGCTGGTGGAGAGAACCAAGGCTACGGAGAGGCGTTCCGTGGGGCAGTTGAGGGCACGTTGGGATCCCTATCTCGGACGTTTAGTTGGAGATTTTGAGCCAGGGGAAGTGGTGGCCTTTTGTGTGCTCATCCTCCTGGTCAGCTCTGTGTCGCTTTGTGCTGTGGTAATATTCGGAAGCAAACCACTCGAATTACCACTGTGGAGCTCATCAGTGCTGATTGTGATTTTTAGTTTGGCTTTTGTCATCAGTTTAGCTCTTATATGGGCTCATGAGCCGCAGAGAAACACCAAGACATTCCAGGTAAGCTAAATGTGTGTGTGTGTGTGTGTGTGTGTCTGTGTCTCATACCATCTGTGATATTGTATATATCATAATGTGTTAAACTGCATTGTTTTGCATTATATTGCCCTTAAAGGGTGAGGGTGGCTTAGAAATTTACAAGCGTCTGCTTTGTCCAGCCTATTTTCAAACCGTGCCTGTATGTCTGTCTATTCGGACTGGGAAATTGTTTGCAAATTAACAATTTAAGTAATCCTGAAAATATTCCATAAACGGATATAAAGAGAGCTGGTAAAGACACATGATGCCTGTCCTTGGCTCAGTTCTTGTATCCAAGACAGAAAGTTTAGTAGTAAGTCCTCTTCGTCAGCCCCATGATTGGTATCTCTTGTTTTAATGCTGTAATATGTTGATATTCAAGATCGAGAAAAGTTTAATTTCTGCTACAGACCACTGTACATTTTACCTCAAAATCCTTCCACCTTATGTAACATCGTAGCTTCAAAGCCATTCTCAAAATCCATGTTTTAGTGTTTGGTCAAATCTTACACCACTTTTTGAAAATGCAGAAGCCTTGTCCCCACTATTTCAAAGTTTACTGCACTCCGCAACTTTTCAGACGCTATCCACTTGTGTTTAAAGCATGTAGATGTTATTGCTTTCCTTCGAATGTACCTTAGTATGGTATAACAATGTACAATATTTAATTACAGATTCTCAAAAATAGGAATTCTTACATTGGGTCAACTACCATATTTTCAATTTGGATGGAAAATGTAACTCCCTGTACTGAAGGAGCATTCTAGGGATTTTGATGGACCCAGGCAAAAATCTGAAAGTTGCATAGTGCAACTTTAAATCTAGAGAGTAGAGTTAAGCCAGATGAGTGCATGTTTTGACACTAAATGTGTTTTTCCCAACGTTAGGTTCCATGCGTTCCACTGACTCCAGGCGTCAGTATCCTCGTTAACGTGTTCCTAATGATGAAGCTTAGTGCAATGACCTGGATCAGATTTGCTGTCTGGATTGGTGTAGGTAAGAATACTCACACATGCCTTGACTTTTTTGTGACTTTTCAGTCCATTAAATACATTCAATGCTTTCCCTTACATACTTGAGCAATTAGTAAACGCTGAATGTATTTGGAATCTCTACTTTCTGGGTAATATGAAATAGTTTAAAACATTAACTATTACAACCACAATTAAAACTAAAACAATAAATAAAATATTAGACCATAATGGTTACTATTCAAATTGAGGATTTTAGTTTTCTTTGTTGTAAAGTATTATTACATCAATGGGAGTCCTACTTTTGGTTAGGCTACACTTCAGTCAGTGGTGCTCAGCATTTGCCTGGTCACTAAGGGGATCACCGTGGAAACAGATTATGTGCATTAGCTCGGGGCTTTTCACCATCACTAAACCATTTAAACATGACTCTCCGCCGCAGCAGGTTAACAGGATACTCATTTCACCTGACAGCACATTAAGGCCTGTCTCAGACCTGCTTTCCCTGGGGAAGGTGAGGTTTTCTGTTCTCATAATCAGAAAGTCCTCCGTCCAGGAGGCAGAGGCTGAGGATGTTGGGGCGGATACTTCCATCTCCCTGGCCGAGGTCACCAAGGTGGTTGGCAGCCTCCATGGTGGCAAGGCGCCGGGAGTGGATGAGATCCGTCCTGACTATCTAAAGTCTCTGGATGTTGTAGGACTGTCTTGGCTGACACGTCTCTGCAACATCGCGTGGCGATCGGGGGTGGTGCCAATGGAGTGGCAGACTGGGGTGGTGGTCCCTCTCTACAAGAAGGGGGACCGGAGGGTGTGTTCCAATTATCGTGGGATCACACTCCTCAGCCTCCCCGGTAAGGTCTACTCCAAGGTACTGGAGAGGAGGCTACGTCCGATGGTCGAATCTCGGATTCAGGAGGAGCAGTGTGGTTTTCGTCCCGGTCGCGGAACACTGGACCAGCTCTATACTCTCCATCGGATACTCGAGGGTTCATGGGAGTTCGCCCAACCTGTCCACATGTGCTTTGTGGATTTGGAGAAGGCGTTCGACCGTGTTCCCCGGGGTGTCCTTTGGGGGGTCCTCCGGGAGTACGGGGTCCGGGGTCCTCTGCTGAGGGCTGTTCGGTCCCTGTATGACCAGAGCCCGAGCGGTGTTCGCATTGCCGGCAGTAAGTCAGACCTGTTCCCGGTGCATGTTGGCCTCCGCCAGGGCTGCCCTTTGTCACCGGTTCTGTTCACTGTATTTATGGACAGAATCTCTAGGCGCAGCCAGGGGCCGGGGGGGGGTCCGGTTCGGGAACCACAGGATTTCATCTCTACTTTTTGCGGATGATGTCGTCCTGCTGGCTCCAACGAACCAGGACCTACAACATGCACTGGGACGGTTTGCAGCCGAGTGTGAAGCGGCTGGGATGAGAATCAGCACCTCCAAATCCGAGGCCATGGTGCTCGACCGGAAAAAGGTGCCTTGCCCTCTGCAGGCGGGTGGAGAGGTCCTTCCTCAAGTGGAGGAGTTCAAGTATCTCGGGGTCTTGTTCACGAGTGAGGGAAGGATGGAGCGTTAGATTGACAGGCGGATCGGTGCAGCGTGCGCAGTGATGCGGTCGCTGTATCGGACCGTTGTGGTAAAGAGGGAGCTGAGCCGAAAGGCAAAGCTCTCGATTTACGGGTCAATCTTCGTTCCCTCCCTCACCTATGGTCATGAGCTGTGGGTAATGACCGAAAGAACGAGATCGCGGATACAAGCGGTCGAAATGAGCTTCCTCCGCAGAGTGGCTGGGCGCTCCCTTAGAGATAGGGTGAGGAGCTCGGTCACACGGGAGGAGCTCGGAGTAGAGCCGCTGCTTCTCCACGTCGAGAGGAACCAGTTGAGGTGGCTCGGGCATCTGTTCAGGATGCCTCCTGGACGCCTTCCTGGGGAGGTGTTCCGGGCACGTCCCACTGGGAGGAGGCCCCGGGGAAGACCCAGGACACGCTGGAGAGACTATGTCTCTCAGCTGGCCTGGGAACGCCTTGGGGTCCCCCCGGACGAGCTGGAGGAGGTGTGTGTGGATAGGGAAGTCTGGGCGTCTCTGCTTAGACTGCTGCCCCCGCGACCCGGCAACGGATGAAGCGGAAGAAAATGGATGGATGGATGGATATTCAGAAAGGCTAGGTTTCTTACTATCAGGAATCTTAACCACATTACATCCGCAAAAGTCCCCAATGTGCACAAGACAAGTACATAAATAAAACAAGGTTAAAAGTAAAATAAAACAATTGAAATGTATTTTGCAAATTAAATGTATCCTGTATTGTTCCCCAATGTATTGCCTTCCCTTGGTCTGTATGCATTCTCTGAGCAATTCTAATACCAACATGTCATTGTCATCACAGAGGTCCCACTGTTGTTGTTTGTGTTTGTAGGAATCGTGGTGTACTTTGGCTACGGGATCTGGCACAGTAAGGAGGGAAAGCGGGAGCTGCACGCTGCAGACATGGCGGCCCGTTACGTGGTTCTTCCCAGTGGAAGTTTAGTGGAAACAGTGCAGTCAGTGCAGCCTGAAGGGCAGGCGGAGCCCTCTGCCCTCAGCCCTGCCCCTACAGGCGACTTTCAGGAGAAGAGATGATGTGTACGCACTATGCTCCAAACTACTGCCTTGTTTACACAGTTTACTCGTATTCCTTGGTGTTAGAACTAAAAGTGGGTAAAATAGCCAAAGACAAAGATTACTTTAACAATTAAAATGTGCAAGTAAAATCTGTTTTTTGAGAAAATCTTGAAAGTACTTTTGAGTCCTGCAATATTTGTGTTCAACGAGAGGAAAATATAAATTGTGTTTCCAAAAGATATTCTAATAAAAAGACAATTTGTTATCTCTTCATTTGCAAATATGTATTCTCCAAATAAAATGAAAACTGAAAATTGTGAAGATACAGCAATACCCACCTCTGGTTTTAACAGCCCCCTCGCTCCCTTTAGTGTGAAGCCTGCCACGTTCTGTACTCGTTCACAGGGCGAGACGCTCGCTCTTTCTCTCTTTGTAATCTGTAAAACTTGTAATAATCGAATGTACAGTAGAGCTTTACTGCCCTGTAAAACCCAGCATCACAAATGTCTTCTGTTTTTATCTATTTTTTTGTACACACTTGTACATGATACAACCAAACACCGGGTTTACTATAATTAACAGTTATTATAATCAGTAGAGTATTGTTTTAATCCTGGTAGTAAAAATGCAGTTGTTTAAATTTAGCCTTATTTAAATACCTTCTCCCACTGTGTCCTCAATATATATATATATATATACTCTCTTAGACATCTATCAGTATTTATTAAGTAAACGACACAATCATCATTGTCTTATATTTGCCAGTGAGTTAACCACTTGCCTCTATCAGATTTGCCTTAGGGGCAAAATATGCTGCACAGACTTCAATATTCAAACAATCTGTATATGTGTTTTGTACACTGTCATATACTTTGTAATAATCCATGGATAACTGAGCACATTTAAATGTAGGCACAATGTCCCTTCAAGTTACTTAGTCCATGTTTTCATAATATCCATGTTTATTTATTTTTCCCATCACATTTCAGCATTTCGTTTTATATATGCATGTTGTCCTTTGTCCTTTATCTGTATCCGGCCTTGTTTATATGCCCTAAATACATATTTTATCTATATAACTCTCTAGCTTAATTATGCTTAAGTTTGTTGTAATTTTCTGATGTTGCTATTATTTATTGTCTACATATAAGTAGACTTGTCTGCTGTTTACTGTGTAGGGTCTCACGTCTCTGCGAGACATAATCCCATCAGATTTGCAGCAGTCCCCTGTGATCACTTTGACCTAGATTAGAGAAAAGCACACAATATGTGACAATATTCCCACACCCCAGTCTTTACTTCTAGCACCTATTGTGTTAAAACATCTTCTTTGATTTTGTTTTATGGAAATCAATGTTTGTTTGTTTTTTTGGTTTTTATATCTAGTTTGCATGTGACCAACCCAATCGCCTTAAATATTTCAGATTTTTAAATGTCAAAAGTCCTATTTTACACCAAATCTATATGTAATGGCAGAGAATGTATAGTGAGTAACATATTGTTCAAATGGCTTTTAGGATTGAGGGTAAATTTGCACATTGAAGTCTAAGAACATGTTGTGTTATGCTTTTGTTGTCGGGGCTTGAAATAAATGTTCTGTGGCGCTTCTGAAGCCTCCTACTCATATTCTGTCTTTTCGTGCACAGTTGACCCAGTTCTTCTCTCACTCAGGAACTGTTTTACTCTGTACAGCACACCATGGTCCCTCATGTTTTAATGTCAACACAAAAATACTCAAAATAAATGTTTTGAATCAGCTTTGGTGTGTTTTATATGAAGTTGAAGGTAATTTGACAAATGGAAGATTTGGATCACATATATATGTTAACGACTTGTCAATACATAGTTTTTTTGTTGTTTGTTACAAACTCTGACACTGAGTAAACAAGGTTGAGGAAACCGGACATACTTGATTTGCTCCTCATGTAGCTTTGCAAAAAGTCTTCATAAAAACAAAACACTTTTCTCTATATTTGCCTCCCGTGTTCCTAAACACAGGATATAGTATTGAAAGTTGGGATAAAATACTCCTAACTCCTCAATTTACCCAAAAGGTAACTTTATTGATCTTTGCAGAAAAGTCCCATTGAGATATCGGGAAATCTGTTTTTCAGGTTTGTAGGTGAGTCCTGAATGTTGCCCGCATTGGGCAGAGACTTTGAAATCTGAAAACCCTACTGACTTTGAAAACAAAAAACTCTACTGTTCAGTTAATTAGGAGTGACATACCATTCCCATCTTTATTGGTATTGGATATTGATCTATATTTTATTCAGAATTCAGGTGTTCCAAATGACGCCATTTACCAGCACAACAACGAGGGAATTCAACTCTGTCCTCAAAATGGCTGGTGTGGTTGTTGGTTTTCATTCCAACCAAGCAGGAACAGACCAAGGAGTTCTATATTCCTCTAAAAACTGCACACAAACAATTTTTTTTTTGAAAAACTGCTTGTTTCAAGGTTTTGAAATCATCAATCATTTGTATGTGTTCAAGCCCTTGGTGACTTGGTGCAATGATGATCCTATTCAGTGAGAAACACTGAATAAACTATGTACCAACTAACATCCTGGTGAAAAAAGTCTGTTGCTGGAGCACGCCTCCCTTTGAGGCCCTTTGAGGCCCTTTGAGGCCAGCCCTACAGCAGAAACCCGTCAGTGTTTGTGAGATTCGGCCGAGTCTTCAAATGAGATGTTTACTTTTGTAAACTGTCTGTTTACATAGGTATATGCACTTTGTTCCACCCCTCCCATATAATAACACCTGTTTAACAGTTACTCAGATCAACAAATGTACTTGTCAACGTTTATTATCAATATCTAAGGCACATAATATATAGATGATTCCAGTTAAAAATGTAAAATATAAACACACATCTTTTAGCTAGATTACTTTTATAAAACTAATTTTGTTCATACCTCCATTGTCTATAAATAAATAAAATCACTTTCGTCTTTGTTTTAAAGGTCTGGAGTGAAATGGCAAGGTGCTCTTCTCTGAAGTTTTAGCCGAGGATGAGCGGAGTTGTAGCGTCTGAAAGTGGAGTTGCACGGAGGAGAGAGAGGAGGCAGACATTCGATCCTCTGTTGCAACTGATTTCAGATCCCTTTCTCCTCCGGCTTCCTTCCTGTTGGTTCTGTATCGCTGAAGCGCCTCGTCACTGCCTCTTGGTCTGCGGCAGATGAAAAAAAAAACAAGGGATAAGTACCGGCAATCAATTTCCATCCGCTTCTATGGCGGATGGAAATTGATTAAAATTCTACACTCTACCACAATATCCTACACTAGTCTTTCTTGTATGGCACTCGTCGGACATTCTTCAGCTCCTCTCCAGTCGTTCCATATGTTTTGAGGTTCCTGTAATTGTTTAATGCAAAACTTTCAAATGTTTGCAAATTGTGTAAATCTTTTACATTGTATAACTAATCACTGACTTACTCACATTGGTTTGTGTTCTCTCCTTCACCTTCAGAAGGCTCCTTTGCAGAGTGGTGTTCTCCTGCTCCAGAATGTGAATGCGGAGGCAGTTTGCCTTGATTTGTTGCTCCATGTCCGTAGTCACGTTGCCTGTGCCTTTAAGAAGACAAGACATCATTCCCTTCTATATTTTTATGATAATGTAATGTATGGGTGTTTTCACAATTAAGTGGCAATTATAGTATCCGGACTTTAAAACGTTATAACTCAAAAACTAAAATTACTATCATAGATTAGAACAAATGTTTCAAACACAGACATAACAAAGAGATATATTGTGGATAAAATCAAAATTAAGTGTAAAAGACCAGATCAGCCTCTGATTTGATAATTCTACTGTGACTCCAGTTGCATAGAAAATAAAAGGTTATCAGTAACAGCGGCAGATAAACTCCCACAAGATTAGAATGGCTAACACTACATCAGTAAATCCCTTGATTTAAACAGGAATCATTTTTTTAATTTTTTTTAACTGACCCTTGAAAAATGTGTAACGTACATTTTTTTCTAAAAATTAAACTTGAGAAAAAAATGATTGTCTGGTTTACTTGGTTTACTTACATTTAATCGGTTTTGTATGAAAGTAATGACTTTGTTTCTACTTTATGTAACAAAGGTTAATCAAATGTGGACATCTGAAAATATGTAACAAACTTCTGTGTAGCTCATTCCGTCAAAGGCGTCACGTCCGTTACACAGATGAACAGAGCCGCTATCGAAAATGTTACTAATTTCTAAAACAGTTATCTTCATATACCTGTTGTAAAATGTAAACACTCACTTTGTGCTTGGGCCTGAGGCAGTGGGTACAGGTCTGGGAAAGCCACCAAAAGTCGTTCCCTCTCCGTGCAAGCTGTTATTTGTTGTTCCAGCTCAGCTACAGTGTTTGCCAGACTGCTCATCTTTGAACGGAGTGTCTCTTTGTCCATTTCCAGTTTCACACAAGACTCCTTTATTAAAAGAGTTAATTGGTCTAGGGTAAGGACTTGAGAATGCATACAGCTAATAACACAATATTATTTTTAGGTGCCAAAAGTCTTAGGTACTTAAGTATAAGTACAGATAGACAATATAGTATAAACATTAATTCTGGAAACATTAGAAGTATTTAAACTATTCACTTACTTTTACGTGTTTTTATGCCCTATACTGCTCAAAAGAATTGCCTCTGATGCCATAAATAAAGTATTCTGTCTGATTCTGAATCTACTGTATGTTTCCTTGTTTGCTCACTTGTTGTTGGTTGAGTTGGACTTGTAGCTGCTCTCTCTCCTCTGACAGTTGCTGTATTTGATTGTGAAGCTCTATCTGTTTCTCTTCACTTTCTCCCAGCTGCCTCTGCAACTCTTCACACTCTTCATCCAACGAATTCACTTGATCCACAAGAGATTTCTGTTTGCCCTGAGTCGCCTATGAGTTCAAATATAAATAATGCATAACATGATTAATTGGAGTTTATATCCCGGTATATGGAAGATGATCAGAGAGATGGAGACTTGCCTCTTGCTGGCGACATGCACTGTTGTATTTGGCTTCTTCTTTGTGCAAACACAGCTGGAGTTCTGAGATATCAGCCTGTAACTTTTGTGTCTTGTTTTGTAGTTGGAGTTTGCAGCTTTCGTTTTCTTTTAGCAAGAGTCTGATCTTCTCCTGGAATGAAATGTTTTCTGCTTCTACAAAAATGTGTAAATAAGAACACTGGTTACATCATTAGAAGTGACCTGTGATTGTTAAAATGCATATGAGAATCAATTTATGTTACCCAAGGTTTTAATTATTTCCAGTTGCTCAGCCACTTTCTTTGCTAAACTTGAATTTCTGTCATCCAAGGACAGGATTTCTGAAACAAGTAGCATCAGATTTACCAAAAAAATGCAATTTTTTATGTCAATTAATCACACTGCACCTCTTTGGTGTTTTTGTTGCTCTTCTTGTCCCCTCTTCTGTGTTTCCGCAACAGATCTCTGTGCTTTTTGCAATGAAAACTCAAGTTGGACAGTGGTGGCCTGGTAGTTCCCAACCTTTTCCTTTAGTTCACTGCGTAGTCTTTTCATATCAGACTTTAACATATTTTTTTCTGTTTCAACAGTCACTAGCTTGGCTTTGAGGGGCTCCACTATCCCGCGCACTTCTTGTAAGTGTTTTGCCAGGCGCCTCAAGTCCCTGTTTTCCTCTGCTCCCCATTGAGCAATGTCAGTTGCAGTCATTTGACCTAACTCTACAGTGTCCTGCACCGAGAGGGACAGCGGCTGCAGTGAAGAAGGCAAACCCTCACTTTGGAATAGCTCGATTAGTGCTCCTCCAGTCTTCCTCAAAACGAACTGAGTTTGATAACAGGCATCACACGGGACGAGACATGATTCAAATGTCTGAGAGCCGACATTTTTAGTGTTCACTTCTTGAGGTGGTGTAGTGCTTTGGGTCAAGCTGCCTTCACTATTATTCTGTGGCCAAGAAGACAAAAGAGAGCTCGTGGAGTATTTTGAAGTAGAACGAAGGTCACTTCTTGAATTTGGACTTGACTCGAAAGAGGACAACGCATCATTACAGACTGTTTGTTTTTTATACGACACCTAAGGAAAGAAACAATGGATGAATAAATTATTAAACATCCAAGGGGTATCAGTGTACATACCTTATATGTAAGCAAATTACTCCAGTAATTTCTAACCACAAGCCCAAGTGACAAAAATCCTTTCTCCTTTGTTTGATTTCTCTTACATGACTTTGACAGCTGCTCCACAAAAACATTGAAACTTTGGAGAAGAAGCAGGAGTCTACAAACACATAGATTCATTATAATATTTTATAGCAATATTGGTTACATTTCTGGAGTTAGTAAGTATTGCCATGATTGTATACCAAATAATCAAGTAGAATTACAAAATAATATTTTGTAACTTTTACAAGTTATTACTTTGTAAAACTTTGTAACTTTTGCAAAATAATATTTTGTAATTCAATTAAAAATACAGTCAGAAAATGTGTCCATGCCCCAAACATATTGTTTGTGTTGTTCCCATTCTGATGAAATTGTTATGCAGTAATCAACCTACTTGACTTTATGCACCAAAGTTGAAAAGTTACCTATCAATCACAAGCTCCAGCAAAACAATGTGAGAGTGCTGATTGAATGTAGCTTCTCCATGTATGAAGTCGTAGTGGTCCAACAGGGCAACCATGTCCAGATTACAGGACAGTTTGTCGGGGAACTTCCAGGAGGAATAGCGCACAGGACCCGTTCGCGAAAACACGTCTAAAATGGCGCCTTGTAAATCCACCAGATCCTTCCGCAGACTCTCAATACAGTCCTGACGGCCCAAAGATTCAGTCATGACGGAGTGGCAGAAGATGTGCAACCTCGGGTGCCATGGGTGTTCCTTGTTGTTATACCGTTACCCTGGTAACGAGAGGGAGAAAGACTACAGCGTCCAGGATGCCTTGCGCTTTCCTACCGGAAGTAGTCGTCCGCCATTGTGCTAACGTCTCAGAAAGCACGACGCGAAGTAAGTGTTTTAAATGGATAATTTTGATGTTTTTACTCATTCCATTCTTTCTAAATGGTCGTTGCAGTGTGTATTAAGTATAAATGTGTTGTTTCTGGCTAGCAGAAACAACCCATCTTCAATACAATCCGCCATGCCGCCTGGGCCTGTCCAGATTGTTACCCCAGAGCCTAGCAAGGTAAGTTATGAAGCTTGTGTTATATTATTAACCTTTATTTTAGCAGGGCTATTCATATCCGCTGATGTCCTAGAACTACCTAATTATTACGGTGTTACGTACACTGTTAAGTATCTTTTTAGTTTATTTTGTGGTATTTTTTTGTTTGCCCTTAATGTTTACAGAATGAACCGACCGAGGAAACTCCAGCAACAAAACCCATTGTAGGGATCATCTACCCCCCTCCAGAAGTTCGAAACATTGTGGACAAGACAGCCAGCTTTGTTGCTAGGTGTGCATCTCGTTTATTGCATTTGTTGCATGTATTTAGCTCACAGTGGTTTTACCTTACGCGTTACAACTGAAGAAGATGACAAAGTCTGGGATCGCGTCTTTCATTCAGACAGAAGACATATTTTATTGTCAATGGTAGAGACAGCACGAACAACACGAACACAGAATGCAAGTGTATTATACAGAGCGGAGGCATGGAGACCTCCAATCAGCAGCTTCCACGGTGCCCTGTAGCTTGGCCTTCAGATAGACAAAACAAGGGAAAAGTACAGGCTTCTGCACATTGATAGAATGATGAGTTTAACTTTAACAAAAGTTGCTTCAAAGTGTTATGAAATCTCACACAACTCATAATAATTTTGCAGAAATGGGCCAGAATTTGAAGCAAGGATCCGTCAAAATGAGATCAACAATCCAAAGTTTAATTTCCTCAACCCCAATGATCCATACCATGCCTATTATCGCCATAAAGTCAATGAATTTAAGGAGGGCAAGGCACAGGAGCCATCTGCTGCCATTCCCAAAGTTATGCAGCAGCAACAGCAGCTGCCACAAAAGGTAATAATAATGCCGTATCAATATTAAGTTATTTTAGAATTGCTTGAATGTTGCCAACTCTTTTAATGTATTATATTTACCCATAGGTTCAAGTCATCCAGGAAACTGTGATACCAAAAGAACCTCCTCCCGAATTTGAGTTCATTGCAGATCCACCTTCCATCTCGGCATTTGATCTGGATGTGGTCAAACTCACCGCACAGTTTGTGGCTCGTAATGGGCGGCAGTTTCTCACTCAGCTCATGCAGAAGGAACAGAGGAATTATCAGTTTGACTTTCTACGACCTCAGCACAGCCTTTTCAACTACTTTACCAAACTGGTGGAACAGTATACTAAGGTGCGATGTAGTTTATTGAGCCTGAATTGTAATGAGTTTGAATGAGTTATTTTAACCTTCTTTCCTCCTTGTAGATCCTCATACCTCCAAAGGGCCTTCTCAACAAGATGAAGAAAGAGGCTGAGAATGCCAAAGAAGTTATGGATCAGGTAAACTATTTGCTTCAGACTTGTGAACTGTGTATTAGGGATGCACCAATACAATAAAAGTTGTATAATATCTTAGAGCTATACCAATCTTGGAAAAGTTGTTAAATTTGGTGTTTGTTCTGATTTGGCCATTGGCGATGTCATGAAATAATAAGGGATACACCAATCCAGCTTTTTTGTGTGTAATACAGTACCCGGTACTTTAGTTTTAAATATCTGCTGATTTGTGAATCCCTACTAGTAGTATGACTCCGAACATCATTTTTTTTTACTTATGCCACACATAATATTTAACAATAATGCCTACTAAACATTATTTAACTTGTAGGTGAAGTATCGAGTTGAATGGGCAAAGTATCAGGAGCGTGAAAGGAAAAAGGAGGAGGAAGAAAGGGAGAAGGAGCGTGTTGCGTACGCACAAATTGACTGGCATGACTTTGTAGTAGTGGAGACGGTGGACTTCCAGCCGAATGAACAAGGTGATATCTCAATGTCGCATCAACGTGTCTCATCAACATGTCAATTGTTATATTCATACCGTTTTGTTATGTTCACAGGTCACTTCCCACATCCGACAACACCAGAGGAGCTTGGGGCGCGTATTCTCATCCAAGAGCGCTATGAGAAATTTGGGGAAAGCGAAGAAGTGGAGATGGAGGTTGAGAGTGAGGATGAAGATGATGAAAGAGAAGTTCGACGTGAAGTACAGCCCTCTCAGCCTGACCAAGACACACAAGTGCAAGACATGGATGAGGTATAAAATATGCTTTATTTACCTGATAAGATTATCATATAAATTTAGATATATATTTCTAAAAATAGGGCAAAAAAGTGTAAGGTCCCATAAGTTTTAAGATGCCTGTCTTTCAGTTTGGTCCGAATGGATATTTTTCCCATTAAGGATTTGTAACATTTGTTATGTGGTTGAGTCCTATTAATTGCATGCATTTTTTTAGGTTCATATGGTCAGACTCTCAAATTATTCTGTTTTCTTGTTTCTATAGGGATCTGATGATGATGATGAGGGAATGAAGGGACCAATGCCTCCAGAGACTCCTATGCCACCACCTCTTCCACCAACACCAGATCAAGTTATTATTCGCAGAGATTATGATCCCAAAGGTATTGTTCATATAAATTACTGTTGGGTTGTCTACAAAATTCTGAATTTTTCATTTATTAATTTTACCATTTTTGTAGCTTCCAGACCACAACCCTCAGTTGCTGTCCCAGATGAGTACCTAATTTCACCCATTACTGGAGAGAAGATTCCAGCCAGCAAGATGCAAGAGCACATGCGTATTGGCCTGCTAGATCCACGCTGGAGAGAACAGAGGGACCGAAGCATCCGAGATAGACAAACTGAGGATGAGGTGTACGCTCCTGGTCTAGATATTGAGAGTAGTCTGAAACAACTGGCAGAAAGACGTACTGATATCTTTGGTGTTGAAGAAACTGCCATTGGTAAAAAGATTGGGGAAGAGGAAATTCAAAAACCAGAGGAAAAGGTGTGTAGCTCTAACATAAAATTGTGTGATCTTAAACCTCTCAATATATTAATACAGTATATATTAATATAATATTAATTTCCTGGGATTAATAAACATCTAGGTTACATGGGATGGTCACTCTGGAAGTATGGCACGCACACAGCAGGCAGCGCAGGCCAACATCACTCTCCAAGAGCAAATTGAAGCTATCCATAAAGCTAAAGGACTGGTTGGAGAAGATGACGCCAGGGAGAAAATTGGCCCGAGTAAGCCCAATGAAATTCATCATTCTCCCATGTCTGGCTTATCTTTATCCAAACCTATGTCCATGCCTCGTCCACCTCATGTAAGTTATTCTGAATGCAACAATTTGTATTTATTTTTGTGTGGTTGATACAGTAATCAATTTTTGACCATTTTTTTGTAGGTGCCCCCTCCAGTCCGTACCACATTGCTTTCTGCTGTACCTGTCATTCCAAGGCCACCTGTACCCCCTATTGTGCGCTTGTCCCCCATGCCTCCCATGCTTCCTCCAACTCGCATAAACGTGGTCCCCATGCCGCCATCAGCTCCTCATCTTATGGCGCCCAGGCCACCTCCAATGGTGGTTCCAACTGGTAAATTTTAAACAAATCCTATTCAATGTAACATAAACCATCTGAAACATACAAAACTCAAAAAAAAAATTCAATGTCTGCCTTTTCCAGCATTTGTTCCAGCGCCACCTTTACCACAGCCTCCTGCTCCATCACCTCAAGTGCACCCACCTCCACCTCACGACGATGAACCACTCAACAAGAAAATGAAGACTGAGGACAACCTGATTCCCGAGGAGGAGTTTCTGCGCCGAAGCAAGGTATCTTAAAAATTTTGAAACACGCACACAGGTTAAAATTAAATGCTTTATCATGCATCGGTTTTTACATTTTTAGGGTCCAGTGGCAGTCAAAGTACAGGTTCCCAACATGCAGGATAAGACTGAATGGAAGCTGAACGGCCAAGTGCTGAATTTCACTGTTCATCTTACTGACCAGGTGGACAATTTCTTTATTTATATGGGACTGACTAGTGTTCTTTGTACACATATGCTGCTAATACTAATACTAATACTTATACAAAATCTGCACAGGTCTCTGTTATCAAAGCTAAGATCCATGAAGCAACTGGTATGCCTGCTGGAAAACAAAAGCTTCAATATGAGGTATTTGTCTTTTGTCACTTGGTTTCCATGTCTCATTGCATGTTACTAATATAATTACTTCCACTTTCCAGGGAATTTTCATCAAAGACTCAAACTCTCTTGCTTACTACAACATGGTCAGTGGGAATATCATTCATCTGGCTTTGAAAGAAAGAGGAGGGAGGAAGAAGTAAACTGGTAATTGATGCTGATATACTCAGTGTTGTGATTTTTGTTTTAACATTGTCAATATAGAATATTGTCATCCATACATGTTTTCTGGTATATTGCATTAAACAACTTATTTTTGACAAATACAATACCATTGTTGATTAATAAAATTCTGTCATCTGTCTTGACTGATTTGCATGGCCAATCTGTTGTGACTTTCGGTATATTATGACTGTATTAGCAGCCATTGGACATTACGCCTGAACCTGTTCTGAATCTAATTTTGAGTGAATGGAGCAGATAAAAATTGTAATTCAGTGTAGATTGATTGTTACCTGGGAAATTTGAAGTTGTATTACAAATAATGCAGATAAAAGTGTTGTGCCACAGAAACAATGTCATCTAACTTAATAACTCAGGCTATGCAACTGAGTGGGCTATTACTCACTTATCTTCATATTTAACTTGCCCGTCAGGTGTAATTTTAGTGCTCTTCGAGAACTAAACCAAAACACAACTGTTTTACTTGATGTTACCACTAGGAGTTGGGCAACACTGTTCTAACCCAGGACAGCGGTCTGCTCCAAGCGAAATCTGTCCATGTCTCTCGGCAGGATGACAGCGATGGCAGTCACTCTTATTATCGCTCTCTTTTAACGCCATATCTGACCCTGGTTCTGTAATGTTCGCCATGTTTCTCAGGTTTAACACAGTTTATGGGAAACTGCGGTCGTGAAGGAGGAGTTTTATTTTTGCTGTGCTGGCACGGTAGACTCAAGTTTACGTTAGCATGCTAGCATTGAAGAAAAAAAATAGCCAGCTAGCAAAGAAACTACCTTTTTTATGTCAAGGGATGTTTCTCGACAAGTTTACGATTTAGAGTGTTTGCCTCAGGTTTTAAAAGTCAGTAGTTTCAAGAAATATGTATTTGATTGCGTTAGATCGGGGAGCATATGGAAGGAAGTGTTTTTGACTTAGGATCATTTAGCCTGGCTAGCTAACTAAAGCTAACTGGATAGCTAACTGTCGGATTAAAATGGCAAATATTGAGAATGGTCGTCAGTCTGCGGACACCAGAAGCATTCGGACTGTCAGTAGTAGCCACATGGACGACGAAAGCTCACTTGGATCCGATTCTGAGATCAATGGATTTACGAGCGAGAGACAGACTGACAAATATGGATTCATCGGTGGGGCACAACAATACTCTGTTGAATCGTAAGTCTATTGACATGATTTTCTTTGTTTTGACAAACTGTTCCTTTTATTGTACTGTTCTGTTTAGGCTATTTCCAAATGTAACTAAACAACATGGACTTTATAAGGTTGTAATTAATTTTCAATTACATGGTTGATGTTTTGGTGTCACTTCATAACAAGCTCCCACAGACACAGCTGCGTGGCACATTTCTTGCAACATTACTGTCACTGATAATGAATTTATATACATTTTTATTGCATCACTTTTATTTTGATACTTGTATGCGTGTATGAAGCAATGCTCCAGCTAACGCCCATTTGTTTTAACACATGACTGTTATTAAATTGTTGCACTCAAATTGATAGTCTCCTTCTCTATGTCCGCTTTAATTCAATGACTAGCATACTTTCCATGTACACTGTTCTGTACATAAAAGGGGCTTTCATCGTGGCCTTTCACTGGGACCTAAATGAAAAGTGACTGCTGTGCCAAGTGCTGCCTTGAAGCTTTTCTGTTTTCTCTTCAGTTTTGGCAGATTTAACCACAGTGCTGGTGCCTCTTTACTGGAGGGCCTCTCTTGGCTCACAACCTTAGACATTCATTCCTTGGTAATAATGATTTGGTAATTCGGGCTGATGCATGTTCTGATACTTCGTATGACTACCATTATATTACAGCATTGGAGGGCTTGTCTTCAGTTTAAAAAGTGCTCCTTTAAAGTGATTGAACCCTGCAATTATAGTCCCTTGCTGATGATATAATTACAGTCTAGTAGAGCAGCAGCCCTCGTCCATAAGGTAATGCAGGGATACCCTTGGTTTAAGGCAGAAACTCTTATGCATTTGGTTTGGTTTGAATTACTAAAAGGGCACATTGCTAATGGAAAAAATATTTTGGTTTGGCGCCTTAACACCATTTACTGTTATAATCTTTTGAAATCTCACTTTTTTTCTTTTTAATGATCCTTTTATTGTTTTTGTATTTTTTGGAAATGGAATCTGCTTTATCAGAAAAAATATGTATGCCTATATTTGTTTATTTATCTTGTATTTTTTTATTTTATTTAGAACAACATTAGCCTTCCTGCCTGTTCAATTTTGCTCTAATATGCTTCTGCATTTAGGCAAATCCCTGAGGGTGACGTCAGCACTCGGTTAGGCCACTCCTAATATACATCGATGGCACAAAAAACTTTTCACAGGTGAAAAGTTATTTTCAAACAGACGTTCCTTGCATTACAGATTTTGGGTCATCGTTTATCTAACTGTTCAAACAGCAACAAGAGGAAGTGCTTTTGAAAACATCCTTGTTAAATAGTTTTTTAAATTTTGCTTCTTTATCTACAGAGCGCAAGATGTGCCTATACAAGTGATCAGGCAACGAGAACTGAAATGGATTGACATGTTGAGCCACTGGGACAAGTGGATGATCAAGAGATTCAATAAGGTCAGTTAACACCTTCATCTAGCACACACAAATAATGGCACTGTACATACATGCTAGTAAAGTCTGTAACTTTGTATTTTGTGTTTGAACACAGCAGTATTATCTTAGGAGCAGTGGAGGGTGAGCGGAAATGAGGACGTATCCAGTCCATTCAAAGCGTACAGAGAAGCTAGCACGCTAGCATATCATCATGCATGCTGCATTATAAACTAATATTTACACTACACGTGTATGACCTTATGCACAATGTCTGTAAATAAGGAAAGTGACACAATAACATGTGGAAGATCCATAAAGCTGTTTGTCCATTGGTGCTACAGGCGTATGTGGATATGATTTCCATGCGCTGTTTGCTGTTTAGTTGTCCAGCAGGTTTTGTCATCATCAGCATATCAGCACCAAGCTTCTGCTTCACTATTCATATGTAGCAGGACAGGACACGACTCATCCTTTATCGCACCACGGGCCATGTCTCACAACAGGGTGGAGTTATGTTGACTTCATAAGAAACCAGCAGCTCTGTAATAAAAGGGCTTCAAAGTATAAGTTATTGCTCTACTTAAGGCTGGGGTTAGGAACATAAGCAGTGGCCTTGGTACTACATGTTTTATCACCCAATTAAATATATTTTACAGAACACGTTTAAAAGTTAATTGTCAATATGTGTAAATTAAGTCATAAATGTGGCAAGCAATCTACAAAAGCTGTCTGAGAAGGACTGCATCTTGCTCCAGTCTTCAATAGAGTATACTGGCTAAAAAATATGATTGCCTATTTTTGGTGTTAGATGTTTGTGATATTGATATGTTCAGTAAAGGTCTAAGACCAACTCCAAATACGAGAACAGATCATTTGACTACTATAGACAAAAAAAAATGATTTTCTCTCAAGGGCATATTTGTACAGTATGTATGAGTTACTGCAGTTGGGGGCAGAACATGTGTGATTTAATACTCAAAAGAATTAAATGATTCTTCTGTTTGCTTAATTTGTCTTTTGTTTTGTCTGGTTCAGGTGAGGCTGCGGTGTCAGAAGGGTATCCCTCCTGCACTGCGAGGACGTGCGTGGCTTTATCTCTCGGGAGGCAAAGTGAAAAGAGAGCAGAACCAAGGAAAGTTCCAGGTCTGAGAGAAACCACTTTCACTTCTCCTTTCCTCTGCACTTTTGACATTTTGTATTCAGTTTCAGGGGTGATTGGCATTTACTTAGGTTTTTCAAAACAAGGATCTGTTATTTGCTTTCTTGCAATGGTTTTAGATTAAGTAGTAAACATTTGATTATTTACTTATTCTTAAATCCCAAAAATGGTTTAATTAAATCAGCAGACTCTTTTTAAACCCCCCTCTATGTGGCTTGCAGGAGCTGGATCGACAGGAAGGCGACCCCAAATGGGTTGATGTGATTGAGAAAGATCTCCACCGACAGTTCCCGTTTCATGAAATGTTTGTGTCACGAGGAGGACATGGGTAATTGTCAATTTTGTCCAATTGATTGTGACAGTTTTCACTGCTGACATTTTGTTTATCTAAATAACCTTTGTGTTTTGTGTGTTGCAGACAGCAGGACCTGTTTCGTGTTCTTAAAGCATATACCTTGTACAGACCAGAGGAGGGGTACTGCCAGGCTCAGGCTCCTATTGCTGCTGTGCTGCTTATGCACATGCCAGCCGAGGTAACAGAAACCACCAGCACATACATTACTTCCTCTTTGCTCAAAACAACAGTCGATAGTTGTGTAGGTCTTGCAATCAGACTTATGTTTTTGTGTTGTGTGAGAATGTAATAATTATGTCATAAGGTTGTATGATAATTTAAAGTCACAAAAAAGTAGTGTAACTATTGCATGATTGTCTTTCTTTCAAAAGGCTTGCTGAGACTTGCTATTTTGATTCCATTATCGAGCATTTATAGCAGCCCATGTCCTCACAATCATCACTTTTAAGCACAGTCATTTGTCGTGATTATACTTTACACTTAAAAGGCATGGAGATTATAATGCATTTTATTTAGTCTTTTTCAATCTGTATCTGTAATGCTTTGGATAAAATATTGATTCAGAAATTAAAACCAATTGTGCAGTTAAAATCCTCTCATCTATACTTCCTCAGGATGCGTTCTGGGGACTGGTCCAAATCTGTGAAAAGTATCTTCCTGGATACTACAGCCCTGGCCTGGTAAGACAGCTCCACACAATTCTCTCATATCATCCCTCCAAAGTTATTGTCTTGTATAATAATGTTATAGGCTGAATTGGTTTATATATTTTCTTGTTTATTTGACTTTGACAAACATTACCAAACAATAAGTCATTGTAATCATTGCCTAAATATGCATAAGGTATTATTAAAGAATGGCTTTACATGCATACCAAAGATTAAAAACAAGTTGATGCAAGAGTGGTGTAATCCTGCACAGTGGGAAACTTAAACTAATGCATTTGCACTGTTTATGTACCATGCACTAGTGTATCTAGTTTCACACTAGAGACTGTTTTAACACAATGGCTTTTATTTTGCAGGAAGCCATTCAGTTAGATGGAGAGATACTGTTTGCACTGCTGCGACGTGTTTCTCCGATCTCTTATCGTCATCTGGAGAAGCACAAGATTGACCCTATTCTCTACATGACGGAGTGGTTCATGTGCGCCTTCTCCAGGACCCTGCCCTGGGCCTCTGTGCTGCGCGTATGGGACATGTTTCTCTGTGATGGTAAATCGGATCGCCTCACATCATTTGCAAATATCTCTTATAATAACATTGAATCTAATAACAATCAAGAATGAGACTACTTTTTCTTTCCCAGGTGTAAAGATTATATTCCGAGTTGGCTTGGTTCTGCTGAAATGCATGCTGGGTACTCGAGAGAAACTGAAGAGCTGCCAAGGCCAGTATGAAACAATGGAGCTGCTCAGAACCATAGAGCCGCGCTACATGCAGGAGAGCTTCCTTGTCAGAGAGGTACATTAGAACAAGCTTTGTACTTTATCTTTAAAGGGGACATAACATTCATGCATCTTTGAGTAATGTAAACTCTCTTATACACGAGACACCGCGACACTCCGCTCACTCTTCTGACCTTGGCCACCATCCACTTCCACAGTTTCTACTTGTACTTTGTAATTTTGGTGCAGTCAGGAAAAATATATCTGCATTTGTTCTGCTGTGAAGCTTGATGTGAGTTTGATGTGACCAGGTTTCACTAACGTCACCTGATTCAATTTATCTAAATATTATGATCTCAAATGCACTATTTACATAATATTGAGTCTTTGGTTGTAGTAGTATATCAGAGGAGCATTGTATGTTCTCTGTAACACCACCCCAGTCTCTCTCCTTCTACATAATCTGTTATTTACATCAGCATTGTAACTGGTGAGTATGCTTTCCAGGGATTCTAAATGACATGAATTCCAACCAAACCAACCAGCTTAAAGATAATTTATGTTTTCATTTGCTTTTGTTGACAAAAGTCAGGCAGTCTAGAAAAGGTGTCTTCCTGACATTCTATATATTTTTCTTGTCTGCTGCTATAACTATGAAGTTAATGTTTCAAGAGCTGTAAAAGTCACGAACAAGGCATGTGACTGAACTGTACCAACACTTATAATCCTGAAATAATGCAATGTGCCTCTGTTGCCATGACGCTGACCCTGACAATGACTGTTTGCAAGTGCTGCGGAGGAAGTCAACACAGCAGTATGGACAAACTGTTGGTCAGTGAGGGAGCCTCTGTCTGCAGTAACAATACTCGGCCTTATGTGGCTGACACAGAACCAGAGGAAGCCCTTTTGGCATTTACTGTCATAAGTTCACATTATCAGGCCAGTGGAAACGAGGAAGCTGCATAGTTTCCGCCAGAGGCAAACTCTTCTGACCCTCTACGAATCACACACTGTATATTTATTAAGTTGTTTTTTCTTTCTTGGTTTTCCAACATCTATTATTATATTATATTTATTATTTTGATGAGATATAGTTTAATTACTTTTCTGGACCAAAATGAGCCCATCTTGTTTTAGTACATTTTGTTCAGTACACACATAAGAAGCTACTGTATTTATGTTATGTTTCTTAAGGTGTAATTATAATTTTAACTAATGGTGATTGCTCTTGTGAGTTTACTGTGGGAGCAAAACTCCCTCTGGGATTTGAAAGTACTTATCTCGTTCCAGTGAATTATTACGTTTTTACGAATGTGTACAAAAGTTTTTCCCCCATACACTGTATTTTTTGTGATAGATTCTGGAGGTGCCAATAACTGCCCGTGATGTGGAGAGGGAGAATCACAGCCAGTTGAAGCGCTGGAAGAAGAAACGCGGTGAGCTGAACTTCAAATCTCCTCCCAGAATGCACGGCGCACGGATCATAATGCTCGCAGAACCGCCGCGCAGACAGGACCTGCAGCAGAAACCAACTATCGTCTTGGAGCAGCCCTCACCGCAGATCAAGAACGGCAAAGGGGACAAGAAAAGCAAGAAGAGGAGCATGAAGAAGGCCGCGCCCGTGGAGGAAATTCCCAATCCGTACCAACTTCCGAATGACCCTTCACCCCCACTCTCTTCCAACCCATCACCCCCACTCTCTTCCAACCCATCACCCCCGCCCACTTCTAACCCATCACCCCTGCCCACTTCTAACCCATCCACCCTGCCCACTTCTAACCCATCAACCCTGCCCACTTCTAACCCATCACCCCTGCCCACTTCTAACCCATCACCCCCTCCTCCTGCCTTTGAACCCTCCCCGCCGCCCTCCGAGCCGCAAACCCCACCTGCTCCACACACCAGCCCTCACGCAGAGACTGTGCCAGAAACTGTGCCAGAGACCATGCCAGATGCCGCCCCTGGACCACCTCTCCAGGAGCCTTCGGTGCCTCCTGTTTTAGACCCTCCTCCCTCTGCCAAAGAAGCCCACCTCCAGGCCTCCACCCAGAGCCTTAGCAGCACAGAGCAGGACACCTACCTGTAGCTCCGCTCCGCATTAGCTCACGTGTCACAACCATCTGTCATAGAACGGGAGGTTAGAGCTGACATATTGTGCGAAATGAGCACCTTTTTTTTTTTTTGCTTTGTCTTCCCATTTAGTTGTGCGAGTGATTTGTGCGTGTTAATTGTTTCATTTTTATTCACCTGCATTCAAGCTGCCATTGCTTCTTGTTTTTATCGCCACAGAAACACCCCCACTACTCCTTGATGGATTTTTTTCTCTTTATCTGATGATTT
Source organism: Knipowitschia caucasica (assembly GCA_964034765.1). Taxonomy (NCBI): domain Eukaryota; kingdom Metazoa; phylum Chordata; class Actinopteri; order Gobiiformes; family Gobiidae; genus Knipowitschia; species Knipowitschia caucasica. Next base: position 34,591,379 of record OZ035831.1, read on the forward strand.
GGCGACATCACATGCATGCAATTAGGAATCTGCTATTGTAATCTGCTGCTATGTCGGCTCTTTGTTGTGATTACTTTTATTACTTTGCAAATTATTGAGACATTTTAAACCAACCATTCTAAATGTTTTTTTTTTTTTACAGAATTGTATATTTTGATATACGCAAAAGCTTAAGAAAAGGTACAATAGTATGCTGTTGTCTGAACCCTTGTCGAGGAAATGTTATTGCTTTGCCTTCACTCATAGGCAAAAAAACCAAGGCAAGTTTATTTGTATAACACAGTTCATACTCAAGGCAACTTTGTACTTAACAAAACCGGATAGAAACAGACATTAAAATCATAAATAATCACAGTACATTTAAAACATACAATCCTTTTAGCAGTATGCACAGCTAAAGAGAACTGTTTTTAATCCAGGTTTGAATATTGTCAGCCTCACAATTTCTGGAAGAATGTTCCAGATTTTAACAACATAAATCCAAAATAGATATATTTGGATACATATGTGCTATACTGAAAAGGAGTTTTAGCAAAGCACTAACATCTATGGTGATAAGGAGGCAAACTATCAAAGATTTAAACACAGCAGTCCAACAACCATCTGATATGTATTATTTTTTACTGAAATGTGTGGTCATTTTTTCAAAATGTCTGTATGGAATCACTTCTGAAAAGGTTATTTTTGTATCCCTTGACCCTAAAAAAAAAACAGCATTCATTCAATGTTAAGAGACATTTTACTTTTAAAACGTGACACTTTCTAGAGCTAGGGGTATACACACAAGCGCACCAGCCAAGCACCAGCGGGTCCCAGATATCCACGTCTTCCATTCAAGTATTTTCTATGAACATTTACAGTGTGGACACCACTCTGATTGGGAAGAGGCTTACTCTGAAGTGCCATTGTTGAACTTCTCAAATGTCACTTTGTACAAACGATACTGATGCTTTTGTGACACAGTGCGGAGGTATGACTTCACTTCAACACTTGTGAAAGGATCTGAGTGCTACCATAGCAACAATTCATTTCATGGACACTAGAGGGTAGGATTTGTCTTTCCTGTGATAAGTTTATTTTTGTGTTGACAAGTTTTATATTGCAATTTTGGTTTGAAAGAAGTGTTTTATTAGGTAGATTTGTGACATTCCCCTATCCTTAGTTTATTTATTGATTAGATAACATTACTCTGTGCCACTCACAGTGCTGAGGAATAATGCTGACATTCCTTAGTAGTTTGCTACATTTAGGCTTTGACTTTGCCAAATTATTTTTAATTTTAGAGCACTTTTTTTGTAAGGTATGTGTTTGCAGTTCACCCGATCGATGTTTGGGCTTACATTAACCTCCCTTTAGTGCCAACCAAGATTATATTTTAAGGTTTTTGAAACTTTTGCTAGAGCTTCCAAAGTGAATCATTGGTGTAATTTTGACCGCAACCTGTGACAATATTTGTAAAGGTGTGATTTTTAACAAGTGTTGACTTTTTGAAAAATCTCTTGAACAGACAATCTTTTTACTTCTTACCGTCTTGGTTATGGGAGATTTGAAACAGCACATGCTTTTTTTAATTGATGTCTGTCTTACGTGGCTGCGATTGGCAATAACCTATCCTTGCTGCTTGTCTTACAAATAATTTTATAACCTAATTTAAAGTTTCTTGTGTAAATTGTAAAATATGTTGAGACTATGTATTTTCAGTTTTTAACGCTATACTCCCGAGTAGTGCCATAAACCAGACATTTGCTGACTGACACTATTTCTACAGAACTACCACATTTTATCAAAGTCAAGTTGTACAAATAAAAAAGGTGTAAATCTATTGTTTTCTTTTTTTCCCCTGTGCAACTGTTCAAACATAACACAAATTATTATTACCCTATATATGAACGGAAAGTCCAGCAGATGGAGCTATTGTTTCTTCGAGGTCTGAATCCGTTATACGTACAGCCCTCCAACTTATAGTCCAAGAAATTCATTTTCCCAATTTAAAAAGTTATGCTGAGTACCATTGGCAAGTTTTGGCAGAGATAATTGTGAATCTAATTATAAATCTATTAAAACAGTTGTGTTGGTGGTTTTCATAAATAAAAAAGCATCCAAGTAACAAATCAAACCACAAGATATCATGTTATCTTATATATACTTTTTTAATTTTCCGACTAAAAAAGCTCATTAAAAGACGTGACAGAGGCCAAAAAGCCATGCATGTGAAAGAAGTAGTGCTAAAACTATATGGACTAGTTACATGGATTTTATGACATACTAAATTCAAAGTTAGGGACTCCAGCTTTAACATCTGCTGACATACACATCTATCAGACAGCGCAGCCTGAAATCCTCATTGTTTACGGCTTGGGCAACTTTCCACAGGTCAGCTCTGGTCAAGCTCTTCGTTAGCACTAATGACAGGTTGCTATTCTCTCTGTAATGTACTGTTATAGTGTCAAATGTCCTCACTGGCTCTGCCACTTGGAGGTGTGGACCTTTGCCTCAGGCCTAAAGGAGTTAACTGTAAATCACTACCTGCGTGACCTCTGTGAGACGGCCAAGCCAATTCTGAAAGTCCTGAAGCTCTGGAGGCAACTGCTGACCTCAGATTAAAGCAGCCACTTAATGTTTTCAATAAATCTTGTCAAACGAACCATGCTTATGTAGCCCAAAAAAGTATACTTTCATGTAGGGCTGAGCTATTCATCACATTTCTAACCACAATGTAAATGATGGGCCTACTTAAAAACATGTGTAATTGAAAATAAAAGGGCCATCTGTTCAGTCATGTGTTTGTCTTACCCACTATACGTTGAGCAAAAACACTTTTTTCTACATTTATTAAAGCTTGTGGACATTGGTCATCCCGTTCCCTATGGACCAGTGGCTCCAATGTGTTTGTTATTAACGCATTTAATGTGTTCGAACTGTTCGATTCTCTGATCTATTGTTGGCGAATCAACAACTTTGTAAAGTCCTCCGAGGCGACAGCTGTTGTGATTTAAGACTACACAAAAACAAATTGAATTGAATAGATTACATATTTTCTCACAGATTACATTAGACAGAATAGTGTAGAAAATAATGATGACATTATAAGCCAAAAAATAGTAATTATTGCGGCCCTACCATTTCAGAACCATTAACAGAACCTCATCATGATAATGTGCCAGCAAAATATTTATAATCACATTAATTAAGCACTCCAAAAGATACTACTCCTCCAAAATGTTTACTAACAAACGATGTGTTTTTGTGTGTTGAACTATAGGGCCATGAAACTCCATTACAGACTGTGGATGTTCACGTTAACGGTTAAAGCGGTCTCTCCCAGAGGAATGCATGCACCGTCACGCTTTGCCTCTTTGCATGGGACACCTGGCGCTCATTCAGTGCCACCGTGACATTTACATCTCAAAGAGCCGCGTCCAAGAAGGGTTCCTCTGTCCCTCTCTTCCTTACTCTAGCGATGATCTGATTTATCTCTGCATCAACGGAAATATAGCCCTAGTCCTAGCCCCCTTTAGTGCCATTAAACAGGGGTAGCAAAGATACTTGTGATCCTCGGTGCAAATGCTGGTCAAATACTGCTTTAGCAACAGATGCCCTGGGGTTTACTGACAGAAGCAAGGCAACTAATCTGTGCCATTGTACCTTCTGACCACCAATCATTCACTCACACAACAGACTGAGTGCACTTTGGCCGTCTAATTCATAGGATTCAGAACAATTAGAAATTATGACAGCATCTAAAAACCGTTTTCTTTGTTCTTAAATAGGGTGGTGTATAGATAAGCTGAAGAAAAAAAATATAAGATTGACTTGTTTTACCAAAGAATATGAAGCAATACTGCGCTTGTGAAAAAAAAGCTTCATATCAAGATAAATACCTTATCTTTTAGTAGTCTTGTATGTGATTTCTATTGTCTTTCATTCTTCATTTTACTCTTGAAAGACTCAGACACAACTTTATTTCTCACTTTCTCACACATTTATCACATCCTAATTACATAGTATCCGTGCTACATGAGTTTATAAGCACTTTCCCAACTTTTCAGAGCCCAGAGTGCAGTTTTACAGTCACTATAGCTATATAAAGCAACATCAGTGGAGCAGTCTGGGAAAAAAAGTTTCAGTATGACCAGCCATACCCACACAATTCAACACTAGAAAGTACAAGGTCTGGCTGGTCAGGCAAGGAAAAAAACATGGAGTACAACCACTTAAAGTAGTATTTATGTGCAGTGTAGTAGACCCCAGTGTCACAGTACTTGATGTGGGTGACTTTAGGTATAAGAGGAGAGGGGAGAGGAGAAACAGGAGTGTAATCCAACAGCAGAAAGCGCTTGTGTTGCCTTCTGAAGTATCCAGTTCCCACGTTTGATGGACCATGGCAGCAAGGCTCGGGTCAAATTAAAAGGCAGTGGTAATACATATGAGAGACGGCTTTGTGATGTTGTCTGCACAGGTGAACTCGGCATGGCAGCCAAAATAAAACTGTTTTATTGCACCGGAGGGAACACGAGAAGGAGGATCGCGAGCCAAAGGGTAAACTGGATAATTGAATCATCTGTGTGTTGTTCTATCACTCAAGGTCCAACTCCCTGCTGATAACCCTTTGCCCAAAGACCAAAATATTTATACTTGCTATAATGTTGCCACTCATTCGCACCTCTTATCTGATAAAAAGGATCCCTTTTCAGCTGCTCTTGCCTGCTATTTAAAACCATAATAAGCACAGACTACTGTTTCCTATGGAACTGGTACTAATACAGAATGGCCCGATTTTTCTTCCATTTATGGGCTGCAAATTAAAAATAATATACGGTTAATACTTTGAGGTAAATTTAACGTACAAAAACAAGCAAAACCTCTCCTGGGTACATTTAGTAACGCATGCTTTAAATGTCATCACAGTTCTACTAGCTACTCCCAACGGACACACATGCTTGTATTAGCAGATCTTGCCAAGAGAGAAAAGAAGTCTTTTAACAGTATTTTGCACTGTGCTGTCTGCTTGTCAAGCTGCATTTAAACATATAAATGAGTGCTAAATGATGCGTTATAATGCCTGGCCACTGCTCTGCCTGAGGGGTTTGGTGGGGGATGCATGCCGGTAAGTGGTGCACACCTGTATAGCCTCTTCCAGGAGTTTTAGTCATTTTGTTTAATCTGTGACCCCCCAGAGCATCATCCTTCTGCCCTTCTGACCCTGTTCATCTCCTGGCTCTCTAGGCTGGAGGCACAACCATTAAGGCAAGACACACCAAGCAGACTTCAGTTTGCTGTCACTGTAAATGTGCAGCCTGAATAGTTATGCAAATAATAATTATTGGTTTGTTATGTCATCATTTTGGGATTGCAAGAGACTTTAAAGCTGAGGTACCTAACTTTGAGTTACTCGTTAAAAGCCACATCAATTTAGTAACATGAGCAGCTTTTTACCATCTAAAAAACTATACTATAGCAGACATGGAGATTCTCATCCATGCGTTTGTCTCTAGTAGGTTAGGCTACTGTAATAGCCTGCTCACTGGTCTCTCCAAACGACCTGTAAAACAGTTGCAGTACTTTCAAAATGCTGCAGCTTGAGTCCTGACTAGAACCAGGAAGTACGACCACATTAGTCCAGTTCTCAGTTCTTTGCACTGGCTTCCTGTGGCTCAAAGACCAGACTTTAACGCTGCTCTCCATGGCCTCGCACCAAAGTCAGACATGTTAGTGCCATATGAACCAACTCGGAACCTGAGGAGCGCAGGTACTGGCCTCCTGTTGGTACCCAGAGACAGCACTTCAGAGTTGTGCAGCCATGAGAACAGTCTTCCTGAATAACAATGTTCAAATGTGCAACTGAGGGATTTCAACTTAACTCTTTTTGATGCACTGTGATTATTTATGATTTAACACAGAGTACCTTTTTTTGCAAATGTATTCCAATGTGGCTTTTATAATGCACATTGCAATTAAAGTGAATCTGAATCTTTAGTGCATTGTATTCTGCTCCAGCTGAAGTCTGCTGTCGTTGTGCCCCTGGGCAAGATACTTAACCCCACTTTGTCTGAAGCCCCCGCAAGTCGGTGTCATAAGGAGCAGCCATCCTTCGGTGGACCCACCACCATTGGTAGGCCGTTCTGATTGACATACCCCGGCCCAGAAATTGATTCATAAAGGGGATGAAAATGAATGAATGAATGCTTTGCATTCTTGTTTTGTCAAGCAAGTCAAATTATTAGTCAAACCATGTGTTGTAGGCCACAATGACTCTTTCTGGACCTGGGGTCTGGATTCACTGATTTATATGCAAGTGTCTTTTAAGTGATGAGCTACTCCTCCGAACACATCTGCAGGCACAGGGAGTAAGACACACTCAATCATTTGCCTTTGCTTATTTTTCTAAGGTTTACAAGATGGACAAAAGGCAATACATTATTTTCATACTAATCCAAAATCATATAAATCATCCTCCTACATACTGTGATCCACAAATGAATCTGTTATTTATTTCATACAGAATTCTGAAAATGAGCCTGTTTATCTTGTGTATTTTTACCAAGTTGTAAAATGTATGTGATGTTTGGTTACGCACGGATCTCAGATTCAGTTAAACACCATATTGGGATATTTGCACAAATATCAACAAATAATAATGCAAATGAACTACAGACAGCAAAACACATAGGAAAGTAATTTGACACTGTGAAAGACAAGCACATACTAAAAGTGATGAACAGCAGAAATTACAGTTCTTGCTGTGACATACATACATGCAAGACTACAAGTGTGAATTTGCAACATCTGCTTTATCTTTGTAAAATGCATCCTTCTCTTTGGCTAATGTTTCTTAATGGTCCCTTTAAACATACTGGTTCAAATATGCATGTAAACCTAAAAATAGGAGATTCTGCTTTCTCCAGTCTTTGAAAAGGACATTGAGTTATATGAAATGTACTCCATAAATTCCTTCCCTAAATACTTTGGTTTACTAGGATGACCACCTGTCCCTCTTTAGGTCATGCTGTACAGCCATTTATGTCTTTTTCTCCCCCAATGTACATTTCTTCAATAATATTTTAAGATTTTGAGAGCCATTGTGGTCCTGAATGAAATGTATATGGTATAAAGTAGAAAAAAGCTTTTTAATGCAATGCAATATCTTAAAAAACTTAAATTCCACCAGGAGTAATTGGGAAATAGCTGTGGCTGCATTTGGTTCACTGCAGTCTCCACTCCCCCTTTCTACCTCTCCAGGTTTCGAATAGTGTTGAATCCATTGATAATGAGTCATTAAGGGAATCAGGTAGGGAATTAGCTGTAAACGGCTCTCTCAGTGTGTTTGTTTACTTGGGTTTGGCCTGCGGAGGCTCCTTGCTGGCGGGTGATAAGTAACAGACACAGATGGTGGGCATCACTGGGCCGGTCAGAGGCAGATTAGCACACTCCCCTGTCTGGGCAGTGAAGTCCCACTCCCACCGAGCCCCGCTGGAGAGCTGTCTGTAACTCTAGTCGCTTTGGCATGCCCCGTGTGTTGACGGAGGCCGACCACAGGCTTATCTCGTCTCATTCCACCAGCAATGAGCCTACAGCGGCGAGGGGGAGCCTTATGAGTATGGGGTGAAAATAGCCTTTGTTTTGAAAGAGTTAAGCAGTTGTCTTTCATTAGCAAAGATTTAGTCATTAGCATTACTTGACAGTAAAATGAATTCTATAATAATTCATGTGGAGTGTATATTGATGCAAAATCGTCCGCAGGAAGAGTCTAAATCATAATGTGGGGGGATAGTGATTTAGGAACCAAATATATTTTGAGGAGATTGATCTGTAAAAACCTTTGTCTATATAATTTAATGTAGCCTTGATCAGTAGGTAATGACTTCATTATTGTGCGTTTGTGGGGGGCCGTGGTATCTGCCTTGACAATGGGATATTGTGGTAATCCCCTTTTCCGCTCGAAAAAAAAAAGCCTATAGTGCAGATTTGCCACTATGGTTCAGTCTGACTGCACTGGCCGGGAAGCATAGTTCAAACAGCGCAGGTCAAAGATCAACCAGATGCACTGCAGAGGGCACAGGCGAGGGGGAAGCTGGGCAGCCTGTAGGTTGGCGTTGGGGCCTGTTTATTTTATAAACAGTGGGAGCAGATTAGTATTGGAGCCCGGCTCAGCAGCCCATATGGGGAGGATGTCCTCTGTTCACCGCTCAACAAACCATTGTTTTCAGCCGCACACAGCCACAGCATCACTTCTCAACACTAATGATGAGGTGGAGCTGTACATTCGTCCCCAGTCTCAAATGAATGCTCCACTCTAGTCTTATTGCGGACATAATGGAGCATTGAATGACTGCATTAGTAATGCACCACAACTTTACAGTCATTAGCCGTGTTGGCACACGCAGGCCACCGTCATCACCTCACTGGGCGGTCAAAACAGGAAATGGACAGACCCCCCCTTTGTATAACATCAGCGCCAGTCTAATGAATCTCGCCTCAAGATGTTTGTGTGTGGCTCATCTCCTGAAGACGTGCAGCCTTTTCCTGTCATTGTTTTCGGTTTGTGAGATACAGCGGCACTAAACCGTCTTTGATGGCTCCAACTGTCTGCACGGTGCCCAACTCTCTCCACACCTAAGACATTCACACAAACAAAGAGCTGTGAGAGGCAGCAAATCTTTCATCTACAATACTGTACCATAAACACCAAACAGCACTAGTACTTTGACATGGGCCCAGGCAACAATGTTCAAAGATATCATGAGTTGTTCGGAGCATTCCAGAGTTCTAGTCATTCCAGACATGGACACCTTTGGATATTTCATGACACTTTGAAGCAACTGTGGTTAAAGTTCCAACTTATCATTCTAACAATATGCACAAGGCAGTACTTTTCCACTGCATGTTTTGGTTTCTGAAGGCCAAGCTACTGGACTGTAGCGATTGCTGATTGGAGGACTCCATTCCTCCGTGCACTTGCATTCTGCAACATCTTTGTTTGTGCTGTCTCTACCATTGACAATAAAACATGTCCTCTGTCTGAATTAAAGACACGATCCCAGACTTTGTCATCTTCTTCACACCCTTTGAGTTTAGACTTTAAAGACCATTTTCAAAGATGCAATATATATTGAGTCATACTTCATCCATCCACACCACTGCATAGAGGTCAACAGGCCATTTCTTCTGTCTGGCTTTAGCCTGGGTGAAACAAAACCACGTTTACATTATAGAAAAAACCAGGACAGACGTTAGCCTAGTATTATGATTTGCTTTGAAAATCAAAAATGTGACGTTTTGATTATTTACATTAAAAACATTTGATCACTATCCTACCAAAAGAATACACTGTCTGTAAAGACAAATAGACAAAGCCACTGGACATCAGGCGTAGATGAGAATGGGATCAGTGTGAGTATTTTCTACATTCAGTAAAGGCATGTCCCAGTTTTAGCCCAGCGCCTCACAGCGCTACCTAAATATTGTTGGATTAAGACTGTATGTTGATAATTATAGTTATACCAACTTGCCCATAATACCACAAAACTGTAAACAAGGTTCAGCCGCAGGACAAATCAAGACAGACCTGTAGACACTCTCGGGTTGAACTTGGAGCGGCACCACTCAAAACTATCATTAACAATGTGTCACAGGAGCCAAATTAAAAAAGATTTGTAGCCTTTTGAATACACTCTTACTAAGTAGGTCCAACTAACAAGCTGCAGTCAAATGGTACTGGGAGGGAACTGTTTTAACATGACTTGGGATTGAACTTTCCTTTAATGAAAACAAACAGCCTCTTACAGAACCAAATATCTCGGATGTAACAGGAACCCAGTAACATATTGCTATAGCACATCTGGACTTTGAGCTCCGGTACAGGTTTTGCATTAATATGAACTCATTATGCCATATCATAAATCTTACTGGGATACATCTGTGCCGGTGATTGCAAGTGTGTACTGTTGTCCCCCATAAGCTAACCTTAGCCTTACATGTTGTGCAGACCCCAGTGGACCCAGGCATGATTACTGTGCAACACTAATTTTGAATCACAGCAACTTCAAAAGGAAATGCTTGGTGGGCCTTTTCTTATCGCTAAAAGTACTGATTATCAAGTGAAAAGGTTATGAGTGTCACATTTTTGCATATCAATTCAACAATTAATTTCTGCAACCTGATCTTGACCGAACACAGTGAGCAATGAGCGTGTGGTCCTGGGGGAAGATAAATGTGGAGGGGCCCAGAGAGAGAGGAGTTATGTGGGGATGGCGTGACGGCCACACCATCCATTGAGATTAGAGTCCAGAGTTACTAGACTTTGCCAGCGACAACACAAGGAAAGATAATAAAGTGGAAGGTGTTTCCTGTGGTTGTTCCCTCTGGTACAGTTCTACTTCATGAACCACTCTGGGTTTAGCGTGGACTAGACACAAACTTGGACCATCTTGAACGGATTTGCTAAATGTTTGCTATTCAAATAAAACTTGGTTATCAGCAGATGGAGGAGGTTAGAGTATTAACTGTACTCTACATACAAGGATATGAATGCATGGGAAATAGTTTTTAAATTATCCTGTCTCAATATTACAATTACATTTTAGGTCATACCTTGAAAAAATACAATCATTTAAGCATTCATATTATTTTCATATATGAAGATTGTATGTAACACAGTTGTACTAGCTTGATCTTACCATACCATCTTACTAATTTCAATTTAAGGCCAGGCTATAGTAGTGCATTACAAATGTTAAAATATTCCCTTTTCATTCATGTTTAAAAGGGGTTATCAAATTTTTTCTTAATCAAAAGAGAATTTCTTCCCCTCTTCTGGCAAAAATAAGTAGTCAAGGCCCATGTTGATCAATGTGTTGTAGGTACATTTTAGTTTATATATATGTGATCCGGCATGTGGGAGAGGACATGTTTTGTTTTAGTTTGCAGTGGTGTTTTATATGCATGGGTGTTTTAACATTTTAGTCCTGCTCCAGCTGGAGACATGCCGCAGAGCCCCATGGACGCTGTTGCCCAATCCTGTGCGCCACACAATTAGAGCACCTGCGCTTGATGAGGGAGCAGGGAATATAAGGGCAGGTGAAACGGACAGAGGGGGCGGAGGGCAACGGAACGGAACGGAAAACGGAACAGTAAACAAGAGCCACTGAGGACAACGCGTTGGAGACCACGGCTCTACAAGACCGGACCGAGCAGTGACCCAGCCTGCACCAGCGTGCCCTATCCACGCAGCGGCAGAGCGAGAAAGCTCTGCCTTGTCTGTGAGTAACGCTCTGTGGATTAGCTGGTGCAACCAGGAGAGCCTCAGGCCCCAGCAGCTGGCGAAGCTGTTTGTACTGTGTACTGGCTCTGCTCTTGTGTCTAGAGCGTGGTGGAGAGGGGAGCGGCGGTCCGAGGAGGCACCTGACCCGGGGAAGAGCACCGTGACGTTGACTACACGCAGCGGCAGGGTGAATCCCTGCCGTGCCTGTAAGTACCTCTAGTCGTTGTAGCGGTGCTATAAGATCATTTTGTGGGGTCTCTTGCTTGTGTGTTTGGCTGTGTGGTGCTGCCGTTTCGTCCTTGTGCCCAGGGGCGGAGCTGGACCACAAGCAGGAGACGGTGCCTGACTCTCGAGGGACGCAGCGGCAGGGTGGATCCCTGCCGTGTGTGTAAGTGCCCGCCCGTTGTCCCTCGTTAAAATTCAAAACGTGGAGGATTGTTCCTGCCGGCCTTTGTTTTTGTGCACAGGTCTCCCTGAAGAGGCCCCCCCCCCCCCCCCCTGCGCTCGGGACCTTTTTATCACCTTTTAAAGACTTTTTATCCCTGTTTTAATTTATTGTAATAAATTATTTTGTTTTTAACAGTTTGCTCTGTCCTCTTTTGGTCACACCACTGCTCTGCCATAACTGTTTTAATTCGGTCCACCACTCAATCGTTTCCTTACCTCCAATAATCAAAACCCCCCCTCATTACATAATCTGGCGTTGCTGGCAGGATCCATTCCTAAAGAGCTGGTGTGTCCAAAAAAGAGCAAACATGATGATGCCTGTATATCCTGGTGCTCCATGGCTCCCAAAATTTAAAGGGCCAGATGGTGATTTAAAATATGGTGATTGGAAAGAGCAAATCAAAGGACTTTTGGGTTCCCAGGACTTACCAGAGGCAAGGAAAGTTGGTATTTTATTGGGAGCACTAGCAGAGGAGGCAAAGCGACAAGTTGCAGTTTTAGATGCGGACGAAAAGGACCAGGTGGCAAAAATATTTGTCTACTTGGATTCTTTATATGGTGACCGAACTCCTATACCGGTTTTGAGGGCACAATTTTTTAGCTGTACTCAGAAGGCTGAAGAAACGGTTCAAAGTTTTATCTTGCGACTGCGTGAATTGTATTGTAGGCTCAAACGCTTACATCGCGAAGACTCCCCCTCTGAAAGTGCCTTGCGAGACCAGCTGCTGCTGGGGCTCCGTGATGGCCCCCTTTCCCAAGCTCTGAAAGTTTTTGCTCGTCGGAACCCAGAAATGGAATTTTCAGACCTTCGCCAAGAGGCTGTGCTGTTGGCGTCGGAGTATGGCCGAGCTGAACCAGAGGTAACATGCTCCGTAATATCTAAACAATACACTTCTCCTAGACTGCCCCAGGAACCCAATTGGAAGGAGCAATTGAAGCGTGAGATCATGGAGGACGTCAAAATGCAAATGAAGGGAATAACACAAGAAATAGTGGCAGAGCTCAAGCCGCTGCTGCAGACTGCTTCTCCACAACCCAGCCACCTAATCCAACCAGGACTAGGCAGTCCACACCCAGACCGTACAACGACCGAGATGCACAAGGTAGGCCCATTTGCAACCGGTGTAAGAAAGCAGGCCATATAGCTCGGTACTGTAGAGGCGTTGTAACCCCTGAACCAGCTTTAAACTAGAGACTCCTGCCGCTGAGGTCCGCGCAGCAGGTTTAGATGGCCAGTTTTTGCCAACCAGGGCCACAGAAACGTTTGTTGGTCAGTGTCCTAAGGTACAGTTAAGAGTCGAGGGTGTACAGTTGGAGGGGCTGTTAGACACTGGGTCTCAGGTAACACTGATGGCGGAAAGCATTTTTAATGAGCACTTCACCCAAGCTAAGCTGGGAATGGCCCCTACGTTGTTTAGGCTTAGAGCGGCAAATGGGCTAGAGATACCATACACTGGCTATGCAGTGCTTGACCTAGAGGTTGAGGGGGTCAAAGTCCCTGAGCGAGGGGTGGTGATTGTAGAGGATGTGAAGTGCACGCACCCATTCATTTTAGGCATGAATGTTATCATGGCCTGTTGGGACACACTATTTAAATGCCCTGCCACGTCGTCTCGACTGCCCCAGTTTAAAACCCAGAAAGTGTGGAGAGATGCATTTGCCACTTGCCGCCATATTGAAGTTTCCCCTGCAGAAGACGGGCTGGTTGGTTTTGTTAGATTGGCTGCAAAAGGAAAAGTTGTTGTCCCTCCAGAGAGTGAGATGGTGGTGTGGGGCCGCACAAAGAGGAATCCAGTCGGAATAGGACATTGTGCCCTTGTGGAGCCGCTGCTTGATGTGGGCGCCAGTGATGTTGGGGTTGCAAGAGCTCTAGTTGAAGTTAAACAAGGTAGAGTGCCAGTGCGTGTTTGTAATCCACACCCCTATAACATTACCCTAGGGCGGTTCAGTAAATTAGGCCGACTGTATCACATTGAGGAAGCGGATGTGCAGGGCCCCCATAGTTTGTCCCTCTCCCTGGAGGACGACGGGGTTGTAGTAGTCACCAGAGTAGAGGTTGGTGCAGCTTCCCCTAGCCGCCCAGGACAATCTGAAGGGACTAGCATGTTGAGAAACAGACCTGACCTTTCTGACCAACAGCAGAGGGAGCTAAAGGCCCTGCTGCAGAAGTGGGAACAAGTTTTTTCACAGCACGAGGAGGATTTTGGTCGGACTAACCTAGTGCAGCATCAGATTCTTACAGGCGATGCTGCCCCCATTCGGGAAAGGTACCGGCCAATCCCACCCATGCTGTACAAAGAGGTGAAGACCCTCCTCTCGGGTATGTTAGAGAAAGGTGTTGTTAAAGAGAGTTGTAGCTCTTGGGCGGCTCCGATAGTATTGGTGCGTAAAAAAGACGACAGCTGGCGCTTTTGTGTCGACTATCGGAAGCTGAACTCTGTAACCCACAAGGACGCTTTTCCACTGCCCAGAATAGAGGAAACACTGACCAGTCTTAGTCAGTCGGAATGGTTCTCTACTTTAGACCTTGCCAGTGGCTACTGACAATTCGAAATGCACCCGGATGACCAAGAAAAAACTGCTTTTACCACGCCACTGGGACTATACGAATTTGTGCGTATGCCGTTTGGACTTTGCAATGCACCAGCAACGTTCCAGCGACTAATGCAGCAGTGTCTAAATGGCCAAATAGCGGAGTCGCTACTGGTGTATTTGGACGACATCATAATTTACTCTCCAAACTTTTCTTCCCACCTCCAGCATCTCGATCAGGTGTTCGAGAGACTGTGGCGCCATGGGCTGAAACTGCGTCCAGATAAGTGTAAGCTTCTACAGAGGGAGGTGACATTTCTTGGACATGTGGTGGACAAGCATGGTGTGCGACCCGACCCTGGAAAGATTGAGGCAGTGATGGAGTGGCCAGTCCCAACAACTATTAAACAGGTTAGAGCGTTCCTCGGTCTAGCAGGGTACTACAGACGTTTTGTAGCTGGATTTGCAAAAATTGCAAGACCCCTTAACAGGCTCCTCACGGGGATTCCAGCTGATAAAAGGTCACAATCTAGAAAGGTGGTATGGACCCCAGAGTGTCAGACCTCCTTTGATGCCCTGAAATCTGCCCTCACACAGGCCCCCAGTCCTTGCCTATGCGCAATACGATAAACCTTTTATCGTATACACAGACGCAAGCAACCAGGGACTTGGCGCAGTGTTATCACAGCTGCAAAATGGACATGAACGTGTGATTGCATACGCTAGCAGAAGCCTACACCCCACTGAACAGAATGATGCTAACTATAGCTCCTTTAAAATCGAACTCCTAGCCCTTAAGTGGGCCGTGACTGAAAAATTTAAAGACTTTCTTACAGGAGCGGAGGTCATCATATACACCGACAATAACCCTTTGGCCCACCTACAAACAGCGCACCTCGGAGCAGTGGAGCAACGCTGGGTGGCACGGCTTGCTTCATTTAACTACACTGTAAAGTATCGCTCAGGTAAAAGTAACACCAATGCTGATGCACTGTCCAGATTCCCTGTCCCTGTGAGGCACGTGCCTGGACCAACTACAGGCGCTGTCGAGGTCATACCCGATGTCGAGTGGAAGACGGACCAACTCTCTGACCCAGATATCCGGCTGGTCAAGGAGCTAGTCGCCAGGGGAAACTTCCCTAATTGCTCAGATCGCCTGGCACTCCCCATTAAAAGTCAAAAGCTCCTGAAGCAGTGGAAAAGGTTGTTGGTGAAGGACAATGTACTGTATCGCAGTTTTGTCGATGGGCTAACTCACGAGGAGCACCATCAGGTTGTGTGTCCGAGTTCCAGGTGTAACGAGGTCTGGAGAAGGACTCACGAGGCTGGTGCACATGCTGGAGCTGACAAGACCCTGGCCCGGATTCGGCAGCAGTTTTACTGGCCTGGCATGGAGGGGGAGGAACGCAAGCTACAGGAAGAATGTGTTGTGTGTTGCCTGCAGAAAAGCCGCATTGAGCCTAGAGCGCCCCTTCACCCAATTGCAGCTACCTATCCGCTTGAAGTTATTGGGTTAGACTTTTTGACTTTAGGTCGACCCACCGATACATACCAGAACATCCTCGTTGCTACTGACCTGTTCACCCGTTTTGCGTGGGCCATAGCTACCACCGATCAGTCCGCACAAACCACTGTAAAGATGCTTTGGAAGCATATTATACAGCAGTTTGGCTGTCCAGCACGCTTTCATTCTGACCGTGGTCCCAATTTTGAGTCTGCCCTAATCCAGCAACTCTGCGACATGTACGGCATAGCCAAAAGCCGCACAACCGCTTATCATCCCGCTGGTAATGGTAGTGTCGAACGGTTCAACCAAACGCTGTTGCACATGCTTCGTTCCCTGGAAGAGGAAAAGCAACGCTGTTGGCAGCACTATCTGCCTGAGTTGATCCACGCCTATAATAACACGATGCACAGTGCCACTGGCTATGCCCCCTCATTCTTAATGTTTGGTAGGCACCTTCGACTTCCTGTGGACGTCAGCTTGGGTAGAGCCTCCCAGACGCCTCATTTTGACCCCGAGGGATGGGTAAAGGACCACCGTCACAGACTTACTTTCGCTTACAACCTTGCGCGTCAAAGAGCAGCTAATTCGGCCTCCCATTACAAACAGCAGTTTGATAAAAGGGCTAAAGCTTTGCCTCTGGTACCTGGTGAACGTGTATGGCTGCGAAATAGACGCAGGGAGGGTAGGGGTAAGCTTGGGACTTGGTGGGATCCTACACCCCATGTAATTTTGGACTGTGTGGGGGATACGGGAGTTGTGTATAGAGTGCGTCCCGAGAAGGGTGGTCGAGAACAGACTGTACACCGGAATGCGCTGAAGGTATGCACGGCCCCTCCACTCGCATCGGAACCAACCCCGGTGCACAATGAACAATCCCCTCCAGCACAAGAATTCGATCTGCCAATTGTTTATGGATTTCCACCTGCAGCACCTGAGCCGCCACCTGTGGACCCTGAAAATGTACCCCGCCATTCTGTGCGTGTAAACTTTGGACAACCACCTGCCCGCTTTAGAGACTAGGTTGTGTGCAGTTGCAGGGACTGCCAACGACAAAGTGTGGGGGGGTGTGATCCGGCATGTGGGAGAGGACATGTTTTGTTTTAGTTTGCAGTGGTGTTTTATATGCATGGGTGTTTTAACATTTTAGTCCTGCTCCAGCTGGAGACATGCCGCAGAGCCCCATGGACGCTGTTGCCCAATCCTGTGCGCCACACAATTAGAGCACCTGCGCTTGATGAGGGAGCAGGGAATATAAGGGCAGGTGAAACGGACAGAGGGGGCGGAGGGCAACGGAACGGAACGGAAAACGGAACAGTAAACAAGAGCCACTGAGGACAACGCGTTGGAGACCACGGCTCCACGAGACCAGACCGAGCAGCGACCCAGCCTGCACCAGCGTGCCATTTTCACGCCGCGGCAGAGCAAGAAAGCTCTGCCTTGTCTGTGAGTAACGCTCTGTGGATTAGCTGGTGCAACCAGGAGAGCCTCAGGCCCCAGCAGCTGGCGAAGCTGTTTGTACTGTGTACTGGCTCTGCTCTTGTGTCTAGAGCGTGGTGGAGAGGGGAGCGGCGGTCCGAGGAGGCACCTGACCCGGGGAAGAGCACCGTGACGTTGACTACACGCAGCGGCAGGGTGAATCCCTGCCGTGCCTGTAAGTACCTCTAGTCGTTGTAGCGGTGCTATAAGATCATTTTGTGGGGTCTCTTGCTTGTGTGTTTGGCTGTGTGGTGCTGCCGTTTCGTCCTTGTGCCCAGGGGCGGAGCTGGACCACAAGCAGGAGACGGTGCCTGACTCTCGAGGGACGCAGCGGCAGGGTGGATCCCTGCCGTGTGTGTAAGTGCCCGCCCGTTGTCCCTCGTTAAAATTCAAAACGTGGAGGATTGTTCCTGCCGGCCTTTGTTTTTGTGCACAGGTCTCCCTGAAGAGCCCCCCCCCCCCCCCCCTGCGCTCGGGACCTTTTTATCACCTTTTAAAGACTTTTTATCCCTGTTTTAATTTATTGTAATAAATTATTTTGTTTTTAACAGTTTGCTCTGTCCTCTTTTGGTCACACCACTGCTCTGCCATAACTGTTTTAATTCGGTCCACCACTCAATCGTTTCCTTACCTCCAATAATCAAAACCCCCCCTCATTACATATACATTTAAGTTTGAATCATTTTTTAAAACGTACTTGTTTGAACCACTGGATATAATAAACAGAAATATCACACATGCAACAGAGTATATTGTAACATTTGTGGATCTTAATGCAATGCCTTGTTACAATCCTGACTGATAGAAATTGCATAAAAACAGAAACAATGTTTTTTTTTCTCAAAGGCAAAAGAGGTTGAAGAGCTGCAGGTTCCCTCTCCCTAATGTATATTATTCCTGTTTAGTGTATTCAATAATTGTAAAAAGAAAAACTTTAAGAGTGTATAAGAAATGCCAAACTAATATTTAGGTAATAAATGTTGATGAGCCAAACCAAACACAGACCATATAATCTATATCTCAGCCCAGACTATTCCTTCAACTCCCTTTCATTCTTACATTCTGCACTGTCAAATAAACCCATATAGGACAAGCACATTTCCCTGTGTACAACCATATTTGTCTCTCTTAAAATCTTCAATAGCGCTGCAATCTTAGCATAATTGAAAAAGTCGAGAATCATATGGTGCAAAAAAAAAGTGTTCAGCCTCACTGTAAGCCCCATGTGCTCTTAATGATCCATACAATATGCTTAAGCACGCAACATCTACTGTCCGTGAGCTGCATCCAACAGAAACTTCACCACCAATAGCTTTCAAAATGTCCTCCAGGAGTGTGCTGTTTTGTGCATTGTTGGGCCAGGTCCCTGTTTGCAAGCTGTTGGTTCCACTTGAAAGACCGAGTGGGAACTGAAGCGTGCTCTTGCTGACTTCTGATCCTAATCACCCAAGCATTGGCTCAGCTACACAGAGCAGTAGGCCTGTAATTATACGACAATGGGCCCCTTTCTGCAGAACATATTGATGGCTGATGGGTGACCATGTACATATTGATCAAAGACAGGAAGAGAAGAGAGAGCAACATGCCTGGTATAGACGTTTTCTTGTTCAAACAACAAGTGACGGACATGTAACAGGCCTAGAAACAATTTGAGCCTCCTTTTTAAGATTACACCACCCAGGGGAAATGTTAAGAAAGCTCTATTATATTGAACTTGCCTCCCTACTTCTGAAATTATATCTGACTACGCTGTTCCTGCCAAATAAATAAACATAACAGAAATATGGGAAATCACATTTGAAGATAAAAAACATCAAGATAAATATTAATTTCTTATCCATTGTTTTTGCGATGCGGTGGTTAGTTAGTTGAATGTACTTTACAATAATGCAATCAAAAAGAAAACAAAACCATAAGTTCAATTATTGTTACTTCTAATATGAATCAAAGGAACAAAAGAGTCAGATGGAATCCTGATAGTTGAATGTTCTGGTAATGAGATATCTTTGGGTGCATCTTAATGTCTGATTTTTGACAAGACTCCTACTGTGTAAGGACAGACGTTGAATGGCATCCCCACACCTTACCCAGGGACTACAGTTGGAGACTAGTTTTGCAGCTAAACTTGCCCTTTTACAGAAATGTTCATAAATGGGCTTTGTCCCTGTTTGTCTCATCTGCATCTGGCCTCTCCTGAGTCCACTCTTTTGTCGATCTAAGAGCTTGTTACTCTACAAACCTCTGATGAAGAACTGCATGATCTGCTCAATCTGACCAGGACCGAACTGCCTGTAACCTTTCTCTGAATTTGAGTAAATATTTCTTGAATTTCCTTTGGGATCAATAAAGTACCTAGCTAAAAATAGTTACCAATGTTGACAAAGCCTTGAACAATCTATATAAAAAAATAAAGGACTTGAAACTTAATAATTCCAACTGCTCTTTGTCTTTTCATTTTTATCCATCCAAAAGAATAAACAACTCATTATAAGTCGAATAAACCCTGCATCACTCAACCTATGTTATCTGATCCTGGAGGAGATTTTTAAAATTTGGCCACAGCTAAGTATGTTTTCACAAATAAAACCCTCTAATTACACCAACATGAACCGTGACCCGTCTAGCAAATACGCCATCAGTCCCCTCTTGTTCTTCACATATAAAAGTCTTAATGTGTAAATACAGTAGCTTATTCACCCATGACTTATGCGCTGTTGGTTGAGTGGATGTGGTTGGGAGGCTGCTCACACGTGTGGGAGCCTCAGTCATAGATTCGATCCAGCTGTGCCTCTATCCCTGCTTCAGCCTGTGCTCTTCAACTAATCGCTATGATGTCATGCAAGTCTGATATGGTCAAACCTCAAGTCACTATTGAAAATAAATGAAACATGGGGGAAAATGTACAGATAAGCTTTGCAGGATTTTCCTTTTTGGGGCCTTGTACTATTGTCTCTGGAGAACTGTGGTTATTGTAACACAATAAAGAAGGTTTCGTTCTCTGCACGGTTACTGCTGATTGTATAAAACTACTGTGTGAAACTATTTCCTTATTGTTTTAATCTGACCAGCCATGTATTCATCATTTGGTCACATTTTGGAATACAGACCTATTATACAAAGTTCCCTTATAAGGTTTCACAACAACCCTTTATATCATTCATCCAAATTATTTTCTGACACTCATACCATCCATCCACAGAATCCAAGTCACTATCTTGATTTGAATATGATCATGTTCCTCTGCTTATTATATCTTATAGCCCAAAGTTTTTCAATGAGGTTCAGATCCCCGATAAGGAGGGGGTCAGGTCATTTCCCATGTTTTAGGCTCCCCCCTGTAATATTTGGTGCGTGAGATTGGAGCATTGTCCTGTACCGCTGAAGTATCCTTTAAAAACTGGCAATAGGTTTGTGAGATGAGATTCATTCCATTTTCAACTCAAAATGGTCCAACGAACTCTCTCTTCCGACTGGGCGACTGGACTATATGTTTCCTCCAGGTGCTCCAGTGTACCCTACCACTCATAACATATACAATAAGCTCCTCCCATGTGTCCAGAAATGTTAGTGAGACTTTCCTGGTTAAAGAAATGTCAATGGAAATAATATTGTAGATAGTTTAGAAGTGTTCATTAAGAAATAAGTTGTGTAGGTGTCGTCATTATATTTAACATGATTCTGCCATATCTGTGCACGTGTGCAACAAGCACAGACAATGGGGCAGCAGGGTGTACTCTCTGATTGTAAGCATTTAAAGGGCTGACGATATGACTGCTTGTATCTCATCAGCGCTGCTCTAAAGACCCAGGGGCCCTCAGGAAGCTGTCCAACCTGGGACTTTACTGTCGACAGGAGCGGAGGGGCTACTCACCAACACTTGTAAACAAATGATTACACCATCCCAGGCCTCACCTTATGTTCTTATATTCCCCTGACATATCCTGCAGACAAAAAGATGAACGACATACAGGCTTACAACACAATGCTTATACAACTCTGCCTCTTCCTCCAGTGCAGAGGTTAAGACGTGACATTATATACAAGGTCTATTAGTATACTGTATAATCAATCATTTTCTTATCTTTACTCAAGGGATCTGAACACTGTTTGTGCTGTTATGTATTATTTTACAATGTGAGGATCCTCTCCATAAATGAAATTATTCTAAATATGTAAAGAACAATTGCAACAAAATCTCAAAGGCGAGTTAGTTTGATATACTGTATGAAGAGGCCTTTTTTCTAATCTTTTCTAATTTATTTTACAAATACAGCAATTACTTTATCTAATTTTTTTAAGATTGGGGTTGTACTGTTTTAATATTGAGTTAATGTTTTGTGACTGCTATCCACAATTCTGTCAGGTTCAGCCTTTTGGGTCAGTGTTGAGTAATGATGCTTGAGTCTCACCTTCACCCTGCTGTGGTCTCCTCTGCTCCCTGCACGCCGCTGCTGTTTTCACCCTATAAAAACAGGAAGAAGGTGTGTTTGGAGAAGCAAAGCTCAGGAGTCAAGCCGTTCAGCACTGACTGACCAGAGTCTTTGTGTGTTTGTGTGTGTGTGTGTGTGTGTATATAGGCATGCCACTATAATTGCTCTAAGGGAGCCCCTCCATGCCTTGTCCTTGTTTTCTCATCTCCAGAGATCAGCAGTATTTGCTTGGGGCATTGTAGCCCTCAAGGTGAGGTCTCATGCCTGTGTGTCTGTGACAAGCTTTGCGCAACATGCTACAACACGTGTAGAAGCTGCATACATGACCACCAGCTCATAACACTGCCTGAACAGATTATCTGCATGCTTAGAAACATTTTCACTTGTTAAACACAATTACCTCAGTGTGGCTTCACTATCTGAGAGCAGCAGGGTCTCTTCCTCAATTATAGTGCATTGTAGTGTACACAAGAAAGGGAATACTGCACTGCAGGCAGGGTGCCAGTCTGGGACCGGGCCACTGTGTGTGGGACCATAGGATGAGCTGTGCCACACCCGTTTCCCTCTCAGCGGGAGCTGTCATGACAACCGCGGAGTTTGACCACCAGCAAAGATCCCATTGTTTGGGTTAGAGAGGGCAGCAACCGGTCACTTCAGTCTGTAAGCTCTCTTCTTTTAAAATGAAGATTAGAAATAACTAAGATGAAGTAAGAAAAACTAACAAATTCTACCAGTCTAGACCAATGAACTTTTTTTTTTTTTTTTTTTTTAACTAAAAAGCCATTTTCATAATAAAAAGATAAAGAGAGTCTATATTTCTTGGCAATATTTTTCTATTTTGTCTGATTAGCTGTTTTCTGGTGACGGGGAAGACCTCCCTGCTGGTCTAACTCATGGTCTTTATTAGCTGAGGAATTTCATGTGTCTGCTCAGGTCAGTGCGGCCCTATAATGCAATGAGAAAGATGTGCAAATCTATTTTGGACAGAAAGAATTAACAAGAGCCACATTCTGCAACTAATTGTTCATGTTTGCTCTTGAACATAAAATGTGTTCAGCCACTGCCTATGATTTCTGAAGCTGTTATTCAGGGAGGAAATTTCCGGGTATGCCTTTGAGAGTAGCTCTATCTCATCTGAAGAGCGCCTGCCTGCCGTAGTGTCTCCTAAACAATAACAGGCGCTGTGTTTAAGGGCTATTAACAGAAGTCCCCTGTGCGTGAGCGAAGAGCTGCCAAGCTTGCGTGGATACAACAATGCTTCCTGTAAGTTGTATTATATTAAGATAATAAATCTTTCCAAGTCAGAGTCTCATTTCCACCGTATGCAGCTGGAAGGCTCTAACTGCCTCTTTCCCATTCTTTTTCATTCACAGCAGTTTTCCTGTATGATGCTTGAGTCCAATTTTGCGGTCATCATTTTGACCTATGTTATATATGAATCTCTGCCAGAGTGAATCAAAAGAATTGTAACATATGTATATCAAAATGTCATGCTACTATGTTTTTCTCCATGTTATTAAAATGGTTGTAAAATGAAGTGTTCCAGAAGACGAGAGGTCAAACCATAGTAATGGAGTCTTTTCCTTGTAGTTTAGCAGCACAGGCCTCTTGACCTGAGCATTGTCTGAGCACGCCTCCGGTTCAACAGACTGACAGGCCGAGGTGAGTGCGGTCACTGGTGCTGTGTCACACACTGCTCTCAGAGGAATGCTGCAAGCACAAAGTCTACCTGAAAGGGGCCTTTAAACATGGCAAGGCAAGGCAAGGCAAGGCAAGGCAAGGCAAGTTTATTTATATAGCACAATTCATACACAAGGCAATTCAAAGTGCTGAACAGAACAAGAAAGCATTAAAATCATAAATAATCACAGTACATTAAAAAAAGATAAAAATATAAAATCCCTCAGTTGTATGCACAGCTAAACAGAACTGTTTTCAACCTTGTCTTAAACATTGTCAGAGAGGAGGCCTGTCTCACATCTTCAGGAAGACTGTTCCAGATTTTAGCAGCATGAATCTGAAAAGCAGCCTCCCCATGTTTAGTTCTGACTCTGGGCACTAACAGGAGTCCAGTCCCTGTGCTCTTCAGAGTCCGGGCTGGTTCATATGGGACTAACATGTCACTAATATAGTTTGGTGCGAGGCCATGGAGAGACTTGTACACAAGCAGAGCTGTTTTAAAGTCTATTCTCTGAGCCACAGGAAGCCAGTGCAGGGACCTGAGGACCGGACTAATGTGGTCGTACTTCCTGGTTCTAGTCAGGACTCGAGCTGCTGCATTTTGAATGTACTGCAGTTGTTTTACAGCCTGTTTGGACAGACCTGTGAGCAGGCCATTGCAGTAGTCTAACCTACTGGAGACAAATGCATGGATAAGATGCATTTGTCCATGCATTTGTCAAATGCATGGACAAACATCACCCCAGACTTGAAATCCTAAGTGCAACAAAACTTTACTGACTCTGCCAGAATTATTGTCAATGCACTACCTTCAGAATCTCTAAAGTGTTATGGACAACGTAAATACAATGAAGTAAGCGAGTATCTTTGGGATACTTGAGTCGCGCTTACTTCACCTATCAGCACCTGCAGGCGGAGTTGATGAAGGATTGAATCAGGAACAGGAGCTACTGTGACCTCCTGCACCATGAGGCAATGGCTTAGCTCGGACAATTTTATTGTAAAGCGTGTGCGGATGTTATTGAATGAACAAGAAAAGGGCTGTGAAGAAAAAAGCAATTGTTTTACAGTAAGCCACTTAAATCGTAATTGACCCAACTATAAAAAGATGTCTTGGCTGAGATTTTGCATTGTTTATTGTCTTTAACCACCAGATTTAAGGAGTGAATCATGTTGGACGTTATCCGTGCCAAAAAGGGGGAGATTTGTGGTGAGATGAGCTGGTCAGGGCGTAGGCTAGAGCACTGCTGACCTTGTTTTGTGTGTGCGGACTGAAGACATCGCCTGGCGGTGCCCTCCTCCTTTGTATGGACTCCAAGGAGGTCCCACTGATGGATGAGCTCTAATCAGCAGCAGACAGACCTGCCACAGGAAACATCTCCACGTCACGTTTACGGAAACCAGCACTTCTCCAGAGACCCGCTGATAGTCGTGCCGGCCAGGAGGGAGGGCTGGGTCCGAGCTGAGGAGGCCTAAAAACACATGAGATCGCCTTCATTTTCTGCAAAGAACATCAGGACATGTTTATACATGATATGCTTCGAAATGATGGACAATACAGTAAGAGAGCATTATTTGAGTCTCTTTATGCTGAGATTATTTTTTGCAGACAATATTTTGTGAAAACTAAACTGCGATTCTCCATTTAATAAAATAGTAATATATTTATGTTTTTTTCCCCACACAAAACATATCTTAAAGCATATTGAATATGGTGTCTGTGGAGGCCCTCAGCTGCAACAGTAGAGAAAATAAATTTACCTTGAGCGTAATGAAGTATTGTTGTGTTTGTGTTTGTATCTAAGTATGTTTTCACGTTTGTATAAAAAAATGCCAAAATAACAAAAAAGGTTTGATTCATTAAAATAGATCTTTTTTTTGACTAAATGAGTAATTATAGAAATGACCAGTTATTTGCCTCAAGAACATATAAATCTATATATGTAGTATATACGCCAAATATGTAATGATTACAATGTTATCGTTCCTTCTTTTTATGGTAAAAGGTGAGGTGATAAAGTGCTTTCATCTTTAGGAGACATCTGTCCTCTCAGACTTTCGTATCCCGTTCTGCCACAGGGCCTTTTTACCTTTGACAGGTGAACCTCCTCAAATCCCCCTTTTCCTCTTAAAAACTGCCCTCACATGTCAAGATGAGCGTGGCAGGGCAGTGAGTCTCCATAGCCTCTGTGTGCACAGAAAGGACTGATCCATCTGCCACATCGGAATGCTGAGAGCTGTTTGCTCTTTAGGCCCCTGGAAGCTTGTCACTGCATATTGTGGTAGTGGAGATTACCTTTAAAAAAGACAATTGTACCTTTGTTTACTATGGGGTTATAACCCACCTGAATACCCTTAATATTTTGAACTATTTAAAACTTGTTGTTCTAAAATAATTTCAAACTCAACCTTCCAGGAGCAGAGGCTGTTACAGTGCAGTACCAGGGGATCCATTTCCAGATTCCAGGCTTAGTCAGCACAACTGAAGCTGGATTATAATACGGTGCATATTTTTGAGTGGAGGAAACTGGGCAAAACAAGTCCTCTTCTTTAGTCCCAATATTGGTTACTCTTGATTTGAATGCAAGATTTAATGCAATCAATATTAAGACAATATTTGATTTTACTATCTTTAAACACAGCTCTATCTACAATCACAACAAATTTCTGTATCTGCAGGTAGCGCTGGTCCAATTGTTAAACGGCTTTGTGATGCTGCTGAATTCTTCATATATTACAAGTGAGGAAAATAAAAAAAATAAAAAAGTAAGTAAGTCATGGCATCTTCAATTCAAAGTATGGAGGTTAAAACAACTTTAAACAATTATCACGACAGAATATAGTTAAATGTTCTTAAATGTCTATAAACATAAGCCTCTCTGTCACTAAGCATTGAAGTGATATATTTTCTTAAACTTTCTGAGCATCACACTGTGAAGTTCACTGCCCTTTATTCAGTGCAATTTCAATGCGTCAATATATTAAGTAAACAACTTAAGACTAAAGGATCAAGGATGGAACAGCAGCTCAATTTTTTTTCTATGACAGCCAATTGATATAATATAATGAACTCCTGGATATGTGAAGATTGAAAATAACGATGTATAGGATTTTACATGTATTCCGCTTGGGACTTTTTTCTTCATATTCAGTGACATTTGTCTCAGCTGTGACCCCGCTCACATCTCTGTGTGGAGTGAGAGACAAATGCCCACAATTGTAAACCGCTTTGTGACTCTGGTCTGTGAAAGGAGGTATATAAGTAAAGATTACTTACTTAGTTACATAGCTGTGAAAGGGGAATTGAAAACCAAAACGTTAGTCATTGTACAGTCAAATAGATCCAATCCTCAGACATACTCATTTATATTTACTAAGAAACATAGATAGATACTTTATTGATCCGTGTCCAGCAGCAGAAACACATCTGTATGTCTGTATATGTGTATATATATATGTATATGTGGATATATGGTTATTAAAAAATGTGTCTGTGGGGCAGTGTGGTTTAGGGGTGGGCAACTTGGATTGTTTTTAACCAAACTGTAAAGCACTTTGTGTTACTTTTTTTTCTGTACGAAAAAGCGCTTTATAAATAAAATTTGATTTGATTTGATTTGATTTGATCCATCCTCATAAACAAAACAAATAATTTTAAAAGTTACTGACATTAAATTGTAAACCCAAATAAGTTGAATGAACCTAAAAGTTTTGTGGTAACTCATTGCCCAAAAACCTTTGTGTTTATAAAAGTTAAATGAACTTAAAATTACTTTGTCCCATTTCGGCATGTATTTTGAGTCCCTTTGCTTTTTACTTTGCACACTCACGATTGTGTGTCTTCCTCTGACTCTAACCTGATCATTAAATACGCTGATGACACCCCCATCATTGGTCTCATCAATGATAATAATAAATCAGCATTAAGACATTTTTTTTTTTTTTGTAAAGCTTTCCTCAGGTGGATTAACGTTTAATCTGCCTGGTTTGGACCATGCATCCTCTTCGCTCTGGTCCGGATCAGTGTAAAACCATGAACACTGCACTGGTGCAACATTTAATTTGGTACACAGCATAAACAACACAGCGTTCTCATGGTTTAGATAAGTTACTAGTTAAGTTTTCTTCAACCTTCAGATAACCAAAACATCAAAGAGGAAAAGAACTGATTTTTTGCATCTATTGTAATGACAATTTCAGTTTTGACATAAATGCACAAAAAGTCTTCCATGGGCTTTCAGACCGATTCAGTTAGAATTTTTGGAGAAAGAGTCATAATTAACATCAAAGAAGCCGCAAGTTAGGCCCATTAGTGCAGAACTGAACATATAGGTGATGTGGGGACAGGTTAGGACTAGCCCACTTTAAACAATAATCCTTGTCCTGGGGCTTTTAACCAAACCACTCCTGAGCAAAACTAAACATTCATTTTCCACACAATACCCACAAAGAGGTCTGCCAGAACCAGCTCCGTGGACGAACTCAAAGCACATGCAATACCAAACCCAACAAAAACAGGAAAGGGCTGAGCAGCTGAACCCCAGGCTAAAATGCTGTATCCATACAAGAAGTTCGACCTAGAGTAGACCGTTTTTCCTGTTTGGGTGTTCACTGTCAGAGGATTTCACTTGTAAGAAAGAGGTCTCACTCTTCTCAGCACAACTAATTAAATACTCACAGCTATTATAAAAGGACATATTTGAGCAAAGGGTGTAAAAAAAAAACAAAAAACCCTGTTGCTTTTTGGACTAGTATTTTTCATGTTAAATTGGTCACATGACACTAATACAGCACGTGAAGTTATACATCTCTATTGTATCCATATGGGGATTGTGCTTGTAATGACATCAGTGCAAAGAATTGTGAGAAGGCATTAGATCAAGCCATATTTTAAATCCATTGAGCCGCGTGTTCTTAATTTACACGCTAGATGGTGTACTGTATATCTTGGCCTGAAGGTATACACTACATGGAAGATTACCAATGTGAGTGATATCTAGAGTTTAGAGTGAGGTCTTTTGGCTGTGATGGTTGTGGCTAGTAGAAAATTAAAGGCTGAATTTATTTTGCAGTGGGAGATGTGGTCAGCAGATGGCTGGGCTGGTTTGTGGTACAAACATTTGGCTTTATAAGAGCTTGAAAACACACATGCTGGCATCAAGGCCACCCTGCTCCATCACTGCATCAGGACTCATGTGATTTCATGAGGGAAAGCTTTCATAAATCAGGCTTGTTTATGGTGAAGAGAGCTTTTTAGAGGTCCATTAACACTGATAGATACATGTCCTTTGGCAGTGTTGAAGTGCTAGCTAGGGCATATGGATTAGACTGTTTCTGTGGGTGAAAGAGAGCAGGGCCCTGTCTAAATATTTTCTTAGAGTCACGGCTTCTTATGTGAGCCCCACCTACACCAGCCTCTGAGGAGTGACACATGGCTTTGACATTGACTTTGAGGCAGTTTTGGGATCGTTAAAGGCCAATTTGTCAGCGTTCAACACTCGGGCAGACAGTGTGATGTGTTTCCAGGGGCCTCACATCTGGACCTTTTGTGTTTTAACAGTGTCCCGCTTCCTTTTTTTGAAATCTGAAGTGCATTTATAATGGAGAAGCCACGCTCCACAGCCTCAATTCGTTAACACACTTTATCCGAGGACTCCTAATCCAAACACTGGGTATCACTTTGGCTCAAGTCATGGTCCTTTTTACAAAGTCCCCACTGTTAAACTTTATGATAATGATCATCACTAATGACTTGATGACAATGGGTTAAGTAACAAAAGGGACATGTTATTAGGCTTTTGTATTTGTATTTGTTTTGCACAGTAAGCAGTCACTGGCAAAATCAGGCCAAGGTCTGCTTTGGAAAAAAGTCATTGTGAGGGCAACTTGATTAAAGGAAACGAGTGGAAACTTTGAATCTGTGTTTTCAGTTTTTTGTTTTTTTTGTCCCGTCTGTGTGATAGCCACAGCAAAACAGATGCTGGAACAATTAAGAGTAAGGTTGGAGGATGTTTTCACTCCCGCTCTACCCCCTACTCCCCTCCTCCATGCCTTGTGATTGCACATCAAAGTTGTCGACAGAGTGTAAAAGTTGATTTTATTGTTTGGCTCTTTAAAGCAGTTGTCGGCTTCTAAGCGAAACAAGTGTTGCTGCAGACAGGCTGTGAATGCACACTATCTCAGAATAGACCAAAGTCTCTACTGTTTGGTGTGCGCTGAATACACGTACTTTGCGCCACAAATATGATAATAAATAAATTACATCTGAAGAACCTGAAAATACAGATTTGACGCTACTTTAACATTGTGATATTTATATCCCCCAATCTAATGGTTAAGGACAGAGGATGTTGTCTTGTACTTCCTTTTCATTGTTGGATTTTTCTGTGAAACCCTTCAGGCTTTTGATGCAATAATATTAGGGTAAGTAAATACAATATAATTGAAACGGAATTGCATGTTTTGAGGACAGGAAGTGGACATTAGAGGTGAACATACACACACCTCCTATAGCTTGTCTGTTGCGAGTGGGTGGGGTCACTATGCATAGCAACTGATTTACAGTTTGTTGCTGTCTGTCAAACAGCGGACAGATGGAGACGAGAGTGCAGGCTCCGCCACACTGTCGCCACTCTGAGATGTTTCACAACTTTACCAGTGGCAAGAATGCAATATCTGGACTGCTCCCTAAATTCTAAGGAAATGTTAACAGTTACCATGTTACAAGTTACCAAGTATAACAGTAGTGCTTATGGTTGTAATATTTAGAACCGTTGCATGGGAGCCTGCTGACTAATGAGCAGATAAAAATAATAAAAATAGCCTATTTCTCAAGTAAAGTTTTGTGCTTAAATGTATGTGTGTGTGATATATATACATATATTATGTGTGGTAGATATTTCTGGCATGTTCACTTAGCAAGGCAAAACCACTGTTAAAAACGTTCTTAAAGATTTATTTTGGCTGAGCTCCCACTTTTGGTCAGGCCTTCAGCAGAGTTATTACACAGTTGAATACAGCTTAGGGTGTTTATTTTGGCTTGACTGATTCATATTTAAGGTTATTAATGTTCAATATTGTGTTTCAGGCTGCCATGTTATCTTTATTATTCACATTTCAATATCATACATGTTTGTGACATGTGTATTTATACGAAACTCTGCACTGGGCTTCCCTTAACAACAACATGGTTAGCTGTGTGTATGAGCTGCAAGATTTATCGAATCAAAATCACAAATTGAACAACTGCAATTATTTAAGTAACATAATTTCCTCTGCTTCCTTCCACAATTTGTTAGATCATATTTCATCAGTTTTTGAACCATAGACAGACAAAAACAAGTTGTGAAGAGGTTTTATATCTATGTATTATGACTATTTGTTATCTATAAATAACTACCTGTAATCGATTATCAAATTGCATCCGTAATCTAATTACATTCACCTTGGTCAAGGATTATGCATGGGCCAATGATAAAGAAATCTATGTTATTCACCATTCATCCAGCTAATCAGACATCAAGCGTCTTAAACCTGTGCAATATTAAGTAAGAACAATATGTGTGGGATCAGTGAAATCAACTGTAAATAATACTTAAATTTACCTAAAGCTAATTTCCCCCTAATTGAGGCATGGGGTTTTTGTTTTGTCAGAGGATTTTGGGCCAAATGGGGTCAGATTCCCGTGGATCTCCTGGGATAAGAGCCCAGGCTGAAGTCACTCTGTGCCCGGAGATCCCAGCAGTCCACGGCTCCTAATCCCTGTCATTAAGTCCAGTAGACAGAGAAAACTATCGCGCAGCAGCCGTCTCCTTATCATCAACCCTGTCCGTTTGTGCTGCTTTCTTCCTCACATCCTCTCTGTCATTAGTCTCTTCTTTATTTTTCCCCAAGTGTTAATGTTTCCTACTTACTCTGCAGGCTTTCCTTCCTGGTTTTGCCTCCAAGGAGGAAGGTGAGACGTCATTAAGCTTGACTTTTTCACCTGCACATGTCATAAAAATAAGCAGTTTGTTACTGGCAGAAACATGACTAAAAGTGAGCAATGTTTATTTTAAATCTTATCACCGTTTAGATTGGTTCACCAAAAAAATATGAATACAACGGTATGCGAACACATGGTGCAATAAAATAAAATCTTGTTTTCTCTCTGGACATTCAAAACAGACCCCAGCTATAAACAAGTCAGATCATCTCAGATGGGTTCTGACAAACTGTCCTATTATAGCACATCCTGTGGTGCTGTTTTGTCCATTGACACACGCTCTGTTGTGGCTCAAGAATGGGTGAGGTGGTGGTCCAGGGTCTCGAGAAGAGAGAGGGGAAACACCTTGTGACCCTATGTTCCTGAGAGGCTCCTTGTGGTACTATAGGAGGGGCCCATTCAGATGTTTCAGAATAAGTGAGCTTTGCTTAGAACAGACGACTTTGCTCTTACAGAGACTACATGTTATATGAAAAGGAGCTAATCACAACGCTGCAGACATGCAATATTCAGATAGGCTGATGTTTGATGAGATAGTGCGCCAATAAGCAAACTTCTCAGCAGGACCAGTGCCCTTACTCTACAGGGGGTGGCACTGGCTCCCTGGCACTTGAGTGTGACATTGTAAGACAGGGCAAAGAAGCCACTTCAACAACAACAATGCAATGGGTGCAAAATGGCCCATGCCATATTATTATAATTTTGATCAATACAACAGTCAAAATGTGACTATCAATATGTTTGTTCAATATTAAATACCTGAAAAAAGGCCAGCCTTCTTTAAGTGGATTCAAGTAACACCATACTGCGATCAAGGCCCCCTGCTGAAGCCAGGCCCAGGTGCCTGATTTCAGCTTGATTTGTGAAACTTTGGGTCTGCTGCGTTGGTTATATTTGTGTTCTATGCTGTTAACCATTCTACACTTCAAACAAGGGTGGCTAATCTCCCCCAGTTTTGTCCTAAATCAATTTGGGCCAGACTTGATTGTAGACAAAGTGGCCTACATGCAAAGATGCACATCGCACACCACTTCTAAACACAACGAAAATAAGGAGAATTTAAGATGATATCACCCAAAACGTTGTTGCATTGCAGTTTGTCCAGAAGTGAAACTTGTTAAGGGTAGCATGGAGACAGAAGGAGCCATATCTTTGGTGGCGGGGTCATTACAGCAACAGATCAAAAGTAAGATGTGGCCCCAGTCCTGGGAAACTCAACCTAAAAGCAGCTGGGAAAAAACAACAGTAGATTATTATGGAGTGTAATTCTTTAAAAGTGAGATCCAGTAGCTAGCCAATGTTAATTTATAAAGTACTGTATAAGTGCTAACCATTATTGCCTACTTATGAGGATTGCTTTGCATTTTCTAATTGATATATTTTGTGAATCTTCAAGAAGATATACAATTTGTATTTTATATATGACTTTTACATTTTTATCTATTGTTAAATTTGATGGGTAAATTTTGCATAAAAAATACCCAGCCATTGTTGTTGTGCAAAATACTATTAATTCCTA
The DNA here is from genome assembly GCA_964034765.1 of Knipowitschia caucasica. Taxonomy (NCBI): domain Eukaryota; kingdom Metazoa; phylum Chordata; class Actinopteri; order Gobiiformes; family Gobiidae; genus Knipowitschia; species Knipowitschia caucasica. Next base: position 34,624,214 of record OZ035831.1, read on the forward strand.
GGGCTGAAAATATCCTTTAAAATTAATTAATCCAGCAATTATTCTTATTAAACAAATGGAAAAGCAGGTATGATGTTTTATGTCAGTTTGACCCCAGTTTGAAGTAAAGCCACCAGAGAACACTTTTTTCAGAACATATACGGTAATATTTTTCATGCAATTCCTCTACTGAGTTGATATATAATTTCTCAACAAATACATGTGTTGAAATGTGTATAAATAGCCGTTAGCAATTGATTGATCACTAATATAGTTGTTGATTTAATAAACTATTAAATAAATGTATCAATCATTACAGCTGTTCAAATGACTAAATACTGACAAAATTAAGCCACATGACACAAATGACTTGTCACTGTGGTAAGAAATAAATATCAACTGGTAATATCAATATCAGTAGTTTATTTAATAATCCCTAAAATCACCCAATACACTGTGAACACATATTTTGACAAGAAAGTGAGTGATTTCTCACTTAATTGCTTTTATCTTTCACCATATACATATGATGATTAACATGTGAGGAGGAACCCTGTTTTGGTGCTGTTTTCTGACCATCTGTTTCTTATCTACGTCTTTAATTTTTAAAATTTGCAAATGTATTTGTGTAAGGGATAGCGGTTCGAGGAGCAGCAGGCGGTCAATCCCCTCCTTGGGGAATATGGCAGCACTGGGACCCACCTGGTGTGTGTTATCAGAGAAGATGAGCATGTGATAGCACAGGCTATTTAAACTATTTAATTTTTAAATATAAAAAAAAACACTTTTTAATGGAGTCTTGAACAAGTTCAGATCAGCATAAAATATTGGCCAGGGAACATTGGGAAATATCATTTATCTTTTATCAATCTCATCAAGTGACACCAATTTGGCTTTATACCATGGATGTGCTTTATACCCATACAAGAAAAAAAACATTCTTAACTCCATTGGGCCACATGCAGCCATCAAACCCAGACCTAGAGGTAAACACATGAGTAAAATAGCAGTAAATCATGAAATAATACTTTTTATTTAGATTAAGATTCAGAGATCCTTTATCCGTCCCCCTACTGCCAATTTTCTGCTCCCAATCATGGTGAAGCCTGTTCATTTAAAGTCAATGGAACATGTTTCTGTCTAATAAAAAACATACAACAAGTCACAAAACGGTGTCAAAGGTGTTTTCTTTTGGGTTTTGTTTGAGCTTCTCACGCCTGCCTCATCTTTTATCATTGAAATTGATCCCAACAAGTCAGGGGCCAAAGACTTCAATCTAATCTGGGCTCTCTATCTAATTAGACCCTTGATTGAAGATATGACAACATTTATAAGGTAAGTGCCGAAATACAGGCATCTTAAAAGTTCGTCCAAGTGTCTTATGCAATAATCTGTGCCAGAATGATCAACATGTGCGTTAACTTTAGCTGAACTAGCTAAGAGCGAACGGTGATTAGCGCTTCTCGATAGCCACATTATTGCAGCAATTCTAATGTAAAACATGAGCTCGTTATGTCCAGACCTGTCCCACTTACCCCTTTTTACCACTTGGTTGAAATCGCTTTAAAGCAATGTTGTTTTCTAGTTCATATGTGGGCCGTGCTCCCGAGTCCCGATGATAAGTTATGCTAAAAGCTAATAAACCATGGATCTATTGAAATAAACGCGCTAATAATTGTATGCTATAAACATGCTATGCTAACATGCCATTTTTTTATTATTATTATTTTTTATCTCCATCCCTTCTATAATAATACAAATAGGCTTTTAGATTTTAATTCGTCTATAAATATCATGTATAGTTTATAAATTAGATTCACAATTAAGGAATGCATTGTCAAGTTGAATTATTTTCATGTGTTGAGCTGCAGTAATGATTTGCTTTTGCTAATTAATGCCTAATTTTTTTTTAAAGATTGGCTTATGGTGACTGTAAGATTGGATATGGACAGGGCCTATTACAAGCAGAAATATTGTTGTGACAGTGGCACCTAAAACAATTATATTATGTTGTCTACTGTCTGGTCCCAACAGTTCTTCTTCTTCTGTTTAAGAAAAGTCATCTAAACATATGACAGAGACCAAAACAATACATGCATGAGAACTAGTGATATTTACCCAACTGTTTTGAGAGATTCTGAATAGTTAGATGGACTACATTAGTTATAGTTTAATTTTTCTGTTTGAAAGTTAGGATCTCACATGTACACAATGTCTGGTTTTGAACTGCAGAGTCCAGATAACATTAATTGCGATAATCGGAGTGCCCCATGCAGTTAGTTATGATGTAGGAGAGGAACGGGAGAGGGGTAGAAGGGCAGGGCTGGGGGAGTGGGTGGTTTTGTGGGGGGTCGTCCTGGGAGGGAACCAGGGGTGTGGAGGGCTGAGTTTAAAAGGCAGGCAGCGTCACTCTCACACACTTTATCTGCACTCCAGTTCAACAGCAGAAACCTCTGTGTCTCTGCCCTTGTGTTGAAGCTTGAATTTTCTCCGGGATCTCGTAAGGACATAACTTTATTTTAAAGACATTTTACACCACTGCACCGATCATGGAGCCAACCACTGCGGACTATGTTGATAATTATGAATACTACGATGACAATGAGACCATTTGTGACTTTTCTGAGTGGGAGCCCTCCTACTCTCTCATCCCTGTGCTCTACATGCTGATCTTCATCTTGGGCCTCTCGGGGAACGGAGTTGTCATGTTCACTGTCTGGAGGTCCAAATCCAAGCGTCGCGCTGCAGACATCTACATTGGCAACCTGGCTCTGGCTGACCTCACCTTTGTTGTGACCCTACCTCTCTGGGCAGTCTACACAGCGCTGGGCTACCACTGGCCATTTGGAGTGGCTCTTTGCAAAATCAGCAGCTATGTTGTTCTAGTCAACATGTACGCCAGCGTTTTCTGTCTCACCTGCCTCAGTTTTGACCGGTACCTTGCCATAGTGCATTCCTTATCCAGTAGCAGGCTGCGTTCGAGGGGCACTATGCTGGCATCTCTTGGAGCGATTTGGCTGCTGTCTGGCCTGTTGGCTCTGCCCACGTTACTGTTCCGCACCACTGTGACTGACCTGAACAGTAACAAAACCACCTGTGCCATGGACTTCAGTTTGGTCACCATGAACCAGAGACATGAGTCTTTTTGGATTGCTGGACTCTCTCTCTCATCCTCTGCACTGGGTTTTCTCCTGCCTTTCCTCGCCATGACAATTTTCTACTGTTTCATCGGCTGTACGGTGACCCGCCACTTCAATAACCTGCGCAAAGAGGACCAGAAGAAGAAGAGGCTGCTCAAGATCATCACCACTTTAGTTGTGGTCTTTGCCATCTGCTGGACACCGTTCCATGTGCTTAAAAGCATGGATGCTCTGTCCTACCTCAACCTGGCCCCCAGCTCCTGTGGTTTCCTACGCTTCTTGCTGCTGGCTCATCCATACGCTACCTGCCTGGCCTATGTCAACAGTTGCCTGAACCCCTTCCTGTATGCTTTTTTCGACTTGCGTTTCCGCTCCCAGTGCCTGTGCCTGCTCAACCTGAAGAAGGCAATGCATGGCCACATGAGCTCCATGTCATCTACACTCAGTGCCCAGACTCAGAAATCAGAGATCCAGTCTTTGGCCACAAAGGTCTAAAGGGACTAAACAGGTGGTGTTTGGCTGCGGGCCAGTCACAGTTCCCACCACTAGGACAGTGTCAAAACAGACTTATGTGTCCACTGATGATGACATAATGAACTCTGTGCTGCTCGCTGTCATGAATGAAGTTTCTCCTCTGCTAGATAGACAGCCGGAGCCCGCAGGTTGAGCTCCGCAGCAATTAAAGAAAAAGTTTATTTTTTTGTCTTGTTATACAAAGTTTATGAATTTGAACACACACTGATGTTGAGAGAATGTTACATGAACTATATTTCTGTTACACTGGATGAATTAGAAAGCTGTACAGTATTTTCATACCATAGCATTTTTTTGAATTTATTGATGTTTTATTTTGGAAGCACTTGTTAAATGTGTGAGCAAGGGGTCGCAAACAGTGTGACGTCTCCCTCAAAGCCTCTTGTTTGTGAAGTCGTGAAGGCAGAAGTCTGGGCTCAGGAGCAAACGGGCTGGAAGAGGTGGGAAGGTGTGACTGCTTAATTATATAGTTTGTGTAGAGGAGACGGGGGCTGACAAGCAGATGGTAGTTGACAAATGTTGGAATACAGGAATGGGGTGGGGGGCCTTGGGTGGAGGGTTTCGTGGTGCAGCTAAGGCACTAGAGGGACTACGGAACTGTATTACTGTTCCAATGTGATGTAAATATGTATATTTTAATGTAACTAACTGCTGTAATAAAATGTTCTATGAATACATTATTGTGTGTGATCAATTTTTCATATTGAAAAAGAAAGAAAGCCATTTTGAAAACATGTATTCAAAGAAGTTGATATCTCTTGGTTTCATGTCAGTCCTGTTCTGACAGTGATAAGTGTCTCCAGGCCTTTTGCATTTAGCTGACAGACTCATGACTAAATAGATGTGTAATCTCTATTGATTCACAGGCAGTATCCAGACTGTAACTGGATTATGCTAAGAGGCGGCCATCCTCAGAGTGTGTATTCAATGGGCGCTTGTGACATTCACCGGCTGAGGTAACTGTTTGATGACACATCTCTGAGCTTTTCAAATTCATCACCTGAACTCCAGCACCTATGGAGAGTAGAGAGTTTTAAGGAGTTTGGGTTTAGTCAAAATTAGAGGCATGTGGTGTGAAAGCCACTATAAACTTTCAAGCATGTTATAATTTCCTCATCATTAGCTGACTCAGAGTTTCTTTTCATTCTTGCATGTTTGAGTTTTCACCTATCTCTGATTCTCTGTACTCTGTTCCATGATCTGTTTTTATTATCAGGCAGTTTTTTGGTCTATAAAATCAATTTACAAAGACATGAAATATAATATGTACTTAATATCCAAAAACATATGATCTACCTTAACTGTACTGTCGCAGCATGCAGTACACTGTATCCACAACACAGCCAGTTCACAGCAGCATAAGGGCCATCATCAGTGAGTGACTCTTTTGAGACTTCCTTTGATTTGACAGTAATGAGCTCTGTTGGGCATAATCGCCGTTTAGAGATGGTAACTGCGGTGGGGGGAGTGGTGTAAGCTGCGTCTCCAAACAAGTTAATATTTGTCTTTACCGACAAGAGCCTGCAGTTTGCGCAGCAGAATGGGCGCGAAGATGAGTGCCAAAGAGAAACTGGGGGAGAGTCTGCTTTTATAACAACAAATCATAATCATGACTATTTATCTCTTAATTGAAGTAATGATTAAAGGTTCATTATACTGTCAAAATGGTAGCTTCACTTTCCTGTGCCTCACACCACATGCAAAAAGGCAGGAATGCGAAGCTATGATTTATCATGACTTTTGTGCAAGAGTTTATCTATCATGTGTTGGCCATCTCTGAAATCTCTAAATTAAAGACCAATGAGGCCTCACATATCATTCAACAGCTAAAACTCTGGCTTCAATTTACATTCACTGTCATTAAATGATTACTGAATGTATTACACAATTTATAAGTGAATATGTAACATCTTTAATAGCCATAAGGTTTCTGAACTCCCACTCAGGTTATTCTATCACTTTACAATGTACTTGTTCTATAGGTTTGTGGAAAACAGGGTGTAGCCATTCATGCATGCTTGACTGTCCCCGGCCTGTTGTTGGTATTGAGATAAACTGGGCTGACAGCTTGTCTCATATTGTTAGTTCACAAGTCCATTGTGAAATAACTCACCCAGAATACCAGCTGACCAAAGCACCGGGGGTTCGCAGTGAGAACGCTCTGCCGTATGGTCCAAAACAACAGTACAATGCACATGTACTTGATTCGTGTGTGGCCCACCTGACCTGTTTGTGCGTCTGGGTATGTGAGAGCGAGGGTTCACAGTTTTCTGAAGGGACATGAACCATGACAAACAGCTCCTTCTGAACTTTTTCTTTTGTCAAGTCTCAAAAGTCTAAAAAACATATCGATCATGATCTCATAACATGATGTTCAAGTTCAACCCTGTCTTCCACAGCTGTCGATGTTACTCAGAACAACAAATACTACTTTGTATACAGTCATCTCAAAGCCTGTGGTCCATTGTCAAGTCCACCACCTCCATCTGTGAACTGCCCTTACAACTTAAAGAAAAGGACACAATAAAAATTAAAAAGACACAATGAAAAAAAAAGCAAAGGAGTGAAGAAAGACCAAATCATTACATAAATAAGAAATAATAAAAGATCAAGGCATGCTGGAGTGAAATTTACAAAAGGATCAGTCTAGGACAGCTGCATCTTACATGAATAATTCAAACAACAGCTTGTGTGTGGAAACCTTTCATGATGTGTCAAGATTATGTTAGATTATTTTGATTATTCTAACAGAATCATTCCACAATTCCACTAAAATGCTGATTGTGTGGTTGGAACCATTTTAGCCCATGGTCAATAATATCCATTACATGTATAGTCTCTGAGAAAGGCAACCGCAATCTTAGGCACTCGTGACACTCAGTTAATTTAGCAGTTTTTGAAGTTCAAACAAAGTAAGACAAAGCGTTTTATATATCTGTGGGTATCAATGTGCATAAGAACAGAGATGTCATCACTTGAGAGTTTAATGAATCCTTCTTTAGATTGGTTAGCAATGTGGGTAATAACACATACATTCAGTTCTTGAGATAATAATGTTTCAGCAGAAATATGCAGGTCTGATTCTACAACTCTTTGTGCTCCTTGGGCTGTTTAAATTCCACTGGTATATTTCAGGTTAATTTAATAAAGTCACTATCTTCATCCCACTATAATTTGAAATGAAATCCATATTACAATAGTGAAAATAGCACAAATGTCTATTGTTCCAATGAGACACAACTTATAAGTAGTGGACACAGGTGGTTGCAGGCCATGTTGTCGTCGCTGTGAGCTGCTGTTCCCAAATGGGACAGGGGTAAAAAGAGGTGGGGCAGCTGAACCAAAACACAAGTGCTCTGCTGCCTTCTGCTCTCCATCCCACCCAAGCAGACAGCAGAGCAAAAACAACTGCAGCCGTCCAGAGTCCGTGTGTGTATTATATGAGTTGTCTTTGCGACAGGTGGACCGGACTACAGAGAAAGTAGGGTTAGTGATGACAGGCTGCGGAATGTGTCAGATCTCTGTTTACATACAGGGCAGAGCTCGTGGCCATAATCACCATAAACAAAGCTTTTACTAAAGAGGTATGTATCACAAAGGAAGCTGTTAGGGAAAGTATACTTTTAGGCAATTCACCTAATAGTCGCATTTGCAAGGGGAGCAAGCTGAAGCTGGACTAACAGGAGCAGCGCTTTTTCAGTTTCAGTTCAAGTCTCTGTCAGAGTAGGAGGGATTTAAATTGTAGAAGAAATACAGAAATACATGTAAAGGAATGTCGAACCATGTCATGTTTCTTTAGGATTGGAACAAAATAGTTCAGAATTTGAATACTGTTTCCATGTTTTGGTGACAGCTATGTTTCACTTGTGTCTCCTTCTCTGACTTGTAGATCACCTCTTGAGTCACTTGAGCATGCTTGCTTTTTACCATCAAACTGCATCTCAACCATTTGGTAAAGGCCTATAAAAACTTGGGTTTAAAAAAACGAAACATGAAAACAACTTGGGTTAAAGGAACTATTTTAGTAATCAATTTCTCGTTTATTAATATATACATTAATATATATTAATAAACGGTTATTAATTATATAATATATCATTCATTTGATGTCTCAAATTAATGATTTATCTTAATCTGGGTCAGATTGAGATATAGTCCGACCAGAAACGTCCTCAAACTTCTAATTTTTCTTAGCACAGATCTGCCCCATCTCGGAAAGTTACAGTAATTCTTGTTGTCTTTTCACAAACATGACGTGGAAACCCATACGTTGTGAACTATTATACACTTATTTATAATCACAATGCAGTAGTCGTCTTTCTTTTTTATCTTTAACATATTTATGTGTCCAACTTGTTTTATGGTTGTAGAGTTTGTAGAATGAAAACAGGAAAAGACACTTTTTGTCAAGTGTGGATGGCATTTGGCCCCCTGTGAGTGTTGTGTCTGTGTGTGGCCGGCTGCTGACCGTGGATGTGTGTGGCACTTCAGTTTGTGTTTTGTGTGTTTTCTTCTTGTTGTCTTTTGTCACCTTTTCTGTCTGCGGATGTTGTTCTTTAGGCAATAACTCCCATTATTCAGGACTAAGTACATAGCGTTGATGGCTCATTCATGTTTATTTTAAGACTCTTCAGTCACTCTTCTTTGCACACCAAAGCAACCTGGACTTTAGTCTATACACTGAAAGGCTTGGAATTAAAGCTACAGGTGAAAGGAAAATTCAAATATTGTTCAAAGCTTAATTTATTTCTGTCTATATGATATAAACTCCACACACACAAAGTGACATGTCAAGCCTTTGTTTGTGCTCACAGTCTATTTTCAAATTATTGAAATGTGATGTTTTATTTGGAGTTTTTACAAGCTGTGTCTGTGAGGCATATTTATCAACATTATACCCCATAAATGCTTGATGTAACTCACTTTGCATGTAATCAGTATGTTTTTTTGTTTGTTTCAAATTTGTAAATCACAGAAGTGAATGGACTTTTGAACAATATTCTAATTTTCTGAGTTCCACCTGTGCGATAAAAAATTACCTTCCTTCATTTCTTTTTTCATGTTCTTTTTTATTGGTCCCTTAATTTTAACGTAGTGCAATGACGGTATGTGGCATAAACACAAGAGGGATAGACAGCTTTGAGGTGAGAAACTGCCTGGAGGATTAGGCGCACTCCGTACAGTTAATAACATAAAGAGTCTAAGACGTTCTAGCTATGATCCCATCACTCGTCTAGACAGCAGACCTCCTCAGGATCCCAAACAAATCCACTGAATAACAACATGGAAGTCAACCTTTTTTTAATGCAACCAAAGCCATTTCTCTTTATCTCTTTGTCTGTTGTCTTTTTTTTGTCCATTTCACTTTTTTGGGAATCTTAAACTAAATTGTGATGCAAAGTCTAAAATTTACAGCACACCTATTCGCAACGTTATCATTTTCATGGTTACAGAGGTTAAAGAAAAAAAAGTTCTTGTCATTCGACTACTGACTACTTTAAGTTAATTATAGTCCACGCATACTTGAATGCCGGTTGAACTTCCAGTTCCATAATGTGATAAGAATCCAGCTTTGAGCGGTGGTGTCTTCTGTAACTGAAGAAGATGACAAAGTCTGGGATCGCGTCTTACATTCAGACAGAAGACATGTTTTATTGTCGATGGTAGAGACAGCACGAACAAAGCACACGATCACAGATACAATAGAATGCAAGTGTATTATACAGAGCGGAGGCATGGAGACCTCCAATCAGCAGCTTCCACAGTGCCATGTAGCTTGGCCTTCAGATAGACAAAACAAGGGAAAAGTACAGGCTTCTGCACATTGATAGAATGATGAGTTTAACTTTAACAAAAGTTGCTTCAAAGTGTTATGAAATCTCACATGTAACAATAGCTCTTGGCCGTGTTTTAGGTTAATATGTCAGTATTAGATAGCAATATGGCCTATGTGCAGGACTGTACTGTCTGCTAAATACTGACAAATAGATAAATAGTGGTTGTTGTTGATGGAAACGTTCATGTTGCAAATAAGTGTATTCACAATGTTACACAACAGACATCCAATCAAAATTCTTTAAAAAGAATTGTCCATACCCCAACCGTCTCCTGCATTGAAGATTGTCTGCACCACACACTACCTTCATTCTTAAGCCAGACCATATTCAAGGTCATGGGGAATATTAACCGAATCATTATCAAATAGCCCCCTTAAGGCCTCTAGTAATGTGTTATTACAAGTATTCGGTAACCATGGCCCACAGAGTAACTACACAGCTTCCCAATACACAAGAGTTGGGCCGGTCTTATCAGTTCAGTCTGGTTTTACCTGGAAGTGGCTCAGGTCTTACAAAAGCATTGACACCTACACATGAGATCTGTATTTTCATGGTAATAGTGTTATCTTTTAGCACTTTTAAGCAGTGATTAGGAAAGAGGAGTTTCAAATGAGCTTCTCCTACTTCTCCACTTTTGTCCAACACCCAATGGCATTGATATTTATTATATCAGCAGAAGAGCCAGTCAGGTGAGGTATTTGGCAAATGCATGTTATAGCACCTTAAATGAGGTGATGTTAGTTAAATCAATGTTAGTGATGTTAGTTAAATCAATGTTTTAAATTCATATGAATTAATTAATATATGCTATATTATATCTTTATTACATATCTATTGGTGCAGGGGCAGATGCTGAGCTGTTGTCTTCTATAAAGCCAAGTCCATGCTGAAAAATTTTATTTTTACCCACATAAAATGTCTTCTGCTGTGACACTACCCTAGACCTCCGCATCTTTTGTAATTTTCTTAATTCTTTCACTAGTTTTAACATGCATTTATTTTTGCCTTCTGTCACATCAGCTTTTTCTGACAGAAAAGTGAACAAGAGGACCACCCTCACCCAGCCAATCAGCTCTCAGCCCAAAACACCAAATAGTGACTCGCAGAGCTCCTTATTAGCATGCAACATGTTTTCTACTAAGATGAAGACAGTATATTTTGGTCTGATGTGTTTATAGACTTTTTCTTTTGCATGAATCTTGCTTTTGGATCAAACAAAATGTACTTTTTATGAATACAAAGCTTTGGTAATGCTGATTTATTTTGATTATTATTTATGAATGACACTACAACAAGGCACAGGTACCTACAGAAACTAAGGCAAATTAAATTGATGTTAGGTAAATCTAGACACTTGTGATGCATGTTAACAAGAGTGTGTTGGTGATCGTTAGGCGGGAGATGCTGCTTCCGTGGACAGCGCGGTTTGGCCAGACCTGAATGTGCTGGACTCTCCCCTCCGGATGCACTCGTTCAGGCCCCATCAGCGTCCAGGCACAAAGGGCCTCTTCACGCCTTCTCTATCCAGTCCATTGTGGAGGCTCTGACTTCGATGCGATGGTCGGCTAAATGCCTCTCCTGTCACTGCGGCTCCTGTGCCAGTTCAGCTGCTGATGTTCAGGTGCCCAGGTTCACACTTTGTATGGATCACATGGTTAAAAACTGATTTGTCTGTTCTCTCGTTTACAACATCTTCACCATTATCGTATGAGGACTTTATAATACCATTTATTTATTCCACATAGTCCACATAAAACATCCCCTAACGATTCTATGATTGCCTGAGAATACAGTTATTAGCCATATAAATATTTTAGATTATTAATGTTTTTTGTTGTTGTGTGGTTCTGTTTTGGCTGCAGAGCTGCGAGCCATCTTCAGAACTGTCACCTGCTTTTCTGGCGTGACTTGAGCGACCTTGATGACCTGACCTGGTTGCTGGGACTGACCCTGCCCCCTCTCGCTCGATGATCTATGAAGGAGGATGTCCCATGTGTGAAACAGGAGGAAGGCTCCCTCATCTCGGTTGATTTCAATAGCCTCATCAATCCAGCGTTTGTATTTATAGTTTTCAGATCCGATGACCCGAGCCCCATCCCAATTCGTAATGTGATTATTTCTCAGTGATCTGAAAATGGCTGATTTGAGGTTTTCCTGATTTGCTTGTTCCTTCCTGGCTGTTGTGAGTCTCCCTGTAGTCTCCTTTTCACTCTATTCTCGATCCTTTTTTCATCTGTGGAATGCTCGTCCCATTTCTCCAATGTATGATATTTGACATTACTTGTATTAGATTTCATATACTGTGTTGCACTTTTTTCTGGTGGTAAAGAGTAATTTGACTGTGCTAACTCTTGTTGAAGTTTGCTGTAAGGTTTGACTGCTGTGTCGATTATTGCGTGGCAAGGCGGGTGACAGTTCTGAAGATGGTTTGCAGTTCTGCAGCCAAACAGTAATTATTACTTCTCTTTCAAAAACACCAAAAAATGTTTTAAATCAACAAGACAAAAATAACCCTTTTCAATTATTAGCAGCAGTGAATAGAAAGTCTAAAAGTCTAAATTGCTTAAATGAAAATAGGGGCTTTCCAAAAGACAACAGAAACCCTGTTTATGTTAAAACACTTGTTCTCAAATGTGTTTTTCAAACTCAGGCTCTCAGAGGCAGTGTATTTTTGCATGTTTTATTGAAACAGTTCCAGTCAATAATAAAGAGCATATTTATATTGTACAATATTAAATGTTCTCCACGATGTTACAGAACAAAGGCAGCTTTAGATTGATAGCAGACAAATGAACACAACAAACTGCACGCCTGTAGTCCTTATTAAGCATGATGGACTTACTGATTCCCTATGTTTTTGCACTTCCTCTGTTTGACCACTGGGGGGCAGACTTGACCAGCTTGTCCAGAGTTGAAGTTGGCTAAAAATGTGATCAAACCTTTTGGTGGAAAAATGCTATCTGCCAGTTCACACAAGAAAAGACTATCATGAAGGAATACAGTTCACAGATGACTTTACAGGTCAGTTCTGGGATGAGGTTATTACATTATGTTTTTCGGACTGTAACTGAGATATGAATGAAATTTGAAGGAAATATACAAGAATATTGCTACAGTGTAGAACAAAAAAAGAAAAAAACATTTACATAGGGCATTTGGAGAAAAAAAATGAGACATATTAGTTTATGACTAATTTATGAAAGCTATTTTAAACTAATAATTATTATGAGAATAAACATCACGATTCTGACATCTGATACAATGCAAACAAACATTGCCCTTCAGTGGGGCAGTGGTCCCCAAAATGTGGGTTTGGACTCTGGCTAAACTGTAGTATCTTTGAAAGGTTTTGATTTTTGTGATTATTTCAAAAATCTATTTACTACATTTTTTGATTAATGTAGTCAATATACAGTACTCAAACAAGCAACATTATAGTAAACGCACAATGGTGACGCACACTTATGTGACAATAATATAACATTAAGTTGGCTTACATTCATGCCCTTAAGTTGTAGTTGAAATTTCACTTTGACAGTTGATGTTTTTATAATCCAAATGAACCCCAAGGGCAATGCACAAATGGGAAGTGACAGAGGTGTGGCTCCATCTGCTGGTGAAGACTAGTGTCAACCACAGATAAAGTTTTATTTACAGTAGTTTATAGTAGCAGGATGAACAATCATAAGAAATTATATTGAGACAATTATGCATGATTGCCATGAATCTCTTTTTCATAGTTACTGTAGTCTCTTGTCTCAGACTTAACTGTGACTCAGTTTACGGTTTTAGTTTTGGCCTGAGCAGGTCTTTTTGGCTGCCGTGGTGCTGCTGGGGGAAGAGGCCTGCCACATTGACTGGGCTTTGCTGTTGTTGATCTGAGGATGTTGTCTCGACCCAGTCGGACTTTTGAAGAGGCCAGAGATTCAGATTTGGCTCTTGGACACACAATGACAGGAGTGCATGTTTTAGGGATGATAGTGGTCATGGTCCGGGTCAGCACCCTCCCTCGTCTCAAAGCCACTGGAGGAACTGCTGAAGAGGGAAGCTTCTTTTCTGGACCTACTTTTGTTTGTTCCTTTGGACTTGAGCTCACATTTATATCCTTCAACATCTTACTCTCCAACTCCTTAATAGCTTGATCAGTGTAAACTTGCATTTCATTTCTTAGCTGCAATATTTGAGCTTCAAACTCCTCCTTCAGTGCCTTTTTACTGGCCTCAAGTTTCCTTTCCAAAGTGGCACACTCATCTTCCTCCTCCCTCTGATTGTTCCTCTCATCTTGTCTCTCCTCTTCACTGATGTCATTCTCAACATCCCCAGTCACTTCTTTCTCCCAGACCTTTTGAACAAGTGCTAGTATGTTGCTTTTAGGAGTCCTCGCACCACCCTGTGATCTTATCTGCTTACGTACCTGCTGCAAAATAGACTGAATCTTGACTTGGGTCTCACTCTGCTCCTTGTTTTCTTCCTCCAGACTTGACTCCTCTGTCTGATCGCTGATCGTTGCCTTGTCCTGGAGCGGTTCATGCTCTTCTCCATTGAGCAGGATTTGAGGCTTGGGTGACATCAAGTCACTCATTCTTGTGTCTGTTCCTGATGCTGTGTGTGGCGCTGGTCAAATGTGACTTATGCTTGTGTGTGTAAAGCCCTCCTGAGTCTGCTGTCTTCCCTTGGGATGTATGATGCACCATGAGGATAGTATAGTGTTATCATAACAACATAATCTCCTGCATCTAACGCTTTTAGAAAATATATCAACAGAAAAGGTTGGTTCTTTTTGCACAAGCTTGTTGCCACAGAAATGTCCCTTTTAATATAATCCACAGTATGGTGTGAAACAGATATATATCATAGGAAACGCTCCATTTTTTAAATTTTTATTTATTTAATTCTCGAGACATTCTAAATTTATTTGCATTTCATCCAATATTGGACTCATGCAAGACAATTAAAGTTAAATAACACTTTACTAATCCAAAAGTTCATCATTGGGTTGTGATTGTGTTAAGAGAGAGGAACTATATTTTGTATTACATAGTTTATTTGTTGTGATTTGAGAGTTAGGAAGCTCAGCCCTAAGTCCAGGTCTAGAGATCAAAAGTTTGAAATATTCCTTGTAATTACGATACCTATTATTATTGAATTATACAACCAAGTAGCTTTTCAAGCGGAGCGCAGTTGTGACTTGTGCTCCATGACAACTATTCGTCCCCCGAGGTCTGTCTGAAAAACAAAGGGTTGCTCTGGGACTTCTCCTCTGTCTCTGTCATACACTTGTCTATCACTGGAATTTAGTGCATGTCATGTGTAGAGAATCAAATCATCTTTAACTTTGTGTTTCCCACTGGGAATGCTAAAACTATAGTGGACAAATGTGGACACTTTTAAGGACAAATTAGAAGAATTAGCGAATGTTATGAATGACCAAAAGTCACTGTTAATATGTGGAGACGTTAATATCAGATTTTTTGGACACAGTAGAGGCTTTTATCCCTTGATTACAAAGCCAAGCCGAATAACAAGAAACAGTGCAACGCTTATTCATAATATAGTCACAAATGTTTTGGAAAAGCACAGAAATAGTGGTTTAATTATTAATGATATTATGGACCATCTACAAGTATACACGTTACTAAATTATCAAATACCTAAGAAGAAAGCCAATAAATGTCTAGTCTATAAAAGAAAAAGAAATAATGTAACCATAAATGCCTTCAGAAATGATCTATTAAACCAAAATTGGAATGGAGTATTTTCAAAGGAGGTGAACACTCCCATGTTGAACTGTATACAGACATAATGATACGCCTTGGATAACAAAAAAAATAAAGAATGAAACACTATTATAATTATGCGTTGTCAAAAAGTAAAAACAACATCAGAGCTACATGGAAAATTCTGAAGAAGGTAATTGGAAATAGAAAAGATTTTCCTAACTACTTTATAAGGGACAGCCATGTAATTCAAAACAAGGGGGCTACGGTTGATGAATAAAATGATTTTTTTGTATACATTGGACCAACTTTAGCACAAAATTAAAGACTCAGGTGTCAGCAAATTGGAAAATAAAGTGATGCAATCTAATATGTTCTTGTCTGAAGTTACTGTAAGTGAAATATTAACAGCAGTACATACAAAATCAGACGTAAACTGATGGAATAGATATAATAAAAGACACAGATAGATTGCATAATTAAACCATTATATTACATAATTAACTTTCATTTAAATCAGGTATTTTCCCAGACAGAATGAAAATGGCTAAGGTTTTTCCAGTCTTTAAAAGTGGTGACAAGCATAACATTAATAACTACAGACCAATACCCCTACTATCTCAATTTTCTAAAGTGCTAGAAAAAATGTTTGCTATAAAGTTGGATAGCTACATTGATAAAAAATAAATTACTAGCGGACAATCAGTATTGGTTTTGTTCAAATCATTCTACAGGATTGGCTCAAATGAAAAGAAATCTCAATAGCAATAGACAATAAAAAATACACAATTGGGGTCTTTGCTGATTAAAAAAAGCATTCGATACCATAAACCATTCCATACTTACGTTGAAACGGCAGTCTTATGGCTCAAGGAGCACAGCCCTGAACTGGCTGGCTAGCTACTTATAAAACAGACTACAGAATGGTCAATTTGGGGAAAACAGGTCAAATGTCATGAATATTGAGTGTGGACTGCCGCAAGGCTCTATTCTAGGACCAAAACTATTCATTTGTATATAAATGATATTTGTGAGGTTTCCAACTTAATGCAATTTGTCCTTTTTGCAGACGATACAAACATTTTGTTCAGGAGATAATCTGACAAAATTGTCAGAGGAAATAAATAATGAAATGGTAAAACTTATAGTGTGGTTTGGTCAAAATAAACTATCACTAAATTTGGCTAAAACTAAATACATGGTATTCAGTAATAAAAGGAAACTTCAAATATTGACAAGGTAAATATAGAGAGTGTCTGAACTTCGATTTCTGGGCGTAATTTTTCACACAACTCCACTATTCCTGAAATCAAGGTTATAAAAACTAAAACATTTTATAGATTTACATACTCTATTTGTTATGTTTGAAGCAAGAATTCAAGCTCTACCAGAAGATGTACTACAGTTTTTGTTTGTACTTCAGAGGACATCAGTCACAGGAGGAGATATGACTTCAAGCACAAAGTAGCAAGAACTACTTCAAAACAAATGTGCTTTTCTGTTGCAGGTGTAAAAATGTAGAATTCACAAGAAAACAAGTTGAAAGCTTCTTCTCTGCTCTTTTCCAATCATGGAAATATATCATGTGAATGTTTAATGTATATTATGTTATGAAGATGAGAAGTGCAACAGTATTTTGCTGTTGTTTCTATTGACTCAATGTCCCAATAATTAATTCAGAGTGGTAATTATTTAGAACAATAAATGTACATCTTTTTTTTTTCCGTAAAATTTGAAAATCTGAAATGGAAAAAAACCAATAACAACATGTTTTGTTATGGCTTAAGGTCACTGGGACTTTCATTGAAATAATTGTTCAAATAAAAGTTTAGTGACATAAAAAAAAGAAAAAAATAGACTATAAATGTATACTATACTTTAAAAAGCAGCTATTTGAATAAACTATAAAATAAAAGGAAATAAAAACAGACAGCCAACTAAATACACAGAGTTCTGTAAATACACAAACAAATGACCTTTGTTTGTTTGCTTGGTTGCAAAATAAGTTAACTGAACAAAAACCCACATTTCAAAGTAATTTTAGTATTTTTTGTAAAACCATTAATATAAAACAAATCTAAATGAAAAGATTTTTTAATCTTTTTTTTGTGATAATCTCTTAATTTTTCAATATTTGTCGCTGTAGCTGCAGTGAGTGGGGCAGGCGAGGAGGTGCGTGGGGAGGAGGGGGCTTTAGCACCAGATGGACCAATGGGAGAATTGTTGAGTGAGCCTCCTCTTGCCACTAAACACTAACATATGGGCACTGTTCTTTCTAGAATATATGCTGCATAACTAAAACTGTCGGAAATATACAGTTTTTTTTACCACATTTGTTCCAAAAAACATTAGATTTTTCTAAAACATTGTATCCAATGCCTAGCTTGCCCTGGACCACACTTTAGGAAGTGCTATAGAAAAAAATAAAACTTTAATACATGATTTGCTCATTTAAGGAAATCCCAACTATTAATGACTAATTTCTGTTTTGTTGAAGCAGTAAAAAAAAAAAAAAGTACATATGTTTTTTCATATGTATTTGATCACTGTTCAAAAATGCATCTTTTCGGCCCCACTCTGCTCCTCGTCACTGAGCAGGGGGCGTGGAAAACCTTCATAGCAGCTTTAAAGTTCCTGGGTTTTTGCTAAAACCTTCTGCACTGTCAAGAGGTGTCATCGAGGAACAAAATGGTAAGTAAGAGAAATGCATTTGCATGTATTAATGTGATGTTTTTATTTGTTTGATGACAACGTGGAATCGTTTAACGCTGCTCTCTGATTACAGACCACATACACAGACAAAGGAGAAAAGGTAACAACAAATTTACAAAAATATGTAATACAGATTTATTTATCTAGATTTTCATTTTTAGCATGAACAAGGAAAGTTCCTCTGCTTTGACCATCTAACCTTCTGGGTTGGAAATGCCAAACAGGTAAGATAATTACTTTTAATTTTCTGGATTAAAGTTTAAGATTTTTGAGTTTTCCATAAACTGAGCTTGACTATTGGCTCTCTGGAGGGGAGGAGAGATGCAGCTTTACTTAACTGCTTTATCATTACATCGCCAGCAGGTGACGCTATTGTGTTTTGTCTTCTTTTCACTGTTGCTTTTTTGTTGTCAGGCTGCATCATATTATTGTAACAAATTGGGGTTCGAGCCGTTGGCGTACAAGGGTCTGGAGACTGGCAGCCGGGATGTTGTTTCCCATGTTGTCCGACAAGGAAGGGTAAAACCAAACATTTAATTAAGGAACTATCATTTGTTTTGGAGAAAATGTATAATAAAATGTGATCCTGCAGATCATTTATGTCTTCTCATCAGCCCTTAATCCTGGAAACAAAGGTAAAGTATGACATTACTAAAGTTTGAGTACATTGAATAAAATAGCATGTAACAACAACAAAACATGAGTTACCTCACATATTATCATTATTATTATACATGTATTATAGTTGTAAGGATTTTCTTCTGTCAACACTAAAATATTAACACGGACAAGTCTTTTATAATGCTAAAACGTTTACATTAATTAAACTTTTTTGACAATGTTTTATTTGTTGATCTCAATTTAACGTATTCCAAAATCTTCAGAGATGGGGGAGCATTTGGTGAAGCATGGAGATGGAGTGAAGGACATTGCATTCACAGTGGAGGACTGTGACTTTCTGGTGCAGGTGCAGGACATTCAAATATCTATGTTTTATTTTTATTTTTATTTTTTAGTTAACATCTACATACTTGTTTTTTTAAATGCAGAAAGCCCGGGAACGTGGTGCAGTAATAATAAAGGAGTCGCATGTCTCAGAGGATAAGTTTGGGAAAGTAAAAATGGCTGTGCTTCAAACGGTAAGAAATTATTTGTTTAAGATACTGTGCTAAAGAGAACAATGCAGAGGCTGAAAGTGGTATAGGCGGCTTGCATTCATGTGATAATGTTCAAAAAGAAAATGTCCAATTGTTTTCCCAAATCATTATTTGATTTGAACCCACCATTATTCTTATTCCTGACTGTAGATAATATGTACTGACAAGGAAGATTTTTGGTTTCATGTGGATTGGCTCAGGAATTACAGTCAAATTAGCTAGGAGAATAGAAATCTAACTTTTGCTATAGTTACCCGGAACGATTGCTCAGCTGCCTCCACCACAATTTTAAACTATAGGCTCTTTGGAATGTTGTGATGTCACATTAATGCAACCTACGGACACATCTCCTGTTTAATCTTTCAGTATGGAGACACCACACATACTTTTGTGGAGAGAATGGGGTACAGTGGTTTATTTCTGCCGGGGTTTCAGCCACCTCTGTTCAAAGACCCTCTCTTAACCAAACTGTAAGTATTCTTTATGTTTAAAATCAAGCTTCAAACATATCTAACTTATGTATTGTGTGTTGCTATTATATCGTGCCACTCTTCTTGTAGGCCCGATGGTAAATTAAACTTTATAGATCATGTTGTGGGGAATCAACCGGATGATGAGATGGTCCCAATAGTGGAATGGTGAGACATATTGTTCGAGTTCTTTCTCTCATCTCTGCGATGTCACTGGTCCAGGCAGAGGTCAGGGGTGTCTAATGTGTGTCCATGGCTTGCGTAACTCTCCTTTGGCTGAAGCATCACCATGACTAAGCAGTTTATTTTGGCACGCCTCTCACATCTGGACTTGGTTTCAACACCATTACCATGTGAAGGGGAGGAAAACCAAATCTCCACATAAGCGAGCTGATTGGCCCAGAAATAGTCGCGGGGTGCAGCCTAGTTATAGATTTTTGAGTGATGCAGAGTGAATAACAGAAAACAGTTTATGTCAATGTAGTTATTTGATAGTGAGTATAGTTAAGATATGTATGTACTTAATACGATTTTGTGTTTTATTTTGATATGTACCCAAAATTAAGTCATATATGAAACTAGCGTAATACGTTTAAAATAAAAAAAATTATAGTCACAAAATGTCATGGCATGATTTTGAACCTGCCGATATTATAATAGATCCATGGTATTGAGCAGTTAGCAATTATTCAAATGCAACACTTGAAATTTGTTGGAGCTGAAGTTAAAATTGTATGTTTGGATATGAATTAGATATAAAGATAATAAGTTCTGGGTTAGAGTTGAGGTAAAGTTATAATTGTTTTACTGATCCACTCTATGATATTGTTTATCAAAAGGTATCAGAGGAACCTTCTCTTTCACCGCTTCTGGTCAGTGGATGACAAGCAGCTCCAGACAGAGTTCAGTGCCCTGAGATCTATTGTTGTGGCAAACTATGAAGAGACAGTCAAAATGCCCATCAATGAACCTGCTATGGGGAAGAGGAAGTCTCAAATCCAGGCATGTCGTCTTTTAAAAGTCTGCGATTGAAAGATTTAGCATCAGTAATATTATGATATTGTTTTTTCTCTTCAGGAATATGTGGAGTACTATGGAGGTGCTGGTGTTCAACATATAGCCATGAACACATCAGACATAATCACTGCAGTAAGTTGTAACCAAACTTTACACCAATACAACTACAATCATAATAAATAATGATAATAAATTCAATTTTACTCAGATTCAAAACCTAAAGGAGCGCGGGATGGAGTTCATGTCTGTTCCTGAAACCTACTATCAACAACTAAGGGAAAATTTGAAATTTTCCAAAGTTAAAATCCATGAAGATTTGGATGTTCTGCAGGTTTGACTATGACCTGTCTTACGTCTTAATATTGATTATTCACTATTCATTATTGTTTGTCTGCCATTTACAGAAGCTGAGGATTTTAGTGGATTTTGACGACAATGGCTACCTCCTCCAGATCTTTACAAAACCAGTTCAGGACCGTCCCACTGTGTTCTTAGAAGTCATTCAGAGACACAACCACCAGGTGGGTGTAATGCTCTATTTACAACAAAAGACTGCCCCTCCTCATAGACCCTTCAGTGTTAGGGAGGAATGACATTTTAAAATGCTGAATACTCAACTTTTCTTTCTAGAATATACCAGTGATGCTCTATAGACACAGCTTTTTGTCTTAATATTTTCCTTGCATCTTTCTAGGGATTTGGAGCTGGAAACTTCAAGTCACTTTTTGAAGCAATTGAGGCAGAGCAACATGCCAGAGGAAATCTGACAATTCTGACCCCCAATGGTGTAACCAAAGGCATGTAATTCCAAAAATATCTTTCCACATTGAAGCAGTCAATACCTGAGTGATTTAAAAGATCTGCATTTTATTTAAACATATTGTTTATTTTTTGAAAACCTTGTATTCGTTAGCATTTTTTTGTGTACACAACATAATATCAACTTTCTTTTATCACAATATAAACATGTAAATGCCTGATTCAAGTGATTCCTAAAAGAAAAAAAAAATTTAAACAATTTTATGTCTGTAACAAATGTGTACCTGTTGACAGCTTTGTTATGACTAATTTCATTGCTTCTTCAAGATGAAATGGTTTCCATTCATCAAGCTCAGTATTGCTGTCTTTTGATGTTTATAAATAAAATATATTTCTGTATAAAACACTGCCTTTTTCATCAGCGCTTTGGCGCTTTTAGGGGAACATTTACTTTATATCATACAGGTGTATTTGATATTTAGTTCAGAGATCCTTTGCATGTATCTGCTCCACATAAGCAAGGTATTTTTGTCTCCTCAATGGGGAATTTGTAGTCGTATGTAATCTCTTCATTTATGTTAATTTGTTGTTTCGAGTAAATGACAATCTTCTTCTGGGAGTCCACTGTAATGATTTTTGCATAGCAGTTTGGCTGAAAAAATAAAAAAAATGTAAATACAATAAATTATTATGAAATATATAATAATAATAACAATTGTGCCAATGCACATACATTGCAGCTGTGGTTGATAAATCTGGCCAAATTCCCACATTTAGTTGCATCAATAATAGTATCGTTATCCACTCGGAATAAATAGCTGCTTCCAATTCCCTCCTCTTCGTATCGTTGCTCCCGCATGTCAGCAATCACCTTGGGGGAAGACGAGACATACGCAGTGTTTACACGGATGTAGGCCTGGAAACTACCCAGAACAACCAGAAGGCCCCAACAGACTTTAGATCGTCAGCTCATCAAGTGAAAGCCAGACATGAGCTACTAACAAGCTGGAGTGTAACTCTGTTGCCTTAGTACACTGAGCATTAGAGAATGAATTACCTGTCTGATAACCTCCCCAACGTACTCGATCACCATCTCATCTGCTGCTATTGGCTCCATTGCAAACAGCCCCCATTCATGGATGTGACTCCGACAGAAACGAATCCTCTTCTTTCGAAACTAGCGTGAGAACATTAGGTAATACCAAAACTTGCGGACACATAAATATAACACATATTTTGTCACTTGAAATTAGAAAAATCTCAAAATCACCTTGAGCTGGTTCAAGGACACCAGCTCACTATCAGCGCTGAGGTTTGACAACAGCCGGCGTTGCTCAGACCTAAAGTCTGAAGTGACACGCAGCAGTGTGGGCAGCTGTACATGGGCACTGACACCCTGCTAAAAGATATAATATGTTCATCAAGACATCAGGTGACACTGTAACCTTCTAATATGTATTACCTGTGTGCCACTTGATGGACTTGCTGGTTTTAAATTGAGATATTTCATCTTCTCTTTCTGGCTGATCTTGTAGTAGCCTTCGCTGCGGGCCGAACCAGTCCTATGATACAAACATTGGGACCAATATCCATTTGAGGCCTCTGTGAGAACATTGGAGGGTGAATTCAAGTTAAGGATATCTAAATTACAGCTGACATTATCATTAAGAATACAAGCCATTGTCAATAAGTCATCTTTAAAGGATATAAGGATGAGGAATCCAGAGTGTGTCACTGAGCCACCCGAGGCCACTATCTTGCCTTTGTAGCCTTTCATAAGTGCATTTGAGCAGCTTTTCATCTTCTTCATCCAGTCCCTCTTTCCAAACACTATGAAGGATCCTCTTCTCCTCACAGTGTGTGCGCAACCTCTGAGTCCCCAGTGGTCGTACTCCAGTAAATCTGTTTAAGGATTTCTGCCACTGCTTGATTCTCCATTTCTTTTTCCTTAATTCTCTTTTACGTTGTAAGGACCTTTTAAACACTCTACAATGATCTTTATCCAAAAGACCAGGCACATTTTCAAGTCCTTGTAATGGCTTTGCTCTGACTTTTGGCCGATGACAGATGCCAAGGTCTGCTGAATCTGACCAATATTCTGAAAGGCTGGACGAAGACGAATAGGACAGTGGAGAGCGACTGATAAACAATGGATCTGTGATCTGTGTTTTTCTCTGATGAACTATAGACCTTCTTGGGAAAATAATGTCTCTTCCTGGAGTCTTTGGCACTTTCATGTATGCATCATTGCTTAAACAAAGCGGGCTGGTTGCAGGCGAAGTCCCTTCTAATGCACCCCTCCCTGGAGTGGCTGGAGCTTTGACAGACATGTACTGAGATAAAACACTTGTTTCTTCTAGACTTGAAATTACTGGGATGTTCGGATTCAAGGCATGTGACAGATGCACTTCGGTTGGAGTCAAAACACAAGTATATTGAAACGGGACATGACATTCGCTGACATCTGATTCATCACTCCCGACTGATAATAAGCCCCGCCCTGGAGTCCTTGGGCGCTCCTCTTCCTCAGAGGGAGACGTGGGCTTACTTCTCAAAAGATCAGGGTCACTGTCACCTAAATATCCAGTAGGAGTCGGAGGCTTCATGTTTCCAGGTGAATCTCCATTCCATTCAGGGGTCAACATCACCACGTCATTTGGTTCTTCTGCAAGAGATTCAATATTTATGTATTTGTAAATTAGCCAAGTAACATTACTGTGGTGCTCTGCTATAAACATTAATAATGTCAAATCACAGAAATACTTTTTTAATTGTCAGATTGTCAGTTTCTCTTTGAATTCTAAAGAGGCTGTTACAACTGCCTATCCTCACCCATGTAAAACTCATGTAAAGAATTTAATATAGTAAGAATATGAACCATCAAAACATGCCAAATACAATATAATAGTTTATTTGAGCCATAAATTTTATTCAATCGAATATCACTCTAACATTACATAACTGTTGTTCCTTATAGTTTATGCATAATACAGAAGCGGATCACTGCACACCTGATTATTGTGCAGATATACAAATGAAATGATTTACCTATGCTTAGTAACGGAGATGGGATGTGACCTTCCATGGATTTGGCGATTTGAAGGTCCATCATCACGGCCTCTTCACTTGTATGTTGTGGACAGGAAGTCTCCTCACTGTTGTCACGATACACCTTTGTCTGATACGGCTCTAACCAGCATGGCATATCCAAGTCCAGGACCGCACCAGGGGTCTGAGGGGTGTGTGGGGTAGGGGGTGTGGGGGGCGTGTTGGGGATTTCCAGCTCCATCGACTCTTCGTCTTCTTCTTCGTCAGATGAGATCACGATGCATTCATCTGTTTGTTTGTCCTCCTCTTCGCTCAGGTCGGATTCTGACTCAGGGCTGTCAGACGAGTCCAAGTCTGAAGACAACTCACTTTCCTCAGAAGTGCTACTGTCTGAAATTGTGTCTTTGAGAAAAGTCAGAAGTTACAAGCACATATATTCAAGGTGTGTATGACACGTTAGACTTTGCAGTTGGTCAAATTACAAATAATTTAATTTCATTATTAAATTTCATCTAGGTTTTACAATTTTTCAGCAATAAAATTTGACTTCCTGATTGTGATTAATGAAGCAACCATGAAGTTACCCCAGCAACCATGTAGGTGCAAAACCTCTTCTACAGTAATCAGTAATTAGAGTTAAATGTTATTATGAAAATATGTATCTATTTAGTTGAGTTTTAAATTTTTGTTAATTGAGCCAAACTTCAGGATAAGTTCTTAGTGGATTTCCCACTCGAGCACTGCTCTAATTCTTGAAAACATAATTTATTTATTTATTTCTTCTCAAACTGGCTATATTAGAGTAAAATTGTCAATTAAATCACATTTTTATTAATATTATAAACTAGAAACAGGTCGAGAAAAGAACAATTTGAAATTCTATCATACATACTTTAAGAGCAAATAACATGTATAAGCACAATCTTAAACATCTTCCAAAAGATATGAGCCAGACTAAATGCTGTATAACAGTCAAATATGAAGATATTTTTTTTAAACTTACCATGATCAGAGGATATCGCCTCTGCAGATGTTTGGGAAGTTAAATCAATGTCAATCTTTTCCCTTTCACAACTCACATGGACATCTATTGCCTTTTCTTCACTCTAAAAAATCATAACAAAAATGTGAGATTATTCTGAACGTATAATATGCTTTGAAAAGACAAAGAGCCAGTCTTCGCATCATTACCAAAATCGAATTGTCCTTTTCGACTTGAACATTTATGTTTTCTTTGTCATAATCCTTTGGTTTAACATCTTTGACGATCTCGTCTTGAGCATCGTCTTCTTCATCACTGTCCAACACCTGCGGTCGGCCGTGTCTCTGTCTGCTTTTCTGTAACGCTGTCTCCTGAATGCTTTCTGCATCCACAACTAAGATCCCACAAAGTTTCATTCAATTCACAGTGAACATTAAGTTGTTTTTTGTTTTCAGTGCACTTACCAGAACGTTCTCTTATATGTTCTTTAACTTCATTTACTGGTTCATTACTGTCCTGTTTCCTTTTGACCTGAGTGGCATGCATCGTCATTTGAGGCAACATATAGAGGATGATGAATTTGTGGGAAAATTTGTGATTTCTTTACCTTAAAAGATGGTAGTGGAGGCTTTTTGACCTGTTCATTCAGGTGACTTAAAGGATATAATAGTTTGTTTCTGTCTTCTGAACTTGTGAGAGTCTTTTTTCCAGGTGATATCTGAACCTAGTGAGTCACACAAAAATAGCAAAAGAAATTATATATATATATATATATATATATATATATATATATATATATATATATATAGATATGACTTATTGCTTCAAAATTCTTGCACATGAGTGTGTATTACAGGTGTATATATACAGTATTTCTTTGCACTAGAATATACAGGTTTAAACAATATGTTTTTATTTGTATACTTTTTTTTCGACTTAGTTTCTTTACCAAGCTAAAGATAGAGAAGTATTTCATTTAAATTTTTAAAGTATGACGTTGTGCTATACATAATATTCACTTATCTTGTGTTGTGTGCTCCTTTGTCCTACTGTAACTTGTGATGCAACACTGACATTTCCCAACTGCGGGACAGAGGAGCTCGAAATCTTATTCTTAAATCACCTCACATTAGACAAAGAGAAGTTAATAACCTTTGATTTCTCCTCTTGGCAGTTCCACCAGTCTTCAAATGCTTTAAATGCAAATCCTTCAATCATTCTGCGTGTAATGTCCTTTTTAATAATGGATTTAAGCTCATGGACAACAGCATCCATAACCTTCTCCACAGTGATTCTATGGAGGTTTTCTTTGATCACTGGGTAGTTTGGAGGTGGTACAAAGGGGTTGAATCTGGGAAACTGTGGTGGCCACGTTCTCCCAAAGGGTACAGAAGCACAGATGGGGGGTTGACTGGGTGGTCCCTTGGAACATGTGTGTGGAACGGATATTTGTGGAGGTGGTGGAACAGGAGGCGGTAGCATCATTTGTGGAGGAGGTCCCAAAAGAGTGAGTGGCGGAGGTATGTGGCAAGGTGGAGGAACAGGTGGAGGAAGTCCCAGGAGGCTTGGGCGACATGAGGGTGTAATCCAGCCCGGAGGAGGAATGGGGATTATCCCGTTGGGAAGACGAGGTGGAATTGGAGGGAGTGAAGAGGCGAAGAAAGAAGGCAGAGGAAAAGGTAGAGAGAGAGGTTTAGTTGTTGAAGTCTGTGGGAAGCTGTCAGGGCTAGGCAACAACAGAGGGCTGGGGTTGTTGGTAGTTATCAGAGTTCTGTTATAATGTGATGATTCACATGGATGTGGGGAAACTGAGTTCTTCATGAGAAAAGAAACCGCTTGAGCTGTTTCATCTTCTTCACTCCCAGTAAAGGATTTTCCACTCACATCCTCAAGGTCATGCAGAATATCTGGAGAACCCAGTGCTTCATCTGCAGAGTCATGAGCTGTACATGGTGATGCTGGGCTCTCACGCAAATGATCCCCTTCAGATGCTTTTTCATCGAAGAATGGAGGGGCCGCGAGCTGATTGTTTGTCAACAAACTTTCAATGCGGGAGTCTAAACTCCATCGCTCTGGACCCGGAGAATAGACAGCTGGAGAAGGAGAGTTTAATATGCTGTCATTATCTTCAAGAAAGGAAGCCACTGTTGCTCTATCACTTATATTGATGCTGTAGATACTGGAAGAGTCCGAGCTCAAAGTTTTACTTGTGGCTGCGTCATTTTTGAGATAAGAGCATTTTTCCCTTTCAGCAAGAAGTTTAAGTTGATACAGCGAGGGCCAGCGTTTGAAATGTGCAGTTTCTCTGAGCCCTCTGTGAAAATGTGTGAGCTTTCTATGTAGCTCATGTCTCATGGGTTTTTGAAAGTTATAAGTAGTTTCCCCCTGAAGAACTGGAGTTCCCTGCAGACTTGAGTAACATGAGTCCTGTGATAGTGGGGTCGAAGGTAAACAGGGAGTTCTTGGGGTTCCAAAAGATCGAGGTGTGACACCAAAACTGCAAGGTGTGTCCAGCCACACACTGGAGTAACCTGTGTCTTGAGATAGAGGCGAGCTGACGCTGGTGGGGCTGGACATGCCACCTCTGAACTGCATATTGGCACTGTGCTGCAAAACAATTTAGAAACATTTAATAGTACACTTACTCTATAAAACATTAACCCCTACTATATAAAACAACCAACCAAGTTATCGATCAGTCTTTGAAGAGCTTGTTCGCTGCTCCCAACTGGTAGCGTCCAAGGCGTATAAAGGCCATGGATAAGGAGTTGAATGTAACAAGCCCGCTTCTCTCCTAAAAGTACAAACATATTTATAGCAACAGCATGTTTGGTAAATTGGAACATAATTTGTCTTACCCTTTGTGTCAATTTCCACATGTATAACGTTTCCCATCACTGATGTCTGATTGAGGTGTTCAACAGCCTCTTTTGCAGCCTTTACTGTCTCAAAAACTACTTTGGCAACTCCTAAATGCTTCTTATTCTTGGGGTTATAGAAGACTTCCACTTCCTCCACTTGTCCATATTTATCACACATGTTTGTAAGAAATGCCTCCTTCACGTTGTCATTCAGCCCCGCAAACGTCACTTCTTTAGCAGGAATAGGACCCACATAGTATTCATCAACCTGGAAGAGTAAAGCCAGTTTTAAAAAGACCATTCACATAGTGTTTATGCAGTATAACGTAGTACTTTAAATTTAGGACGCAAGAAGTTGATCTTGTGATTTACGCTCCATAAGCGCTGTATGCGTGGATCTCTAACATCTTCCACAGGGAACAGACCCAAATCCTCGACCTGTTGAAGAATACAATGCATTTACACAACATCATGCACGTTGATAAATGAGAATATTAAACATACGAGTGTACTTACGGGAATGCTAAAACGCTCTCCGTCAAATCTATACACTTTGGATAAGCCTATTGTCAATATGGGGTCAATTACCAGCTTGCAACTTCTCCAGGGCTCGGGCGCTGATTCCTTTTCAGAAATGTGTGTTTCGCTTTCCATCACATTTGTCAAACCCTATTGAACACGTTAACACAGACAAAAGACTTATTTACAGCGCAGATTGCAGACTGCACCATTACAGCCGTAAGCTAATCCAACTCACACGCCCCACAGGTGATGGAGAGCATCACCTGTTTCAGTATCATCTTCCAAAGTAACAAAGACTTCAAAACACTACATAGAACCCGGTGTCCTTCTTATTAATAACATAAACTGTTTTAGCTCACCTGTGCCAAAGTAGTGATGTTTTTAGAGCCAACATCGTGGAGCAAATCTTGTGTTTTTTTTCCGCTGCTTTACTCCCAGGATAATTAATAGATCCCTCCGCCAGAGAAATATAGATCTTGAAGAGCGACAGGCGGAAGAATACTTTTGTTACGCTCATGCTGCAAGTGATATGTGTTGTGTTGGGTCTCGTTTACAACAGTATAACAACAGATTACACCAAAATATGATATTACTCAACTGTACTTCAACGGACTACAGTGTTGTCTTTCGCTGAATAGGTGCTAAAAGCTGGGGAACCTAACTTTTTGTCTCAATTTGTATCTTATTAGAACCACGTGAGTCACTATTTGACTATTTGTGGGGAGAGCTGATTGGCTGAGATAGGGCGGTCCTCTCTTACATGCAAAAATACATGCATGTGAAAACTAGAACCAAAGTGCTTTGATAGTTAGGTACCAGTAAGATGGATTTGATTCGTAAAATGTGGTTTCAAATATAGATGAATTAATAGTTACCTAATGTAACTTAAGTTCTACGAATAGGTGCGTAGTCCCTTAGGACTTCGCTAGTGGGATATCACTCGTGACCCCCAGGTCACACGCCAGAGAGATCAAAATAATTTGCTCCAATCACCAGCCACCGTCCTCTATAAATGCCCCTGCAAAAGGCCGCACCCCCTCTTGAACTCTGCCAAGCCGGGCTGGCCTGATGGGCTCGTAGCTAAGGGACTACGCACCTATTCGTAGAACTTACGTTACATTAGGTAACTATTAATTCTACGTCATGGTGCTACGTCCCTTAGGACTTTGCTAGTGGGACACAACGCGGAGGCCGTAGGAACATGTACTCCCAGCAGGCCAGCGAAGGGTGATTGGAGCTCCGCCCGAGCAAGGCCCTCACACAGTGAGAGGACTCAGGGCAGAAGAAACAATGCGTGTTACAGGGCCACTCCTACCACGGATACCCCCACGTAACACAGACCGTAGGTCATCCGTAGCCACAGGACGCCTCTCCCAAGAGCTCCTGACGTGGACTACCTGACCGACCAAACACACATATATGTACCGCACCTGTAGGATGCCTCTCCCAAGAGCTCCTGAACCAGGGCGGAAAGTAAACCGAAGGCCCCCTCAGAGGAGGGACCTAACGGTCTAACTCAGTCCGCTGCACTCAGCACGGAATGGGCCACCGACCGGTCTGACACATCCAAAAGATAAGACCGGATGAAAGAGGAGGACAACGCCCAAGAAGCCGCACGGCAGACGTCCTCGACCGACGCCCCCCTGAGAAGGGCCGTAGAGGCCGCCATCCCACGCGTGGAATGCGACCTGAAGCCCACCGGGGGGGCCAGACCCTGCGTCTGATACGCCCGCCGCACAGCCGTGGCGACCCAGTGCGCCAGCCGCTGAGCCGACAGCGGGGCGCCCCTGTTCTTGGGGCCCAGACACACAAACAGCTGACCACCCAACCTGAATGACGACGTCATGGCCAGGTAATGCCTCAGCATTCTGACAGGACACAAAAGGTGCCGCCGCTCCTCCTCGGGGGAGGCATGCGGTGGCGGATAGAAAGCCCTAATCCTGATGACTCTCGACCTAAAAGCCGACGTGATGACCTTGGGGAGAAAGGCCGGATTGGGCCACAATTCCACCATGCCGTCGCCCTCTCCAAGGACAGGCAAGACGCATGGACAGAGAGCGCACACAAGTCGCCCGTCCTCTTAGCAGACGCCAACGCCAACAAGAGGGCCGTCTTAAAAGCGACACACTCGGGACTCGCCTCCGCCGCCGGTTCAAAAGGCGGACCCGACAGCCCCCTAAGGACCACCCTGAGGTCCCAAACCGGGGGCGTTCTCTGGAGCGGGGGCCTCCTCCTGCGCGCCCCCCGCCGAAAACGTTTAACCAACGGATGAGAGCGGGCTGTGAACCCCCCGAATCCGTTGTGACCCGAAGTAATGGCTGCCGCGAACACCGCCAAGGTGGCGATAGCCCTCCCCTTGTCAAAGAGCTCCTGTAGGAATCCCAGGACCCCCTCCAGCTCCCAGGCGTTGCCCCCTGGGATCCCAGGAACGGGAACCGCACCAGACGCTGAAGAGCCTCCACCTCGTGGCGTAGGCCCTCACAGTGGACGGCGCCCTCGCCCCTGAATGGTCTCCACCACCGCAGGGGGAAGACCCAGGTCTACGAGGTTCCGCCTCTCAGCCTCCAAACCCAGAGCCTGCGGCCGATTATCGGGCGTGAAAACAGGGCTCCTCCCCCCTGGACTAGAGCCCCCGGCTCGTCCGGGAGGGCCCAGGGCTCTATCACCGCCATGCCCCTCAGGAAGGGGAACCACCGGGCATGCGGACTGTCCGGAGCCACCAGGATCACCGACCTCCTCTCCTGTTCGATCCTCCGCAGCAGGACCGGCAGGAGACGCACTGGTGGGAAAGCGTACAGCAGGCCCCCTGGCCAGGGGTAATGAGCCAGAGCGTCCACGCCTAAGGGCGGCTCGTCCGCGGACCTTAAGGCGAACCAGGACGGGCACTGTGCGTTTTCTGCACTGGCGAAAAGGTCAACCACTGGACGGCCGAACCTCCGACACCCGTCCCGGGAGGGGTGGAGCCTGAGGCGCGAGAACCACCTCTGAAAATTCCTCATGTGGAGAAGGCCAAGCCGCACCACAGCATGAGCCGCCGCCATCATTCCCAGCAGGGACCTGAGGCACCGAGCGGGGACTCTGGGGCCCGCCAGAACCTCCCGGGCCAGACGGGTAATGTTGATCCGTCTGTCCACGGACAATGCAGCACGGAATGTCACGAGTCTAACTGCAGACCGAGATAAATCATGCTTTGGGCTGGCTGCAGCTTACTCTTCTCCCCGTTCACCACAAAGCCCAGACGCTGTATGTGGGACAGGACCCAGTGCGTGTGGCTCACGGCCACTTCCCTGGATGAGGCCAGAATTAACCAGTCGTCTATGTAGGTTAAATTCTTACCCCTGCGCGTCTGAGCGGCTCCAGTGCTGCCTCCACGCATTTGGAAAAAGTCTGAGGCGCGAGTGCGTAACCGAAGGTTGGAGACGGCAGTACTCGTAATTCCTCTCTCCCACTGCAAAGCGCATTTGAAGGAAAACTTTCCACCCCGACCTCCTCTGCCATAGGGAGGTCGGCGGTGGGTGCGTTGCTCCCGCGAGCCACCCGTGGGTCTGTCTGGACCCCGGGGGCCTCGTCGAGGGGGGACGATGGACAACAGAGCGCGGATACGGGTCAGGATGCCTCCCGGGCGAACGCTCTCCGCCTCTGTCCCGGCTCCGTGATGGTTGGTGGGCCTCGCGCCTCGGTGCTAGGTGCGGGGCTAGCCTAGCCGAGTTGTTGGCTGCAGACTCCAGTCTCGCCACCAGGGCCTGCATGTCCGGGCCGAAGAGGGACGTCTGAGAGATGGGCAGGTCCAGCAGCTGCCTCTTCTCCGCCTCCCTGATATTAGCCAGCCCAAGCCAAAGGTGCCTGGCCCCGACTTGGGCTGCAGCCATGGAGCGGCCACCGTCCACGGCTAGCGTCTGGCACATGCGCAGAATCGCCGCCGAGGTGGTCCTCGCCTGTGACAGGAGGTCTCCACTGAGCGCCTGGCCAGAGGAGAGCGACCTATTCAGGGCCCCCGTGATGAATGCCATGTTGTTAGCCAATGCGAGGACCTGTGCCGCATTGGCATAACATCTATCCAGCATCGCCACGACATCCTGTCCCGCTCGGAGGGAAGGAGAGGTCTGGTGCCGGGCCACACGGATGCGGAGGGCTGCAGGGCCATGCGGACTGAATCCTCGGTGTCCGGGCCACCATCCACGGCTAGCGTCTGGCACATGCGCAGGATCGCCGCCGAGGTGGTCCTCGCCTGTGACAGCAGGTCTCCACTGAGCGCCTGGCCAGAGGAGAGCGACCTATCCAGGGCCCCCGTGATGAAAACCATGTTGTTAGCCAATGCGACGACCTGTGCCGCATTGGCATAATATCTATCCAGCATCGGCAAGACATCCTGTCCCGCTCGGAGGGAAGGAGAGGTCTGGTGCCGGGCCACACGGATGCGGAGGGCTGCAGGGCCATGCGGACTGAATCCTTGATAACCGGTCCAGGACCGGTCCTGCCCGCTGCAGTACATGTCGTGCCCCAGAGCAGGCCTCTTGGCTGCTAGGGGCAGCTCACGTGTCGCGTAATGGACGAACGGGTCCATCCGCGGGCACAACGTGGGTTGTATCCTCCTCCTCCCTCGAGTGGTGGCGTCCACAGACGTGAAGTCCTCCACCGTCTGGATCCAGCGATGACGTCCGACGCCGGAGGGCGAAGGGAACTCGGACGAACAAGGAAGACATCTCAGAATGAAGTAAGTACTGTAGTAGATCTCAAACGGCGCCAGAGTGAAAGAGGGGGTGCGGCCTTGTGCAGGGGCATTTATAGAGGACGGTGGCTGGTGATTGGAGCAAATTATTTTGATCTCTCTGGCGTGTGACCTGGGGGTCACGAGTGATATCCCACTAGCGAAGTCCTAAGGGACGTAGCACCATGACGTAGAACGATTAGTGATTTTGAGTGGAATATTTTGGTTTCCTGATCGGTCCCACCATCCTAGAAATTATAACTGTTTAATTGTAGGAATAGGAATAACACTTTTATTCACTTTTTTAATTAATTCTCCCTGTTAATAGGCAAATTTATGTGAATGGACCGATACAACTACCTTTGCCACAATCAGAAAATATCTCAGGATAATCTCCCCCGTAAACACAGTCCGGTTACATCCATAAAATATGGGGGATTTAATTCCCTATGGTAGGCTACTATGGTGGCTACTATGGTGATAGATAGCTATGGCCTGCGCAGGTTGACAAAGACAAAATATCTGGCCCTCATAGTCATAAGGACTCCATTGTGTGTCCATGTTATGACCATGTATCTATTTGGTTCTGACTCTAATATGTTCTGAATTCTCTCTTGATGCGACACGTATGCCTTTCTATGTGTGATGTATCTGTGACGTAACAAATGACTATATAAACCATTACACAGAGCACCAGTACACAGAGCACCAGCCCCTCACTGATCCTCCTGCAGGTGGTGAGTCCACAGGAGCGGAGATGTTTTCGCAGGGGCTTCAGGCAAAGCAGGGAGAAGTGTCTTGCCCAAGGACACAACGACAGCAGACATCAGTGCGAGTTGTGAATAAGGTCTTGTGGTGGTCTCGAACCCACGACCTTCAGGCCGAAACGCCAATGCTCTACCAACTGAGCCACTGTTGTTTTATCTATATTTTCTAATTAATAATCACAAGAACAAAATACATGATAATACAATATTATTTATTTTTATAGAGGCTTTGGAACTGTAATTTCATGTCTGCTCATGCAGTAAACAGTATTAAAGTGTTACAATAAATGAAAATATATAAACAGAGAACCAGTGTCATTTACATGATCCAGTGACAATGAGGTCTAATTCAATACCACTGAATTGAGTACCTTATTTGGCATAAATTACCATTTCCATGTAATATGTATCACAGGACAAAGACAAAAAAATAAAACGGGAATAAAATAAAAATATGTAAACCATATCAAAGCAGACTTTTGTAACAATACATGGCAGTCATAAGACAAAAAAATGTACCAAACACAATTTTAAAAAGCTAAAACCACACCACAGGCTTAATACAACATTAAAAAAGAGAATACTTTCCTTCATAATTTTATGTGCACAGCAGTTCAAAAATTCACCAAATAACATATGACTCATATTCAGCTTAGAGTCTATGGTATGAACATGTTTATAGATGGTTTGTAACAAGCATACCCCTGTTCTAAACAAGAGTGCATGAAGCCTGTGTCATACATCAAGATTTATTGACCAAATTATGTAAACAGCCATAATTGTAAATACAAATACATTTTATTTGAACTATGGACAGAACCCATCCATGGTTTTCAGAATGGTAAAAAACTGTTGGCATAGTCATCAGAACCAAATCAAAACAAACAGAATAGCTTTTGAATGGGGAAACAGTATTTGAGATGCTGCATGAAACAAGAAGCTGAAACTCAGAAATGACACATGTTTAGATGAGGACTCAGAATCTGAAAGGGAAGTTATACTCACAGTAATGCCCTTTGGCTAATCTGACCTCTGAATATTAACATTACAAGTTTCAGTTGTATGTATAGAACAAGATTTTCCCAAAAACGCAAATAATGCATTCTATCTTCAGTACTTTTTTCATTGAAACATGTCCATAATTTAAGGGAAGGCCTTGAGCTCGTCATTCTCAGCCCTGTGATCGAGTTGGTTCTGAAGGCGAATGACCTGCTCCAGTTCCTTGATTTGCCGGTCGGTTTTGTGGCTCACCAGCGTGCGGTAGAAATGCACCGCGAACAGTATGAAAACAATTCCAAACGGCACCATGATACAGGTGGAAGCGATGGCAGCTGCTTGTCCAGAGCTGATGGTCCCATTTTTGCCATCATGGCTGTTTTTAAGAGGTAGAAACTTGACCCAGCACAACAGCATTACTTCAGTAAGAAAGAGCAGTGTGCCTATAACTGTGGAAAAGGCCCAGGCCAGCTCAATGTAGCGGTGCATGCGCTCATGGGGAGATTCATTAACTGAATTCAAATTGTGCACGTTGCTGACTGCCTCCAGGTTGGGAAGGATGCAGGTGCTGATCATGAGGGCAAACAGATGCACCGCGACCAGGACAGTGGTGCAGGCACTGAAAGCAATGAGGAGTCCAGGAGGGTAATCATGGTCAGGCTCCAGCTGGACTTCCACCATGGCCACCTGAAGTGGCAATAACAGAGACATACATTCCGTATATGAATAAACAACCAAAAAAAAATGTCAACGTGCAAAAGGCCAATAAAAAAAAGACAATAATTAAATATATTTTTAGAAGGTTTACAGATCCTATTAAGGGCGCGTTCACACTTGTTCGGTTGGTTCACTTTAAACTGGATCAAGTCTGGATCTAAAGCAAAAACGCTTACATTTGTGGATTTGAAACCAGCCTGAAGATTATGTTATGGCTTCATTAAATAACCCCCTACTGGGCTGTTTTGCAGCAGGTTGTGAAGCACCTGGGGTGAGAATTAGCATCTCCAAATCAATGACAGAATCTGGTGCAGAAACACAAGACTAGATGAACATTGTCTCAGCTGGCCTAGGAACGCACTGGGATACTACTTTCCTCACATTTTCAACATTATAACTTTGAGAATATATCCTGCAACAACCAAGATAATAAGGGTTTCGGAACATTTATGCAAACTAATTTCCCTGTTGTTGCTCTTTAATACTTGATGTGCTCCATAAACACTTTACAGAGAACATATTAATGTTCATGACAGAATTGGATGGATGGAGACTCCATACGGAGCATGCATGGAGTCTCCACTGTTGGTCTGTCTTCACTGTAAATTAAGAATAGAATTCTTAAATTACAGTTAAAACCATACAGAAGACTATAATTGCTTGTGTATATAATGCAGACTTAATTTAAAATAGTAACTATAAATATTAGTTATTTTACAGCTTATTGTCAAATACATTTAATTTATAATGTCATATATAGGATCTGCGTCACATAGCCTGGAGCCACCATTCTCTCACATAAACGTGCAAACATTACAGTGGGATTATGTTTCCAAAAGTGTCTTACCATGGCAAATCCAGACAACAAAGCTGAGGTGCGGCTGGTCGCCTTCAGTTTTGCGCGACTCAAGTAAAGTTTTCTCCATGACAGCGCCTGCATGGAGTGCTCGTTCAAACTCATTGCGAGAGTTACACTTTTCTTTAAGTCTGAGAGGAAGTAGTTTACCTCGACGCTAAACGATCAAAACAAATACACGCTACCTAAAAGCGCGTTAAAATGTAAAAGGCCTGCACAACTATGACACAACTTTGTTCAGTTGAGTGTCCGAGTCGATCAGGAAACACAACATACCCACAATCCTATGCTCTTCACAGCAAACTTTGAGCTGTGAAAGAAATGTAGACACATTATTTTGTAACCAGACTTTTGTCTTAACCTTCTACACTCACTACCAGTGCTTATTATAGGCCGAATACAATATGCAAAGCAGTTACCAGCGGGGTGATTTGAGTGCAAACTTAGCATTTTAACATTTTACTGAAACCAACTTGTTCTTCTTTGCATGTCATGTCTTAAACACCAGAGGGCGCCATAACACCGCGCTATTACTAAGTAATATGCATGCACTAGCACTAGGTCGGCACTAGTGCTACCAGTGCTATATTACTGTTTTTTTTTTTTTTTTTTTTTTTTTCGCACAATGGCTTGAATATTATTGTTTTCGGTGGTTTTGTCCACTTATCTCAATAGCATTTTATTACATTTCAGTTTTTATTGTGACCCAATATAAATGTCCATGTAATTTTGATAGATTTGTATACATTTTGCCTATTTTAGTTAACGATGCAGGACATACAGGACACATTAATATTTACAGTCTATGTGCAGGACACGTATAATAAATATTGAAAATTGATAATCACACGGTCTTTCCCCAATAATTAAACTCGATTTAATTTGTGACAGGTCCAGTGTCGTATGTTATGATCATGGGTGTATTATGATTATTTTGCATTATAATATATATAAGCAGATGGTGCGTCGGTCACAGTCTGTGATCTGTCCCGTGTGTTGCGTCACGAGGAGGCGGGGTGAACCCAGGCCTTCTGCGAGTATTTTATTCGTAGGTAGGTTCTGCCACAGGGACCGATTTCAGCTAATCAGAGAGCTAGTCAAAAGTGACGTAATCAGCGCGCCGGCAGATTACATTATTACCTATTAATATAAACAATGTTTATCTTTTATGTATTCAATCATGTTTTCTTTCACGTCACATTGAAAAAAACATTTCTCATTAATTAGCATTTAACAAGACACAAACATTGACCCCACCTACGAATAAAATACTCGCGGCCGGGAGCCAGACCCCCCATGGTGATCTAGTAACATGTTTTTTTTTTTTTTACCTTTTTTTAAACTATTAGTTTATGTTGTCTTTTTCTATTTGGGCCAAAAAAAAGGGCCCACGCCCAACTTGGCCTTGTTTGGTCTCAGGAGCCGACTTTTGAAAAATGGTGTTTTTGTAAATATGAAGGTTCTGAAATCACATACATTGTCATATCAAGCTGACATTGTGCATGGTGTCTCCTGACACATGGGGGAAACTAGAAAAAAGATGTTTGAGTTTGCTACATTTTTTATTTTTTTTATATTACCTTCAACATGTAACAAATTGACATCAAAAGTGATTATTTTTAAGCACGTTCTTGTACATATCATACCTCAAATGTTATTCAAAGACTGTCCATATTCATAAGCTTCAATTTAAGATCAAGATCACCTTTCTATCTAGAAGATTTCAAATTTTATGACCAAAGTTCTGCTCTAAACCTCAAATCGGAGATATATTATGCATTTCCCTTGCATATGAGATTGGGCAGGTTTCTTCAGAATCTTCAAACATAAACGTTTTGTGCACTAAATGACTAATGAGACCATTCTGGGTTAATTTGGAGTCACTAATCATGGGAAGGCACATAAACACTATAAAACATATAATGTGAAATATATTAAATATGATAGCAGCACAAATTCTGTAAAGGTTGATGTTTTATTATTAATAGAAAATGTTTCATTTTGACACTTCCTGTCTCAACCGGAAGTCAAGTGGCTCGCGCAACATCAGACGGAGAAAACCCCAGTTACTTAATGTAACTAAGGTTCTATGAATATGTTGCGAAGCCCTTTAGGCTTCGCTAATGCATATCTCTCGGAAGCATCGCTTCCCGCCCTGAGAAGATCAAACGATCCACCCTCCAATCACCTTCACGTCCTGGCGTAGGCCAGTCCCCTATAAATAGGGCCATGCACCACAGCTCTTCTCCTTTCGAACTCAGCCGAATAAGAGAGGGCAGGCCTGCTGGGCTCGAAGCTAAAGGGCTTCGCAACATATTCATAGAACCTTAGTTACATTAAGTAACTGGGGTTTCTATTTCATATGTTGCTTCGCCCTTTAGGCTTCGCTAATGCATAACATAGCGAAGCCCAGACCGATGTACTCCCAGCAGGCATGAACTCCGGTGATTGGAGCAAACTCGTGACCCACGTGCTCATACCGCAACCAAGCGGTAGAGACGGAGGTCCTACGAGCCATAGAGAAAGGGATGCTGGGCCACCTCTCCCAAGAGTGCCCACGCATTCTCCAACCTGCAAAGCAGGAAAGAAATCAGAACAAACCTGGGCAGGCAGCCTCTCCCAAGAGCGCCTGATCCCCAGGAGTGTAAAGCAGACTGCAGAAGGGCCTAGGCCGCCTCTCCCAAGAGCGCCTATCCTTACTGCAGAGGTGTCCTGGCCGCCTCTCCCAAGAGCGCCAACACCTCTCCACACAACCCCCTCCCTGCAGACCAGTTCTCACCAAGGTCTGTCGAAGGAGGAACTAGGGCCGCCCTGCACTCACTCAGGCCACCTCCAGTAGGTAAAACTGCACAAAAGTCGAGGAGGAGGACCAAGACGCCGCTCTGCAGATCTCCTCCACCGAAGTGCCATGTCCATCATGCCCTCCCGATCGGGGAGGGACAAACAAGACGGCTGCACGGAAAAGGCGCACAGATCCCCAGACCTCTTGGCCGAAGCCCACGCCCACAACAATGCCGTTTTGTAGGACAATGAGGCAATGGTCACATTGTCCAGGGGTTCAAATGGAGGCCCTGAAAGGCCAGCCAAGACCACCTGAAGGTCCCAAGACGGAGCCGACCGCCGGAGGGGAGGCCTGAGTGGATAGCACTCTCGCCTCTCAGCAAGAAGGTCCTGGGTTCGAATCCCGGCCGGACCAGGGCCTTTCTGAGTGGAGTTTGCATGTTCTCCCTGTGCCTGCGTAGGTTTCCTCCGGGTACTCCGGTTTCCCCTACCACTAAAAATATGTACAATAGGTCTGGCATGCGCCTCCTGTTCGGCGACCCCGCTCCCATCTCTGTGTGGAGTGAGAGACAAGTGCCCAAAAAAAATAACAATTGTAAACCGCTTTGTGACTCTGGTCTGTGAAAGGCGGTATATAAATAAAGCTTACTTACTTACTTACTGATCCTGCGGGCCCCTCGTAGGAACCGCGCAGAGTGGCTACCAAACCCCATGTGCCCAGTGGTAATGGCCGCCGCGAACACACCCAGAGTGGCGGCCGCCCTTCCATTTCTCCAGCAAGAACTGGAGAAAAGCCAAGACCTCCTGGATGGAGGGATGTTGGACCCCACTAGGTGGGGTCCAACATCTGTCCACGCACCAAGAGGCGAAGAGTTTCCAGCGAACCTCATACGCTTTGGTGGTGGATGTAGCCCTCCCACCCTGAATAGTAGCGACCACTGAGGGAGGGAGACCAAGGCTCAACATGAGCCTGCTTCCCAGGACAGGGCATGAGTAAAGGGCTCCCCCTGCCTGTCTCAGAGCATCAGGACGGTCCGGAACGGGCCAAGGCGGACTGAGCGCCATGCTCACCAGGTCCGGATAGCACCTGGCTCCCGGGCTGTCCGGCGCCACCACCAGGATGGAGACTCTTCCGTCCTCACCCTGTAAAGCAGGGCTGCCAAGAGCCGGCGAGGCGGGAAGGCGTAGAGGAGACCGTTGGGACACGACCGGTGCGCCATGGCGTCCACCCCGAGAGGGGGCTCGTTGCTGGACCTGAGCGAGAACCAGAGTGGGCACTGTGCGTTCTCTGCATTTGGGAAAAAGTCGGCCACCGGTGTCCCGAACCGGAGCCAGACCTCTGCCACAACCGCTGGGGCGAGACCCCACTCGTCCCGCAAGGCCTCGCCCCTGGACATCCTGTCGGCGGCTACATTACGCTCGCCTGGGATATGACGGGCCCTCAGAGAGGCTAGGTGAATGTCCGCCCACAGAAGAACCTCCACTGCCAGCCTGTGAAGGGCGGGGGACCTGGTCCCCCCATGCCTGTTCAGAAATGCTGCCACAGTGGTGTTGTCCGTCCGAACAATCACCTGTTGGCCCTCCAGTCTGGTCATGAAATGGGCCAGCACCAACCGCATCGCCTCCAACTCCAGGAGGTTGATGTGCCCCAAGGGGGAGGACCAAACGCCTCCTGTCGAGTGGTGGCCGAGCACGCCTCCCCAACCACTCAGTGAGGCGTCCGTGAAGACCTTGATGTGGTGGTCCACAACACCCATTTGAACTCCCTCCTGGAGTCGACCTGGGGACAGCCAGAAGGCGACGTCGTTCTGAGCCCTCAACGACAGTCGCTCCCTCCGTGATAAGCCCCTGAGGTGTGAGAACCACCTCTGGAGATATCGCATGTGCAGCAACCCCAGTCTCACCACTGGATGGGCCGCTGCCATCATGCCCAAGAGAGACTGGATCTGCCGCGGTTGCACCCGAGGTTCACCCAGAACGATCCGGCCCAGGTTCTGAACCGCCGCTTCTCTCTCTGGCGAGAGTGAAGCCGTCATGCTCCTGGAATCCAAGCCCAGTCCCAGATACGAGATCTCCTGGGCCGGGCACAGGGAGCTTTTGTCCCTATTGATCACAAACCCTAGGTGGGCACGTGGTTTAACACTCTGGACGTTTGATCCTGCGCATCCTCCCGGGAGGACAGGATCACCATTCGTTGATATACGTCAGTGTCCTGAGGCCCTGACGCCGAAGGGGTTCTAGCGCCGCCTCCACACACTTGGAGAAGGTGCGGGGGGGCTAGGGAGTAGCCGAGTGGGGGACCGGAGGAACTTCTTGTGCCCCTGTGCAATGGGTTTGTGAAAATTCGCGTCGTGGAGGTCCACGGAGGACCTCCAGTCCCCGGGCCTGATGCTCAGGAGTAGCTGTTTACTGTGGGCATGCGAAACAGTCGCTTGGCTATGCAGCCATTGAGGACGAGCAGGTCCAGCATGGCCCGCACCCCTCCGCACTTTTTTTTGTTTTTTGCTTTTTTTTTGTTTTTGTTTTTGGGGACTACTAAGTATGGAGAGTAAAACCCTGTCCCAGTCCTGAGCGGGTCTATCTCCACTACCGCCCGGCGCTGCAGAAGCGTGTTGACCTCCCTGTGAAGCGCCACGGCGTTCTCCGGGCTGCCTAGCCCTGTCTGGAGAATGCCGCAGAAAGGAGGGGGCCGCCAGGAGAACTGGAGAGCATAGCCCCGACTCAGCACTCTGTGTATCCACAGAGTTCCCCGGAGCCCCGACTGTTCCGATACGGTGACAACATGGGTCAAGGGAAGCACAGCGGGATGGGAGGAGGGAGAAAGGCCTGATCCGTCCACAGATGTCCCATCCTGGGGAGGCATCGGATAGTGGGGGGCCCTTGGGAAAAAGGCCTGAGCCCTAGCTACGGCCCTGGGCCTTTCTCTGGGTGGCCGCGTGAGGGCAGGTGTGCTGCACTTACGTGGAGCCGAGCCCCTGCTCCCCAACACTGTGGACCAAGAGGGGGCCGAGCAGTCCCGCTTATTGCAGTGGGGGGCCCCTTGAAAGAGGGCTGGGCCCTAGCTGCGGCCCTGGGCCTTTTCCCGGGTGGCCGCGTGACGGCGGGTGTTCTGCGCTTACGTGGAGCCGAGCCCCTGCTCCCCAACACTGTGGACTAAGAGGGGGCCGAGCAGCCCCGCTTATTGCAGTGGGAGGCCCC
Source organism: Knipowitschia caucasica (assembly GCA_964034765.1). Classification (NCBI taxonomy): domain Eukaryota; kingdom Metazoa; phylum Chordata; class Actinopteri; order Gobiiformes; family Gobiidae; genus Knipowitschia; species Knipowitschia caucasica. The sequence continues at coordinate 34,666,972 of OZ035831.1, forward strand.
TGGGAAGAGGGCTGGGCCCTAGCTGCGGCCCTAGGCCCTTTTCCGGGTGTCTGCGTGAGGGCAGGTGTGCTGCGCTTACGTGGAGCCGGGCCCCAGCTCCCCAACACTGTGGACTGAGAGGGGGGCCGAGCAGTCCCACTTATTACAGTGGGGGGCCCCTGGGAAGAGGGCTTGGCCCTAGCTGCGGCCCTGGGCCTTTTTCCAGGTGGCCGCCTGAGGGCAGGTGTGCTGCGCTTACGTGAAGCCGAGCCCCCGCTCCACAACCCTGTGGACTGAGAGGGGGCCGAGCAGTCCCACTTTTTGCAGTGGGGGGCCCCTGGGAAGAGGGCTGGGCCCTAGCTGCGGCCCTGGGCCTTTTTCCAGGTGGCCGCGCGAGGGCAGGTGTGCTGCGCTTACGTGAAGCCGAGCCCCCGCTCCACAACACTGTGGACTGAGAGGGGGCCGAGCAGTCCCACTTTTTGCAGTGGGGGGGCCCTGGGAAGAGGGCTGGGCCCTAGCTGCGGCCGTGGGCCCTTCTCCGGGTGGCCGCGTGGAGCCGAGCCCCCGCTCCCCGACACTGTGGACTGATAGGGGGCCGAGCAGTCCCACTTTTTGCAGTGGGGGGGCCCTGGGAAGAGGGCTGGGCCCTAGCTGCGGCCCTGGGCCCTTTTTCTGGGTGGCCACGTGAGGGCAGGTGTGCTGCGCTTACGTGGAGCCGAGCCCCCGCTCCCCAACACTGTGGACTGAGGAGGGGGGGGGAGAGCAGTACCACTCATTGGTCTGGCTAGTGGGGGGCCGCTGGAAAAAGGTCTGAGCCCTAGCTGCGGCCCTGGCTTTTACCGGGTGGAAGCGTGAGGGCAGGACAGCTGTGAGCTGGCGCTCGTGGCGCACAGAGAGCGTAGGAGGGTAGCGTGCAGCCGCGCACTCTCTGCCCAAGAGAGGCAAAGGCACGGGGAGCGCACAGCGGTCCCGGAGCATGCCGCCAGCGCGCGCACGAGAGGCGCGCTGAGAGAGGCTCCAGGCACTTGGCAGATGAGCAGCGTTGGCCAAGCGCTGAGGATAAGGAAAAGGGGAAAGAAGTGTTCTCTTTGAGGGAGTAACGGGCCTGATGATGGCCTTTATTAAAGCGTTTCCCTCCCCTCCTTGCAGCTGCAAAGCCGGGGTGGCTGCTGCTCCTCTGCTTGTCACGCGCTTGCTGTCTCCTCTTGGCTCTGAGCGGTGCGGGGTGGCAGAGCGGTCCCTGTCCGAGGGATGCAGCGAGGAGAGTAATGTTATAAGCCATAGCAACGACCTATGATGCACAAGCCTAACACCTGTCAAGCATGGACACGGCCGGCTTGCCCCGTAGGAAGCTGGTGTACAGCCGTACTCCATCCTCTATGGCAGTGTTTTTCAACCTTTTTTGAGCCAAGGCACACTTTTTTCACTGAAAAAATCTTGCGGCACACCTCCAGGAGAAAATGTAAAAATGTATACAGTACTAATGTAAAATATATACTGTACATACTCTGTGTGATATATAAAGTTTATCTTATCTTATAATGTATACAGTATACTCTGTAGCCTATATTCACAATATACAGTTATTCTCATCAAAATGCTTAAGTCCAGGCCTTGAAATTAAGCTTTATTTAATATTTCTCGATACAATTAACAAGAGTTTGGGAATAAAGTGGCACTAACTGTGTGGAAAAAAACTAAGAAAATCCACTCTCTGCCCAAATAGTCAAATAATAACTCACACAAAGAACATGCATTGTTAGTGCATGGGAAACATTTTGGTATCCGAGCTTTAAATTCAGGAGTTTTGGATGAGGGACACGGGAGGTCCTGAACGCGAGTCCATGGTTCTGTCCGGTCCGCATGTCTGTGGTTCTGTCCACTCGACTACGGTCTGCGCTCGGTACCCAGTTCAGAAGTGCGTTCGCGAGAGCTGTTGTACAAAAATTGTACATTTCATAGTTAAACCACTACAACGCGGCCACAGCTACCCCGGGGCAGAGCGGAGGATGTTAATCCTGTTCAGAAACGGCATAATTCATTTTCAAAAACGTCTATCACTTTCACTTCTCACTCGCCACAAAGCTCTTGTCTCGCTCCCTCCCACATTTGTTGGTCGCATCCAATTTTACCTTTCTCGCCACAATGCTGACCTGTAGCCAGTGGTCGCATCCAATTTTTCAGTTTCAAAGTACTTAGCTATCTGCTGCCATCTACTGATTTGAAAAAGTATTACATGGTTACTCACAGTTCAAAACAAGTCACCGCTCGTCAACAGCGAATGCAGTTATTTTTAGACAAAGTAGACGAATTTCTCACGGCACACCAGACAATATCATACGGCACACTAGTGTGCCGCGGCACAGTGGTTGAAAAACACTGCTCTATGGGAGGAAAGCCTGACCGCCAAGGCCAGGCCTCCATACGCTAGCGCCGGGGAATGGGCTGTCATGGGCCTATCCCCTCGCGGCTGATTTAGTGAAGCAGACGCACACCCTGAGCGAGCCACCATGGGCACCGAGAGTGATGTTATTAAGCAACCATCTGTGGTGCAGTAGTATTACGCCTGTCCAGCGTGAGCAGAACGTAGCACACCTTGAGCGAGCCACCAAGGGCACCACTCCAGGGATGAAGCGAGCAAAGTGATGTGTTAAGCTAGGACAACCATCTGTGGTGTATTAGCTATACGTCTGTTCAGCGTGGATAGAGGGTAGCACACCATGAGCGATGCCACCAAGGGCACCACTCTACACGGCGTAAATAATCCACGGCGAGACAAGCCACACATCTGGGGCTTTCTCCCGCGGCACGACGCCAGCCCTGGCAGAAGACGCTGGACTCGTGGCGGTCAGTCTGGGAGAGTGCCGCTGGGCACAAGTCGCAGATCCGCAGCCTGACACCGGAGGGTGGCAAGTTCTCAGGCGCGGGGATCTTGCTTGTGCAAGATCGAAGCTTCTCTTGGGCAAGCTGAGAGAGAAAGGAGAAGAGCTGTGGTGCATGGCCCTATTTATAGGGGACTGGCCTACGCCAGGACGTGAAGGTGATTGGAGGGTGGATCGTTTGATCTTCTCAGGGCGGGAAGCGATGCTAAGGGGTTTTACTTCTGGGGACAATAACCCAGTCGCGCCCCTGGCGCCATTGTAAATCTATATGGGGGCAGCAGAAAAAAAGGGCTGGGTTTTTTAGGGAAAAAAAAAGGTTTAAAACATTTTGCCGTTTACAATTCTTGTTTTTCTTTACTTTTTTCCCAAAAAAAAACCAAAAAAAATAAAACACTCCCCAAAATTTATATACAAACAAAACCAAAGTCCCAGTAATAAGTCATTAAAAAAAAAATTTTTTCCCACTTCTGTGGCGGTTTTTGTTATGGAAACACTAATTGATAATTAAAAGTGAGTTGGGGACGGTCTGTCGGGGGGGACGGATTAGGGCGGGCTCCTAGTGGTTTAATGGGGCATTAATAACGTTGGGGCACATTGGAGAAAAAGTTGGGTGGCTTTTCTGGATCTTCTTGAGGATTGGAAGCTGGAATAATTTTAACAAATAATTTTAGGGTTGCATCTGTATTTTTTCTGAAAAAACAAACCACTTCTGCACAAATTAATTAATCTCAGATCTTTGTGATTTCCTTCGCTCAATAATTGGGGATTTCCTATTCAACGTCAGTGTAAAAGGGTCTGGCCACCATTGTTAGTTTTTTCTTTGGATTTGATTGGAAAATTGCCTTTGGGCTTTTGCTCCTCAGAGGTTTCCCCATTTAGTATCAAGGAAATCCCCATTCATAAAATTCTGTTTTATGGCCTTTACATCAATCATAAAAAAATTTTCTGGCAAGGGGGCTTCATTTTCCATGTAGGGAGGGAAGGGTGGAAAAATTTTAATTTTCTCATGACATAGCTTTGCAGGTCCGTAATTTTTTATTGAAAGGGGGACATCATTTCTTCTCCCACTGGTTTTTTGTTTGGGGAAAAACTTGATGTTTGGGGAGCAGTCCTTGGTACTGGTTCAACAAATGGACTTCTTCTGAAAGTGGATTATGGTTCTTTAGAAAAAACGGATACTCTCTTGGTTCTTACAAAAGCACACTTTTGCATTAAATCCCCAATTTTTTGGAAATCCCTTTTTCTGGGGCCCCCACTACTCTAAGTTTAACTTTTTTTCATTAGGGTGATTTTCTGTTAACATTGCCTTTTTCAGATGTTTAATACGGGGAGATTTTCGGGAAATTTCATAATTTTTTCCCCCCTATATCCCATTAATTAAATGTTTACCAGGAGGCCATGTTTTTCTTTATACCGTCTAGAGTTACAAAAAGCCTTGTGGTTTCTTCAATTTAATCATGTAAAAAAAAAAAAAATCAGGGGCCAAATTTGGGTGCGTAAACATTTTAGGAGGGCGGTTTTTCAGGATTCGTGGTATTTCTCCCACGTTCAACCGACCAAAAAAAGTTGGGTGGGTAAATTGTAACGCCCTCGGGGGAAAAACTCGTTGGAAAACCACCGTCCTTTTTATAAAACGCGGGGAAACCCAAGTTTTACTGGCGTTCCACGGTGGGTGGGGGGGGGACCGTTTGGTGCAAATTGGGTTCCACTTTTCAAAAAAAACAGGAAAACATTCAATAGCTTCATTTTTTCCACCCACCAAGTGGGGGAAGGAAAAAAAAAGAAAGAAAAAATTAAAAAAAAGTCGAAGGAAAAAAAAGTTAGGGGGGTACCCCCACTATGTTCCCTTTGTCCTTTCCCTATGGTACTTTAATTTAAAAAAAACACACAAGTTTTCGACTTAATAAAAATTTACTGGGGAAGATAAAAAACAAACCAGTAGATTCTTTTAAAAAACTCATTTAATATCACTTTTAGGATTCCTCCAAACACCACAGGTTTATTTTTCCTTTATGGTTAAAAACTTATTTTCAATCCACTTGAGAGATTATAAACTACCACCGTTTTCTCTTTTCTTACGGGTTCACTGAGGGGGGATTTAGGGAATACTTATTAAATCCCAAATAAAAAAATATAAAAAATTAACTTGGCAACAATTCCTTCCATATTTTTTACCCTTTACTTTGGTGTTTGTTTTGTTTTTATTTTTTACTTTTTTAGGGGGTTCAGGGTCAAAGGGTGAAAAGGACAAGATTAATTAGGTTGGTAAAACCAATCTTTTTTTTACCGTTTTACTTTGGCGCCAAAAGTAAATTTCTTTTCTTGGACCGGTTTCCTTAGTTTTCTCCTGTCGAATCCCTTTTCGAAGGGGGGGCGGACCGGCAAGTTTTCTGCAGTAATTTGTTCAAAGAAATTTCCCCTGCCCCAGAAAGGGCTTTGGCAGGGAGGAGGCCGGGGCCAAAAAAATCAACCACAAAGGGCCCTTCGTTTTTGCCCAGGTCCTTTTTAGTTCAAACCAAGAAGGACAAAAAAAAACCAAATGTTAAAAAATACAGTACTAGAAAATGGGGGGGGGGACAGATACAAAAACCTATTTTTCAAAAAGGGTTTATATTGAAGAAAATTTTGAAAAGGGGCAAATATTAACAAAGAGATAACAACGAGGGTCCGCGGGAACACAACAAAGGGGTTCCGCTTCGGCGTTCAGATTAAAAGGGGGGAGGTGGCCCCCCGGGGGGACGTATTCACTGCAGTCATTGTCAGAACGAAAAATGCAAATAAAGGGTCTATTCGGTGGGACCACTCCTGCACACTTTAACATTTTAAAACATTTCACCCAAAAAAGGGGTCCACTGGGGGGTCATCCCCCCCCCCCAAACCAGAATTTTTCGTGGACTCTTATTTGGGGGGGACTCTGGCCCAAGTTGCAAAAGGGCCTGCCAAACCTGCTATGATCAGCAAACACAGGTCGTCTTTCCCTCTTGTCCCCCTCCAATTTCTCCACCCACCAGGGGGGGGGACTAAACCTTTGAAAAAAATCACTGCTCTTTTGAGGATTTTTACACAAAACCCAAAAAAGTTTGATTTAATTTTGCAATAGGAAAAACAAATTACTAAACTGTTTTTGTTTTTTAAACTGGATTGTGCAAAGGGAGGTTAATATTTTCCAACAAAACCCCACCTTCTGCGTATGGATAGGGGGCGCTCCTTGGGAGAGGGGCCTGCCTCTTGCCCAGGTTTAGTTCTTGAACATCTTTTCCTGCTTTGCAGGGGCTTGGGGGAAAATTGGGCGGTGGGCTACTTGGGGATAGGGGTGGGGACCTTTCCCAATTTCCCTTTTCTCTACTGGGCTCGTTAGGACCTCCGTCTCTACGCTTGGTTTGCGGCGGTTTATGGGAGCCAACGGTGGGGTCCCCCTCGGGAGTTTGCTTCCAATCACGGAGTTCATGCTTGCTGGGAAGTTACATCAGTTTCTATGGGGGGCGTAGCTATGTTATGGGCATTTAGGCGGAAACGACTTTTTAATAAAGGGCCGAAGGAAAAAAACATATGGAATTTTAGAAAACCCAGGGGTTCTACCTTAAATGTTAACAAAACTAAAAGGTTTCTATGAAATATGTTATTTGCGAAAAGCCCTTTTTAGGTTCGAGGCCCAGCCAGGGGGCTGCCCTCTCTTTCTTCGGCTGATGTTCGGAAAAAAGGCAGAAGAAAAAAGCTTTGTGGGTGCCCTGGGGACCGTATTTATGGGGGACTGGGGCCTACGGCCCAGCAGGGACGGTTGGAAGGTGTTTTGGGAGGGGGATGGGGATCGTTATTTGATCTTTTTTCTCAGGGCGTGGAAGCGATGGCTTCCGAGAGATATGCATTAGCGGACAGCCTAAAGGGGATTGCGGGCTAGGCAAAAAACATAATTAATTTTTTTTAGAAACAAAAAAATCTTTGGTTTAACATTTTAGGTAAAACTGGGGAGGTTTTTTTCCTTTTTAAACAAGGGTTTCCGTCATGGGGGGGGACGGCTTGTGAGATGGCCCCTTCTTCCTTATAACGTCATCGCCCGCCATTTTTGGCCCCCCCCTAAGGGCGGTTTTTATGGGGCGGGAAGTTGAAAAAACAAAGTGACACTTTCGACAAAAACAAGCCGTTTTTTAAAACATAATTAATCTGTAAAAACATGGTTTCAAAAAATGAAAAACACCCGGGAAAAATCTTTAACAAACACTTTTAGGTAGTTATATTATTTTCTGGGGATTGCAGGGGGGCAACTTAAAAAAAAATTTTCTTAGTTACTTACTTTAATTTAATCATCCTCCCACAGTTAGGAAAAAAAAAAAACTGGTGCAGTACCAAGGACCTTATTGTTGTGGGAAAAGGCCTAAAAGGGGCACTAAAACCGCGGTTGCCCCACCCTTGCAGGGGATTTTTTTTACCGGGGACCAAACCTTTAAGGGAAAAGGAGATTATGGGCTAATAGCCCCCAACAATATTCGAAAAGTGCACTCTAAAATTTTAACACATCATTCAAAAAAAAAAACTCTATTGAGAAGTTTGATAAAAAAATAAATTTACACCATTCATGCTTGTTTCCTCCAGCCTGGCCAGCAGCAGGGCGGCCAAACATAAAGGGCAGCTCAAGCAGGCCACCCCCAAAGCGTCCCACCAGGGGAAACATTCCTCCAAGCCCACGGGGGGCTGAGCCTTCTATCTCCCGGTTTCAGTCCAACACAGGGACAGCCCGCTACCTCCCCCACTGGTCAGGGGGGGGGGGAAGGGGACCCACTGCTAAGCTCCCCAGGGGAAACGGGTGCAATCCATTGCATTTTGCCCAAAAAAACCGCGGCGTGTCCTCTTGCGGCGTTGGAGAACAGGAGGGTGGAAAAAAAAAAAATAAAAACCGGGGCGGACGGCCAAACCGCCCACGGAGGATGGTCCTTACGGGGGTTAACAACAGCCATGGGCTTCCACGTGGAAAACGGTTAACGGACAGCCCCTGGTGAATGTTCTCCCCCTATCCAGGGGGACGGATTAGGGTCCCAACGGGAAAATTGCCATGGGCGTGAAGCTTGCTTATGAGGCATCATTCTTACAAAGCTAGGGAAAAAACCATCAATTGTGGGCGAAAAACTGGAATGTGTTTTTAGACCCATCAATTGCTGAAACATTGTTTTCATTATTCTGTGGAATCCCTTTCAATCAAATCAACATTTCAGGAAAAAAAACTTTTTGTTATTGTAATTTTTTGGAAGCCATTTTTTTTCGTGTTCGTTTGTTAATTTGTTGCCGTAAAATTCTTTGGAATCCAAACCCGTTTCAAGGGGTTTGAAAGGCTGGTTTTAGGGGATTTTTAGTTGTTTTGCTTATTTTTTTCGTAAAAAGCTAACATTTGCTTGCTTCTTATGGAGAGTGATAGCTATTTTAACAAGGGTCACTGGGTTGCTAGGCCCCAGGTGAGTTCCAGGGTCGGTTTGTAATCCTTCAGGCGTGATTTCCTCCACAACAACCAACCTTTGGTGATCAAACCCCAAACTGGTTGTGGGCTTGATTTAAACTACGGGGACTTGGGTCCTTATTTGTCTTTTTTACCCGCCTTGTAGATGAGCCTAGCGTAATTGGGGATTCTTCCCTTCGCGCAAAAGATTTGCAATTTTTTGGTTCTTTTCTTTGAATTGCTTTTTTAAAAAAAAATTCAAAAAACAAATTAAAAGGAATTACAAGGTTTGGGTAGGGCCGGTTGTTTACGATTGTTACAACTGCATTTTAAACATCAACTTGCCCAAAAAAAAACATGGTTGAAAAATAAATTGAAAAAACAAAAAAAACAACCCGTACATTTTAGCTATGGGCCATCATATTCTCCTCCAAATTCATTTTTAAACAAAAAATATTTCAGGATAAGGGGCCCATAAAAGAAAAATTACCATTTCTATTTTAAGTAGGGTATTTTTGTTAAAGATTTTCATAAATAAATATTTAATATTTAAATAAATCTATATATATTAAGAAAAAATAAGTTCAATGTTCTGAATTATAATATTTAGGGGATTTACTGTCAAAACAGTAATTTGTGTCCAATTTAAGTTTGAAGGTTAAAAAAAAAAAAAAAAAGTATTTAATTAAAGCTACCCCACTTTTTCGAATTTTTACATTTGTTACGGGGGGGGACCAAAATAAAATGTTAAACACAAATCAGGACCATGGGGGGGGAACAATTAGCTGGTTTCTTTACAATCACTAAAAAACAACATTAATCTTTTTGCAGTGCTCTGAAGTTCCATTTTTCAAATTAATTTGGGGTAAACTTAAGAGGCTGGTGAGAAGGGGTCCTTCTCTTTTTTTCAGTTTTTTTTTTCGGGGGTCATTTTTGTTACATGTTTTTTTTAGTGCTGCACCTAGAGTGGGGAAACATGTAGGTAAACAAAAAAAACCCTACACCCGGAACTGGGAGGAAGGGGGGGGGGGGAAAAAATTGCAAAAAAACTCAAAAAATTTTTCCAGGGAAATGGGCCTCCTCTAAAGAGGGGGTGGGGGAATCAAAATTTACAGGGAACCTTCCTTTTGGAGGGGGGGAAGGCCGGGCGAGCGGGGGAGCAGTTTTTATAAAATTACTCCAGCCCACCTGGTTACTGCCTGTGGGGACAGACAGCCAAAATGTACCATTACATTTTCAATAGGCAAATCCATGTGGAAAAACAAAAAGGGTCGCTCCCATTTTCCTCATTCTTCTTGTCTTTCAAAAAGCCAACAAACTATGTTCCCATATTAATACACATAAAAACAACATATTCTCCAAGTTTGGACCATTGCTAAAAAAAAACAACAAAAAAAACAGGATGGCAAATTTTTTTTACTGTTTTACAACGGGGAGAGGGGGGAAGGGGTGCATTTTGCGTGAATCATAAGTGGGGGACTGTGGCTTGATTCGCTTGGTTCCAGTTTTTTCTTCTCCGCTGTTCAATTCATACCTCTTTGAAGGGGCAAGGCTTTTTTTTGACAATCCCCCAAACCAATATGGGTGCACCGGTATGTGATTTGACCAACGGGAACTCGTTTCTCTTTGGGGGACAATTGAAAAAGGACAGGGATTTTTGTTCTTAAACAAAAAACCTAAAAGCTTGAGGAAAATCCAATAAAAAAAAAAATCTTACTAAAATTTCCTATGGGGGGGGGGACCTTTTACTAAGTTTTCTTGTCTTGGGGTACCCAGGGAATTAAAATGGACTGAGAAGGATTGCCTATGAATTTTTAAAAAAGTTTGTGTTTTTTTTCCGGGTATCAACATAAAAAAAAAATAAAAAAAAAAAACCTATGTTATGGGGAAAAAAAATAAAAAAAATAACTCTCGTTATTTCTTTCCCCCAAAAAACTCCACGATAACGTATATTGTCAACGATTTATCTTTAATAAAATCCAGGTATTTTTTTCACAACATGATCTGCAATAAATTTGGGTGGGGGCGGGGACCAGTTATAGTTTCCAGGTTTGGGGTTTAGGGAGGCCCTTTGGGCCTTTAAGGGGCCTGGGGAAGGGGTGTGGTTTCATTTTTCAAACTCGGACACCTTCTTCCAACCGTCCTTTCCCCCACTTGATGGGGGGGGGACTGCTGTCATTGTTGGGTCCCTTGGGGGCAAAAGACACTTAACACCACTTGTTGCCCCCAAAAAGCCCCCACTTGGAAAAAAAGAATCAAGGCTTTCTCACCAACTCAGAGAAAAGGCAGCCGTTTTCCTGTGGATCAACCCATACCTGCAGGAGGGTCATGAGGTGGGTGGTTGGGTATGGAGGGGACCTTGGGTTGGCATCTTCTGGATGTGCCAACCCCCCTGGGGACCCAGAAATTGATTAAAAGGTAGAAAAAAAATGGGATGGATGTGAATGGATGGAATTTCTGCCAATTTATTTTTTTTTTTTTCTTTTACAGCTGGGCCATCTATAGGATGGGAAAGGGCAGGGTGTAGATCAAAAATATGCAGTTATTTATTTTTGTTAAAGTTGCTCCCACACAATCTCATATGCTTAAAAAACCGTGCACCAAAACATACAATTTAAACATTTTAAAAAACTAATTTCCAAAGTTTACACAGAAAAAGGGAAAAACACTGGAAGGAAATAGGGGAGGAGTTTTTTTTTGGTTGCAGGGACCCACTATCGGGACAGACCTTCCGGTCAGGATAATTTAATAAATCAGGAAATTTATGGGGCAAGGTTTTAGGGGGCAGGGTGAAAATCCATTTTGTACATTTGTATTTGTTGTTTGAAAGTGGGCAATAATGTTGTGTGTGGGGCTATGGTATTGGGAAGGGGGGCCGTTTCCCGCACCATGTAAAAAAAAAAAAAAAAAAAAAGGGGGCCTTTTACCAGGGAAAAAGTCTAAAATTTTTCGACTTTTAAAATAAAAAACCTCAAAATTTTCGGTCTTTTCCAAAGTCAAAAAAAAAATTTACGAAGTTTTCAAAAAACTGGAACATGGGCGCAATACGTAATTGTTATTGTTGTCTGAAAAACGGGTTCTCTGGTCATTCCCTATTATAGGGATCATGGGGGGACATGGGTCATCCTATACCTTGGCAGGATTATGTGAAGGAAATTTTTGCCATTACCCAAGAGACAGTTGGGGACACCAACCATTCCATGGAAAAGTAGCCAGCCTTTAATTGGTTGTGGTTAATAATGCCGTTAAAAAATGGCATTAACGGTCTTCTTCGTTTGTGATTATTAATCCGCCTCAGAAATAAGGCCCCTTAATTTTTAAGGTTTATTTCCTAAAAAAACGGGGACTGGTGGAAAAGGATTAATTCAAAATAAAAAAAAAAAAAAAAAAAAAACCCACCATTGGCGGGATGGTTAAACAAAAGTCATTTGGGAGGGCATTTCCAAAACTTGGGTTTGCATCTGGTCAGTATTCACGGGGCTAATCGATGGGGATGCCCCAGAAAAAAAATGCAGTGGATGGATAATTGTGGAAATGACAGAGGAGGAACCTTTTTCGCAATGGGATTGGGGGGGGAACAGTGAGAGGGTAAGGGTTTCCGCAGGACAAGAGGGGCAGGGGAAGAAAAAAAAAACCACCAGTACATGGGCACTGGACCAATAAATTAAAAATAAACAAACTTTTTGGGATTTTGCGGATCATGTGGCATTGAAGGGAAGTATGTGTCGTTGTTTGCGTTTGCATGCCGGGCCGAAACGGTGGGGGAGGCGGGCTCTTTGGGGTGAGAGTGATGGGATCGGGCGGTTGGGGGTAAAATTTGATGGCGTATGAGTCAAAGAAACCACAGGAGTATAGGGAAACCCAAAAGTTTGCATTTGTCTGATTTAATTTTTTTTATTGTGGGGCGACCAAAAAAAAGAAACTTTTTTAAGCAAAAAAAACAAATCGGAAGAAAAAAATAAACTCAGGCAGGATAAACAGTGGGAGGGTTCTTTTTGGAAAAAAAAAAGGGGGGGGAGTTAAAACCCAATTATAGATTGCATGAAAATAAAAAAAAAAAAACTCCATTTTTTACTCAACAGTTAGGGAAAAAAGCGGCCCATCCTTCACCCTTGGGGAAAAAATTAAATCGCTCGTGTGGGGACCCCTTCTCTAGCCGTATTCGGTCTGACAGAAAGTGGGGTCTTAGCAGATAGGTTTGGACTGGGGGTTCTCGATGGCTTCATTTTTTACTCTTTTGTTTTTTTTTATAAAAAAACATTATAGCTCCACCATTATTTGTTTTATTTTATACTCTGGTCAAAAATAAGAAGGGTCGGGGTTGGCAGTTTTAAAGGTTGGTTATATATGTAAATTTGAAAAAAAATTTAACATAAATAAATTAAAAAAAAGAACAATTTCTCCTCTGCGAGCCTACAACGTCCGGTCTGGGGGTTAAAACAGGAAAGTTTTTTTTACAAGAAATCAATCAAATAAAAAAAACAATTTAATTTTTCTGGGGCTACTTCATGGGATTGATGCAGTGGGTCACCTGTAGGCAATATTCTTCAACATAAATTCTGGCATGTTGAAAGGATGTTTTCCAGAGAAACCGTTTTCAGACAAACACATGATAATTAAAATTTACTAGTAATTTTGGGGGACTTTGTAAAAAAGTCTTATATTTTTTTGAGGTTTTTTGTAAAAAAACTCAAAAAAATAAATTTTTTTAAAAACTTTCTTGTATGCTTTTTTTTTTGAGTTTTTTTTACAATGGGGCGGGAAAAACGGGGGGGCTTTCATTTTACTAAGGGAAATAGACAAAAGGAAAAAACACGTTATTTTGGGCTAATTAAAATAATAAATAAAACCAACATTAAAAAAAAATCAATAAAAGAGGCGTATAGTGTTCTGGGCTAGTAGGAAACACTTAAAAATTAAGTCATAAAATTAATAACATTTAAAAAATACCAACAAAAAAAACCATAGTTTTTTTCCCTTTAAGGTTCTATTATAAAAAAAGTTGCATTAAAATTACGTAATAATAAAGGTTAATTGTAAACCACCAAAAAAAACCAGGAGGGTAAGTCAAAAATGGGGGAACAAACTTTAAAAACATTTACAAAAGGTGGCAAGGGAAAGTAAATTAATAATCGGCCATAAAATTTGCTTTAATGTAGGGCCATTTAGACCTTAAGCTTTTAAATTAAGTGCAAGGGTGGGGACCAAAAAACACCGGAAAAAAAAACTCTCTTTTGGCCAAAAAATAATGTCAAAAAAAAAATACCCACCATGTAAAAATCTTTTTTTTACCTGAATCTTCTAAAAGATCCACAAGCTTACAGAAAAACTTCCTTCTTGGGTCATAAAAAAACGCACAGACATAGTTACAAAAAAGTCTTTTTCCCTCCGGTTTCGCTTAGTGGTCCTTTTTGATGCTCCAATAAGGCAAGGCGGGGGTTCTATGGTTAACACCGCCGGTCGGTGTTGTGAAAAAGCCAAAACCATTCTGTGGTGAAGGTTTTTTTCAGTTTTTGCAAGAACACGTAAAGATGAGGTTTGTTCGCATAGCCTTTTCAGTTGACAAAACACAGCAGGGACTGGGATTTAGGCCACGAATTTGGACGAAAAATGGGCATTTTTGCCTTGCTCTAAGTGAAAAAGAATGTAATTGGAGATATGAAAAAAAAAAAAAAAAAAAAAAAAGGGGCATTATCGTTCCCAAATATTCCTTTTTGCGATATTTATCGACTTAACCAAATTTTTTAATCTCGCCCCACCCCTAATTCGAGGCAAACACCATTTCAAAACAGTAATAATTTACATTTGCCTTTCCTTTTCAGCATGTTGGGGATCTTTCCATGGAAACCGTTTGTTAAAAAAACATGGTCTTTTGACGATTTTTTTGTGCCAGGGGTTCCGGCGGCAGAGCTATTCCTCCGACGTTTTATAACCCAACCTTAAAAACCTTTTACTATGGAGGCACCCCAAAAAAACAACCTCTCAGGGGCTACCCCAGCAAAAAAACTCCAACCCTTTCCCAGTGCGGCTATTCGTTTCAGTTTTACTATTACCAGGAAAACCAAAAAAACCCAACCCCCATTTCCAAAGCAACAGGGGGGAACGCCTTACCTGTTAAATCACCTCTGCTCCCCCACTTAACAACAAGTTTACCCCTTGTGCCCTTCTTTCCCCAACGTGGCCACCGGGGGCCTCTGCCCGGGGGGGGGGAGTATTACAGTCAGGCAAGAAAGTGCTATTAAACACCCACCAGAGTCTACCACAAGTTACCAAGGAGGCCTACGGTCGCTGCTCCTCTGCGCATCCCCAAGCCATAAGGCAAGCAGTTACACGAACACCCCCGCCTCTTGGCCTGTGCTTGCCCGGCCCCCATCCCAACCCCCGGCGCCCCCAGAGCAGCCTGGGGCGGGGCGCTGGGGCCGTTTTCCAGGGGGGGAAATCTGCCCACCTTGGCACCAGTAACCACGGGCCTGTGAGGCGAAAACATCCAGTGAAAAAAAGCAAAGGGCAAGTGCCCCACCCCCACTTGGGGGGCCCCAGGGGGCAAAACCTGCAATCCAAACGGGGGCAGGCGCAGGGCTCCACGTATGAATCATATTAATAAAAAAAAAAAATAATTAAACCATTGTTATTAAAGATTAGGCGGCACCGGGCCAGCCAAAGGGCTCGGAAAATTCCCCCAGGGGTTCAGGGGGGAAGGCCCGCAAGTCCTTTGCGGGGGGGTTGACCAAGGGCACTTTTTTTTTCGATGGGAGGTTTTGAGGCGGTTGGAGTAGGCGGGGGATCTGGAGGGCCAAGCCACAAGGGGAGAAAGACAGGTCTGAGGTGAGGGGGAGGTTGAGGGACTTGGGAAGGGGGGGGTTCATGTTATGAAGAGCCTTTGTGGGGGTCAATTTTGGAGGAGAGGGGGAACCATATTATTTTTTCCGGTATGGGAAACTTGGAGGCCCAAGTGGGAGTTTATTTGAGGATCGGGGGGGGAAGGATGTTGGTCTTTTAGGAGCTTGTGTTGGGTTGAGGCAGGGTGGGGCAAGCAGGGAAATTCCGGGGAGAATCTTTTGAAAGTTTTTTTTTATTTTAAAATAAGTTGGGGGAGAGAGGTCAATAGGAGGGAGGGTATTTTGCTATTTAGTTTGGAGGGTCTGGAGGGTTTTAATTGAAAAAAGGATTGGTAGGCTTGGCAGAAATTTTCTGTTATTTTGGGGGAATTAACCCAGTAAAAACAAACTCCAAAAGCACAATTATTGGCTATCGTTTTTAACCATAGCTTCAGGTGGGCGTCTGGATAGGGTTAACCCATACTGAAAAAAAACAAGTTGTTTGGGGGCGGGAGTTGGGTTTTCACATGCACCAGGCCTTTAAGCTGTTTAAAGTGGGGGGCCGGGGGCCCACTTTTGCGGCGATTGAGATTCCAGGCTTTAGGTGCTTATTTTGGACTGCGGGCCCAAATTGGGACTTGGGGGCATGGGTTTTGTGCAATGTGGGGCCTGAGGGCTCGGGATCTAAAAAAAATCCCCAGATTTTTTGAGGGGGGTCCCAACGTTGGAGGTTGGGTGGGGGGGGGACTTGGTGCATTCCACATTTTACGTTTTTCTTTGTTGGGGAAACCCCAGTGTGGACGCGCATTTTCCCACCACACGGGGTCTCTCCCTGGCACTTTTGTATTTCTCCGCTTAAAGTTGTTATTTTAAAAAAAAAAACCCTTTCAATATAAGCCCTGGGGGGGGGGGGGGACCCATGGTGAGGGGGGCGCAGGGGGGGTGGTGTGGTTCCCTACGGATTTTACTCCTCCTTTTGGTTCTGGGGGGGACCCCCGCTTTGTCCAACAGTGTGGTGGCTAGTTTTAGTTTTAGTTTAGTAGAGCTATTGGGCAATAAAAAACTTTCAGGGGGGGACGTTCAAAGAAAATCAGGGGCGTGACCTGTTTATTTTAAATCGCAAGGAAAAACCACACCCCAAAATAAAACATTCCACTTGTAAATCCTGGCCTTGGGCTACGGGTTCGTCTAGCTCGTTTATCCGCCACACTTTTTCCATTTCTTTTCATTTCTAATTTTTCATTCATGTCTCAGCGCTCTTACGCTCATTTTTACTAAAGTAGGCGGCGCAAAACCGCTGTGTCCGTTTCCGGGATGGTTTGCGGCACCACAGGGGGAACGACACCACAGGACAGGGCAACTGCTTTGCACTTTTGGCATCAGGTACAACGGTTTGATTCAAAGTGTAAAGGATGGGGTCTTTCCCCAAAAACAAAAAAAAAAACGGCGGAATCCGTTTTGCTCGAAAAAAAACTGTTAAGTGCACAGTAGCAGGGAAATGTAAAACAGGGGAAGAGAAAAAAACGGGAACGAGGTATTTTTTGCTTGGAAGTTTAGTTATTTAGTGCCACAAAGGGGCATGGGGGGGGGGGGGAACCGAAGCGTTTGTTTTTTTTTACTTTACAGCACATTTGGCTTGAGGAAGTGAAGGAAAAAACCCATCCCAGGGGGAAAGGGGGGTAGGAAGCTTTGCCCACCCAGTTACACAATAGCCACCAGGGTGGCCACTTCATTGATACCTCTTGGCAAGGGTGGTTGAGGGTTTTTCCCCAACAGGGGGAGTTTGAGATCTTTTTTTCAAAGCGGGGGGGCTTTAGGGGCAAATGTTTGGGGGGTTAAAGTGTCTTTTTGACCAAAAATGGACCCAGTGGGAGTCGGTGAAAAGTTATTGTGGGGTTTACGTTGGGGGTGGGTGTCGGCAAAACCACAAAAAAAAAAAAAACCTTCTGGGCTCTAAGGGCCCAAAATGCTCTTACCAAAAACTTGAGGCCCACTGTTCGCCCATTTTTTGTAGGGCACCTAAAAAGTATAAAATTTTTTGTACCTTAAACTTATGCAGGCGGAAACATACGGCATTTCCTAAATGCTTTTTTTTATTAAACTTACAAATTTAGAAGTCTGGGGATAATTGGGGTTGGTGATGGTTAATTTTTTTCCATTTTCTTTTTGCCAAAAAAATTTCAATCTCTAGTTTCGTTCAGGTTTTGATAGGGGTTTTCAACAGGACTTGGGTTCCAAAACGTTATCATTTTGTTGATTGTGTGCAGAAAAAAAAAAAGAAAAAAAAAAAAAAAGGCTTTGTTTTCCGGCAATTTACGCTCCCAGTTCAGCTATTTTCTTTGGTGTAAAAGTGCGCTTTGGAATAGGATGAACATTGCACCGTGAAGAAACATCTTTTTAGGGCAAAAATTTGTTTGGCTTGGGATTGGGTGTAGGGTCTTTTTTGGAGGATAGGGTGAGTCTGTGGGCTTGGGGGGAACTATGGGGGACTGTTTTCATTCGTCCTGGCCGCCTCTGGGTTATCTGGGGTGAATTATGTCTTGGTCTGCCACTTTGCGGGGGCCATTAACTTAGAAACTATTCTTTCCATTCCTCACAAATGTTCCTGACAGTTAAACAAAAAACCGGGAAGCTTTGAATGGGTGGGTTGTGTTTGATATTGGGTTGTTCCCAAGCCCCAGGAGTAAGGAGGTTTCGTTTTTGGGGGGCTGAAAAAAAAAATTTTCAAAAAAACCCGAAAAAACCCGGCCCGGGAGGGGGGGTGCCGTAATTTACTAAGCCCGAGGGGGGCAGGGATAAAGTCCGACCAAATAGAAACGCTGGATTAATAGGGCCCGAAGGGCCCGGGGGGGGGGACAGAAAAGGACCGACCTTATATTTTCCGGGAATTAAATTATATAAAAAAACTGTTAAAAGGGTTAATTTAAAAAATGCAACATATTTAGAAAAAAAAAAAAACAAGCAAGGGAGGTATGGATTTAAAAACCCCATTACGAAAGGTTCTTTTTATTAAAAAAAAAAAGTATATAGAAGCGGACAAAAAAAAAAAACCCAATAATTGAAATTTTTAAAAAACAAAAAGTAAGCATATAAAAAATATAAAATCTTTTCAACCAAAAAAAACCCCACAAAAAAAAAAACTAAAATTGCTTTTACCTAGGCCTATTTAAAAATATGGGTGTAATATTTTACAAACCAAACAAAACAAATATGTTCCCAAAAACTTCAAAATTATAGGGGGGACCCAAAGGCGTGTTTTGGAAAAAAAGAGAAAAAAAAAACTTTTTGGTCCGTAATTTACTAAATAACACACTAAAAACAAAAAAAAATTATATTTCATTAAAATTATTATATTATATAAAAATAAATCAAATTGACAATGGCCCATGGATGAACAATAAAAAAAACATAGGGAATTTTTTAGGGGAGGAGGGGAAAAAAAAACAGGACATTGCGGGACTTCAAGGGAAAAAATAAAAAAAAACCAGCAAACGGGGGCCTCAGCAGCCAACCCAGTTTATCTGCCGTAATTTAAAATATATAAAATATTTTGGGTCAGTTTCCTCCACCCACATAAAAAAAAACTAAAAATAATTTGTTTAACATGTTTCTTTTTACGGCGGTACCTTACGTGGGGTCCTTTTTCTTAAAATTTCGCGTCATGAAGAAAAAAAAAAGTAATAGCATTCCCCGGTTTTTTGTAGAGGGGGTTTAAGGGCTGACCTTGCGTTCCCACTGGATTGGTGCGGGTGGGGGGGGCCGCTGCGGTGGAAAAACCCGCTTCAACTTGCTTGCTTTGCTGCTCGCAGGGATGCAGAGAGCACCGATTTTTCCAGGTTTGGGAATTTAGTTTTTAGGGTAACCACATTGGGAGTTTTTTGGGATTCTTCCCAACAGCCCAGTAAGTTCTCCTGTCAACTTTGCCATTTGGGGCATGCTTTTTTGAGTTGATGTTAGAGGGGGACACCTCATCTGATCGGGATGTCACCACTGGTCATTCGTTTCATTTTTCCCCACTTTCTGGCCAAAAAACGTCGGGGGGACAATCGGGCTTCTTTTTGGATAGCAAAGGTGCTTGTTGTGGAGGAGGGCTGGAAAAACTTTGCTTTCATGTCAAGCAGCAAAAGCGGGCTGGATTCCCCCGGGGGGGGGACTCCTCCCAATGATTGGAGTAAGGGTGAATGTTGCGGAAAACTGGGGCATTGGACAAAACGTTGAAAAGACGGGTCAACAGTGAAAATTTTTAAAGGTTATGAAATTTTTAGGCCAAGGACAAAGTGCCCACCTTTTATGAAAATGTGCAGTTAGGACTTTTTTTTGTTCCAAAAACATTATCTGGCAGGGCTGTCTTGCGCCCCACAAAAATGCCTTGCTGTGCGGGGGGGGGGGAGGGTTTTGGGGAGAAATCAGGGGGGGCACGTTGGGTGACGCTTTCCAGGGCTTCTCAACACCAAACCAGGCCCAAACAACAAGGTTTAAAATTGGGGAATATTTGTCCCCTTTCAAGGTTTGCCCTTCTGTGGCGCAAATAAAAAAAATGGTTTCAAAAAAAACTACTTATTAAAAAAAAAAAAAAAAAATTCTAAACGTGGTTCTGGGGGGGGGAACAATATTGTCTATGGCGCTCTTTGTTCTCCGTAGGATTGCCATTGGAGTTATTCGCTTCAAACTCGGGGAACCAATCCAGCCAAAACTGGGAACTGGAGGGGTAACGATATTACGTGCCGGGGAATTTGGTCTCCAGCCATTTGCCAGAAAACAGTCTTTGAGAGTCTTGTGCAGGCCAAATTCCCAGGATTGTTTTCAACGTTGTCTGGGGGGGGGGCAAAGGTGATTTTTGGGGCCGCTGCAGTTTTTTATTGTTTTTCTCGGCTGGATTGTTTTCTGGAGCGTTTTTGCGGGAGGGTTGTTCGCCATCCAGTTCCGTGGGCGCCTGGGGCACCGTTTGGTTCAAAAAAGAGGGTGGAAACCAGGGGACAGGGAAAAGCCCTTTTCTCTTATATGGGCTCCAATTGCTTTAAATTGATGTTGGCTTCCCTTGATTGTTCACCAAAACTTTTTATTTTTGCCAGGGGAGCGGGAGTTTCCAGGCCGCAATTTGTTTATGCTGGGGGGGCAAGTCGCAGTATAATCTCCCTTTGATTAATTCTTTCCCTGTTTTATTTTTGCCATCTGTCAAAGTGGGAAAATACAGCTGTGGTTATAGGGGTTTTCCCCCTTACAAACACAGGGGATAAGGGTCCATTATTTATAGAAAAATGGGATTTTATGGGCAAATGTAGACCAATCTTCTTATTAAAAATCGTCGTTTTTCCACAAGTCTGTTTGCTCATTTTCCCCCAAAATGTTCCCCGCTCGCCCAGTGTATTTGTTTTCCAGCTCCCAACTTTACCAAAGTTGGTTCTCTTTTTCATTTCGTTTTTCCAAAACATGGCTTTGGATATTCGTATTTTTTTTTTTACCGTTGGGGTTGGTGGCAAAAAAAAAAACACTTGGTGGAGGCTTGTATTCGTCCGTTAAAAAAACTAGCGCCAAATATTTATAGGTTTCTGAAAGGGGGGCAAAGTGGGCCCTGGAATCCCTTCCCCCAATGGACGGGTATAACATGGGCCTTAGGATTCTTGGTTGCAGGAAGTTTTCCCACCACATGTTGTTTTCGTGATGGGGCCTGTTTTTTAGTCGCTTGGCGGTTTACCTTTTTTGGCACGGTCAAAATGAAAGATTGGTCTTAGGGGTCTGCTGATGGCTTTTTTTGGTGGGGGGCCGCGTTCTTAGACGTTTGCTTGCTTTGCAAAAAAGCCGTTTTTTTGGGGTTGTGGCGAAAACAATTAAAGAGATTTGATTGTCCCCGTCTTTCTTGGTTTTCAAAAATGGCAAACCCAAAGCGTGGGCCAATGGCGGGGACCATTGCACCAAAGCCCACGCTTAAACTTTGTCTTTGTTTCAAAACCACGAAAGTGGGGGGAAAATTTTAGTTGGCCCAAACCAATCTGGGATTTTTTTCCACGTGTTAAACAGGGCCTTCCCCCTTCTAGAATGCAAAAGGCTCAAGCTCTCGACTTTTTATTTTCCTTTTGAACCTCCAAATCTTTCAAATTTTCTAAAAAAAATGTTTTCCGTTTAGTGCTCAGGTCTTGGGACCCTAGCCATTAGGGAATTCAACAGGGAAAAAAAAAAATAGGGGCCCGTTGGACTTCCTGGATGCGAGTTCAACAAGCTTTTTTGCTACTTGTGGGAAACACGCCTGTCGGGGGCTGTTACGGAGTTAATTTAAAGGCGCTATAACCCGTTTTTCTGGCCAAAATGTTTGAATGGTTTAGGAAACCGCCCCCCAACACGCGCTCAATGGGGGCTTCTCAATTCACTACGCCTATCTTTTTAAAATACACCAGAAGGGGGCACATAGTTTTTAATTTTTGCTATCTGATACATTTTTGCTAAAACATTAGCATTTTAGGCGGCACTTTCTTGTAAAGGCTGCGCAAAACAAATTTACACTGATGAAATGGGCACAAAAAGCAAAACGCCATTGCTATTCTCTCCTCTTTTTCCCCCTTTCCGTTGTTGTTTGGTGGAGCGGAAGAGATAGGCTGTGCGTTGCTTTAGTGGGCCATTTTCATTTCAGTGAATTGTTGCGGCCATCTTTTACAAAAAGGGAAGTTGCGCTAATTTGCTAATGTTAGGCATAAGTATCAGATTCGGGCAAAAAATAAAAAATAGGTTGCTCTGTGTTTTATTGGGAGAAGCGTTAGGGGAAATTGAGGGAAGCCCATTGAGCCGGAAGATTGGGGGGGCGGGTCGCGCTAAAAAACAATTTCAAAAACAAAAACATGCAGAAAACACGGGGTATTAGGCGCCTTTATTAAAATTCCTTAAAACCGGCGAACAGCGTCTGTTCCTTACCAAGTAGGCTAAAAAAAAGGCTGTGGAACGCGGCCCTCAGGGAGTCCCCGGCCTATTTTTTTCCTGTTGAATTGCTTATTTGCTTATGGTCAAGGCTGGGGGAAAGCAATCGATAACATTTTTTTAGGAAAATGGGAAAGGATTGGAGGTTCCAAAAAAGAAATAAAAAAAGTTCGGAGAGCTGAGCTTGCATATAGAGGTTTGAGGCCCTGTTTAACAACGTTTAGGGGAAAATCAGATGATTGGCAAAACAATTTTTTCCCACTCGGTGGGTGGACCACAAGGGACAAAGTTTAGCGGTGGGCTTTTTGTGGGGCCAATGTCGCAATTTGCCACGCTTTTGTTGGCAATTTGAAAAAAAAATACCAAGGGGGGAAGGGGGACTGGGGGGGACATATCGCCATATTTCGCCCCCACACCAAACGCCTTGCCAAGGGCAAGGAAACGTCAAGACGGAGAGGCCCCACAAAAAAAAGGGCCCAGGCCAAGGCCAGGGGGGACCATTATGACATTCTTTTTCATTACCGTTGGCCAAAAAAGGGGTTACCGCCAGCGGACTAAAAACCAAGGGCAAATCCCGGACCCAAATGTGTGGGGGGACTTCTGCCACCCAAAAAAGATCTAAGGCCATTTTATTAACCGGTTCAGGTGGGCGGGGATTCCCAGGGCACAACTTGCTCAGGGGGACAAACTTATAAAAATATTTGGCGGCTATGTTACGGACGAAAAAAAATAAAGCAGGCCTTCAGTGGGTTGCCACCACAGAGGTTTAAGTTATCCAAAAGCTGGGGTTTGGAAAAAAAAGGGGCGGAGATTTGAAAAGAGAACAAACTTGTTTAAGGGAGGCTGAACAAAACACTGGCGAGCGGGGACTTTTGGGGATGAAAGCAACCCAGACATGTGGACGGTGACGGAATTATAGGGGAAGTAGAAGCTAACATTGCCATTAAACACATGCCATTTATTAAAAATAGGTGAACTTTCTGTGGTAGGGGGGAAAAAAATTCTTAAAACCAAGGCATGTTATTTTCCAGGCTGAGGATCGCCAAAAAAACAGGGAAATGGAAAATACTCAGACAGGGGAGCTACTGCGGGGGCTTTGGCTTTTTCATAAAAAAAAAAAAACAAAAATTTGGGCCTGGGAACTCAGGCTCCCTAGAAAAAATAGTTTGGGTTGGGAAACAGAACAGGGAAGGCAAACATCATTTAAAAAAGCATAGGAGCCATATTTAGAAAAAGGGGGGCTTTCCTGTCTGGATCAACCTCTTTGGAAAAAAAAAAAACACTGCATGGGCGCCACGGGGGACTGGGGTGCGGGAAAAAAACAACCTCCACGCAAAAACCGCTCCCCAGGTGAGGACATCAGGCGAGGGGGGGACAAATAACCGCGGCCAAAAAAGGGTCTAGTTCAGGACAGGTGAAAACCATAAATTTTCTGGGGGTTTGGCTTGCAACAAAGCTCCAAAAAAGGACTGTTTTGCAAAATGGCATGAGGACCAGGGATTTAGCACGGTTTTAATTTACCCTCAAGTTTCAAGTTGGCTGGGAATGTGTTCCCGGAGTTTGAGCGAACAAAAAAAAAAACTCCCCATGGCACGCGGAGTACATAGGAGCGCCTTGGGAACCCAATTATATGTCCCCAGACCGTTGAAAATTTTTTTTAATTACTGTTTTTTGGAAAAAAAAAAAAATAACCATTTTTTATTGCGCCACAAGAGGGGAAACTTGAAGGGGGGGGACAAAAAATATTTTCCCCACCTTTAAAACCTGTTTTTGCTGTTTGTTGAGGGGAAAAGGCTTGAAAACGCGTTCACTGCCTTGATGTTCCTCCCACCCGAATTCCGCACAAGCGGCCTTTTGGCGCAAGGGGGGGAAAAAAGCATGGCAGGGGGGAAAAATGTTGGGGTAAAAAAAACGGGGAAAAAAGTCGAACTTGGCAAAACATTTTTTCATAAAAGTTGGGCCACTTTCTTTGGGCTTAAAATTTAATAAAACTTTAAAAAAAAATTTTCACTTTGTGGGGGGGGACGGTCTTATGTTTTTTCATGTCCATTTGTCC
Source organism: Knipowitschia caucasica (assembly GCA_964034765.1). Classification (NCBI taxonomy): domain Eukaryota; kingdom Metazoa; phylum Chordata; class Actinopteri; order Gobiiformes; family Gobiidae; genus Knipowitschia; species Knipowitschia caucasica. The sequence continues at coordinate 34,691,038 of OZ035831.1, forward strand.
GCAAATTACTCAATCATTGGGAGGAGGTCGGGGGGGAATTCCAGCGCTTTTCTGCTGACAGTTGAAGGCCCAAAGTTTTCCAGCTTCTCACCACACAAAACGCACCTTGGCACCAAAAAAAAAGAAAAAAAAGCGGATGTCCGGGGACTTGCAAGAGTGGGGGGGGGGGAACAAAAAAATGGTGGACGATGACAAGTGTGGAACAATCCGATCCAGGATTGAGGTGTCCTCTTTTTTACCTCACTCAAAAAGGGCATGGCAATGGCAGGTATGACAGAGAGGGGGACTTACTGGGGGGCTGGGGTGGCGGATGGATTTTCAAACTCCAATGTGTTATACCCCTAAAAACAACTAATCCAAAACACTGTGAAAAATCGGTGCCTCTGCCATTCACTGGGGGGGAGCAGGGCCAGCAGGCACTGGAGCGGGTTTTTCGTCAAGCGTGCCGCCCCCCCACCAATTTCAGTTGAAGGCAGGACAGATCTTAAAAAAAAAAAACAACCCCCTCTACGGGTGGATTTGCTATACTTTTTCTATGACGCGGGGGAAGTAGGGAAAAGGGGGGGACCACGTAATTTTACGGCGTAAGGTTGTTTACAATTTAGTTGTTTAATGGAAGAGGAGGGACGGGGGGGGGGGGGACCAAAAAAATTTTATTTATATATTTTATCGCAGGGATAAACTGTTGCTTTGCTGCGGGGGGGGGGCCGATTGCTTGGTTTTTTTCTTGGGAAAGCCGAAATGGGTCTGGGGTTCCTCCTAAAATATGTCTATTGTTTTTTTCATTCCATGCATATCTATTTGAATATATTTTCTTTTATATATAATATTATGATAACTTTTATTAATTAGTTTTTTATGTTTAGGTTAATACGGGGGGGGGGACAAGATATTTTCCTCTCTTTTTCAATTACAGCCTTGGTCCCCTCTTATAATTTGAAGGGTTGGAACATATTTTTGTGTTTGTTGAAAAAAAAATTATTACACATATTTACTTAGGGCTAGGTTAGCATTTTGGTTTTGTGTGTTTTGTTTTTGAAAAAAATAATGTTTATATGCTTTTACTTTGTTTTAAAAGTCAAATATTGGTTTGTTTTCTTTCTAATTATTTTGAAATTAAAAATTTACTCGTTAAATGTTATCCATATCCTTGCTTGTTTTTTTTTCTAAATAATTTAGCCCTTTAATACCCTATTTACAGTTTTTATATTATATTTATTCGTAATATATGTCGGGCTTCTGTCGGGGCTCGGGGCCTATTATTAACCAGCGGTTCATTTGGGGTCGGGTGCTATATCGGGCTTTGGGCTTTAGTATTAAGCGGGGGGGACTCGGGGCCCGGGGTCGGGGCTTGAATTTTTTTTCAAAAGGGCCCGCAACGGGAAACTTCTTCCCTCTGGGCCTTGGGGACAGGCCTATTTCAAAAAACCAACAAAACAAATGCAAAAAGCTTCCGGGTTTTAACTGTTCCAGGAACATTTGTGAGGAATGAAAAGAAGTTTCTTTCGATAAAGGGCGGCAAGGTTGGCAGGGACCCAAAGGGGGACCATTTTAATCACAGGATAAAAACCAGGAGGGGCGGCAGGACGATGGGGAAAACCAGGTCATAGTTTCAAACCCACAGGAACTATCTCAAACGAACCTACCACCCATTACAAGCCACAAAGTTTGCTAAAAAGGATTGGTCTCACTGTGCATTGTTTCAAAATTATTTTAGGCTCACTTTTACAACAAAAAAGAGATTGGTTGAATGGGAGAGTTAAATAGCGGAGGAAAAAAAAGCTTTTTTTTCTGCCACCCACAAATCCAACAAATTGAAGTCGGTATGGACAAAGTTTGGAAAAAAAAAACCAATCAACAAAAAACCTGGACTTGAACTAGAGAATGATTTGCAAGAATGGTAAAAAAAAAATTTTACCATCAACCAATTATCCCAGACTCTTTACTTGTAAAGTTATAAAAAATCAAGCATTTAGGAGGCTTAATTTTTGCAAAAAAATGGTTTTAATGTACAAAAATATTTTTTTTTTTACATTTTTAAGGTGCCTAAAAAATGAGGCGGGACAGGGCTCAGTTGGTAGGAGGGGCATTGGGCTTTAGAGCCCGTAAGGTTGGTGGGGTTCGGAAAACCCCCACCCCCCGGAGGGGGACATTTTTTACTTAAACGAACTCCACTGTTTTCCTTGGGGGCCAAAGGGGGGGGGGGGGGGAACACTTAAACCCCACATTGGCTAAAGCCCCCCGCTGAAAGGATCTTCAAACTCTTGTTGGGGGACTCCTCCACTGCCAGGGGGGAGGATCACTGGGAGGGGTCTGTTGCTCAGGTATGTACTGGGGTGGCAAAGCTCTAACCCCTTTTCCCCCTGGGGATTGGGGTTTTTCTTCTCTCATGGCACCATCAAATGTGTTGTAGCTTAACAAAAAACGGGCTCGGGGGACCAAGCTGGTGGCAACTAAATTTACTAAACTTTCAGGCAAACTTAACCTCGTTCCTTTTCTCTCTCCTGTTTCCATTCTGCTTTACTGGTTTGGCACTAAAAACAGTTCGAAGGGCAACGGAGCGCGTTTGGTTTGGGGGGAAAAAGGGGGAACATTTCTTACAACTTGATTCACGTTGCTGCTGATGCCAAAAGGTGCAGCAGTTCTTGGTCTGTCGTAGCGTCTGTGGCCACGCGGGGACGGGAACGGGGGGAGTTGCGCGGGGCATCTTTAGTAATGAGCGTTTTTAAGAGCGTTGAGCAATGGAAAAATGAAATGAGAATGAAAGGGGAATGAAAAAAAAGTGTTGGCGGTTTACGGAGTGAGGGGGGACCGGAAGCCAGGCAGGGGATTACAAGTTGAATGGTATGGGTGTGTTCTTGCGGTTTAAATAAAAAAAAGTGTCTTTGATTCTTGGGGAACGGTTTCTGGAAGTTGGGTTTATTTGAAAATTAAGCTAAAACTAAAACTAAAAAACTATAACAAACTAAAGCCACCACCAATGTGACAAGCGGGGTGGGGTCAGGGATAAAGAAGGAGAGTAAAATTTCCGTAGGACCCCCCCCCAACCACTCCCTGCGCCCCCTCGGGGGAACCCAGGTCAGGGGGGGCTTAATTATGAACGTTTAAAAACCCCAACTAGCGGGGAAGGGAATACAAAAAACAAAAAGTGCCAGGGGGATGAGGAGTGTGTGAAAATGGCCGCGTCACACTGGGTCCACAAAAAAAGAAAAAAAAAAGAAAACGGGAATGTTGCTTTTGCACAAGTTCCCCACCCCCACCCGCCACCCAGTGGGACCCCCCCTCAATCTGGGATTTTAGGAAAAACACGTGCTTCCAGGGCCCAACTTTGCAAGGCAAAAAACCATTTGCCCAAAAGCCCAGTTGCCGCCAGGTAATAAGACACCTAAAAGGGGGCTGGATCTAAAATGCGGGGTAATTGGGCCCAGGGCCCCACTTTTTTTAACCCAGGGTTTAGGGGGGGGTGTGGCATGTGGACCGCCCCTTAAAACCTTGTTCAGTATGGTACCTATTTCCAAGGGAACGCCAAACCTGGATGCTATGGTACGAATTCAATTTTAATGTGCTTTTTTGAGGTTTTTGTTTCTGGTGGTAAAAAATGTTTCAATAACAGGAATAATTGCAGGGCCTTTCCCAACCCCTTTCAATTTACTCAAGGGGGGATTCAATATAGCAATAGGCCTCCTCTATGGACTTCTCCCACTTTATTTAAAATATAAAAAAAAAAAAAACTTCAATTTATTTACATCCGGGAAATTTCTGCTTGCCCCACTGCTCACCCCCCCAAACAAGGCTCCAAAAGGGGACCACAATTCCTCCCCCGGATCCTCAAATAACTTCCATGGGCCTTCCACGTTTCATACCGGGGAAAATATTAGGGGGTTTTCCTCCTGCATGACCCCAACAAGGCTTCTTTTTTCATAACATTGGGGGGACCCCCTCAAGTCTCTCAAAAACTCCTTCCATCAGGCAATGTCTCTCTGGCTGCCTCAGATCCGGCCGGACCTCCAATCCCGCTTCCCCACTCCCCCATCAGAATCAAAGGTGCCTGTTAAAAAAACCCCTGCAAGGGCAATGGAGCTTCTGAAACCCTGGGGGATCGAAAAGCCTTGCTTTGGCGTTGGGCCCCCTACACAAAAAAAAACTAATTAAACAATGTTTTTTAATTTTATTAAATGGGGGAATACCATTTACGTGAGGGGCCACTGCGGGCTTGCCCGTTGGGAAATTGCAGGGTTTTTGGCTTGGTTTGGGCCCCCAGTTGTGGGCCACTGCCTGCTTTTACACTGGGAGGGTCTCGGGCTACACAAGGGCTTGTAATGGGTAATGAGGGGGGGCAGAAAGTCTGAAAAACAGGCCGCAGCCGGCCCCCAGGCTTGCTCTGCGCACTGGGGGGGTGTAATGTGCCGGCAGAAACCCCAGGGCAGAGGGGGGGTGTTTCGTGTACTGCTGCCTTATGGGTGGGAGCGCAGGGAGGAGCAGCGGGGGGACGGTTAGCCTCTCTGGTAAACAAAACCTGTGGTTAGGGGGAACTCGGTGTGGTATAGGCCACTCTTTGCTGGGGACTGTTAAATCTGGGCAGGGGGCCGGGTGGGGTTGGGTAGAGGGCCGAGGGGTTGACTGTTGTAGTGGGGGAGGCAGAGGTTGATTACCAGGGATGGCGTCTGTTGCTGGGATTTGGTTGTTTCTGGGTAATTAGTAACTGGGAACGGTTAGGGCAAAACTGGGAGGAGTTTGAGGTTTGTGGGGGTAGCACTGGGAGGGGTGGGGGGTTTGCCTCCATAAGTAGGGTTTGGAAGGGGTTTTGGGTACGTCGGAGGATAGCTCTGCGGGCGGGGACGGGGCAACCCATTGCGGTCCAAAATAACATGTTTTAAAAAAATAACGGTAATGGGAAAAGAATTCACATGCTGAAGGAAAGGGCAATTGTTTAAATTAATTTAATGTTTGGGGGACTGTTTGCTCGGGGAAAATTTTAGGGGGTGGGCGGATATTAATTTGTAGACGATTAAAATATCGCAAAAAAGTCTGATAATTTGACGATTTGCTTTTTTTTTTTTTTTTTTTGTTATCATTTCTCCAAATACAATCTTTACTTTAGGAGCCAGGCAAAAGGGATTGCCATTTCGGGGTCAAAATTCGTGCCTAAAAAGGGTCCAGGTTTCATTGCTGTGTTTGTTTGTACTGAATAAGCTATGGGGGGGACAAAAAAACCCCCACTATTTCTTACGTCTTTGCCACCCTGAAGGAACTTTCCCACCAAACGTAGAAAAATGGGTGGCGCGTTCCAAACAACAACCAGAACAGCGTGGTACCCATAGGGGGGGAACGCTTGCTTGGGGGGGGGGACATGCAAGGGGGGTGGACAACAAGGCGGACAAGGAGGAAAAAAAAAAAAGGGACCTTTGTTAACAATTTTGGGTCTGTTGCGTTTTTTTTTAATGGACCCAAGAAGGGGAAGGTTTCTGTAGCTTTGTGATCTTTAGGGAAAGGGAAGTCCGGGGAAAACAGATTTCCATTGTGGTTTAGTTTGAACATTATTTTGCAAAAAGAGGGGAAGTTCTGTGTTTTGGGTCTTGCAGCTAAATTAAAGCTAAAAAAACTTTGCTACCATTAAGCCAAAAAATTTATGCGGGATAATTTATTTTTTATTTTCCTGCAATTTTGGTAATGTTAGGAGTTTTCCATTTGGGAGCATACCTTGTTTGTGGTTTACATTTTACCTTATTCACGTATTTTTTATGTCAAACTTTATATAGGGGGGAAACCTTAAAAAAGGGGGTGGAAAAACCCCTATGTTGGATTTTTTATGGTTTAATTTTAATTTTTTATGACTTATTTTTAGTTTTCCTACTAAAGCCCAGTGGGGACACATTACGCTCTTTGATTTTTTTAATGTGTTTATTTTTGAATTTAATTTTCCCTATTACGGGTTTTTTCTTTGTCTATTTTCCTTAGTATTGGGGGGAAGGGCCCTTTCCGCCATGTAATAAAAAAAAAAAAAAAAAAAAGCATACTGAAAGTTAAAAAAATTTTGAGTTTTAATAAATCAAAAATTAAAAGGGGGGGACTTTAACAAAAAGTCAAAAAAATTAACTAGTAAATTTATTATAAGGTTTATGTGTGTTTGGGGGGAACGGTTCTTGGACATTTGCCCTTTTTCACCCTGGCAGGATTTTATGTTGGAAAAAGATTTATTGGGCCTTTTACAAGTGGGACCCACTGATTCCATGAAGTAAGCCAAGGAAAATTAATTGTAGTTTGAAATTTGATTCTGTTAAAAAAACTTCCTGTTTAAAAAAGGTGCCCCCAGGGGACCCGCGTTGTTTCAGACGCAGGGGAGGAGGAATGGTTCTGTTAATTTATTTATGTTAAAATTTTCAAAATTTAAACAATTATTACAAAAAACAATTTTTAACTCCAAAACACCGGGAACTTCTTATTTTGACATAGGTAAACAAAAAAATTTAATTGTTTTGGGGAGCAAATATGGGTTTTATTAATAAAATTCCCAAGGGAAAAAAATTGGGGATCCCATCGAAAGGAATTTCCCAATCCTATTTGCTATTTTAGAAACCATTGGAATTCAGGGGGGGGTCGATGGACGGCTGAGAGGGGGTTTTCCCACCACGGGGGGAGCGGGGAGTAATTCCAAGGTTGAAAAGGTATTGCGGCTTTTCTACGTGTTTGGAGTTTATGGGGAGTTTTTATTTCATTTGCATCTATTTAAATTTGGGTTTTAAACTCCTTTTTCACAAAAGCCCTCACTGTTTTATCTGCGGAAGTTATTTTTCTACGGGATTTTTGTTGCTTTAAAAAAAACAGGGAGGTTTTTTGTCACATTCAAAAAAATAAATCCAGGGACCAAAAAGGCACCATGTTCCTATTATAATCTCTGTGTTTCTTGGCTTTTCATTTTACGCCCAACATAAAAAACTTTTAACCGCACGGGGCTCTGTCTTTTCAAGCTTCACCCAGAAAGCGCGCTTCCCACGGTTTTCGGGGCCGCGAGCACGGCAAAAATAACAAGTGTCCCCACATATTCTTCAATGCCCACTGAATTGCAATTCAAAAAGGTTTATATTGGGTCAGTGGGCCCATGGTCTGGGTTGGGTTTTCTCCTGCCTCTGTTTTCTGCGACCTTAACCACCACTGTCCCAGGTCATTGCGGGGGGAATGGAATCTCTCTTGGTCAGTCACAATATCCATTCAACTGCATTTTACTGGTTTGGCTTCCATCGAATAGCGTGGATTTACTGACCAGATGTCACCAGTTGATGCTTCAATTGGACTTTGACCCAAGAAGGTGTTGTTTTTTTATTAATCTTTCACAGTCGTTTAGGGATAAAAAAACTTTAAATAGAGGGGGGCTTCTGAAAGGGCGGGGGGGAAATTTATAATCCACAAAAAACGAAGGAGTGGGGACCGTATGGCATTTTTTTTTAAAGCGGATTATAAAACCAACAAAAAACAATTTATTGGGCTTGGCTTGTACTTTCATGGATGTGGTCCCCACTGGGTTATGGTAGGGCAAAAAAATCTTTAACTTATTTAAAATTCTGCAGGGTAGAGGGATTGGTGGACCCATGGTCATGGAATCTATGAATAGGGATTGGACCAAAGAGGGGACGTTTCCAGGGGGGGGGGAAAAAAACAAAATTAACATTACGTAATTTGGCCATGGTTGGTCAGTTGAAAACTCGTTAAAATTTTGGGGGGGACTTTGAAAGTCGAAAATTTGAGTTTTAAAGTCGATAAATTTAGACTTTTCTGTTAGGGGCCTTTGTTTTTTTTTTTTTTTTACCATGGCGGGGGGAAAAGGGGAAACGGGGGGGTTCATTTACCTTTAGCCCCCCACCACACAATTGCACCACTCAAAAACAAAAACAATAAATGTACAAACTTATGAATCAACTGCTAAAAACCTGCCTTAAACAACAAATTCTGATTATAGATTATCGACGGAGGTCTGCGATAGGAGTCCTCCAAAAAAACATAAAAAAAGAAAATAAAAACCCTCTCTATTTCTTCGTGTTTCTTTCTGTGTAACTTGGGGGGGGGGAATTTAGTTTTAAAAAACATGTTAATGTATGTTTTTGTGCCAGGTTAGCAAAAGAAATTGTGTGTAAAAGCCCACTTTTTACACAATAAAATTAAAGTTGCTATTTTTGGAATCTAACACTGGTCTCCAAAATCTATAAGGATGCCCTGGTAAAAAGGGGAAAAAAAAAAAATAATTGCAGGATCATCCAAATCCATCCATCCATTTTTTTTTCTTAACCATTTAAATCAATTTCTGGGTTCCAGGGGGGGTGGGGCAAATTCAAAGAAGATGCCACCCAAAGGTCCTCATAGCACCAGGGGGCCCCTCACAGGGACACTCTGCAGGTGTGGGAGTTCCCACAGGGGGGGAGGGGGAAAAAAGGTTTGCTCTCTGGAGTTGTGAAGGCATAGGCCTTGATCTTTTTCAGGGGGGGGGGCTTTGGGGGCAAAAAAGTGGGGGTTAATGTGGTCTTGGGGGCCCAAGGGGACCAACAACGGACCAAGCAGTTTCATTCAGTGGGGGGAAAGTTCGGTGGAGAAGGTGCGAGGGGGTGGAAAAAAAAAAAGAAAAACCCCACGGGGACCTTTCAGGGGTCCTGAAAAGGTCCAATGCTCTACCATGGAAAAAATACTGTCGGGCCCCCATTAATTGAGGATCCAGTTTGTGTTAAAAAATTTGGGGGGAGAACTGATTTTAATAAGATATCGTGGGAAAATATCGGTTATCGGAAGTTAGGGGTAAAGAAAAATATCGAGAATATATTATTTTTTCCCATAACATAGTTTTTATTTTCTTTTCTGTTTGATAACCCGAAAAAAACAATTTTTATTCATTTAGGCCATTCTTTCTCAGTCAATTTAAATCTGGGGGTAGAACCCAATTTTACAGAACTTTTTAAAAGGTCCCATATTAATTATAGTAAGTTTTTATTTTGGATTTCCTCAAGGCTTTAAGTTAGAAGAGGCCAATCTTTCTTGTTCATTGTTCAAAGGGAAGGTAAAAAAAGAGGGGTTTCGTTGTGTCAAAATTTTCATTTTTACGGGTTTTTGTCAAAAAACCATTTGTTGATGGGTCCAAAAAAAAGCCTGCCCTCAAACGGAGGTGTTGACAGCGGAGGAAGGAAAAACTGAAACCAAGCGAAATCAGGCACCAGTCTATGGATCAGCGCATTTGCAAACCCTCTCTCCGTGTTACAGTAAATTTGCAATCTGTGTTTTTGTGGTTAGCAGTTTCAAACCTTTGGGAGGGAAAAAAAAAATGTGATTTTTATGTGTAAAAAAATAATTTTTGTGGGACAGTAGTTGGCTTGAAGAACCGGAGGGGGAATGAGGGAAAAATGGGGGGGGATCGAACTTTTGTTTCACAAGGATTTGCTATTGGAATGTAATGATTACATTTTTGGCTTCTGTCAACCCAGGCCAGTACCCAGGTTGGCTGAGTAAGTGGGTTAGTTACTTTCCGGGCTTTCTCCAAAAAGAAAGGTGTCTGAGATATTTGATTTCCAACCTCTTAGGAGGAGCCCATTCTGAATTTTGGTTTGCCTAATTCTCTCCATTGTCTGTGTAAGGTTGCCTCCTGGTCCTCTAGGTTTTTGGGGGCAGCACTAAAAACCAAGTACAAAATAGGGACCCGGAAAATAAAAAAACTGGAAAAAAGGAAGGAGGGGGGGACCACTCTCCCCACTTTTCAGCTCTTAGTTCAAAATATTGGAAAAATTGGACTCAGGGGGGCCACCTGCCAAAAAACGATTAATGGCTTTTTTAAATTAAGGATGTAAGGGGAACAGCTTTGGGTCATGGTTTATGGATTTGTTTACAATTATATTTTTTTTGGGGTTTTACAAAAGTAACAAATCGAAAAAAAGGTGGGTATAGCTTTTAAAATGGACTTTTTTTTTAACCTCAAAACAAAAAATTAAAAATTGGGGACACCAAAATTTTTTTTACTGTTAAACGTATCCCAAAATATCTAAATTCTTGACCATTGGGAATTATTGTTTTATATTTATATATTGGTTATTTATAATTTTAATATGTATTTAATGATCTTAAAACAAAAAAAAATTTTAATAACATTTTATAGGGAAAAAAATTGTATTTTTTTTATTGGGGGGGGGCTTATCTGAATTATTTTTGTTTTAAAAATGGATTGAAGTGAAAATAATATTGGCATTTGCATGACAGCTTCAAAAATTTATTTTCAACATGTTTTGGTGCTGTTTTTTAAATGCAGTGGTTACCATCGTTTACCGCTTACAAACTTTGTAAATTCCTTTTTTTTTAAAATGTTGTATTTTAAAAAAAAAGCCTTAAGTAAGGCAGGCATTTGGCAAAAATCTTGCGGCGGGGGAGAGCGGGGCATTTACCAGCTCTCTACCAAGGGCGGTTAGACAAAAAAAAAGGGGACAGTCCACGTAGTATCCAAAAGGCCCCCAACAAGTTGTGAATAAACAAGGTGGGGGTGTTGTGGGGAGGGAAATCCGCCCTGAGAGGGGAATTTTTTACAACCGAAACGGGGCCTGAACCCACTTGGGGGGGGCCTAGGCAACCATTTTAGACTGTAAAAACTAGCTAGCCCCCCAATTCTTAGAAAGCTTTAGGGGAATTGTTAAGCTTTAGGAGCACAATACTCTACCAGTCTCAAAACCACTTGGGGGGCCGGGTTATCCCAAGATTTAGGCACAAAATAATAAACACCCAAACGAACACGAACATTGCTCAAAAAATTTTTTTACAATACAAAAAGTTTTTCATGATGGTTGAATTTTGATTGAAACCCTGATCCCACAAGGGGGAAATATGAAAAAACAATTCCAGCATATGTGATGGGGGATTACCCATCCATTTTCGCCACCACATTTGATTGGTGTTTCTAAACCCCCCTCCCACCCCCTCCCCCCCCCCCCCCCCCACACCCACCCCCCCCCTCACCCCCCCAACCCCCCACCCCCCCCACCCCCCCTCCCTCCCCCCCCCCCCCCCCCCCCCCCCCCCACCCACACCCATCCCCCCCCCCCCCCTCACAACCCCCCGCCCCTCACCCCCCCCCCCCACCCCCCCCCCCCCCCCCCCAACCCCCCTCCCCCCCTCCCCCCCCCCCCCCACCCCCCCCTACACTCCCCACCGCCCCCCTCCTCCCCCCCCCCCCCCCCCCAACACCCGCTACCCCCACCCCCCACCACCACCTCCCCTAATACCCCCCCCCCCCCCCTCCCCCTCCCCACCCTCCCCCCCTCCCCCCCCCCCCACCCCCCCCCCCCCCCCCCCCCATCTCCGCCCCCCCCCCACCACCCCCCCCCTTCCCCCCCCCCCCCACCCCCACCCCCCCCCCCACCCCCCCCCCCCCCCCCCCCCTCCCCCATCCCCCCCCCCCCCAATCCCCCCCCTACCCCCCCCCCCCCCCCCCCACCCACACCCCCCCACCCCCCCCCCCCCCACACTCCCCCTCCCCCCACACCACCCCCCCCCCACCCCACCCTCCCTATCCCCCCCCCCCCCCCCCCACTCTCCCCCCACCCCCCCCCCCCCCCCACACCCCCCCCCCACCCACCACTCCCCCCCCCCCCCCCACCCCCCCCCCTCACCTCCAACACCCCACCCCCCCACCCCCCCCCCCCCACCCCCCCCCCCCCCCCCCCCACCCCAACCCACACCCCACCCCCCTCCCCCCCCCCCCCCCCCACCCCACCCCCCCACCCGCCCCCACCCCACCCCCCCCCCCCTCCCCCCACCCCCCCCCCCCCCCACCCCCCCCCTACACCCCCCACCAACCCCCCCCCCCCTCACCCACCCCCCCCCCACGCTTCACCCACCCCCCCCCCCCCACCTCCCCCACCCCCCCCCCCCCCCCCCCCCCCCCCCCCCCCCTACCCCCCCCCCCCCCCCCTCCCCCCCCTCCCCCCCACCCCTCCCCCCCCCCCCCACCCCCCACCCCACCCCCCCCCCCCCCTCTCCCCCCCCTCACCACCACCACAAACCCCCCCCCACCCCCCCCCCACTCCCCCCTCCAACCCCTCTCACCCCACACCCCCCACCCCCCCTCCCCCCTCCCCCCCCACCCCCTCCTCCCCCCCCCCCACTCCCCCTCTCCCCCCCCTCCCCCCTCACCCCCCTACCCCCCCCCCCCCACCCCCCCCCCCCTCCCTCACCACCCCCCCCCCTCCTTCCCCACCTCCACCCCCACCACCCTCACACCCCACCACACCACCCCCCCCCACCCCCCCCCCCCCCCCCCACCCCCCCCCCCACCCCCCCCTCCCCCTCCCCCCCCCCCCCCCCACCATACCCACACCCCCCAACCCTCCCACCACACCCCCCCCCCCACCCCCCCCCACCCCCCCACCCCCCCCCCACCCCCAACCCCCCAACCCTATTTTATATCCCTCCACCACCCTCCCCCCCACCCCCCCCCCCCCCCCCCACCCCCCCCCCCACACCCCCATACCCCACCCCCCCCCCCCCCCCCCCCCCCCACCCTCCCACCCCCCCCCCCCCCCCCCCCCCCCCCCCCCCCCACCCCACCCCCCCCCCCTCCCCCCCCCTCCCCCCCCCCCCCATCCCCACCCCCCCCCCCCCCCCCCCCCCCCCCCCCCCCCCACCCCCCCCCCCCCCCCCCCCCACCCCCCCCCCCCCCCCCCCCCCCCCACCCCCCCCCCACCCCCCCCCCCCCACCGACCCCCCCCCCCCCCCCCCCCCCCCACCCCCCCCCCCCCCCCCCCCCCCCCCCCCCACCCCCCCCCCCCCACACCCCCCCCCCCCCCCACCCCCCCCCCCCACCCCCACCCCCCACCCCCCCCCCCCCCCCACCACCCCCCCCAACCCCCCCCCCCCCCCCCCCCCCCCCCCCCTACCCCCCCACCCCCCCCCCCCCCCCCCCCCCCCACCCCCCCCCCCCCCCCCCCCCCCCCCCCCACCCCCCCCCCCCCCCCCACCCCCCCCCACTCCCCCACCCCCCACCCCCCCCCCCCACCCCACCTCAACCCCTCCCTCCCCTCCCCCCCCCCCCCCCCCCCCCCCCCCCACCCTCCCACCCCCCCCCTCCCCCCCCCCCCCCCACCCCCCCCTCCCCCCCCCTCCCCCCCCCCCCCCCCCCCCCCCACCCCTCCCCCCAACACCTCCCCCATCCCCCCCCCCCCCCCCCCCACCCTCCACCCCCCCCCCCCCCCCCCCCCCCCCCCCCCCCCCCCCACCCCCCCCCCCCCCCCCCACCCCCCTACCCCCCCCCCCCCCCCCCCCCCCCCCCCCCCCACCCCCCCCCCCCCCCCCCCCACCCCCCCCCCCCCCCCCCCCCCCCCCCCCCCCACCCCCCCCCACCCCCCACCCCCCCCCCCCCCCACCCCCCCCCCCCCCCCCCCCCCAACCACCCCCACACCCCCCCCCCCTCCCCCACCCCCCCCCCCCCCCCACCACACACCCTCCCCCCCACCCCCCCCCCCCACCACCCCCCACCCCCCCCCCCCCACCCCCCACCCCACAACCCCCCCCCCCACCCCCCCACCCCCCCTCCCCCACCCCACCCCCTCACCCCCCCATCTCCCCACCCCCCACTCCCCCCCCACCCCCCCCCCAACTCACCACCCCCATCCCCCCCCTCTCCCCCCACCCTCCCCCCCCCACCCCCCACCCCACTCAACACCCACCCCCCCACACCCCCCCCCTCCCCCCCCCCTCCCCCCCCCCCCCTCCACCCCCCCCCCCCGCCCCCCCCCCCCCCCCCCCCCCCCCCCCCTCCCCACCCCCCCCCACCCCCCCCCCCAACCCCCCCCACCCCCCCCCCCCACCTCACCCCCCACACCCCCCCCCCCAACCTACCCTCCCAACCTCTCCCCCCCCCCCCCCCCCTCCCCCCCCCCCCCCCCCCCTTCCCCCCCCCCCCCCCCCCTCCCACCCCCTCCCCCACCCCCCCCCCCCCCCCCCCCCCCACCCCTCCCCATAACCCCACCCTCCCAACCCACACCCCCCAACAATCCCAACCCCCCCCCCCCCCCCCCACCCCCCCCCCCCCCCCCCCCCCACCCCCCCCACCCCCACCCCCCCCCCCCCCCCCTCCCACCCCCCCCCCCCCCCCCCACCTCCCCCCCCCCCCCCAACCCCCCCCTCCCCCCCATCCCCCAACCCCCCCCACCCCTCCCCACCCCCCCCAACCCACCCCCCCCCCCACACCCCCCCCCCCCCCACCACACCCCCCTCCCCCACCCCCCCCCCCCCCCCCCCCCCTCCCCTACCCCCCTCCACCCCCCCCCTCCCCCCCCCCTCCTCCCCCCACTCCCCCCCCCCCACCCCACCCCCCCCCCACTCCCCTCCCCCCCTCCCCCCCCCCCACCCAACCCCCCCACCCCCCCCCTACCCCACCCCCCCCCCCCCCCACCCCTCCCTCCCCCCCCCCCCACCCCCCCCCCCCCCAACCCCCCCCCCCCCCCTCCCCCCCCACCCCCCACCCCTCACCCCCCCCCCTTCCCCCCTCCCCACCCCCCCCCCCCTCACCCCCACCCCCACCCCCCCCCTCCACCCTCCCAACACCCCCCCCCCCCCCCCCCACCCCCCAACCCCCTCACCCCCACCCACCCCCCCCCCCCCCCCCACCACCCCCCCCCTCCACCCCCACCCCCCCCCACCCCCACCCCCCCCCCCCCCCCCACCCCCCCCCCCCCCCCCCCCCCCTCCCCCCCCCCCCCCCCCCCCCCCCCCCCCCACCCCCCCCCCCCCCCCACACTACCCACCCCCCCCCCCCCCCCCCCCCCCCCCCCCCCCCCACCCTCCCCCCCCCCCCCCCCCCCCCCCCACCTCCCCACCCCCCCCCCCACCCCCCCCCCCCCCCCCCCCCCCCACCCCCCCCCCCCCCCCCCCCCCCCCCCTTCCCCACCCTCCCCCCCCCCCCCCCCCCACCCCCCCACCCCCCCCCCTAGTGTAAGACATGGTACACTTCCCTGCATAATCACCTTGTCATGGAAATTATTTTAGAATGATGTCTTGCAACCTCTGTTATTAGTTGGTGTTGGTGTCCAATCTAATCCAGTATATGCCACCATTGTCCCCATGATTTATCTCTCATGTCAATTGTCATGTACCATTCATAGTCTGAATTTTCTGCTCCCACTTTTTTCCTTTGTTTACTAATGCTATAAAAAGGTACCTGAATGCCATAAGTTCTCCCTTTGCTAAAACACAACTTGCACCCCACATAGGTATTGTCGCTTTTTTGCACATGCTCCCGTTTATTCCAATTCCCTTTTTGGTCTTATTTTTATCCTGTCCCCTTTGTAGGTTGAATTTGCGTTCTCTCATTTGTTTGCTGGTACAATGTCTGAATAATCAGACAATTGAGGAATTGTATAATCATTGATCAATAAATATAAAAATAATATATAATAATCAATCAATAAATAAAAATAATCAACTCAATCAATAAATAATCAATCTTCCCCCTGTTTTATCACAATCCTGTGATAAATTAAACATCCCTTATAGGCCAATTTGTCACCCCCACCATTATCACTTATGTCGGATCCAAACCACGTCAGTTAAATGCCACAGTCCCCTTGATCAGCCCAATCCATAAAGTCAGAGAAATTGCCAAATTCTTCAATAACCTGAAGTCCATCGACCATAATTTCAAACCCCTGAATCCCAAAATCTAAAATGGCAATATCCTGATATTCAACATCCTGAACCTCATCGCCCTGACCTTCAACAACCCAATCTCCAATGTCCAGGACCCCAAAACCCTGTCCTCCACCATCTCCAATGTCAAAATCCTGATATCCAGACTCCTGAACCTCAGGGGCCAGAACCTCAACATCCCAATCTCCAAAGTCTGGAAGTCCAGAGCCCCAAAGTCCAAAATCCTCAACTCCCAACAGTTCCAGAAGGTCTCTCATACTATTGTCATCACTAGTCCCTATGCCATCAGACACTTGCATCACAGGGCTATCTGGAGGGACTCTATAGGTGCATTATAGGGTTGCTCCGCACTCCCTAGAACTCCCCATGTTCTAACTAATAGAGTCAGACACTTCCCTCTCTGTCCCCCTGTCGGCCTCCTTTTCTGATGATGTAGTGATATCTTTCATTACATCAAGCAGGGATCTTTCTGGTGCACTAGTGGGCCTAGTGTGTGATATGTGCACAAATGATGACTCTGTAGTTTGTGAGTCATCTAAGTAATATTTCAAAGTATACTCGTATAGTTTGGAGATTTTAAATGGGCCTTTCCAAGTTAGCTGATCCCAACAATGTTTCTGGTTTTTCACATAAATGTAGCCTCCAACTGTAAGTTTGTCTTTTACAGCCTGCAAAGGGGGCTCTGGAGATTTCTGGGTCAGCGTGACAATGTTATCTTGCAGAAACTTCACTGTAGTCACCAATGTTTTCATATAAGTTTCCCTAGCATCATCAGTGGCTGCTGGAGGTGGGAGCTCCAGTGAACGAGATAAGTTACTGGGCATGTGTCTCCCATACATCAGTTGGAATGGTGACATAAAAATTGGCCTGCTTGGTTCTCCTCTTATTGCCATCAAGGCTATAGGCAGTGCCTGTTTCCAATTCATTTTTCCAGACCTACACATGTGTGCCAATCTGTTTTTCAGTGTCTGGTTGAACCTTTCAATCACCCCTTGTGATTGCGGGTGTAACACTGCTCCAAAATGCTGTTTTATATTCAGCCTCTCACATAGTTGAGCCATTGTCTGGTTCTTAAAATGCGAGCCGTTATCAGATCTGATAACTCTCGCTGGGCCGTACCTTGGAAAGATCTCTGTCAAGAATACTTTGGCTACTGATTCTGCATTTGCTTTTGCCAAAGGAAAAGCTTCAGGCCATCGTGTGAGTGGGTCAATCATTGTGAGCACGTATCTACACCCATCCGCTTTCTTATCAGCAGTCATGTCGATGAAATCAATTACGATTTCTGCCATGGGCCATGGAGGCACTGGGTATGCTCCTATGCCTGCCTTCACCGCCCTTGCCTTAGAGAGCCCTTGACATATGTCACATGAGTCACATAGATGCTGGATGGTTGGTAGCATAAAAGGATGGAACATGTGCCGTCTTAGTTCTGAAAAAAGTTTTGAGCACTTTATGTGTGTTTCCTCATGCTTACTTTGAATGATCTGTAGTAGTTTTTTAGTAGTCACGCACGGTTTACCAAATGTATCATAGAATACTCCTTCACTGTTTTTAATGGCCCCTGCAGTTTTCCATGCTGTCACATCATACAGTGAGGGATTTTCTTGCAATATGTGTGGACTGTTCTCTTCTCTTTCTTCCACTGGTGCCTCTGTTCCCTCAGGATTGTCTTCAATAACTGCCTGCAGAGCCGTACCTATCCTGTCATACCCAGCTGTCATTTTAGCAACTCTATCAGCAAACTCATTGCCCTTTGCCACGAAGTCTCTGGCTCGAGTATGTGCTCTGCACTTGACCAATGCAGTTTTGTGACGTACATTCTTGATTTGGTCTGCCACCTTCTGCCATAATTCCAAATGTGTAGGTCTCAAATTTTTTGTTGTGATGAAATTGTCATGCAATACCCAGATTGGCAAGTGTAAATGCACTGTAGAATGCACATACTCAGAGTCAGTATATATTGTGATAGGTCCTTCTGGCCTGTTCTCCAAAGCCAGGCTAAATGCTACTAATTCTGCATACTGAGCTGACTTCCCTGCCAGCGCCTCTGCCTTCAGTATGTTAAAATCAGGATTGGTAACAGGTGATGTTTCCCTGTCATGGATGACTGCTGCTGCGCTTGCAACCAATGCTCCAGTTTTGTCTCTATGCGAGTGTCCATCTATAAAAATAGCATGTGACCCCTCAATCTCTGACCTGCCCAACTTTTTGATCAAGTTTGTTTCTTCACTATGTTGGACCTCACACTGGTGAACTGGGCCTGAGATAGTAAATGGTAATATTGGAGAGTCTGTTGGTTCAAATGTAACTTGCATATTTACGAGTAACAGATGAATCTTTTGAGACATTGAATTTGTCAATGCAAATGTGTTCCCCTTCAAAGCTGCATACATGTTATGTGGCGTTCTCACTATCACCTCTGAGTCCAAGATTATGTGTGATGTGGAAACCAGTGAGTTCTTAAGGGCCATTACATAACGTGCACATGAGAAGTGGTGTGCTTCTGATCCTCTGAGATTGGAGCTGAATATGTACAATATTTTGGGTGCATCTGCTATTTTCTGAAACAACACTGCACAATAATAATCTCCAGTCATTGTGATTTCCATCATAATTGGGTATTTCCTATCAACGCAGTGTAAAGTCTGCACCATTGATAGTTTTTCTTTGATTGATTGAAATGCCTGTGCTTGCTCCTCAGTCCATGTCAAGATCCCATCATAATCTGTGTAGCCTACATCAATCAACATTTTCTGCAAGGGCTTCATCATGTAGGAGAAGTTGAAAATATATTTCCTGATATAGCTTGCCGTATTTATGAAGGACATCATTTCTCTCACTGTTTTTGGTTTGGGAAACTCTGATAGTTTGATCAGTCTTGACTGGTCACACATGACTCCTTCTGAAGTGAGATAAGTCTTTAGAAAAGATACTCTCTGTCTTACAAATGCACACTTGTCATAATCAATTTTGAATCCCTTTTCTGCCACTACTCTAAGGACTTTCATAGTGATTTCTGTACATGCCTCTTCAGATACTCCTGAGATTAGAATATCATCTACATAGGCCAGAACAAAGTTTTTGTCTGGGTCAATGTCAATCTCAGAGAGCACGTCCTGGATCAATTTGTTAAAGATCCCAGGTGCAGCGCAGTGACCCTGTGGTAAACGCGTATACACATACTTCTTCCCCTCAACTGTGAATGCCAGATACTTCCAGCACTCAGGGTGCAATGGGATGCAGAAGTATGCGTTACATAAATCAATGGTGGTAAACCATTTATGAGACGCTGGTAAGAATGCCATTGCTCTGTGTGGGTCAGGTGTGTCCAATAGTTTGTCTTGTGATCTCTCATTTAATTTCCTGAAGTCATTCACTAGTCTGCAGTATGGTTTTCCTGCCTTGTCTACTGCCAACATTGGAATATTATATGGCGTATACTCTGGCGCTTCGACAATGATTCCTGCCTTCACCAATTCTGAGACTGTGTACTTCAATTTGTCCTGGAGTCCTGCTTTAATGGGATACTGCTTCTGATAACACACTTGGTCATCAAACAGTAGTTTTATTGGCAGGATTCCCTCTGCTTTCCCGATGTCAAATGCATGTTTTGTCCATAGCCTCTCAGGTAAAGTGTGTTTCTGCTCTTCAAATAGGTTTGAATTGGTATTTTCCCTGCCATGTGTCCTTGTTCTCTGTACTTCCTGCATAGTGGCTTTATATTCAATTGGGTCATTGAATTTGATCACATAACCTCCTGTGGTTTCACTATGCAGTACAATGTATTGTAATTGTCCCTGTTGCACACACATTGGTTTTAAATCACTGGCCAATATCAGTGCACACATTGGACCTAAATTCTTGGCCTCTGCTTTGGACTCAATCATCATTGTTACATGTGGTGTGGATTTGTCAACCCTAAATATTGGGAGTGTGTCTGTGTTTGAATTTGTGTTAGCAAACGCCACCCCATGTTCTCCCACCACTACGCAATTCAGCTTTTGTGTCACTTTAGGATCTCCTACTCCCTGTGTCTGGCATGCACTAGTCTTGTACATTTCCCACTCAATCACATAGTTGTCATATGATTGTTGATCTTCTGGATGCCTAAAATATGCCTGTGTACAGTGTACGACATCTACTGGAGACCGCAAGTCCTTGCATCTCTCAGTAATCCATGGCAAAAATGGCTTAACTAGTTCATGCAATGTGTCATTGGATTCTTCACTACCCTCTAGCCAAAAAACTGTGGCTATGTTATCGTCAATTTTTGGTGTTTTAAGATTTTGTTCCTGCTGGAGCAACAGTTCAGTTTCGAGACCACAATCCTGTATTAACATGCCCAACTCATTTGACACTTCAATTTCATTCTGGAAAGAAATATCCAATTTCAAAAGTTTTATCAAATCCCTTCCCATTAGGTTGTGGGGACAGTTTGGGGCTATTAGAAATTCATGTTGGAAAGTCTGCTTTACTCCTGATTTATAGGTAACTGTGCAGTCTAGAGGTTTTGAGTAAAAAACTCTTGTAGCCAAACCATTAAATCCAGATACGATTTTCCACTTTTGAGAGGGCTCTAGACTGCATTTTAATGAACTAAATGTTGCTCCAGTGTCTACCAACAGTTTCTGAGGCTGTCCCTCAATTGTTATTGTGATAAATTTTGGAGCCACGTTAATGCATCCCTCTCTATCTGGACCACGGCATCTTCATTTCGGTAATAAACTGAGTTGATGAGCAGCAACCTCTGGTCTTGACTCTGTCATCTGGTGAGTGGTCATATACTGTGGCTGTGGTTGGCCCAAGACCATTGGCTGTTGTGGTTGTACCTGTTGAGGTGCCTGATACATCTGGTGTATTTGTGGTTGCTGGTATGGCTGTTGCGGTTGTGCCTGGTGCACTTGTGGTTGTTGGTATGGCTGTTGTGGTTGTGCCTGGTACACTTGTGGTTGTTGGTATGTTTGAAATGGAAACTGCTGCTGACCTCCTTGACCCTGCATGTGTTGCATTCCTCCCGTTCTACAGTTTCTTGCTATATGTCCGTACCGTCCACACCTGTAACACTTCATGTTTGATAAATCTCGGTCCTGTCTAAATTGTCCACCACCTCTACCTCTGCTATTCCTGGGGAATGTCTGGAACCTCTGTCCTTGATTTCCATAGGGCATGTATCCATTCATTTGCCATTCATACTCTGGTTGCTGCTGTATTTGTCCAGTCTGTATAATCTGCTGTGGTTGCATCACCTGTGTCTGCGTCTGAGGCTGCAGTGGACTTGGATTACCACTAAACAACATTTCTGCTTTCTCCACTTTTTCTGGCTTTGGTTCAGATTTTTTAATCTCTTTAACTAATTCCTTAATCAGTGACAAACTATCATCAGTTTTGGGGCTGCTTTTCTTCCGAAGTAGCTTTTTAATAGTACAATATGACCTAACAAAAGCTGGCGAGTCAGTATCCAAATTCAGAATGTGTTTTTCCTTCTCAGCTGTCGGTAGTTCCCTGAGCATTCGCTGATAGAACATTTTTTTGATCAAATCATAGGTTGGGGTGGACTCTCTTGGATACAATGCATCAAACTCCTTATTTATTCTATGCTTCATGGCCTCGGCTGTCTCTCCATCCTGCACTTCTAGATTTATGGTTTCCATAGCATTCATGGGCACAGGAAATAACGTTTCCATTTTTTCCATCACAGCTGAATACCATGCTTCCACTGAACAGCTGTTTGTGGCTCGAACTGCAACATTTTCAAATCCTGGGGACATGATTGGAAGATGGACACCGAGAACGGTAGTGAGATCATTTAGGGTTAAATTTTGAGCAGGATAGTGTTCCAGGATTGACAACAAACATGCTCTGCCCCCATACTGCCTTGGGTCTTTCATTCTCATTTTTATAGAGTCAATTTCAGTTATAGTGAGCGGTTTACATGTCCTGATCTCTCGCAAACACAGCAGCCCTTCGTTCTGCAGGTCCTTTTAGTTCAACAAGAGACAAAAACCAATGTTAAAACAGTAATAGAAATGACAGATACCAAACCTGATTTCAAATGGTTATATTGAAGATTTGCAAGCAATATTACAAGATAACGGTCTGCGAACAGGTCTCGCTTCGCGTTCAGAAAAGGAGTGGCCCCCGGGGACGTCTCACTGCTCCTTGTCAGAAGAAAAAGCAAAAAGTCCCCCGTGACCACTTCTGCACATACATTTATACTTTACATCCAAGGTCACTTGACATCACAACTGTATGGACCCTATGACTCCTTCTGGCCCGCTGCCAACGTTTGCACCTGCTCTGATAACCACTTGTCTCCCTCTTGTCCCCCTCCCATTCTCACACAGACTAACCTTGAACTCACTGCTCTTTGAGATTTACACAAACAAGTGCTAATTTGGCAACAGAAACAATACTAAACTGATTTTAATTTTAACTGGTCCAGGAGTTCAATATTCCAACAATGCGTCCTCCCACTGTCACTGTAGAGTTCTTAATGCGTCCTCCCACTGTCACTGTAGAGTTCTCAATGCGTCTTCCCACTGTACCTTGCACTTACCTTACCTTAGACTAGTTAAAGAAGCTATACCCGATTTTTTTTCTAAGTAGTTCATAAAAATGCTTTTTACTACATACAAGTTGTATCAAAATACATCATTTAATTGAAAACTTGAGGTAATTGATTCAGCTGTGTAAGAATTACAAGCAGTGAAAAGTGCTGAGTAGAGTCTGAGCGGGCCGCTCTTTCTCCTCCGCTCACAGAACGAGCAGCGAACAGCCTGCGTCCTCTACAGTGTTGCCAACTCCTCAGTAAGGAAAGTAGCTATTGGCTGTCCCAAAAGTCGCTAGAAGTCGCTAAATGAGGTCATCGCCTAATTTGCATAATTTGCCATTTGCAAATAACTGTAACGGACGCTGTAGGAGAGAGGAATAAGGTCGTGGGAGAGACAAAAGTGAGTAAAAACACCCTAAATATGTTTAGAACTACAAATGTACAAAAATAATTTCAACATTAACAACATTTAATGATTTTAATGCTTTGTCTAGATCCACATTACACACATCAGTTTTGTCCTGTATTGTTAAATGTTATAACAGCAAATGTAATCAAAAGATTGTTATGTAGGGTGAAATTGCTAGCTCTACAACCAACCCTCCTCCTTTATCCGGGCTTGGGACCGGCAAAGTGACCCAAAAGACACACTCTGGCAGAGTTACTTAGGTTTATTTGTGTAAGTTTTTTTTTTTTTCATAGTTTGGCATAACAAATGATTTAATGTGACCCACTACTGAGAGAAAACAGAGTCACGGACAGAGCTGCCGCGGATGGAGTGGGGGGTAGTGGGGGGTGGCGGTGGTAGGAGTGGCCGGGGAGCTTTGGATGTGTGGTGGTGGTGGAGCTGAAGTTCAGTCTGCAGCAGCCTGAAAACTTCCTGTGCTTTTGAGTCTCCTCTCTCTCTCTCTGCTCCGCCCATAGACTGTAGCTGGGACTGCTGCGCAAGGCTACTGTGAGACTGGCCGCCTGTAAGTGCTTTGGGACGGGGGAGGGGCTCACGTTGAGGACAGCAGAACAATACGTGCTTCACGAGTCTCCAAAACACCAGATAAGTCGCCAAAACACCAGATAAGTCGCCAATAACACCAGAAAAAGTCGCTAGATTTGTCGCTAGTCGCTTTTTGAAAAAAAGTCGCTATAGGGGTCTGAAAAGTCGCTAAATCTAGCGACAAAGTCGCTAAGTTGGCAACACTGGTCGCAGATCCGCAGCCTGACACCGGAGGGTGGCAAGTTCTCAGGCGCGGGGATCTTGCTTGTGCAAGATCGAAGCTTCTCTTGGGCAAGCTGAGAGAGAAAGGAGAAGAGCTGTGGTGCATGGCCCTATTTATAGGGGACTGGCCTACGCCAGGACGTGAAGGTGATTGGAGGGTGGATCGTTTGATCTTCTCAGGGCGGGAAGCGATGCTTCCGAGAGATATGCATTAGCGAAGCCTAAAGGGCGAAGCAACATATGAAATAGAACGGTAGGTAAAGCCTATGGACGTTACAAACAAACAGACGGTCTAGTAGTCAACAAACAGAGCCAAAATGGTATAAAAGAAACAACAACAAAGTTTAGCAACAGTTGAGATAGAGGGAACAAGGTATGGATTGATTTTATTTGTGTGACAATTGTAAAGTTTCCTTAAATGTGTAAAGTAATTGCAAATGTAAATTAATATAACGGTTAACAATGTAGCGTTATTTGATGCAAGATAAGAAATATACATAATTGTAAGGTGATTTTCATTTCTGTTCTAGCTCTTACGTTGGTTATATGAATATATGGAATGACAAAATAAACTTAATTTTAACCATCAGTTCTGGCTTCAACTACATACTCATTCCAATTCCAATTTCTATTTTTTATAATTTTTTTGCTATTAAAATTCCCTGAAATCTATTTAGCCCTTTGCCCTTTAGACCTTTTGATTTCAAAACACGTTGGGTTTATGCCTACTGGTCCCGCACACATGAAACAAAGCTTATTTTTTCAATATACCCTTTTGTTGATTTAAAAAAAAAAAAAAAAAGTTTTTTTTTCTGGATGTTGTAGGACTGTCTTGGCTGACACGTCTCTGCAACATCGCGTGGCGATCGGGGGCAGTGCCAATGGAGTGGCAGACCGGGGTGGTGGTCCCTCTCTACAAGAAGGGGGACCGGAGGGTGTGTTCCAATTATCGTGGGATCACACTCCTCAGCCTCCCTGGTAAGGTCTACTCCAAGGTACTGGAGAGGAGGCTACGTCCGATGGTCGAATCTCGGATTCAGGAGGAGCAGTGTGGTTTTCGTCCCGGTCGCGGAACACTGGACCAGCTCTATACTCTCCATCGGATACTCAAGGGTTCATGGGAGTTCGCCCAACCTGTCCACATGTGCTTTGTGGATTTGGAGAAGGCGTTCGACCGTGTTCCCCGGGGTGTCCTTTGGGGGGTCCTCCGGGAGTACGGGGTCCGGGGTCCTCTGCTGAGGGCTGTTCGGTCCCTGTATGACCAGAGCCAGAGCTGTGTCCGCATTGCCGGCAGTAAGTCAGACCTGTTCCCGGTGCATGTTGGCCTCCGCCAAGGCTGCCCTTTGTCACCGGTTCTGTTCACTGTATTTATGGACAGAATCTCTAGGCGGAGCCTGGGGCCGGAGGGGGTCCGGTTCGGGAACCACAGGATTTCATCTCTACTTTTTGCGGATGATGTCGTCCTGCTGGCTCCAACGAACCAGGACCTGCAACATGCACTGGGACGGTTTGCAGCCGAGTGTGAAGCGGCTGGGATGAGAATCAGCACCTCCAAATCCGAGGCCATGGTGCTCGACCGGAAAAAGGTGCCTTGCCCTCTTCAGGTGGGTGGAGAGGTCCTTCCTCAAGTGGAGGAGTTCAAGTATCTCGGGGTCTTGTTCACGAGTGAGGGGAGGATGGAGCGTGAGATTGACAGGCGGATCGGTGCAGCGTGCGCAGTGATGCGGTCTCTGTATCGGACCGTTGTGGTAAAGAGGGAGCTGAGCCGAAAGGCAAAGCTCTCAATTTACCGGTCAATCTTCGTTCCCTCCCTCACCTATGTTCATGAGCTGTGGGTAATGACCGAAAGAACGAGATCGCGGATACAAGCGGTCGAAATGAGCTTCCTCCGCAGAGTGGCTGGGCGCTCCCTTAGAGATAGGGTGAGGAGCTCAGTCACACGGGAGGAGCTCGGAGTAGAGCCGCTGCTTCTCCACGTCGAGAGGAACCAGTTGAGGTGGCTCGGGCATCTGTTCAGGATGCCTCCTGGACGCCTTCCTGGGGAGGTGTTCCGGGCACGTCCCACCGGGAGGAGGCCCCGGGGAAGACCCAGGACACGCTGGAGAGACTATGTCTCTCAGCTGGCCTGGGAACGCCTTGGGGTCCCCCCGGACGAGCTGGAGGAGGTGTGTGTGGATAGGAAGTCTGGGCGTCTCTGCTTAGACTGCTGCCCCGGCGACCCGGCAACGGATAAAGCGGAAGAAAATGGATGGATGGATGGAAAAAAAATCCTATTAAAATTTCCTTCCATCCATCCATTTTCTTCCGCTTCATGCGTTGCCGGGTCGCGGGGGCAGCAGCCTTAGCAGAGACCCCCGGACTTCCCTATCCACTCACTTCCTCCAGCTCGCCTGGGGGGACCGCAAGGCGTTCCCAGGCCAGCTGAGAGACATAGTCCCTCCAGCATGTCCTGGGTCCAGGAGGCATCCGGAACAGATGCCCGAGCCACCTCAACTGGTTCCTCTCAACGTGGAGAAGCAGCGGCTCTACTCCGAGCTCCTCCCGTGTGACTGAGCTCCTCACCCTACTTTCAAGGGAGCGCACAGCCACTCTGCAGAGGAAGCTTATTTTGACCGATTGTATCTGCGATACAAGATACAACAGGGCGACAGTAGCTCAGTTGGTAGAGCATTGGCCTTCAGGCCAGAAGGTTGTGGGTTCAATTCCCACCTCTACACCTTCTCCACCGACTCCCACTGATGACTACTGTCGTTGTGTCCTTGGGCAAGACACTTAACCCCACTTTGCCCAAAGCCCCCACTGAAAGTTCAAGGCTATGCTCACACTCAGAGAGCAGCCGTCCTCCTGTGGACTCACCACCTGCAGAGGGTCAGTGAGGGGCTGGTGCTATGAGACTTGGGTGGCATCTCTGACTGCCACCCCCTGACCCAGAAATGGATTAAAGGGTAGAAAATGGATGGATGGATGGATGTATCTGCGATCTTGTTCTTTCGGTCATTACCCAAAGCTCATGACCATAGGTGAGGGAGGGAACGAAGATTGACCGGTAAATCGAGAGCTTTCGGCTCAGCTCCCTTTTCACCACGGCGGTCCGATAGGCACCGATCCGCCTGTCAATCTAACGCTCCATCCTTCCCTCACTCGTGAACAAGACCCCGAGATACTTGAACTCCTCCACTTGAGGAAGGACCTCTCCACCCACCTGGAGAGTGCAAGGCACCTTTTTCCGGTCGAGTACCATGGCCTCGGATTTGGAGGTGCTGATTCTAATCCCAGCTGCTTCACACTCGGCTGCAAACCGCCCCAGTGCATGGTGTAGGTCCTGGTTTGTTGGAGCCAACAGGACAACATTGTCTGCAAACAGCAGAGATGAAATCCTGTGGTCTCCAAACCGGACCCCCTCCGACCCTTGGCTGCGCCTAGAAATTCTGTCCATAAACACAGTGAACAGAACCGGTGACAAAGGGGAGCCTTGCGGTGGCCAACATGCATCGGGAACAGGTCTGACCGGCAATGCAAACGCCGCACGCAGTTCTGGCTTCGGTCATACAGGGACTACTCCCGGAGAACCCCCCAAAGGACATCCCGGGGAACACGGTCGAACGCCTTCTCCAAATCCACAAAGCACATGTGGACAGGTTTGGCGAACTCCCATGAACCCTCGAATGTCCAATGGAGAGTATAGAACTGTTCCGCGGCCGGGACGAAAACCACAGTGCTCCTCCTGAATCTGAGATTCGACCATCGGTCTTAGTCTCCTCTCCAGTAAATAAAAAACCCCTTGGACCTTTTGATTTCAAAACACCTTGGGTTTATGCCTACTGGTCCCTCAAACATGAAACAAAGATTCTTTTTTCAATATAGCTAAATGTTCAATGTTTGTGTAAATTTGTTTATATATGAAAACAATTTTTTTTAAGAAATCAACAAAATATTGAAAAAAATGGTATATTGAAAAAAGAAGCTTTGTTTCATGTGTAAGGGACCAGTAGGCATAAACATAACGTGTTTTGAAATCAAAAGGTCTAAAGGTCAAAGGGCTAAATAGATGTTATTGAATTTACTAGTAATATATCATGGTACAGAAGAGAGAGTGCCGTAGGGCCGAGCGGAAGTGGCGAAAATCCAATCTCCAGGTTGATCATGATATCTTCAAAAATGAGTTGTGCAAGTTTAACAGGGTGCTACGTAGAACAAGAGAAATTTATTTTTCTAAAACCATTGATGGCTGCAATAATAATCTACGACTTATGTTTTCAACAGTTAACGGATTAACAAACCCCCCTGTTCAGCTGCCATTCGAATTTGCTTCAGAATCTAAATGTAATGAGTTTGCACAATTTTTCAATGACAAGGTTCAGAGCATCAAAAACGCCATCACCTCCAAGGCAGAAATAACATTACAACAGCCGGTGAGGCTGTTTGAGCTATCGCACTTTGCACCAACAGATAATGAAACTGTCCAAGATGTTGTCTCTAGCCTTAGTTCCTCCACATGTAGCCTGGATGTACTACCCACTAAATTTTTTAAGTCTGTTTTGAGCAGTCTTTTACCTTTGCTCACACAAATAGTGAACATGTCTCTCTCATCTGGAACATTTCCAATGGCCCTGAAAACGGCAGTCATCAGACCCCTCCTAAAAAAGAGGAGTCTAGATGCCACAGTTCTTAAGAATTATCGCCCCATTTCAAATCTGCCGTTTATGGGAAAAATTCTGGAAAAAGTTGCTTACCAACAACTTACAGAATTCTTAGTAACTAATAGTTCGTTTGATGCGCTCCAGTCCGGCTTTAGAGCCAATCACAGCACTGAGACTGCACTAGTGAAGGTTACAAATGACATCCGACTTAACACCGACACAGGAAAAGTCACAGTTTTAGTAATGTTGGATCTGAGTGCTGCGTTCGACACAGTCGACCACGAGATCCTCATGCAGAGACTAGAGCACTGGGTGGGTGTCACTGGGAGTGCCCTAAGTTGGTTTAGGTCTTACCTAGAAGACAGGAAATACTTGGTTCAGATAGGAAACTGTGTCTCAGATCATATGGCTCTGACCTGCGGAGTGCCACAGGGATCAATTCTGGGGCCTCTTCTGTTCAATATTTACATGCTGCCGTTAGGTCAGTTAATACGCTCCAACAATGTATCCTACCACAATTACGCTGATGACACTCAAATTTATGTCTCACTTACTGCAGGAGAACATGGACCAGTGGAATCACTCCTTCACTGTACTCAACAGATTAGTGATTGGATTCAAAATAACTTCCTTCAGCTAAACGCAGACAAAACAGAATTGATTGTCTTTGGTCCTCAGAAACAAAGAGAGAGCGTTATTCGTCACCTCCAGTCTCTCTCCCTGGAACCTGTAGGCAAGGTCAGAAACCTGGGAGTTATAATGGACTCAGACTTAAATTTTAACAGTCATATCAAATCAGTAACATCAGCAGCATTTTACCATCTGAAAAACATTGCCAAAATTAGAAACATAGTGTCTAAATCAGATCTGGAGATTCTCATCCATGCATTTGTCTCCAGTAGGTTAGACTACTGCAATGGCCTGCTCACAGGTCTCTCCAAACAGGCTGTAAAACAACTGCAGTATGTCCAAAATGCTGCAGCTCGAGTCCTGACCAGGACCAGGAAATATGACCACATTAGTCCAGTTCTCAGGTCTCTGCACTGGCTTCCTGTGGCTCAGAGAATAGACTTCAAAGCAGCACTGCTTGTGTACAAGTCTCTCCATGGCCTCGCACCATGGTACTTAAGCGACTTGTTAGTCCCATATGAACCGGCCCGGACTCTGAGGAGCACAGGAGGTAGCCTCTTACTGGTTCCAAGAGTCAGAACTAAACATGGGGAGGCAGCGTTTGAGATTTATGGAGCTAAAATCTGGAACAATCTTCCTGAAGATGTGAGGCTAGCATCTACTCTGGCAATTTTTAAATCAGGGCTAAAAACTGTTCTTTTTAGCTGTGCATACGGCTGAAGGATTTTATTGATACATACTCTTTTTTTTTTTAATGCATTGTGGTTATTTATTATTTTAATCCCGTGTGTGCTTTTAATATTTTAAGTTTTTTTTTTTTTTTTTTTTTTTCATTACTTGTGATTTTATTCTGTTTTTAATGTATTTATTGATGTCTCTGATTTGTGTGATATTATGTGGGTTGTGAGGCGCTTTGAGTGGCCTGGTGTTGGAAAGGCGCCATACAAATAAAGTTGATTGATTGATTGATAATAAATCATTGATAAATCATAAAAAATCAACAAAAGGGTATATTCAAACAAATAAGCTTTGTTTCATCTGTGCGGGACCACTAGACATAAACCCAACGTGTTTTGAAATCAAAAGGTAAAGGGCAAAGGGCTAAAAAAATCATGAATAAATCATAAAAAAAATCAACAAAAGGGAAGAAGCTTTGTTTCATGTGTGGGGGACCAGTAGGCATAAACCCAACGTGTTTTGAAATCAAAAGGTCAAAAGGTGAAATGGTTAAATAGAGTTTTTTAAATTTAATAGCAATAAATCATAAAAAATCAACAAAAAGGAATATTGAAAAAATATGTTTTGTTTCATGTGTGGGGGACCAGTAGGCATAAACCCAACGTGTTTTGAAATCAAAAGGTAAAGGGCAAAGGGCTAAATATATTTAAGGGAATTTTTTATAGCAAAAAAATCATCAAAAAATCATAAAAAAATCAACAAAAGGGAAGGAGCTTTGTTTCATGTGTGGGGGACCAGTAGGCATAAACCCAACGTGTTTTGAAATCAAAAGATCAAAAGGTGAAAGGGCTAAATAGATTATTTGAATGTGTTGAATGCGTCGAATATCCAATATAAAACTAACTTTACCGCAGTGTTTTGGGAAGTTTCTGTTTTGTTATGCCTGTACCATGAATCCTGTACATATCTACTGAACACGCTGATAAGAAGTGACAAAGGCCAAAAGCAAAAATACGTGCATGTGAAAGCTATAACCAAACTGAGCTAGGAAGTAGTCAGGTGGATTCCATTAAAGAATGTTCCTGAATTCTAGGAAAGAACCGCCCTCTCCAGGTGGAACACCTCAAACGTATCACTTATTGACAGGAGGAAGAAGAAAATCCTCCTATATGCCATTAAATAGTTTTGTGTGTTTTTTTTTCGTTTGTGAATGTTATTATTATAAGAAAATAGAAAATAAAGATAGAGCCAGCAGAGGCGCTGACCTTCGCTGAGCGGAGCCGAGCCGCACTGCGCATGTCCCACATTTACCCCTGGTTTGTTCAGCCATGTTAGTTTCTCTCAGACAGATATGAGAGCATGAGAGCGCGGAGCTATGGCCTTGTCAATGAGCGGAGACGAAGAGGAATATGATTCAGAGTCTGAGCAGGTCAGTCTAGCCATGTGTCCTTTCCCTGTCTGGTCTGTCGGCACATGCTTTGGGGCTGTTTGTTTATGTGGAGGTAATGTTCTATACCGGGAATATAGGTACGAGTCTGAGCTTACTGCTGCTCTCGACTACACGCTCTCTCGTCTGCCTTTAGTTTACTATGAGGCCAAACTAACAAAAATGTGTTTAGTGTTTACTTTACAGGTATGTAGTGATTTTGTTATTGTTCCTTATTAGCCATTTATTTATCATGACTGCCCATTGACCTGTAAACAATGCCCTACCATGAAGTAGGCTATTTCATTTTAGCCACAACTGACCCGATTTGAACAGATTATATTCTTTCTTTGTTTTGTAATGGACTCGTACTATTCTCATATTACATCAGGGGTATGGGTCACACAATGTTCTGAAATGAACATTCAATCTTTCTACTTCCTCTTAAAACACTGATATATTTTTTTCTGCACTTCCTAACGCTGCCCACTCCCCTGTGTCTTTAAAAGCTTTGGGGCAAAATGCTGTCCAGCCTGGGACAGAGGAGGGGGATGGGGGGACACAAACAATAGTAGCTTTACTTCTTTCTTGGAGTGACCAGAGACTCCCAAACGTTACGTTTTTCTTAAATGTGCAAATATTATTTTGAATTACTTTCAGTTTCTCGTTAAAATGTAAATTGTTGTATTGGAAAGCCTTAATATTAATGCCACGGGAAGTAGTTGAAGATGTAAGCTAAAACAAGTGATCATCATAAACAAAAAAATCATTCTAACGTTAACGTATGAATAAAATGAAGTTAAATTGTGCTAAAAATGTTATTATCATTGAGACTAACATACTGGCCCAACCTTGATTTGACAGCACTATAAAAATGCAATACTTCTCATCCTCATAGTGCATCATTCACTGTGCTTAGTCACTTGGCCTGAGTCATTTCATGTTGTAACATATAATGTTCTCAACCTAGCAGGATATTCAGGTGTGGCTTATTCACCTATTCTTGTGAGTAATCCACTAGCAATGTGTGTGAAAGCAGATAATTAGTCCCGTGTCTTTCTGTTCAATAAAACTGAGTCAAATGGTCGAGAAAAGGAGAGCGAAAGAATATGGGCCATGTTTTTGTTCTGGAGTCAGCGCACCAATCCCAAATTCCTGTCATATTACTAAACACTTACAGTAAGGATGGTCAGCTGACCAGAGTTCTATGGCTGCAAAACTAAATGTACTATTTTTGTCTTCAGTTTTCATGCTTTTCCCTTTCAGTCGGAGTGATTGTTGAGGATTATACAGATTTGTCATGTGAATAACTGCCTGAAGCTGATTAGTATTCAATGTTGTTGAATGTTTCTCTTATTGGGCTAAACACACATTTTTGTCATAAACGTTTTTTTATTTGTTGATGTTTTGCAAAACTCTAATCCAGCAGTGTTTTGGTTGTCTGAAAAATAGTTCAAGGATACTATAAAAACATGCATTGATAAAGAGTATACCAGCCACTATAATATGCTTTAAAAATTATCAAATCTGTCTGCAATGTTGTTTAATTCCATTTTAGTGTTAAAATATATGACTGTTATTTCCATACAGATTCTGAAGAAAGTTCCTACTCTCAGGGGAACCGTTGAGACTTGTTTGTCCATTGTGACCTGTGTATCTTGTTTTACCTGCTTATCGTTTATCTAGTAGCTGCCTAATGGGAGAAAAAAAATATGCCGTTGAGACGAATATGTTCAGCGCCTCTTTTAATACAAAGAAAAAAACTGAAATTAGAATAAAGATATTTCAGTGTATACACCACAAGATAAAGCAGAGCTGTTGTTCAAAGAGTAATTTTGTCTTTCTTCAGAGTGCGCACAGATGCCACCAGAGAGGCAAATGTGCTGGTTGCTTAGGTAACCTGCTTCGCTCAAGAATCACTCTGTTCTCGCTCAGTCTATTTATGAATTCTGTGTTTCTCATACTGCTTATTTCACAGGCCGCCATGGCAACAAGGAGAGGGCTAAAAATAAGTGTGAAAAAAAAAAGCTCACTTACACTGATTTTGAGGTTTGTTGCATCATCAACTCCTTAAAATAGACTTCAAATGATACATTACCTACATTGTTTTTATTAGTGGTATTGACATTTTAATATATTTGATATAAATAAATTTAACTAAAATTAACCACTCAAATATTTACAAAAAGATCGGTGACTATGATCATCAAAACATTATTTGTTTGAATGGCTTGCCTCTCTTTGAATATTCAAATGCGTTAAATGTACTTAGAAACTACTTCAGCACTTTGAATTGCCTTGTGTATGAATTGTGCTATATAAATAAACTTGCCCTGCCTTGCCTATATTATATTATATTGTGACAAATTGCAAAGGGGTTTTAGCGATGATGCTATGGTTTTTATGGTTCTGGGCAAACTTACCCAGGCTGTTTTTGTGTCTTTCAGCAGAGGGCAGCTAATCGTCCAAAGCCCAAGATGGCAGCAGTGGCAGCACCCGCACCTGCGGTTAAACTGGCCTCAAGCCGTAGCACCTCTGGAGCACGTCGACGGAGGACGCGCTGCAGGCGCTGCGAAGCCTGCCTTCGTACAGAGTGTGGAGAGTGCCACTTCTGCAAAGACATGAAGAAGTTTGGAGGTCCTGGACGCATGAAGCAGTCCTGCATCATGAGACAGTGCATCGCTGTAAGTCTCGCCATGTTTTACAAATTCATATAATGTTGATGGTTTGACTGAAGTATTTAGTGTAATGCATATGTTCTAAGTCTAGCAAGAGGATATGTAAAAGTCATTGCAGAGTTATATTTGGCACATTTCTGTCTTGTAGCCTGTATTGCCGCACACTGCCGTCTGTGTGGTGTGTAAAGAGGCAGGCAAGGAGGATACAGTGGAGGACGAGGAGGAGAAATTTAACTTCATGCTCATGGAATGCTCTATCTGCAATGAGATCGTCCATCCGAACTGCCTCAAGGTAAAAGTGCCGTCAAGTCAGAATTAAGTCAGCCACCGCGTTGCTCATGCTCGTTTGGGACATGTTCCAGGAATCTCAAGTTTATTGTCTGTAAAGATGAGTAAACATAGAGAAGGCAAAGGATTGTGGGAATGCTGTTAACTTTGTTTGTGTAACTGCTCTGAACACTCATCGTAGCATCACTCTCTGTGACTCATGCAGCACTTCTGACTCCTGCCAAACCATTATGTTACAGCAAGGATTTTCAGTTGACTGTTCTTAGAGGCTGGGAAAATTCTTAATTTATTCAGAAAATGTAGACTATGCAAGTGGCACATAGTGTTCATTAACTTTTCTGAAATGTCAAACATTCTTTTGCATGCAACAAATGCAAGTAAAATGTATGTTTATTTTTGTATTCCTGCATCTTTCTGTTGACAGATTAGTGATGCCAATGGTGTTGTAAATGATGAACTGCCAAACTGCTGGGAGTGTCCAAAATGCAACCATGCAGGGAAGAGCGGAAAAGTGAGTACAATTATGTGTCAAGTGCACCTCAAACCATACAGCTCAAAGAAATTACTTTATTGAAATATTTTGGCAGATAGCAGGTGAAAACATTTTAAACACAAAGTATTCTCATTAGAAACAAGGTTTCAACATAATTTTATTTGCGTAAAGGTTTTTAATAGATTTCAAGATTAAATTGTTTTTTAAAATATTCACTAATATTAATAACAAACTTTTTATTTAAATCATGATTTTATCACCCTTTTTCTCACTTTAAATATGTATGTAAATACTTATCATGTAAGTATTTACATGATAGATATTTACTTTAGCTATTAGCTTTGAGTTTTATATATATGCATTTTAAATCAGTCCTATTCTCTTCAGTCCTATAACTCTTTAAACTTATAATACTTACATTGAACTTTATTATAATAATTTTAATCCATACAATTGTGCAGATAAATAACGTAATTCAAACTAAGGCAAAATAGTTGGAACATTCAAATTAAAACACTTTTTTTAAATGTTTTTTTTTTAACCCTCTGCACATAATAAGGTTACATGTAGTAATTGTAATATGGCTTGACTAATATCACCTCTTTTTAATATGAATCATTCACAGCATGTACAACCATAAGACATAAGGTATAAAGTTGTTTTGTTGTTTTCTCCCCTTTTGGCACTGAAGCAAAAGCGAGGACCCGGGTTCAAGTATGCGTCCAACCTGCCCGGATCTTTACTGCGGGAGCAGAGACCCGGGAGGGAGGAAGCCGACTGCTCGTCTGGCAAACGGAGGCCAGAGCGAGACGAGACTCCGAGGTACGACCCACTGCATAGACTGCCCCCAATGCTGACGACCAGCGGCCTCAGCAGACCCCGGCCTGAGGACAAACTGAGGAAGAAACGGAAGCTGTTTGAGGAGGACGACGACATGGGTGTGAGGAAACGGGTGAGTTACGTCTTCATATAGACTTGTATATACAGTGCCTACAAAAGTGTCTATACAGCTGGAACTCTTGCTCAAATCTTTCTCCACCCTTCGCATAATTGAGTGAAGCAAGAGACGGAGGCATCATTTAAGATATGAGACCCTCTATGAAAAAAAATAATCTTAAGAACATTTGTGTAACTGTAGCATAAATTAAACTAAATTGTGAAAATAAAATGTTCATTGTGACTTGTTACACCCCTACCAGTGCAGTGGGCTGATGGGCTTCATAGTAAGAAGCTCAAGTGCAAAGAGACTTTCTGTGTGACTTTGCATTTTGAAATTCTATTTTGCGCACAGCAAGCTGGGGAAAATTCTTATTTTATTCAATTAAATTGTGCATATTTAGGCCACACATGGTGAAAGGTGAATGAAGTCCGGTAAACACACATTTTCTATTTAGAAGAAAACAACATGCCGTCCTCTTCAGCTGCATGATGGGGGTAAATGGTTCTGTGGCTTTTTTTTTTTCAGATAAAAGCAGAGGAGGAGGAGGATGAAGATGGTGATGGGAGGGAGCATCATTATCGCAGTTATGAAAGAAGAAGTCGTTTAGGAGAAACTGAAGAGGAAGTGGATGACAAAGACTCGAGAAGTGAACTTTCCTTTCCCTTCTTAAAGACTGCTGTGGTGGACAGTGATCAGTCGCTCTGCAGCTCCCCTCAGGCCGGTCCCAGCAGTGAAGGGGGAAGCGAGACTCAGGAAAGAGGCCCGCGCCCAAAAGCCAAACGCAAGAGGCGGTTGCCCAACAGAGAACTGAGTAGAGAGCTGAGTAAAGCTCTGAGCCATGACATCCAAAAATCTGAGGACTGCCTAGCAAATGAAAACAGGCAGCCTCTTAAGTCAGAGCCTGAAAGCGAGAACGAAGAACCTAAAAAGTTATTCAGAAATGGCAGCGACGTGGGCGAACAGAGGACTCATCTAAAGGCCAAAGAGATGAACGGGACGGCCTGGGAGCTTCGCCATTTCTACCCTAATCAGATCACGCCACTGGGTTTCAACAGGAGCACACCAACCACGAGGCCGGTCCCTCCCAGGTCCCCACCCAAGTGTGTGCAGATGGAGAGGCACGTAATTCGGCCCCCTCCTATAAGCCCCCCACCTGACAGACTGCCCCTGAAAGATGGGAAGACTCATTCAATACAAAGGGAAATTTGGATGAAGATTTTCGGCTACATGTCCCATCAGGAGCTCTGCGTATGCATGAGGGTGTGCAAGACCTGGAATCGATGGTAAGGACATTTCATACTGCGCCTAATGAGCAATATGTGTGTAGTTTTACAGAATAGAACAAAAGGATTCTCTTGTTGTGAGCTGTGATAACAAAAAGATCTTTGGTTTTTGGCTTGCACTTATACACACATTTAAAAAGGAGCACAGATTATGATAAAAACAATTCTAACATTTGCTTTTAATTGGCATTCAAGCAATTTTAGTTTAGGAATTATTATATTTTTAGTTAATTGATAAAGTTATTGAGGAATTTTAGGTGGAACTATCATATATTCAGCTCCCTGATGGCACAATAGTGTTCTTCCACAAGTTTTTCTTAGCACAGGGAAGTCTATATATGTGTCTCAGTGGAAGGAGCTCAAAGTGAGGGTGCAGTGTTTGGCCGTTATCTTTAGGCTGAGGCAATGCACTTGTATGGCCACTAAACAGTCAAAAACAAAGCCAAACTTAGCGACAATGTTAAATATTAGAACTCTCTCAATAATCCTCTTGTGATGTTATTAATATATATATGTGTATGTATCAATCAATCAATAAATCAAATTTTATTTATAAAGCGCTTTTCATACAAAAGATACAACACAAAGTGCTTTACAGTTTGGTTAAAAACAATCCCGCCCCAAGACACACACGCACGCACGCACGCACGCACGCACACACACACGCACGCGTGTATGTATATCTCCAATAAAATATTTGTTTTATTTATGAACCCTTGTGCTATCCTTGGTCGAATTGCCCCGCTACAGTGATTAAAAATACCCTAAATAAAAGTGATGAATGGATTTTGATGATTTCGCCTAACTTTAGATCCTAATTTAGGGTCCAGAAGGGTCTACTTTAAATCACTGTGGCGGGTCATCATGACCCAAGGGTAGCAAAAGGATTACACTGTTATTAGGAATTCCACTGTCATACAGCAAAGAAACAGTAACCGATATGACAATTAAGACACAAAACCGTTTTAGTCCTTGTTTCTTAGGATAGACTGCAGCATGGACTGGAGTCAGTTACTTATAGTTCTCAGATTGATCTTTTACCCTCTTTGTGGCTAGGTGCTGCGATAAAAATCTTTGGAAAAAGATTGATCTAAATCGTTGCACGTCCATCTCTCCCCTCATGTTGAGTGGTGTTGTCCGCCGACAGCCACAGTCTTTGGACCTGAGTTGGACCAATATTTCAAAGAAACAGCTGTGCTGGTTGATCAACAGGTTACCTGGTAGGGAATAAAATCATCCAGGTAGTTTTGTAGTCCAATGTGTTATTGTTTTAACGTGAACATGTTTCTCAGGCCTACGAGTGCTGAAGTTGTCTGGATGTTCCTGGGCTGCTGTGTCTGCTCTCTGCTCTGCCACTTGTCCTCTCCTAAGCACTTTGGATGTCCAGTGGGTGGAAGGACTTAAAGATGCACAGATGAGGGACCTGCTGTCCCCCCCTACGGACAACAGGCCTGGTATTTATCCTTCAACCACTGACATTGATCCATCATTAAATATATATTTTCCACCGTTTCATGTATTGGTCATATTGCCCCCAGGTCAGTTAGATAACCGCTGCAAACTTCGAAACGTAGAAGACTTGCGGTTGGCGGGACTGGACGTCACTGACACGTCTCTGCGACTCATCAGTCGACAAATGCCGTTTTTGTCCAGGCTTGACCTCAGTTACTGCAACCACATCAACGACCAGTCAGTCAACTTACTGACCGCGGCAGGGACCACCACACGGGACTCCCTCACTGAAATCAACTTGTCGGGTGAGTTCAAGTTTAAGTGATTTGATGAATGAGTCGGACTTCATAAACCCCCCGTATGCTTTTATCCCACTGTAATTATTTCTCAAATCATGGGATGTTGTTTGATATTGATATATATATATATATATCAATAATATTTTTTTTTTCTCTTTCAGTATGTAATCGAGTCACAGACCATTCCTTAACCTTCTTCAAGCGTTGTGGAAGCATCTGTCAGATCGACCTCCGCTTTTGTAAGCAGGTTTCAAAGACGGCATGTGAGCGGTTTATAGCAGAGATGTCCGTGAGCGTCCCCTTCAGACTGATGGAGGAAAAACTCCTTCAGAAGGCGAGCTAGTCCTTGGCAAAAATTGCTTTCCACGCACTTACAAAGTTGTTCTCCCTAACAGACTTTGACAAATTCATCACCTAAGGATGAATATTTGATGTGATCTAATCTCACCAATGACTCTGTAAATAGATTGTATAAATTTGCATGTTTTGAATTCAAACCATTTTATAAAGATGCTTGTCCCAGTTTTTTACAGTATTTTTCTACTGGCACACTTAAAGAGTTTCCAGTGGTCCTGCATCCACTCAGGAGCTGAATTTAACTTAGACTTTTATAATGCATGCATATCCTTTTGTTGCAACTCTATTCTGTCAGCTGTGTGCCATTAGTTTTGAACTCCTGTGACTGGAATTAAATGTACAGTGATGTGTCTAAATTATGAAATTGTATATGAATAAGAATGTTTGTCGGTCCTCATATTCCATGTTACACCCAACGCCATTGGACATTAATTTATTGTTTTATACCACTTAAAATAGTTTATATTTATTCCGTAACTCAATACAGTGGTGTCATGTGTTTAAATGTTTAATCCAGTTCATTTGAGCTGAAGACGGTATCAATGACGTCCTGTTGGTTTGCATTACCGTTTGTTTCTCAGAGGGAACGAAGGACAGCCAGTAGTTTGTCAGGTTTGAGGAAATGTATCCCCTCATTCACCTCAGGTCTATGTAATGTTTATAATTGTATCTAAATGCTAAAGTGCATTAAAAGATTTTCATTTGTATAATTTGTCGATTGTCTTTTAAATACAAGGGTAATCTTACCAAGTCTTCTGAGTAGTTCAAAGTACTACTAATATTGCCTTATATCAATCGTGGGGTTTAAAGTCAAGGTCAGTTAGTTCTCATTGTGAAGATGGCGAGGCGTTAAGCACCAGTTAGACCCGCCCCACCGCTTCCTTATTGGACACAATTCAATGAAAAATGAATGGGAGGTTTGTTGATAAATTCCCTTGCAGTTGACTCTGCCCTGTTGTATATGGTGCACATATCATGAATGTGAAAAGATAACA
The DNA here is from genome assembly GCA_964034765.1 of Knipowitschia caucasica. Lineage (NCBI taxonomy): Eukaryota > Metazoa > Chordata > Actinopteri > Gobiiformes > Gobiidae > Knipowitschia > Knipowitschia caucasica. The sequence continues at coordinate 34,730,626 of OZ035831.1, forward strand.
TACAAACACGAGAGAAGAGAGTGGGTAGATTCTATTTCATATGTTGCTTCGCCCTTTAGGCTTCGCTAATGCATATCTCTCGGAAGCATTGCTTCCCGCCCTGAGAAGATCAAACGATCCACCCTCCAATCACCTTCACGTCCTGGCGTAGGCCAGTCCCCTATAAATAGGGCCATGCGCCACAATTCTTCTCCTTTCTCTCTCAGTTTGCCTAACAGAAGTTTCGATTCATTTACGAGGATGTCTTCAAGCAAGATCCCCGCGCCTGAGAACTTGCCACCCTCCGGTGTCAGGCTGCGGATCTGCGACTTGTGCCCAGCGGCACTCTCCCAGACTGACCGCCACGAGTCCAGCGTCTTCTGCCTGGGCTGGCGTCGTGCCGCGGGAGAAAGCCCCAGATGTGTGGCTTGTCTCGCGCTCCCCTGGGGAGGAGCGCGATTGACGCCGTGGATTATTCATGCCTCATAGAGTGGTGCCCATGGTGGCTCGCTCAAGGTGTGCTACGTTCTGCTCACGCTGGACAGGCGTAATACTACTGCACCACAGATGGTTGCTTAATAACATCACTCTCGGTGCCCATGGTGGCTCGCTCAGGGTGTGCGTCTGCTTCACTATATCAGCCGCGAGGGGATAGGCCCATGACAGCCCATGAGGCCTGGCCTTGGCGGTCAGGTTTTCCTCTCATAGAGGATGGAGTACGCCTGTACACCAGCTTCCTCCGGGGTCTGGGCTCTGCCTCTCTTGGGCAGAGAGTGCGCGGCTGCACGCTACCCTCCTACGCTCTCTGTGCGCCACGAGCGCCAGCTCACAGCTGTCCTGCCCTCACGCTTCCACCCGGTAAAAGCCAGGGCCGCAGCTAGGGCCCAGCTCTCTTCCCAGGGGCCCCCCACTGCAAAAAGTGGGACTGCTCGGCCCCCTATCAGTCCACAGTGTTGGGGAGCGGGGGGGCTCGGCTCCACGCGGCCACCCGGAGAAAGGCCCTGGGCCACAGCTAGGGCCCAGCCCTCTTCCCAGGGCCCCCCTCCCACTGCAAAAAGTGGGACTGCTCGGCCCCCTCTCAGTCCACAGTGTTGTGGAGCGGGGGCTCGGCTTCACGTAAGCACAGCACACCTGCCCTCACGCGGCCACCTGGAAAAAGGCCCAGGGCCGCAGCTAGGGTCAAGCCCTCTTCCCAGGGGCCCCCCACTGTAATCAGTGTGACTGCTCAGCCCCCTCTCAGTCCACAGTGATGGGGAGCGGGGGCCCGGCTCCACGTAAGCGCAGCACACCTGCCCTCACGCAGCCACTCGGAAAAAGGCCTAGGGCCGCAGCTAGGGCCCAGCCCTCTTCCCAGGGGCCTCCCACTGCAATAAGTGGGACTTCTCGGTGCCCTCTCAGTCCACAGTGTTGGCGAGCTGGGGCTCGGCTCCACGTAAGCGCAGAACACCCGCCGTCACGCGGCCACCCGGGAAAAGACCCAGGGCCGTAGCTAGGGCCCAGCCCTCTTTCAAGGGGCCCCCCACTGCAATATGCGGGACTGCTCGGTCCCCTCTCAGTCCACAGTGTTGGGGAGCAGGGGCTCGGCTCCACGTAAGTGCAGCACACCTGCCCTCACGCGGCCACCCAGAGAAAGGCCCAGGGCCGTTGCTAGGGCTCAGGCCTTTTCCCACGGGCCCCCCACTATCCGATGCCTCCCCAGGATGGGACATCTGTGGACAGATCAGGCCTTTCTCCCTCCTCCCATCCCGCTGTGCTTCCCTTGACCCATGTTGTCACCGTATCGGAACAGTCGGGGCTCCGGGGAACTCTGTGGATACACAGAGTGCTGAGTCGGGCCTATGCTCTCCAATTCTCCTGGCGGCCCCCTCCTTTCTGCGGCATTCTCCAGAACGCTGTGGCGCTTCACAGGGAGGTCAACACACTTGACAGCGCCGGGCGGTAGTGGTGGTAGACCCGCTCAGGGCAGGGACAGGGTTTTACTCTCCATACTTCATAGTCCCTAAAAAAAGTGCGGAGGGGTGCGGGCCATGCTGGACCTGCTCGTCCTCAATGGCTGCATAGCCAAGCGACTGTTTCGCATGCTCACAGTAAACAACTACTCCTGAGCGTCAGGCCCGGGGAATGGAGGTCCTCCGTGGACCTCAAGCACGCGAATTTCCACAAACCCATTGCACGGGGGCACAAGAAGTTCCTCCGGTCCCCCACTCGGCTACTCCCTAGCCCCCCCGCACCTTCTCCAAGTGTGTGGAGGCGGTGCTAGAACCCCTTCGGCGTCAGGGCCTTAGGACACTGACGTATATCAACGAATGGTGATCCTGTCCTCCCGGGAGGATGCGCAGGATCAAACGTCCAGAGTGTTAAATCACGTGCTCACCTAGGGTTTGTGATCAATAAGGACAAAAGCTCCCTGTGCCCGGCCCAGGAGATCTCGTATCTGGGACTGGGCTTGAATTCCAGGAGCATGGCGGCTTCACTCTCGCCAGAGAAAGAAGCGGCGGTTCAGAACCTGGGCCGGATCGTTCTGGGTGAACCTCGGGTCCAACCGCGGCAGATCCAGTCACTCTTGGGCATGATGGCAGCGGCCCATCCAGTGGTGAGACTGGGTTTGCTGCACATGCGATATCTCCAGAGGTGGTTCTCACACCTCAGGGGCTTATCACGGAGGGAGCGACTGTCGGTGAGGGCTCAGAACGACGTCGCCTTCTGGCTGTCCCCAGGTCGACTCCAGGAGGGAGTTCGAATGGGTGTTATGGACCACCACATCGAGGTCTTCACGGACGCCTCACTGAGTGGTTGGGGAGGCGTGCTCGGCCACCACTCGACAGGAGGCGTTTGGTCTTCCCCCTTGGGGCACATCAACCTCCTGGAATTGGAGGCGATGCGGTTGGTGCTGGCCCATTTCATGACCAGACTGGAGGGCCAACAGGTGATTGTTCGGACGGACAACACCACTGTGGTGCACCGGTCGTGGCCCAACGGTCTCCTCTACACCTTCCCGCCTCTCCGGCTCTTGGCAGCCCTGCTTTACAGGGTGAGGACGGAGGGGGTCTCCATCCTGGTGGTGGCGCCGGACAGCCCGGGAGCCAGGTGCTATCCGGACCTGGTGTTTGGTGTTGGGTTTGGCACCAGGAGTCAGGGTGCTGCTTTGTCGCCACAGCGCTTGGCTCACTGGCTTCGCCTTGCTATCCGTTTGGCGTATGAAGCTCAGGGCTTGCTGCCTCCAGCCCAGTTGAGGGCTCACTCCACTCGCGGGGTTGCCGCTTCGGTGGAGGAGATCTGCAGAGCGGCGTCTTGGTCCTCCTCCTCGACTTTTGTGCAGTTTTACCTACTGGAGGTGGCCTCTGACTCTGTGGCTCATTCGGTTTTGAGTGCAGGGCGGCCCTAGTTCCTCCTTCGACAGACCTCGATGAGAACTCGTCTGCAGGGGGGGTTGTGTGGAGAGGTGTTGGCGCTCTTGGGAGAGGCGGCCTGGACACGTCTGCAATAAGGATAGGCGCTCTTGGGAGAGGCGGCCTAGGCCCTTCTGCAGTCTGCTTTACACTCCTGGGGATCAGGTGCTCTTGGGAGAGGCTGCCTGCCCAGGTTTGTTCTGAATTCTTTCCTGCTTTGCAGGTTGGGGAATGCGCGGGCACTCTTGGGAGAGGTGGCCCTCCATCCCTTTCTCTATGGCTCGTAGGACCTCCGTCTCTACCGCTTGGTTGCGGTATGAGCACGTGGGTCACGAGTTTGCTCTAATCACCGGAGTTCATGCCTGCTGGGAGTACATCAGTCTGGGCTTCGCTATGTTATGCATTAGCGAAGCCTAAAGGGCGAAGCAACATATGAAATAGAAACCCGAGTTACCTAATATAACTAAGGTTCTATGAATATGTTGCGAAGCCCTTTAGCTTCGAGCCCAGCAAGCCTGCCCTCTCTTATTCGGCTGAGTTCGAAAGGAGAAGAGCTGTGGTGCATGGCCCTATTTATAGGGGACTGGCCTACGCCAGGACGTGAAGGTGATTGGAGGGTGGATTGTTTGATCTTCTCAGTGCGGGAAGCGATGCTTCCGAGAGATATGCATTAGCGAAGCCTAAAGGGCTTCGCAACATATTCATAGAACCTTAGTTACATTAGGTAACTGGGGTTTTTACGTCTGACCCTTTAGCCATATTGTCCCTTTCCATTTGAATCTGCATGCAACATTTTGAAAACAAAATCGGGGTAGTCAAACTCCAAAGATTTTAATTCATTTCCAAAATAAAAAGCTCAACATTTCATATTACAAACCTAGCACAAATTTTCAACCTCAAACTGAAAAGTGCAATTCATGTTTTATATTGTGTTATCTGTGATAGGCGCCTCATTGGCTCAGTTTATTTTGCAGCAGAGCTAAATATTTCAAACTGAACAAAATAAATATGCTGTGGTCAACCTAAGGCTACTGCTGTGCATTGGGTAGACATACAGTAGATACAAAGGATTCAGTAAAAGAATATCCCTAAATTATAAGAAATTACACTTCAAATCAAATGGAAAAATATAGTTATATATTAATATATATAGTTAATATATGCAAATTTACATTAGCACTCAAATCTTCTACAATGTTCTATACCACACAAGTCAGTTATTTAATATATCACTTCCCATTACTGAAGAACCTTGCAGAAACCACTCCGATTATTAAAATTCAAAATTTCACATCCACAATTACATTTGGAAATTGTCAAAAATTATGTCAAATAACACCACCAGGCCAAGCTCAGAGGTGACGAGAGTACTATGATCCACTATAATGGATCTATTACAAACCATATGAGTGGTTTAAAACATAAAATGTGTTCATAATGGAAACATCAAAATAATCATACCTATATTAGTCAATCACCAAGAAAACCATGACAGCTCACATAAAGCTAATAATTGTTGAAAATGTTTAAAAGGGACAGTATGTAAAATTATATATCCATCTTTCATTTGCCCAGACTCAAGGGCAACATGAACAAATCATAGCTCACCTTTTCTCATCAACATATTTGGTCTTTTAGTCTAGAATAAGCAATCCTTCATTACCATCAGGTTTTGTTTGATACGCAAAAGTAATCCATTGGTCAAAATATATAATAAATATATAAAATATTTTAGACATTTTATTTGTTGCACTATGAAAACAATGTATTAGTATAATTTAAGTTTTTTTTTTTTTTCATTCAGGCCCGACCAGCTCTCGTTTTTCTAAACTCAGCCCCTGAATGCATAAGTTTTGACACCCCTGGTTGAGATTTGTAGTAACTTATACACCAATAAAGGCAAAAAGCAACATACTGGTCCCTCAAATCTATCATGAGAATTAACCTTCCTTTAACAGGCTGCTGTCGATTCTCACAATGAGAAACAGTCCAGATTTCCGGCTAGGTGAAGTGAATACAGTGGGGCAAAAAAGTATTTAGTCAGCCACCGATTGTACTAGTTCTCCCACTTAAAACAATGACAGAGGCCTGTAATTTTCATCATAGGTACACTTCAACTGTGAGACAGAATGTGAAAAAAAAATCCAGGAATTCACATTGTAGGATTTTTAAAGAATTTTTTTGTAAATTATGGTGGAAAATAAGTATTTGGTCACTTCAAACAAGGAAGATCTCTGGCTCTCACAGACCTGTAACTTCTTAAGAAGCTCTTCTGTCCTCCACTCGTTACCTGTATTAATGGCACCTGTTTGAACTGGTTATCTGTATAAAAGACACCTGTCCATAGCCTCAAACAGTCAGACTCCAAACTCCACTATGGCCAAGACCAAAGAGCTGTCGAAGGACACCAGGAAATGAATTGTAGACCTGCACCAGACTGGGAAGAGTGAATCTACAATAGGCAAGCTTGGTGTGAACAAATCAACTGAGCAATTATCAGAAAATGGAAGACATACAAGACCACTGATAATCTCCCTCGATCGCAAGATCTCATCCCGTGGGGTCAAAATGATCATGAGAACGGTGATCAAAAATCCCAGAACCACACGGGGGGACCTGGTGAATGACCTGCAGAGAGCTGGGACCAAAGTAACAAAAGTTACCATCAGTGACACACTACAACGACAGGGAATCAAATCCTGCAGTGCCAGACGTGTCCCCCTGCTGAAGCCAGTGCATGTCCAGGCCCGTCTGAAGAGAGCACATGGATGATACAGCAGAGGATTGGGAGAATGTCATGTGGTCAGATGAAACCAAAGTAGAACTGTTTGGTATAAACTCAACTCGTCTTGTTTGGATACTGAGTTGCGTCCCAAGAACACCATACCTACTGTGAAGCATGGGGGTGGAAACGTCATGCTTTGGGGCTGTTTTTCTGCTAAGGGGACATGACGACTGATCCGTGTTAAGGAAGGAATGAATGGGGCCATGTATCTTGAGATTTTGAGCCAAAACCTTCCATCGGTGAGAGCTTTGAAGATGAAACGTGGCTGGGTCTTCCAACATGAAAATGATCCCAAACACACCGCCCGGGCAACAAAGGAGTGGCTCCGTAAGAAGCATTTGAAAGTCCTGGAGTGGCCTAGCCAGTCACCAGACCTCAAGCCCATTGAAAATCTGTGGAGGGAGTTGAAAGTCCGTGTTCACTGCTCTCGAGAAGATCTGCATGGAGGAATGGGCCAAAATACCAGCTACTGTGTGTGCAAACCTGGTAAAGACCTATAGTAATCGTTTGACCTCTGTTGTTACCAACAAAGGTTATTTTACCAAGTCTTGAGTTGAATTTTTGTTATTGACCAAATACTTATTTTCCACCATAATTTACAAATAAATTCTTTAAAAATCCTACAATGTGTATTCCTAGATTTTTTTTTTCACATTCTATCTCTCACAGTTGAAGTGTACCTATGATGAAAATTACAAACCTCTGTCATTATTTTAAGTGGGAGAACTTCCACAATCGGTTGCTGAGTAAATACTTTTTTGCCCCACTGTATGTCACTTGAACTCTTGAACACGTGATCTACTGTCTAGGTGCAGAGAAAAGGCCTATTTTTTATTAAGTTTGATGAATAAATAAGTGGCTTCACATTATTTGTGAATAAAAACAAACAAACATATTTATGAGCAATTCAAAAGGGGGCAATCCAACAATTCAGCCGTTTTCCACAACTGGGGCTCTTGTTTGTACAGTAGTGGTTAAGATTTAAAAACATGTACAGCCCTCACGACGTACTGCCGACAGATGGGGCACTCATTCATCCTTTTTCCACACTTTGTGCAGGTGACCATGTGACCACACTCTAGCAGAACACAGTCAATCACAGCGTCCATGCATATCCGGCAGAGGTTATCGTCAAAAATGGTTAACGGAACCTTTTCACCATCTGAAAGACAAGAGTCAAAAGTGAACATGATTGCACCCAACACAAATCCAATGGCAAACTCCCATGCGATGAAGGGCGGAGCAAAACAAAGCGTGGCTCTTAAAACCTCACGTCAATCATGAATTCTTAGCATAAGAAAACATATTTTTTCAGACATGTACTTGCAGATGAGAGTGTAGAATAATTCTAAGATGAACGAATGAAGAGTGGAAAATGAAAAGTCCTCAATGACACATTAGTCACAACCTTACCTCCATCAGTACCATTGCAGATAGAAGGGGGTAAGGCCATTACTTCAGAATAAAGTCAAGAAATACAGAGAAAATGTGAGGACGATACGTCTTAAACCAAGTCACCAAAGTTAAAAAGCAACAGTTACCTGTGGTTATTGTGCCGCTCACGTTTTCCACTGAAAAGACAAGACACAACTTGTTGGTGTTTTCAGATTATTTGAAAAATGAGGGGACAGTTTTCTTTTTTAAGGGGCGACAGTGGCTCAGTTGGTAGAGCATTGGACTAATAAACGGGTAGAAAATGAATGAATGAATGAAAAGGGGATTTTTTTCCCCTGTTCTTTTACATGACATATACAGTGATGACTTTTACAGGAAAATGTGTTGCTTGCTATGGTGAAAGGCAATTATGTAGAGACTTAAATATTGTGAAATTATTCCGTGCAAATCCCAAAAATGTTATGTTTACCCTGAGCAACAGCTGAGTAAAACATACTTGATTGCCGGTTTTCCTCAGTTTCACGATACAGTCGCCTGACACGCTCCACCAGCTCCCACTTCTCACAGCACCCAGAATAGTTTACAAAGTTCCTGGCCAAGATTTCTTTGAGTTGCCGAACAGAGAGGTCTTCAATGTCCCCCAGGCTGGATATGTCTGACAGAGAGGCACGGGCTCGACGCCTTGTTTGAGGACTCGGCTGTAACACCAAAGACAGACGTTATCAAAGATGCGTCCTCCCGACAATATTTATACCTTTCATAAGGACTATGTGGAGAAAGTAATGACTAGAAATTCATAAAGCTCACCTCAGGCGTGTGTTCACTCTGATCCATGTGAAGAAGAGATGTTGATGCAGCGTCGGCTTCCTGCACAACACAGTTTGTAAATTGTACTGCACATAGTGTTTCCAGCCTGTTAAATAAATATTATTCATTTATAATATATATTTAATGAACTGAACTGTGCTTCTTGTGTACTTTACTAATTAATTTGTTTAGCAAAGTCAAAAAAAATATTGGATATAAAAACTTCTTAAGCTGTCATAACAATGAAAAAAATGCTTACTGGGGTGGTATCAGAGCTGTCGCTTCGACTGAGCGGCCCCTCCTGAGAGACGGGGAAGGTGGACAGTTCGGAGGCAGACTGTGTGGGGGAGAGAGTGGGGGAGTACAGAGTGCGTGACTGAAGCCTATTGGAGTCCACCTCGCCGATGCCTTGGTGACACAGCACCAGCTCCACCAGGTCTTCTTTCTCCCTGCATGTGTCTGTAGGGATGTTACGAAGCTGCAGGTACTGGCGCAGGTCTTTGACTCGCAGACGCATGAGTCTTGGCCGCTGGAAACATGTCGCTTTCAGAAGATGACATGTGGCACAGATGCGCAGATTCTCCTGCAGTACCGTGCACATGGAGCAGAAGCTTTTCTTGCAGTCACAGCAAATATACTGCAGATTCAGAGAAATTTAAGACATACATGAGAATAAATAATGTGTAATAAAACAGATGTCATTTGACAAACATGAGGTCAACAAGAAATAATTTGTCAAAAACTAATATTACAAATATCATGCTTATACCAATACAAAGAAACAAACTGATATGACAAATAGGTTTTTACTTATAGCTCCATAATGCTTTTTAATAGCTCTGAAATACAGGTAGATGAAAAATAATTCAAAATAAAATTCAGAATCTCAGGTCCTGTTAATGGGATTTTTAAGTATCAGTACATTCTTATTCAGCTTCAAATCAATTCCAGTGTTGATCGATACTTTTGACAAAACTAAATCATTCACATAAATAATATTGATATTAAGCTAAAAAAACAAAAACAAATCCAAATAAAACAATTACAGACACACCTTTCTCCTGAAGACAGAAAAGCCTTGGCCACAAGCCCTGCACAAAAGGTTGGGACTCCCTGAGCTGGGAGGGGGGTATGTGGAGTATCCTGCACTGGGGGCAAATCGGAAAGGTCCAGCACCTGCCCCAAAGCCTGGCTGTTGGCCCCGGACGGCCCCTGTTCCCATGACTTCATTCAGCAAACCACAGCATGAAGCCCACACGGAGGAGGCATTTGCCTACAATTAACAGATAAATTCAGTTTATCTCACAAAGTCGGTAGGAGTTTTGACGTGATAACAGTAGTGTTGCTTCATTGTCAATACATACATTCCTACCAGTTTTTAATAGCAAGGCTTTCATATTTTATGCATAACGTATTAATAAAACATGACATTAAAATAAACGCAATTTGCATGGAAAAACTATGCACAGATTCCAAAGATGTGTGCATCATTAAATATAATGACATAATGACAGGCCTAAAGATCATGATAAATAAACCATGAGTATGATGACTTCAGGCCTGGAAACATTAGTGCTGCTCCTAATGAAAGGTGTCAGCGCGGCTTTCTGCACTTCAGGCATGATCCATTACCACAGCTTTATCAGTCACAAACAGATAGAAAGTCATGAGCATTTCCCTTAAGCTCATATATGTAGAGTATAGAATATGGCAAAGCTCCAGTACCTTCATCGCACCACCGAAGAGTCTTCCGTGTGAGCACACTGTGTCAATGTAAGCATGGCAACCTTCACCATCTACAGCCCAACCGATAACGGGAATAAGTCAACAACCGAAACCTCGAACGTTGAGGAGAAACGATGCGAAAATCAGACATGAAAACATGAAATCCTTCTCAGTCTTCTTCTGCTGGTGGGGACAGGGCACTACAGGGCGTGGTGTGCTGCCCTCTGTGGGTCCCCTTTAGAATCATGTTGTTTGGGCTTCTATGTTCACATTTATTGTTGTTGTTGTTATTGTTTATCATTGTTGTTATTATTATTATTGTTATTATTATTGTTGTTATTATTATTATTATTATTATTGTTGTTGTAGTTTTATTTTCTATCTGCGTGGATACTAAATTATGTAGATTACTTATCAATGCTCCCAAACGGTAATTTGTGTTTTTCGCAGATGTATAATTTAAATTAGTTTTAGTAGCTGGACTGCCATTTTCATAATGTTGTATGAAGATCAAATTTATTTTTAAGAAACCTGTTGTCTTATTTATAGTGTAATTTAGTATGTCAACTTCCGCTTCCGTATCATGTGTCGTCTGTTCTCACAACAACACAGAGGCGCCAACTACGAATTCCGCGCTGACGTTTACTGTTGTTTCTGCTTTATGACAACTTTACCGTTAACGATGGTAGATTGTTAACACCGCTCCGGAATGGAAACGATTAGCCCCGTTTCCTCGATGATCATGTATGAAGACCAGTCGGTGGAGGTGACCTGTGTGCACGGGGCTCGGCTGCAGCTGTCGCCCTGTGGCTCGGAGTTTGTACTCTTGAAGGACCACGACCCCACGGCTCTAGTGCCCAGAGAGAGGCTCCGCCAGAGGACACGGTTCACCATCAGTGCATATAAGGTAGCTCTTTGTTACTTTTGTATAAGCTAGGCCAAGGTAAATACAACCCACATGGTTTGTTTCGCAGCCACGTTCTGAGCGCAGAATTTGAGTAAAGTGTATAATTATGACAGATTCGTCTACGCATTTTAGCAAAACGTAGTTGATATTATTGTATTCAAGATTTAACTTGCAATTTGTGTTAGTTTTTGACTAGTTTGGAAAATTCAGTAAACTTCCTTAGCTACCCAAACAGTCCCCTAGCAACATGGATAGCAACCAGAAGGCATTCTGTCTACAGTCCGACAGTTCAAACACATATGACATGTATAATGGGTTAAAACAGGGGTGTCAAACTTATTTTGGTTGAGGGCCGATTAAAAAAAGAAAGGGCTGGTGAAAAAAAAAGTGGGTTTCATTTATACAATATTTTGGGAATATGAAGGTATCTAAATAAATTACTTGTTTCATATTAGTTAAATTGGATATTCTTTTCTGATCGACCTAGTTCAGTTACTGTGGACTGAACCAAAACTGGACCAAATAATGAAGGCGTATAGGAAGATTTTCTACTTCCGGGTGTATCATCAAGACGATTGGTCCTCCCACCTGTCAATCATTCCAGTGATTTGTGCTCGTCAAACAAGACCAGACAGTTTTGTTCAAAAAGTGGAGAGGGTGGTTCTTTCCTAAGAAAATTGGCAAATCCTTTATTTCTTATGGAATTAAATTTTATGGATGTTTGCTTAGTAATGGATAACATGCCATTGTCGCCTATTACCATTTATGCTGCTATTTAATATAATCATTTAAAATCATCTCAAGGGCCTCTGGAAATGGTCGCGTGGGCCGGATCTGGCCCCCGGGCCTTGACTTTGACACTTGTGGGTTTAAAACAATCGTCCTGATCAAGCCGAGCATCAACATAGTTCTGGAGATGGATCCGCGGCGCTGCACTGTGGTGACCTCTGCTTCTGACCCGATAGGGTTAATCTCACCAGTATTTTGCCGTCCTAGGTGTTGAACTTTGCAATAAACATATATGATTATTGACATAGCGCTAGTAAAAAGCTACTTACTCCTAGGCTTGAGTTTCAGGTTTTAGTGAATTTAGAATATAGTTTATATGAAAACATTTGTCAAACTGGGGATCGGTTAGTGTTACATTTAACAACGGGTTTAATAAGGAGCCTGGTATTTTTCATAGTAACAAAAGTTTGGACATTCTTTACATAAAAACAGAAAAAAAAGAAAAATAGCGGGTCTGTAGGTTCTACAGACACTGCCTGCTGTATAACTCGATATGTATCAGATAGGTTATATCTGAAGAGAAAACCGATGCCACTTCTTGTTACTTAACTAAATATCTGTTTTTTTGTCATGTCATTTGTCTCAATAATGATGGAATTTTGCATATTGTCACTTGATACATGCAAACTATTCACCACAAGCTCTGTCCCACCAATGACTGTAGTTGCAAATAACCACTGATTTAAAACACTTTTTAGGTACTTTTGACAACTGCTTTGACTTTTCGTAATAAGTACGCAGACCAACCTTATCTTCCAGAAGAACTTATACCGTATGGCCATAAAAAGGTATAGTTTGTTAATAGAAATGCGTGATTTCAGGGGTAAGTTAACTTGTAAGCTAAAGTTCCTTTTACTTTGAAGTATTTTTTCAGTCATAGCTCTGAAGTGCAGTGGTCTGTCACTTGTGATGCTGAGGTTGGACCTGGAGGTGAAACCATTATCAGCTCTGGAGATGGGAGAGCTGTGCTGAAGCTTTCTCCCTGTGGCGAAGACTTCACTGTTGAATTTACATGTTCTGTCAGTCATAATGATAAACGACATATCCAACAATCGGTTTCCACTAGTTCTGCAGACAGAATGGCCAAAAACGGACCAGTAAGATCAAGATCCAGATCTCCTCTGTCAATAAGCAAAGATAATTCTGAGGTATGTGTCACTTTCCAATGTTACATTGTTTTATGTGTGCAGGAAGGACATAACTTCTGTAATCTGAAATATTTTACTTTCTTTGGTGTGAGTGATGTACATAGACCAAAACAAATATTTCCAATAACTCAAACCGTAAAAATCCTGTTTTTGACCATTAGGTATAACTTGCTAATCTGTATTAACCTTATTGACTGATAAATTAATTGATAAATGGAATTTATCAATATTTATCAATATTTAATTTTTATTTGGAGATAGCTTTATTTTTAGGACATTTTGTGGATTAGGGTTGTAAAGAGTGAATCAATCATTGAAATTGTTTTGTTTTCAGTTTACTCATTTTGTAATTAATTTTTTTAAAAAATCTTACGCAGACTTAAACATGCTGAGAAGCGGTCATTATAGACAATTCTATAATGACTGTGAAATTAAATGATAATGTGTTTATAAAAGTATTTTTAATCAAATAACCCAATGTGTAACAAGTCATCTCAATGAGCTTTGTTTTGGGTGAAATGTATAAAAGTCACATATTCACTGATCAATTAAAAGTTTTAATTAACAATTTTCATTTAAATTTTAAATGATAATTGTTCAACTAATCAATTATCTAAATTAATGTTAATTACATCTCTAGCATTAAACCATTCATTATGAACAATTCCAGCCAGAGAAGATGTTTCAATCCGTCACTGTGGTACAACATCAGTCATGTTGTGCTGCTCCTGCCATATGGGCCCACCCCCTCTCTTTGGCAAAGAAGCATGTTAAAGCTGATGACAGCCCATCAAAAGCAGACGTCACTTCTAAGCATTCTGGTGAAGCCACAATCCAACTTCCTCAGGCTCTTTCTCTCAGCTGTTCAATGCCCCACTGGCACAGGTTCACAACAGTGAAACTTAAATATTATCGTGTCAGTAATAATGACGTTAAAAATGGCTTCATGCTTATTTTGTAGATGGAGGACTTTGGCTGAAGGAAAAAACGATGAGCCTCATCTTGTCGGAGCAGAACTGGTCAAAGTGATGTGGTGCCAAGGAGTTACCTACAGGTATTCCAATGCCCTGTTCTGTGAATTTGATAGAAAAAAAATGGTTTAGGAATATTAAAATATTAAAATTAATCTTGTCTGTAGGATTATAGGTGGTACGGTACCTGTTGTAGAAGTGTCTGTAGGAGATGGTTCAGTCATCCGATCCAAAGGCATCCTGACGAGCTATTTTACCCACTACAAACATGAGCCGGTGTCAGGAAAAGTATTGATGAACAACACACCAATACTAAGAGTTACAGTACTATTAAGTTAAGTGTGTGACTGCCTCTTAGGTGAAAGAAATCATCTATCACACGCATGGCCTTCCACCTGATGTACCTGGACAAGTGTACTCCATATGCTCCATTGTCAGTCGTGCAAGCAGGTATTTACATTTACCATCTTCACTACAGATTATTGTGTTGTATGCATGCTTCTAAATTGATCCTTTATAATCGTTTTTCAGAATTCTTACTTGTTATATTGAGGCCAACCAATCTCTCAAGTGTCCCGCACCTAGCTGTCTACACAAGGTCAAGATAGATGAAAAATAAGAAAGATGATAAAATATGACATACAGTGTAAAATAGTGCAAAAGGTCTTGTACTCAATGTATTATTTTGTTGCAGGATAAACCGATTGTTCATAACAGAACCAAATCTGTTGAAACCTTTACCACATGCATGACTGATAGAAAAGAAGTTGAGGATGGATGGTATGCTATTATGTTCATTAAATTTAATCATTGAGCTAACATTAGTTAACCGAGTTGCAATGATTAGTTACAGGTCAGATATTGTGGAAGAAGAGCTTAAGAAGATACAACGAATTAATTGTATCCTTTTAATATGTTGATACCTAAGTTGTTAACTTAATTTAAGGTAAGAGTTAACGCTAGTACCTTACTTTTGAGTTTAATTAGTAATGCATTTTGTTTGTCCCAACCAAAAGAATCTTGTAAAAGTAATACGTAAATAATAATAATAGATCAGAAAGCAGCATCATGTATTCATCTTTTGCATACATGCATACATGCAAAGTCACTGTTTGACTCTTTGGACTGAGAGCTGATTGGCTGAGTGATGGTGCCGAAAAGAGGTCAAAATACATGCATATGAACACAAGTGGTATTTTTGAACAAGGGACAAGTTACATGTATTTTATTTCATAGCTAATTTTGGTTTGAAAACTAGCTACCCAATCATATTGTAAAACTCCTTAACTCCAGCACGGTTCTTTTGGACAATAGCACTATTTTCAGAGCTCAGAAAAACTTTGAACAAGATGAAAGATCTGAAACTGAGTCCATCCAGAAACCACTGAATGCAGACAGCATCGCTGAAGCTCTTCAAAGAACATCTAAAGCCATCGCAGACATCGATGCTGCCATAACTTCAGCTTCACACATATAGACTGTTCTCCACCCTTTGCCAACTTTTTATAACTAAAACACTTTCAATACTTAGGATGTATTCAAACTAAGTTCTGTTAATATATTTGTATGTATAGCAGTTGCCCTTACTTAACAGCAGGTGGCAGTGATTGTAAGATAAGATCTATAGTGGTTTCATTGTACTCAACTCTTACATTAAACTTTTAAGATGTGTTTTTTGTTGTCTTGGATGGAGTGATGAAAGAAATGAGCAATTTTGTGCTATTTGGAAGAAATTTGATTTTGTAAGTTGGAAGTGGGTGTTGAAAGATTCTCAATTTTATTAAAATGTTTTTTGGTAGATCTGGTTTGAAAATGTGGTGCTTGAAAAACCGAATATTTCAAACATTTTGTGTACCACCACTTGGATAACAGTTGACGCGACCCAGGACGTTTCTGTGTGAAGTTTGCATTTTCTCCCCGTCTGCTTAGGTTTCCTCTGGTTTTCCCTACCACTAACACCATGTACAATAGATTAGGGCTAAACGAGTGTGTTCCTGCTGTTCATGAATATATACTTTCCCATCTATAAAAAAACAAAAAACAAATTGCATTTGACAATGGATATTACTCATCTTGCTCTCTCTTGTGTCCATTGTTCATGTTTGTGATATTTCAATGTAAATTGAACAATTATAATAATTAATAGAAAAATAAATGTCCTTTTATTATTGCTTTTGTGCATGATGAGTATGTATGCATTATGTATTACCTGTGGTTCAACGAATTGTCAAAGTCACAGTCAAAGTGATTGTCACAAATGACTTACTTGTGCTGATAATGAACAAGGGTCAGTGTTGGTCCTGCTGGACCTCAGCGCTGCATTTGATACAATAGACCACAGCTTTTTACTGCGGTGGCTGGAATGTGACATAGGTCTCAGAGGAACAGCCCTTGGCTGGTTTAAATCCTATCTATCGGATCGGTATCACTTTGTCAATGTGAATCAAAACTCGTCGCCATATTTGGTGTGCTTCAAGGATCGTTACTCGAACCGATTCTTTTCACACTACATGCTGCCGTTAGGTAATATCATTAAAAATGTATCTGTCGATGAAATCAAATCAGACTGATCAGTTGGAAAGGCTCAGTGCCTGCATTAAGGACCTTAAAATGTGGATGACTCTTAAATTTCTACTTCTTAACCCGGAGAAGACAGAAGTGATCCTACTAGATCCAAGCGACCAGATAATCACTCTCGACAACGTCAACATAGTACGCTGCAACACTTGTGAGGAATCTTGGAGTCGTTTTCGATGAAGAACACGCCTTCAAGGCTTATATAAACCAAGCAACTAAAACAGCATTTTTTTCACTTGCGGAACATCGCTAAAATCAGGAATATCCTTCCTAAAAGTGACACGGAAAAACTGGTCCACGCTTTTGTCACCTCAAGGCTTGACTACTGTAACGCTTTGCTGGCAGCGTGCCCTAAAACCTCTTTTGAAGAGATTCCAGTTCGGAATACAGATCTTAACAGGCACCAAAATGAGGGAGCACATAACTCTGGTGTTAAAATCACTTCACTGGCTTCCCGAGGAGTACACAGCCATAAATGGCTTGACTCCATGTTTAGTGTCATATCAACCAAACTGAGCACTGCACTCGCAAAACACCAGACGTCTGGTGGTTCCTAAAGTCTCAAAAAGCACAGCAAAGCATTTAGCTACCAAGATCCTTCACTGTCTGTGGAATCAGCTTCCCATCCACGTTAAGGAAGCAGACACAGTCTCTACATTCAAGGCCAGGCTTAAAACGCTTCTTCAATTTAGCATATGGTTAGGTTGTTAGTCCGGTCAGGTCGTTTGCCTGGTCTTGGAGTCTGCTTGTACAGGACCTGGTCCGCTGCATCTTCAACTCTACATTCTAGGCTAAGCTTTAAACAGTTCACTTTAGCATATGGTTAGGAAGGTAAGACTCAGGTAAGACTAAAAATCTTAGACTGTTAGTCAAGCTGCGTAGGGAGTCAGTTTTCTGGGAGAAGTATGGTAACTTGAGCACTAGTTAGTCTCCTTCCTCCTACTTTATTTGTGTGTATTATTAGGAATTTGACTGTAGTCTGTTCATGGCTATTCACCTATTGTCTGTTTCATGATGCGACAACGGGACCTCTGAACCTGGCCTGGCATCTACACCTGCAGACTGCCCTGCTTGACCCGCCTGGGAGCTGCTTCAGTCCTGCAACGGACCTGACCACGTTCTGCGGGCCCTCGTCCACGTTCTGAAGCTTAGGTCCTGGATCTATAGCCCGTCCGTCCGTGTGGAGTGGATCCCTCTCTCAATGTGGATCTCCCCAAGGTTTCTCACCTTTTTTCCACTGGGTTTTTGTGAGTTTTTCCTTGCCGATAAAGGAGGGTTTGTTGGACAGTTCGTGTCTAACAAAAAAGACTGTGGTGATGATCCGGGACACTAACATTCTACAACATGTATAATGGTCATTTATCAACATGTATTCTTTTTTTGTGTCTTAACTGTTGATTCTCTGAACTGTGTTGGTGATTTCAATGGTTTAAGTCCTCTGAGATGACCACTGTTTTTGGGATATACAAGAATAAATTATATTGTATTGTTTTGTAATTGAAGATGATTTGCTGCAATGTGGATTCTAAAATATTAAATAGTTACATAGATAAAATGCATCTTGAACAAACTAATTTGTCTTATGTACTCAAAATCAGATCACACTGAACAGAGTCGCGCGAGATTCCGCGAAGTTTC
Source organism: Knipowitschia caucasica (assembly GCA_964034765.1). Classification (NCBI taxonomy): domain Eukaryota; kingdom Metazoa; phylum Chordata; class Actinopteri; order Gobiiformes; family Gobiidae; genus Knipowitschia; species Knipowitschia caucasica. Next base: position 34,748,736 of record OZ035831.1, read on the forward strand.
CGGTGTTGTGTATGTTCCTGGAAACATGGCGGCCAGCTTCCGCGGCCGTCCGATCCGGAGTCTTCGGATGCGAGGTAAGCATGATAACCCCGATACATTTGCTCATCTCGGGACGGACTAATACAGCTCTGGAGCTGCTCTGTCTTATGGTGCCTTTCGTCTGATCTATGCTCACCCTGCGGCCCGTGTGTTTTACAGGTCGGAATGACAGCGGGGAAGAAAACGTACCGCTGGATCTGACCAGAGGTAAGCTTCATCTCCCTCAAAGCCATTATTGTTCTAAATTAATTTTGAAAAAGAATGCAACAATCATTGGTTTTGCATGGACTTGTCTTAGTCCCTATTCTAGTTTTAAAGCTGGCAAATTCAATCAGGTATTTGTGATTTTCTGAACCACCTCCCCACAGTGGGAATGGGACCATAATAACAGGCGGTAGCAGGCTAAATAAACTAGCTGAGTTAGCGTTAGCTGCCGCAGCTAACCAGCCATGACGCCGCTCTGTTGTTTTGATTGCAGATTATGATATTCTATATTTGGTCTTATTGTCTGTAAATTGTGTACCTGTACATTGGTTATTGTGTTGTGTGAGATAATACACCTCCAACAGCATTAACATCTGTATGATTCAGTATCGTGACTGACCCCATCAGTTTGTTTACATGGTTCAGCGAGTCTCTGGCGTCGCATTTTCTACTTATATCAATGCTATGTTGTAAACATTACCCAATTTTGACTGTTTAGTGTAAAAAAGTCTTCGTTCTTGCAGCGTTGTTTCTGCTGTTATCTGATTTGCCATACGCGTTTCATTTATTTATTTTCTTAATGGTTTGAGATAACATTTCAATCTGGTCATAGTGAAATAATTGGGAATCATATTTACTAGTTACGAAGGTTGTAGTATCACGGTATTTTTTTTATTTTTTCACTACTATTCTGTTGCTTCTGATAATTTTTTTTTAGTTTGCGTGATGCCATAGCCTATTACAAAATGAAATGAAACTAAATATCCTCAATTCCTGAACCAGAACAACTCTTAACTAAACTTGAAATTTGTCTAGGATGTGATTATGGCTAGGAACTAAACGCTTCCTTTTTCCGATCTCTTGTTTACACTATACACATACTATTATTTTGACTGGCTGAAACTTACTTTCTTCACTATGCTGGTCATGGTTCATTGATGTGTATTGTGGCAATATCCCTCAATACATTTCTTGGATACATTTTTGTTTAATATATTTACAGAACCATCTGAAAACTTTCGCGAGATTGTACAAAATGTGGCCAAACCACATGGAGTTAGTAATATGCGTAAACTGGGCCACCTGAACAACTTCATAAAGGTAGGTTTTTAAGAACAATCTGTTTATCAGTTTATTTTATATTGTACATGATATATCCTGAAAAGACTATATTTTTTGCCTTTTGCACACTTCTTTCTTTTGCACAAATCTTGAGTGATTCTATCTATGCCAAATGTGACATGTACATTTCTCCTGTGTGAGAACAATAACATCTATCTTATCTTGATCAAATACTCGGCTGTCATAATTGGTTTATATATTGCCTCTTTTGATAAAATTATTTATAAAAGTGGTTATTTTGCATAAACTGTTATTTGGTAAAATATGTGCCACCTGCATGTGAAACCTGATCAGACCTCACGAGCTAAGCCGGACATAGTTTGGTTAGGATTGTGATGGGAGACCTTTGGGATCACTAGTCTGTGGGGCGGCAGTAAAGTGCGAAACTGTTGTTGTGTCAATAGGCAGACACTTTACAAGTCTGGTGTGTGTTTGATGGACATAAGAGAAGCAGATGGCTGGTGATTTAATATTCAAATGTTAAAATGTAAATGATTGTCCTACAGAAGGCCTAGCTGCATGATGTTTATGGTCACAGGGTGATGTACAGGGCTCAACATAATGAAGAGCCTTGCAGACTTGATATTTTATTTATTATTATGTAGTGTTTCTCTTGAAATCCACATTTATCTGCTTACCAATTTTGTTTACTATTTTAATCACATAGTATACATTTTTCTCTGTGTACATGGCGCCTGCAACAAACCAGTTTCCCTTCTGGACTATAAAGTGGTTTGTTGAAGATGCTAATTACTCTTTCTCTCTAAATCGTCACATTCATTTTTTTATGCTGAATTTGAGTTGTTATTGTTAACCGAAGATGGAAGACTAGAAGGCATTTTGTGTTGATAAATTAGTGTTGTTCAGTGCTCCAAGCTGATTCCTTATAAGGGTTTCAGGACAGTGAGGGTGACCTAATCCCCCTGTCACATGCCCCCCTACCCCCTCTCGTTTTGCCTGCTTTGGCTCTGACATCACCGCTGGTTCAAAAGAGCCTTTGCTCATCCTTCTGGTTGGTTTTGTGTGAGAGTGAAGTTGGGGCTTTGACTTGAAGAGTTAATTTTAAAATCCTCCACTTTCTCACTGAGGAAAAAAAAAACCTGAATTGTGATTTATTATTTTATTGAGAGTTCTTTCTTGCTGTACTTCCATGTGACCGTGTGCCAAAGCTTTTTAAAATTGTGACTGCCAGCACTGGATTCAATTATTATTATTATTATGTGTTTATTTGATAGGAACAGAACAAGAAGCATTGTTACAGGAACCGATGCTATGTTCATAGGCCGTATAGCTTACAGCTAGTTTGCAGACCCAGTTATTCTTATTCATAGTTAATTCAATGCAAAACTATATTTTATATTATGCTGTGTAACCATCATGCATACCATGTAAGCATAACATTTTCTTGTTTTTAAAGCTGCTATGCAGTGTTGGCCACCAAGAGGAAAAGTTTGGATTTACATATGAAGAAATCATTGTTTGGTAAGGTTTTTTTGTTTGGAAATGTCCACTGCATGTCATTTCATGTATTAATAGTATTATTCAAATGTAGTTTACGCCTTGCCCTGCTAAATGAGGCTAAAGAGGTCCGAGCTGCAGGACTGCGGGCCCTACGGTACCTAATTAAAGACACCAACGTCTTGCATAAGGTCCTTAGACTACAGGTGGACTACTTAATATCCAGGTAGGTTTTCTTCACAAATGTTGCTGTTTTTGTTAATTGTTCAAAATTGTTAAAATTTGTGAATTTTATTTTAGATGCATTGACATTCAGCAGAGCAATGAAGGAGAAAGGACTCAGGCTTTGAGACTTGTTCGTAAGGTATGATACTCCCATGTTCCTTCTGTCTGTATGTGCAAAGTGCCAACATAGAGATCATTGGGTTTACAATGGCATCAGTGCGTTCATCGCACAAAACAACTAGCAGCAAGGATTATTCTTAGCTGATACTGGACTGTACTGTAAAGCTTCTTCACATTACTGGGTCCCCAGGAAGAATAGTGTGATGGAGGTCTATAATAATAAACAAACTTCAGCGCACGCACACACACACACACACACACGCGCACACACACCTCATGACGACAACATATGTAAACCCATTGGCTTTGTGATGCACCGCAATAAACACCTATTCTTCCAGAATATATCTTAAAATGTTGTGCTCACAATATTGACATTTATTTTTTTATATTGGATAAACTTTCAGTCGTTGATTATTTGGTCACTTCCGTGTGAAACTCAGATAATTTAGAATATTGTTTAAACTCCACTTAAAACGTAAAATTCATTTATGCTATAGACTCATGGCATGCATAATGACAAGCCTGGCCTTTGTTTGTTTCAATTTTACAGCTTGGAAAATAATAATTAAAAAAAAAAATAGAATAGTGTGAAAAGGGACTATATTGTTTGCAAGCGTCACCTTGTCTTTTGATCCAAATTGAGCCAAAACACCTGCAGAGACTTGAAATGGTCTCTCGTCAGATCCAGTGAAACTCCCCTCCTGATCTACAAACAGGGGCATCTTACATGGAAGACCTGGTCTGTTACTCAGTGGTTTACAGATCTTTTTTGAGGAGGAGAAAATTTTACATCTCAATTGGAAATCAAGGCACCAGAGTTTGGAGGAAGAAATGCAGAGGGACACAATCTAAGATGCTTGAGGTCCAGTCCGAAGTTTTCAGACTGATGATTTGGTGAGCCATGTCTGCTGGTGTTGGTCTAGAGATGCTGATTTCATTTTCAAGCAGGACATGGCTCCACACGGCAATAAATAACCATCGCGACCATCATTTTACTGTGCCTGATTGGTCAGAAAACTCACCTGACCTGAACCCCATTGAGTATGTCTGGAACATTGCCAAAAGAAAGAAACATAAGTGTGAACAAGCTGAAGGCTGCTATTGAAACGTCCTGGTCTTCATCAAACCTCTGAGAGCAATTCCACGCCACATAAAGACCGTAATTGAAACAACAGGGCCAAAACTAAATTATTATAATTTTCAGAGGACCCATTTTGTGATTCAATTTAATATTCTAATCTTCTGACGTTCTTATTTTGGGTTTTTTTCAAGCTGTAAACTCATAATACAATGGCTTGAGATATGTCATTGTTTATACCTTGATTCTACATCATATATTTCTTTCACATTTTAGGTTGTGTTAAAGAAATAAACTCAAAATAATCTAGTTGTCCAAGTTTCACCTGTATTATGTGTGTACCCTCGTCATTCAGATCATCACCGTCAATGCAATGCTATTTCCCACCTCCATTGCCAACTCTCTTATCGCTGTGGGCACTGATGGCCTACAAGAACGAGACCGCATGGTTCGTGCAGCCATTGCCATTGTGTGTGAACTAGGTAAGTGGAGGCTGCATTTGACACACACTTTTGTATAGACTTGAACTCCTTGATCTATGAAAATAAGGCGTTCTGTATTTTAAATGTTGAAAGTCATGCCATGAGTTTCTTCAGAAATTTGATGTAAGAAAGAAAAGGTGGAGCCCTCAATATAAAAGATGGAATTATTTTTTTCCTTCACAGCTCTGAAAAACCCAGAAGTGGTGGCCAAACGAGGTGGTCTGAGCACCATCTTGAAGAACGTTATTGACTGTCAACTAAGCCGCATCAATGAAGCTCTGATCACCACCATCCTTCATCTGCTCAACCACCCGCACACTCGGCCCTTTGTGAGGGTGGATGTTGAGTTTGAGGTAAGTTGGTCAAGACTTTTGCAAACGATCATAGTCCCTTTGTATTGCTGCCTGGAGTCTGAGTGAGAATGCATGTGTAAAAGGTTGATGTGTTTTGTTTTTTCCCACAGCAAATCCTTGCACCGTTCACTGATTTTCACTACCGCCATAACGCTGACACCGCTGAGGGACAGCTCAAGTGAGTGTGTTTACCTACACTATTTGCTACAAAAACACATGGGTAATTTAACATTTAGCCTTTTACTGCTTCTAAATTGAGACAGAATGACATGGAAAGAGTTAAGGATTTTTTCATTTGTGCAACATTTATGTCAGGCAATCAGTTTTAATACAAGGGATTAAAACAGTCTATGGAGGGCATGCAAAAACTACACAATGACTAAATTTTGAATGCACCATTTTAATAATTCTATTAAAGGAACAGCAGCTAGATCTTGTATCTGTGTCCCCAGACTAGGGCTGTAATTCACTCTGTTTCAAAAGTGTTTAACGAACGTCTTATTGTGATTTTTGACATTTCTATTTGACCTTTTTAGGGAGGATAGAGAGTCACGTTTTTTGTCAAGTCGGATGGCAATTGTAGCTTCCTTTCGCTCGTGGTCTGGTAAAGGCTCAGTCTTTTAACTCTTACATTTACATGTAATTAGAGTTTATTTCATAAACTTCTGTGCCTTTTTCAGGGATCATCAACTTATGCAAGGCTGGAAATTCTGGTATCCAATCATTAATTGGCTTACTCTGCATACCAAATATGGAAGTTCGAGTGAGTAGCTCACTACTTGTCATCTTTTATTCAATCATTATATAAAATATATGCTTTAATTTATAAGTTTTATTTCTTCTACAGAAAGGGCTGCTGGAGGTGTTATATGAGATCTTTAGGCTCCCGGTTCCCATTGTAACGCAAGACTTCACAGAAGGTCTTTTAAGTGTTGGTAAGTCTGTCTCTTTGCTCTTTGAATACATGGTTGTCTTTAGAAATGTCAGAACAATAAAAAACATACAAAAAATAAATGCCTAAGTAGTATTGTAAAGTCAAAAATATTCAAAACATAAAATAAAGTCCTGCTTATAAAATAATGTAAAATTTTATATTAAAAAACTCAACAGAAACATATTATAAATATGCATTTTCTGTTTCAGACCCATCCAGGTTCCAGGACATATGGAGACTCTCCGATGGCTTTGTAGCTGCAGAGGCTAAAGTCATTCTGCCACATCGAGCACGTTCCAGGTAAAGGATTGGTGTAATTTTATTTTAATGTTTGCCTTTTATATAAATTCAAATGGATTTGTGTGTTTCAGGCCTGATCTTATGGACAACTATTTGGCTTTTGTTCTGTCAGCTTTCATCACAAATGGCCTATTAGAGGTAATACTCCTGTACAAACGCACTGTAAAAGCACCTATTTTTAGAAAAAGATATAGTCCTGCGTTTTCAGTCTGTGATGAATGTGTGAGAAAGGGAAGAATACATTCAATATTAAAGTTATTCTGTTTTGACTATTGCAAGACAATAAATGTTGGGTATATGTTTTTTAATAGCTTATGTAATCTCATTATCTGTGTTATGATTTTAAGATCATGTTTTTGCTCATTAGGGTATTGTTGAAGTTGTGACCAGCAGCGATGACCAGTTATCTGTGAGGGCAACGATACTATTGGGAGAACTTCTGCACATGGTAAGATTCAATCGATAAACCTAGTGGTCTTCTGTAACAAATATATCCTTAGTTTCATATAGTCAGACAACTGTATTGAATAATGTGTAGCGCAATAGCAACATCAGAAAAGGCATGCAGTATAATAAGTAGTGATAATATCTAAAAACCAAAGACTGTAGAAAGAGTGGACTAATAGTGCCTTGTGGATGGTATCGACATGGCAACCAAAGAGCTGATGGGGAACGCTGGTCTCTCTCCACTCATGGTACTTGCTAGCTAAAGCCGATTTTGGGCACAGAAGGCACCTGATCGCTCAATTGTTGTTGAACATGTCTAGATTAACAAAGCCGTCATCAAAATGGAAACACCAGGATCATACAAAGTGAACCACTGATTTTTTTTTTTTTTTTTTTTTAAAGCTCAAAATGGTGAGTGTGAAACATATATTAGAGGAGTTTACGTTTTAATGTAAGTCGACTAGAGCCAAAGCGAGTTGGAGTCAAACACCACACATGAGCACTTTACTATTAGGCTTCATAGATGGTGGGTTACCATTGTGCACTCCTTTTTATAAAGTCTAATAGCTAAAAAAATAAAAAACAGGTAACTGTATTTATGTGTTCTCTGGTCTAATGTATAAATTACTATTAAACATTATTTGTCCTTGTGTAGGCGAATACCATCCTTCCCCATTCTCACAGTCACCACTTGCACTGCCTGCCCACACTCATTAACTTGGCTGCCTCGTTCGACATCTCCCAAGAGAAGCGACTGTAAGTGCACTCTGCTGACTCCGAATTCAAATAACGGCAATTGTTCACATCACTTACTTGTTCTCATTACTGTGGCACAGTCAAGCAAGTGCTGCCGTCAATAACTTAAAGCGTTTCCACGAAAAGAAGAAGAAAGGCCTGAAACCCTACAGTCTGTATTTGGACCACATCATCCGTAAATCCGTGTCCTCTAATAACCGCAGAGACACCCATTCACGAGCTCAACGAGACATTTATGTTATCAAGGTATGTCCAGTAGCTGCTTTTACACTGTTGTTGAATACTATCATTATTCAAACCATTGAACCATTTGTGCAGGACACGGAAGAAGCACTTATGTTGAATTTGAGAGACAGTCACATTCTCAACCACAAGCAGAATCTGGAGTGGAACTGGCTGCTCATAGCCACAATTCTTAAGGTAAAGAAAGAATCTGAAAATCTTTAGGAGGAGGAATATTAAGAAAAACAGCCCTGTAGATATTTTTAGATCTATCAATGCCGATATAAAGCGCTTCTGGCTCAAACTTCTGTAACTCCACCCTTACTGTCTAGTAATAGTATAGTAATAGTATGATGTATTTGTTCCATTATGACATTACAAGCATTTTTGTGTTAATGACATAACATTTCTTCCTAGTGGCCACACGTGAACCTCAGGAACAATAAAGACGAACAAATGCACAGGTGTGTATGGCTTTTTTAATGTTTTAAACAGAGATTGTAAATATTAATGTATGTAGTCACGCCTATCTCAGCCGTGCCATCACTTTCACCTACAATGGGGATTTTCAAAATGTCTGCGGGGGCTGGAACATGTGAAAAACGCATTTGCGCATGCGTCTGTCGGCACGAGCCCCATTATTTTAACGAGTGCCTTCAAAATTCCACAACAACTAAACTAGAATGGTCGAAAAAAATATACTTCCCTCAGCATAGTCACACATATGGAACGTAGCATTGGGCCAAGAGCCGACTTTTGGACCATGCTGTAAACCCGTTTTCGAGAGGTAAGAAGAAGCTATACCTTAGCATTGAATAATTCTTATTCCGGATCCGTCGCCATCGGCCCGGGGTGGTATTGCCCATCATTCTGGACGTTTGTTAGCCGGGACCCGCCCCCACTGGTTTTAATGCTGTTATCTAGACTTTTTTTTCTTTGCTCTGAAGGTTCGTGCGAAGGCTGCTGTTTTTCTACAAACCCAGTAGTAAGTTGTATGCAGGCCTGGCGCTGGATCACCTGAAGGCCAGGCAACTCACAGTGGTCGGCTGTCAGTTTATCGAGTTCCTCATGGACTCTGATGAGGTAGGAGAATGTAAAGATTTAAGTAATGTACGAGCAATTCTCTATTTTTTTTCTCCACAATTTGTAATTACTTCTTTCACTGACATAAAATGTATATGGTTCACTTATAGCTCGCACTTTTAACACTACTAACACTAATACTGGTGCAAGGAGACTTTCCAAGACAAGAATTAGCAGAATTTGTTTTTTTTTGGTCACATACAGTGGTGCCTGCATTTTTTGTTTCCAAATGATATGTATTTTCTGAGTTGTGAAAAAATTTGACTGAACAAATAAACTACTACTACTGTTTAGCCACCAAAAGTTCTCCTACTTAAAAAGATGTCGGAGATCTGTAATTTTCATCATAGGTACAGTATACCTCAACTCTGAGAGACAGAATGAGAAAAAAATTACTTGCACAATTGATGGCTGACAAAATACTTTTTTGCCCCTCTGTATGTTGTAAAAACATGGCAATAGTCTTCTGTAGTTCTGAAAATAACTCACAAGGGTCGATAGTGAGAATGATTAAGAATGTTTGAGAAGTTGCAGGAAAATCTTGGACTGATGTCGAAACAATATGAAATTTGGAACTTGTCATGTCATTGTTTCTATCCTTTTATTAAACTCCCGACCCAGAGATTTGGAACTTGTTTATTTTAAAACGGTTCAGGTGTTTTTATATGCATTGTCTTCATTACCTTATTAATCAGCTCTTCTTGTTCATGCCTGCTGCTTTAGGAAGGGCTGGGTTACCTGGAGGACCTGGTCAGGGACATGGTGCTGTGGCTTTCCTCGTCTTCCGGCCTGAAGCCTGAGCGCTCGCTTCAGAGTAACGGGCTGCTCACCACACTCAGTCAGCACTACTTCCTGTTCCTCGGGACGCTGTCGGCTCATCCACACGGTGTCAAACTGCTGGAGAAGTGTGGCCTGTTTCAGTGGTAAGTGCTGCTTTTCATGTGAAATCGCCACATTCTGCTTCCGTTAAGACGAAATTACTTGTGCCTTGCTTAGTTATAGTTAGATAAGTTAAATAATACATTTGTGTTGTTACAGCCTGCTGAATATGTGTTCGGTAAAGAACCAGGATGCTGTGTTAAAACTTGCTGTGACCACTCTGGACTACAGTAGAGACGGTCTCGCCAGAGTGATCCTGTCCAAGATTCTCACTGCTGCTACGGATGTAAGCTAAAACCAAAAGATGATTCCTGATAACATGCATCAAACAATGTATTCTCCGCAAATGTATCTGTACTTTTTTCCCAAGCTTAATGTGTTTGTGTTTGTGCGATAGACATGCCGGCTGTATGCCACCAAACACCTGCGGGTGCTACTGAGGGCAGGTGTGGACTTCTTCAGCAGCTGGGGCATGGAGCTGCTGGTCACTCAGCTCCATGATCACAGTAAAGGTGTCTCTATGGAGGCGCTGGACATCCTGGACGAAGCCTGCGAGGACAAGGTGACTTTGTTTTAGAAAGCGGTTATCACACTTCTTAAGAATATTGACTCAGATACACATTTTTGAATCCCATTTTCTGTCAAGCAAGATTCTCTCAGAGAAAGATTAACAGCATTTAGTTAGTCTAACTTCTTCTTCTCTTTCTTCTCTATTTTAAACATGGTCTTCTCTGCTTGGTTTATCTACTTATGAAAGGGTCCCAGACTGTGCCTCTCTAAGTGTCAGCACTTGCCTAATGCATTGTCATGTTTTGCAGGCTAATCTCCATGCTCTCATTCAGCTAAAACCAGCACTGTCACATTTAGGAGACAAAGGCCTCCTGTTGCTCCTCAGGTGGGAGTTAACTTTCTTGCTTAATGTATATGCTGCAAATGTAGAGAATTAATCATTTATTTAATGTTATCTTCAGGTTCCTTTCCATACCTAAAGGATTCTCTTATCTCAATGAGAGGGGCTATGTCAGCAAACAGCTAGATAAATGGCAAAAGGTATGGTAGGTTCATACATTACACAAAATTAAATCAAATTGATATTGAAGAATTGCATTGCGTAATTTCAGGAATACAACCTTAAGTATGTGGATTTGATAGAAGAGCAACTAAATGAAGCACTAACGACTTACCGCAAACCTGTTGATGGCGACAACTATGTCAGACGCAGCAACCAAAGGTGTGAACTTCACACAAACACTGCAGGTTAAATGCGCTGTAAACCTTTTTATCCATTATGGTGTATTTCCTGTTTCTGTGTAGGTTACAAAGACCAAATGTTTTTCTACCTGTGCACTTGTACGGCCAGCTTGTCCATGATAAGACAGGCTGTCACCTTTTGGAGGCTCAGGTAGGAGCAGAGCTTGACTTTGGTACAAGACTCTTCCGATTGGACTCAGATTTTTGACATTCCTTTTCGCTAATTTTTCCAGAGCATAGTTCCTGACCTCAGCTACACAGTCCGCTCCCCGATGCTGGACACCTGGGAAGGAATTAAGCAGCTGAAGGCAGCGCTATGGGCTCTGGTGAGATAATCACATATCAAACTCCTTTCTTTAACAACGCAAATACTAATGGGTGCTTTTTGGTTATCCACATAGGGCAACATTGGCTCATCAAATTGGGGCCTAAATCTTCTGCAGGAGGAGAATGTCATTCCGGATATTCTTGCTTTGGCTCAACACTGTGAAGTATTGTCTGTGAGAGGGTAAGTCTCAAATGATTAAAATGATTGATTGTTTTTTTTATTTGAACACTGTTTTAACGTCTTCCACAGCACCTGCATCTATGTATTGGGTGTCATTTCTAAGACCAGGCAGGGCTGTGAGGTGCTCAAACAGTTTGGCTGGGATTCAGTGAGACACAGTCGCCGGACGCTGTGGCCTGTGACTCCAGAGGAGGTGGACACACAGCTGACATCTGAACTGTCATCGGTACCGAGCACACTCAGTCTGAACTCAGAGTCCACGAGTTCACGGCACAACAGTGAGAGTGAATCTCATCCCAGTACGTGCTGTCATATTTTATACTGTACTTGTAATGATGTATGATTATTTTCTCATTTATACTCTTAATCCTTTCTTTTCAGATATGTACATCTTAGATGATGACAAGTGTGATATTTTTGACCAGTCTGATGAGAGCTGTTACATCTCGCACTCCAAACCAGTGAAAGACCGCAGTCCCTTCACCATTCTTGCATCCTCACGTTCTGTCCGAATGCGCTTCCTGAACTCTCTGTCACTTCCCAGTAAGAAAATGCGCTCTGTCAGTGACCCTAAAACCCCCTCAGAATCCCGCTCGCAGACAGAGCTCAAGAGCATGAGAAGAAACCGGACTGTTACTGAGCCGTCTGTGTACAGCCCTAATCAGAGTGAAGTCTTCACCCCAGTGTTTAACGGCAGAGGGATTCCAAAGAGCCCCACTGTGAGTCTGGAGACCTCATTTGTCGGGACTCGAGGCGGCTCTGAGGAGCAGCTGATGGACAGTCGGTTAGTGAGGAGTGGGGTCTCAAGTTTGGGCCTGAGTGGTCTTGCACATGGAGCTCCGGAGCAGTCAATGCGGGAGCGCGAACAGACCAGTCGAGAGCGTTTGGCGGGGGATGGCAGCTCCTCTACGGGGGGTAATGTGGGCGGAGGTGGTACTCAGTTTAAGAGCCGCAGTCAGAGCTTTAACACGGACACTACGACTAGCGGCATCAGCTCCATGAGCTCCAGCCCCTCCAGAGAAACTGTGGGAAACTCTGAACATCCCGAACATGAGCCAGACTCCTCAGATTGTGTTAGCCTCAATACTGTTGTCTCCGCCAAAACCGTCAAAACTCTCTCCGCCCTCACACCTCAAGCACAGACCAACCACATGACCACTTCTAAGTCCTCCACTGTGTCTCTGGTACCACCCGGCTCCTCTCACACTCTCCCACGCCGTGCTCAGTCTCTCAAATCCCCTTCAGTCACCACCATCAAGAGTCTGGCCGACTGCAGTTTCATGTACACCAGTCCTAGAGATGCTTTGGGCTACGCTACACTGAGGAGGCTGCAGCAGCAGCGGATACACCCCTCTCTGTCTCATAGTGAAGCTCTGGCTTCTCCCGCCAAAGACGTCCTGTTCACAGACACCATCACAATGAAGACCGGCAGCCTGGACTCTAGACTCACACCTCGCAGGTAACTTTTTGCTTTTTTATTTGCATTCAAACAGATTCAGTTATTTCAATGCATACATTTAAAAAATGTTTGTGAAAAGGTTTTCTACAGCTGACTACAGACCATCACAGTCAAACAGTTCCAGGATGACAGATAGAAGGGGCACCTGTCCTGAACCCAGCGTCTTAAAATACCGCAGACTGTCCAGAACACTTGTCCCGCGGTGGGTGGGCCACGCTAGTGTCCCCCATAGAGTAGTCGCTGCCTGTAGCTCTGGGGATTACTCTTTGCATTTGAATGTTACCTTTAGTACCCAAGTTAATTAATTGGATTATCAAGCTCTTAAATTTTTTTGCCTGTAGTTGGTTCCCTTTGCATATGTAGTCAAATTTATTGTTTTTGTGTCAGTGCTGTGAAACCTAATCAATAGCTGATGGTGTATGTAAATTGTGTTGTTAGCTCTTTTAATGTTATTTTCAATCTAATGCTTGAACTTACTCCCCATGATCCTTTTATGTCCCAGTCTCTCTCCCCGGATCCTCTCACGTTCCTCTCCTCTTGGACTGCCTAGGTTTTTGAAAGCTCTGAGCTTTGCTTCTCTGGATAAAGAGGAACTTCTCAGCCCCATCAACCAAAGCACTTTGCATCGCTGCTCGTCTGTGCGCTCCATGGTGTCCAGTGCCACTTTTGGATGTAATGATGATTACGTCGGCCTGGCTTTACCCATGGACATACGTGACATGTTTCACATCCGTGACTCGTCATACTTTCAGCAGAGAATCAGTCCGCCATCCGAAGAGAGAAAACGCTTCCTCTTTGGTGATGGTGAAGGAGGTATCTGTTTTCAGTCTTTCAGTTTGAGTTAAAAAGATTCTTTTTCAAAGACTCACTGTTATTTTCCTTTTAGGTGAACGCACAATCCCCCTACTAAAGCAGCAGTTTAGCATTTCTGAGCTCATGGCGAGTCGAGGGGAAAACCATAACCACATGTTTGATTCGGAGGAGACTGGACTACAGGATCACTCTGAGGACAACTGCCTGTACTGTGTCGGAGCCAGTGTTCTGGGCTACTGCACTCAGCCCCAGCTCGACACTCACCCTCGCACAGGTGCACTACTACACTGTCCAACTGTATGCATGTACTTCTTCAACTCATTTTCTTGTTGTTCTATAGAATATGTAGAGTTCCAATCGTGGGGAGGTCAGACAGGACATCGCCTGGAGGTGATGCCTCAGTCCAAGTTTTCTGGGGTCTCCGGCTGCAGTGATGCTGCTGTGTCTCAGGGTTCCATCTGTGGCACTCCTACTCCCACCGACATTGTAATTGGTAAACCAAAATATTTTTTAAAGATTATTTTAAGAAATGATTAAAATGTATACATATGCAGTTTATTCATTCCTAAAACAATTGTTTCTAGATGGAAAGGCAATATCAGAAGACGGGCCTGCTTCAAGAGTCCTGCTTAGGAAAGAGGTGCTTCGCCTCATAATCAACCTCAGCTCCTCAGTGGGAACCAAAGGCCATGAAACAGGACTACTGACGTAAATACTTCTGCATCTTTTGGCAAGAATAGTTTGTGTAGGATTTGTCCAATTGATTTGTTTAATTCCAGGATAAAGGAAAAGTTCCCTTATGCTTTTGATGACATCTGCCTGTACTCTGAGGTCTCTCATCTTTTGGCTCACTGTATGTTTCGGCTGACCTCCAGACGCTTCATACAAGAACTCTTCCAGGATGTGCAATTCATGCCTGTAAGAAAGCATCTCCATTCTTATTGACCCGTAATTAATCATACCTTTTGATAATAAACTTGTCTCCAATAATTTCAGATGTACGAAGAAGCGGAGGCAATCCTGACAAAGCAACCAAAACCTGTAGAAGAAGACGTGGACTCAGCTTTTGAATCCTGACGGCTCTCCTCTTAAACAGCCTCAGCTCTGCCACTCAGCAAAGTCAAATCCATTTCAAACTTGCAAAAAGCATAAAAACTGTCTCATTTGATGGACTTGAAAGATGATGGCATGTTTCTATTTAACGGATCACTGTGGCCAGGTGGGAAGAAGTTTGCATATTACGAGAACTTCAAACTACAATTCACTCTGGAAACTCGATACGCCCTTAATGCCGTTTCAGACTTGGCTTGGAGACTTAAAGGTTTTCTATTATGAGTAAACCAAAAAACAATGGATTAAAAAACTTGATACTCATTTGGATACATCCACACATTGCACCTCGCTGGACCATTATGACAAGACTATTAAAATAGCCTAATTTAATCCTTCGTCAGGGTTGTGTTTACTGTTTTGAAATGAATAAGGCGTGACGACGTGTCCATACCATTATTTCCTCCGGACCCTCATTTTATCTTCTTGATACAAAACACTACCACGGGTCTATCCGTTTTTTATCACAACCCTGTAATTAACTTTGCTCTGCTTTGCTTTCACCTCATACTTCTACTACAACCTAAAGCCTCTCTCTCATCCACACAAACCGCCAAGTACTTCTCCTCTCAGACAATCAACAATTTCTATTTTGTTTTTCTGTATAGTACATTAAGACAATAGCTCATTATTTAATGCTAGATAAACTGGGCCATTCCTCCTCCTTGCGTAGGACCTATTATTATAATGTACGTTTTTGCTGTTTTGAGACATCTCAGGAGGTGGGTCTAATGGTGTCTTTGTTCCGTTGTATAACTCATTGCGTTTTAAGGACTCTGCTCATGAACTACCTGTGTCCAATGGAAATCCCACTTTAAGCCTTTGTACCTCTGTGCTTCACTCCCTCTGCATGTGCAACTAGCATAGCCAGACTTCAATGCCACCTACATGTTTTCCTGCTTGTAAGATTTAAACAAAAAAGGTTGCCATTACATGCTGCCATTATATTGACGCAATTTAAGAACCTTTCCCCCCCAAGATCTCTCTTCACAATGCAATATTGCTGAACTTTGCTTAAGAGGGGGGGATGCCGGGAAGACCTAAAATAACACAAAATGAGGATGGCAGAATTTATCGAAGGGTTTTGGGGAAACGGGAATGACCGTTTCCATTGGCTTGTGTTTTTGCTCAAATGCTGCTACAAAAAAAAGGTTTATAAAGAAAAAAAAAACAATGGACTTGTAGAAAGATGATTTGTAGATCAGCTGAGTGACTTCAGACCCGATCTATTTATTGTATGTCTGTACCATAGAGTGAGTTCAACCAGAGAAGAAAAGTTATTTATATTTTTCCTCAGACTGTATTATAATTTAAAAGGTTTTATTTCTTTTTTTTGCCTGAATCGTGGTTTCCCTTGTAAAATGTGTACAGTATGTTTTGGGGCATTGACCTGAAGAAACATACAATCCGAAAGGGATGCATTGTTAATAAAATAACATGAAATACAATGGAGTCAGGAGTGTGGCTTTTGTGAAGTTTAAGGCTGTATTTGTAACATAATTCAAATACCTTCAACCGTCGGTCAAAATAATGACATGGGTAGACTCTGCATATGGACACATTCATTACTGAACAACAGTCAAACAGAAATGATGTAGAACAAAAATCAAAATTGATCCAATCTTACATAGTCCATGTACATAACACTTGATACTGCATGTGGAGTGTATTCAATAAATTACTGACTGTGCTGCTAAGAATAAAAAATAATTATGTTAAGTACAAAATACTGCAAACAACTGTGTTTCTAAAGTGTCTTTAAATCTGGCAGTGCATCAGATACGTAGTTGTTTTTGTTGACTTATCAAAAGTCCACTTGCATTGAAACATTGCATAACCGTTTTTCACTTTCACGGGTTCATCCTTTTAGTCCTTGGTTTCGTCCCAGAATCTGAATTTTGACGAGGTATTTCATAGTTAATTTGGTCCATTCACTACATTCAGAAACGGTCGACCCTCTCCTCCCCGTGGTGGTTGACCGTTTGTGAGACGATGGTGCCATTTAGCTCTGGTTTATTTTCTTGGGCTTCATAAGTCATGTTATCATAAACCGGCTTCATGTGGTTGGACATCTGCTCTCTGTCCCTCTGCTGCTGCTGGAACAACACAGCCTTGTTCAAACCAGGACCTGGGAAATCAAAGGCTGGTTTAGATATGGTTACAGACTTTACATTTATTACATGCATTTGTACCACACATACCAAAGTAGCTGAGCAGGACAGGGAGGAACACCAGTCCATGAGCCATCCCAAGGAGTGTGATGACTAAGTTGAGCCTGAAGAAGAACATCTGGATGAGCTGAGCTTTGGCAAAAGCCAAAACCAGAATCCCGGGCAGATTGGTCATAGCAACACCTGCAAACACCTGAAGGAAGAGCAACACACTCAAGATCAAAAACTACAATCTGGTGTATTTAAAGCTTCTGCTGTTCTTTAATACACACTGCCCCATCCAAATAAACAAACAAATACGAATACAAAATCACTCTATCCCTTATTGCTCACAATGTTCATGATTGGGGGGATATTTATCAATGCCAGGACTGTTTTTTTAGCATCTTATATCTTAACATGAATCACTTCAAATGAATTAAAATATTTAGCAGTGACGATGCATTTGATAATTAAAAAGATGACACTGCCCAGTTTGCCAGCAGCTGAGGTGAGCCACCACTTGTGTATGATTGTATCACATAGGCCTAATTTCGATCTTAATATAATGTCTTGCATACCGCACTGCCCATATTGGCTGTGGCCTCTTTGGCTCTTTCCACATGAGTCAACTTTGTGCTTAGAGCGAACGATCGGGTCATATGAGATACAAACTCCACAGATATCCCAACCGCCTGTAAAAGAGGGAAGACTTAGTACGTCACATGGGATTAAACAAGTCCTTCCTCAAGAATTGAGCAAGTGCTTCTCTTACTGTGACCAGGTTGATAAGAGCCACTGCGTTGTAATCTATTCCCCACAGTGTCATGACTCCCACTGTATCAACCACAATCATGACGATGGTGATAAGGTTGAGAAGGCCGGAGCGCAGGTCGAGCCCCAGCAGCAGACAGCACACTACAAACGTGGGCAGCAGGCAAAGCGAGATGTTGAAGAGCCCCTCCGGCACGATGGTTAGATACTGCTCATAGAACACATTGGTCACGCTGCAAAAGAACAAAACTATCGTTACCGAAGGCCCGTTTCAACAGCAAACATTTTGTATGGTGAATCACAAGTAATTATTATTACTAACTTGTGCTATTTGTTAATGAAAACACGGTTTTTCTTTTATTTATTTTAGATTGATTTTTGCATTATTGTTTGGTGTTCCAGTCAGAAAAAAAAATCTCCCTTTATCTCCCTTAAAATGAGAAAATCCTGTTACTGAACTTGAAATGTCTCAAGCCACTTCTGCAGGAAAAATGTGTCTTAGGGCAGAGGGTCAGTAGTAATACATGTAACACTGCAAAAAGTGACTGAAATAAACTGAATTTTAATTTATCTAAGTTTGAGTACAATTAAACAATCTTTAAACAAGATTTGATAAAGGGAAAACAATGCCTTTTTTATTTTAAGAAAATACATTGCGACCCATTGGAAGAAAAAAAAAATAGTCCTTCATTTTGAATCTTTTATTCAGGTTTCATGTGCTATGAGGCTGTACAGCACATGAGACTGAACTGTGCTCAAAGGAGCCCAAAGTACTCCTTGGATTGTTGTGTTTTGCTACTGGACACCTAAATATCTCTGACATTGGATTGATAAAGTATCTATAAATCTATCCAGTGTTGTGCAATATTTCTCATTTGAAACATGAAATAGTGCAGGCAGTGGTACATACGTGTAAGGGAAGACCTCGAAGTCTGGGGAGGTGCCTGGGACTAGCCTCATGCCCATGGTGATGTTGTGGGCCAGTTCTCTCGCTCTGAGTAGCGCGGCCGTGAACTCTTGGGAGTTTGTGAGCGGCGTGTGATAAGCCATGAACCGGGTCGCTGCAAACACACAAACACAAATGTATACTTTGTGATGTTAGAGGTCAAAACAGTGTATAAACTACCTATAATCTCTCCGCTCTCATCCTTCACCACAGCTGTGTCGTACGCTCCAAGACCTCTGTTTTAAAAGCACATACAAACAAACAAATTAGCACACGTGAGAAAGCTTTCATGTTGATTATGTTCCATTAGTACACGTACCCTTTTGGACACTGAAGATCGGGTCGATTTCCCAAGAAATCAGGTAAGAACCTATTGAACTGTTCCACACTGGGCCTCAGAACACCGTCTGGCGGAGTCTTCATGCATTTAAATGGGCAGCGAAAAGCACCTGCGGAGAGGGTATAGTAAGTGTGTGTATAGTAAGGGTTGGCTGTTCTCGAGGGGACAGAAGCCCTGGTCAATAAGCATCGCAGTTTTACACCAGATAAGTGACATTTTATGACCAAAAGGTGAATACAAAGTTTTTAAAATGACAAATAAATTCTAAATTTGTATATATCGAATGTTGAATTCAAACTTTGTGTACATTTAAGGGGACACAAGGCAGGACTTTGAGTCCGATCTTAATGAAATAAAAATGAAACAAATAATAATAATAATAATAATATAATAACTAATGATTGTGGTATTAGTAGTCTATCTTGCCGTTCAGTGTATAGTGCTTTCAGAAAATTAAATGCAATTTCATCTCACTTTCGCTTGCAGGACAGAACTCTCCCTTGTCTGGCCCAAAGGCGTAAAGACGACAGCATTTTGATCCTGGGTTCAGCCAGTCGATATAATCATCCACCCAGGAGTTCGATGGGATTGCAATGTAGGATCTGCACAGGAAATCATAATATTTTGTGTTATTTTAACTATATTATTCTCAAGCAATCACTGTCAATATAAGTACATTTTCTACTTATATTGAATATTTTACACACTGGTAAGTTTTCATCTAAGAGCTTCCTTTAGAATAAACATTTATTATTGTTGTGATGTGTGAAAAAAGCCATAAGACATTTTCACATATCGACAATTAGAGCTAGTATTCCGTACAGTACATTTTATATTGCCTTCTTTTACAGGTGCTCAGTGCTGCGTGAGTCCAGGCAGTTTATCATTTTACTGCAGTGTGTAAGAGGTTACTACTAATTAAGTTCAAGGACATGTTATATGAGATATCCATATGAGATATACAGTAAAGATGCAGGGGCTTTCTTCAATGCACAATTATCACAACTCAAGTCAAATATAATAATAATAATAATTGTAAAAAAATATGAAAATCTGTTTAAATTGAAATAATTAATACCAGTAAATTACTCTGCTGAGGAAACTGATCGCAACAACTTGTAGCCATAATCTCGTCTTTTCGGTCGTGACCTTTGGTGAGGGAGGGCACGTTGTCCGGTAAACCAAGAACTGTGCCTTAAGACTCAGCTCCCTCTTCACCACAACAAAGCTGATTTGGGAGGTTCTGATTTTCCTTTGCTGACCATTTAGAAGCAAATTTGTGCATCCTCTTCATTAGTAGTCATCTATCAGTTTCCCTTTAATATTTTCCTCATTTATTCAGTCAATTCACAATTTTGGATCCCAAGAAATTACTTACAGTTCGGGGTACTCTGTGGCGTACTGGATCTTTTGAGTGAGTGAGAACTGATTGCAGCCGACGCTGGAGCAGACACCGTTTATTCCCTCGACTGTGCTGAAGTTATAGCCCTTCTTTGTGACGAAATACACAGGTACCCCCACTTCAAAGTACTTGTACAAATATTCAAAATAGGTCAGCATGTAAGAGCCCTGCAAAGAAATTACAAATACTAATTAGAAAAGCAATAGATCAATAGGATAGAAGATACAACAGTCTCAGCTAGGATCATGGTCTTGTGGAAAACAAATTTCTGTGCTCCATTATTCATATAAGGATTTCTAATGATCCTTTTCTCTGTTCACAGTTGTCAAGAGATATATATCAAACCAGCTGTTAAACTCAAAGTGTGTCCAAATGAAAACAGTGGTTAGTTCCACCTGAAAGCACAACACATGATGGCGTGGCTCTTAACAGCTGTTGTTACAGAATGCAGTCTGGACGATCGGACAGAACCGTGAGACTGACCCCCCCCCGGCCATACTGTGGTTGCTGGAGAGTGACTCCCATGTCTGAGTCAAGGTATAGGTCCCCTTGTCTCTATTGATGGTTCGTGCATCTCGCTTCCTGATTATGATCGTCTCTTGTATCCATCTTTTCTATTTATGTTCTTCTTTATGATAACAAAAATAATACAAAATTCAAATTACTCCAGAGACCACAATGCGGTGGGGGGGTCTGGTCAGTTTGACGGATCTGCCTGATTTCTCATCCCCATCCAGTAACAACAGGCGATAAGAGACAGATCACACCATCGTAGTCACCTCTGACAAAGGCAGGAGTCTAGTGCTGAAACATGTCAGGTAATTAAGCAGTACTGGCTTCTTTACACTCTTTGTCTCATTAAAATAACTTTCTGTCATGAATATATATAAAAGTATTGGTTGAATTCCAGAAGTAAATGAACTTTTGAAAGATATTCCTATTTTTCCGGGTTCCACCAGTAAAGAAAATCCGAATGAACTGTACTAACTTGAGGCATTGCCAGCTCCTGATCCAGACCAACCGTCACATTGAACATGAGGAACAAGGAAGCACAAAACATAAAGATGAACAGCAGCATCTGAAAAAGAGCACAATCAGGACATAATTGAT
This sequence comes from Knipowitschia caucasica, assembly GCA_964034765.1. NCBI lineage: Eukaryota > Metazoa > Chordata > Actinopteri > Gobiiformes > Gobiidae > Knipowitschia > Knipowitschia caucasica. The sequence continues at coordinate 34,770,304 of OZ035831.1, forward strand.
TATAAAAATGGGACTTTTGACTTCAGTAGTCTTGTATCTGTATCCGGTGTATCTGCTTTACCACAATAACTCTGGTGACGCTGTGCATCAGGGCAGGGGCGTAGAACTTCCTCATGAATGGGAGCAGGATGCCCTCGTTGGGCTTGTTGGGGCGCCGAGTGGACACAGTGACGCAGCACAGCAGTTCACAGCGGTTCTTGTCCTGTCGCCGTGCGTCCAGAGAGAGCAGAGCCACAAACGAGGTCATCTGAAGCACAAAGTCCATGAGCACAGCCAGGGCCGCATACAGAGCAAAGGACTTCACTGCAGGCATCGTCGACAGGGCGCCTAGAGGTAGAGCAGAAAGGAGAAAGAGCCTGTTTTTATCACAGCATTGACACAGATTTCACATGAGTTTTGAATTTCTAAAATCAATTGATTTATTTATTGGCCTGCCTCCAATTATTTGGTCCCTGGACTGTTTCGGGCCGGCTCAAACTCTCATGCTGCATTATCACTACCACACCTTCTGGTAACAGTATGTGAGAATACAGAAAAATTGCAATTGGGATAGGGATGAGTACTTTCAATTTATTATGCACTGTTTTTATAGATAGCTTAAGCTTCCAAATACAAACATTCCAGTACGGATTACTGTGAAATGCCACCAAGAAATCAGCTCAAGAAATCAATGTGAATCATCATCAATGTCAGTTTTGACACAAAACTGAACATAACGTAAAATAATGAACTATGTGAGGTCATGTTAGATAGAAGTAGAATAGAAAGTATGTCTCCTATAAAAGATAAGATAAAGATAAGAGAAACTTTATTGATCTCACAATGGAGAAATTTACAAAAATGTATGGCTTCAATGCAAACTATTTAATGTTGCTGCTACTTCTGAGATTTAAATTTACATGTCTGTCATTTGATTCATATATTTTCTTACCCAGAAAGAAGCAGACAGACTCTGAGAGGCTGCAGAGGAGCATGCTGGGAGCAACACTTCCCAGCACACGGCCAATCTGCTCCTCTCTCTTCTCACCCGGCCTCCGCATATCTCTCTTTGGCACACAAAGTTAGAATTGTTTAGATTATATATCACAAATGGCGAAGAAAAAAAGAATTGATGAAAAACTCACCTGGTATTCCAATACAAAGATGAATATGTTGTCAGCCCCCACTGCCAGCACCAGGAAGGGCACAACCTGCAGGATGACCAGAGAAGAGGGGAGCCCCACCCACGAGTAGAAGCCCATGGAAGCCAGAACGGAGCAGCCGACCACCAAGATCCCACCCAGTCCCACCAAAAACTTTGAATCCACCTATAGGACAGATGGCACGCTGTGAACTGAGAGAACTTTTTTCATAAATGTTCAACTAATTATTACGTTGCAATCCCCATAGACCCTATGGATGATATAACGACAGCTGACAAGTGCATGTGTCTCTATTCCCTCTTATCAGCCTTGAGATAAGTGCACATTTATCTACTTAACTTTCCTCACGGCTCCTTATCTCAATTGTCAGTACTGTATCCGAGAAAGCTGGTTGCACCCAGTTTTTAGTCCAAGCATGCGTTTAGATGGCTCACCAATATACGCTTGCAAGAAGAGTATTCTCCTAATGCAACTGCAATGTACACAAAGATGACAGCGTAGCTAATCATGAAGATTGGGATATCCTCCGCAGTTGTCCGGTTAATCTCATCCTCCAGGGACCTCTGTTGTGAAAGAAAAATATGTTACATCAATACTACTGGACTTGAAACCCTCTGCCCCTGCACCAGGCCACAGTCTGATCTCCAAGACACGTAATTACACCACCAATGTAATCTTGTCTGTAGGCATGTTCAAATGTGCTAAAACTACTGAACAGATTGAGTTGTTGTTGTCAGGGTTTTTGCTTAGTGCACGTTCTTGTTGATGGTGCACAAGAATGGGATTGGGGGCTCAATTATTTTTAAAAACACATGGAGGTCTCGAACAGAGAGACAGGTCTCAGGGGTGAGACGAGCCAAATAGAGAGGGACTGAGTTTTAGGGAGAGTCTGTGTGGAAATGGATATCAAAGCTGCATATGTGGTCATTTGTAACATACCTCTGCCATGTACGCAAATGTGAAGTTGTTTTTGGGATTTTTCTGATATTCCTGAACGATTTTAAGAAACTCGGTCTCCCACTGCAGTGCCACTTTGAACCTGGGGTCGGTTCGAGGAAAATTGTTTAGGGAGAAGGTCAGAATTAAGGCTTCAGCATTAGTGTAATCATCCTCACCTGAAAAACAACAACAGCATTTATATTTGTTATTGTAAACATAATAGCAATGATAGTATTTGGCCACTGCAACATTAACTTTTGTTTGGTCACTTACTATTATAGCCTCCAACAGCTAAAAAGGGGAAAACTGGAGCTCCATAATCAGCCATGCAGCTCATGCCTAAATCTGTGATGTCTTTGAAGGACAGTGGAGAGCTGAGACAAACACATGAGTACATGAATATACAACATTATCATTGTTTGAAGAGATTAGCCATGTTTTATACTATCTCTTACTTGACACAGTAGATCAAATGGTCCCTCCAGTCCACCTCTTTGGTCACTCCTAGTTCGGTCATGAACACCTTCGCGTTAATGTTGTCTATGCTGTTCTGGAAATATTGCGGCAGGCTGTTCACAGCACAGTCTGTCATTGTGGGGTTGGTGGGATTCAGAGGCGCAAAGCAAACATCCTTCAAACTCGCAGTGCGGTTCAGATCCTTTGAGAAAAACTCTATATCCTGGAGAGAATTACCAAAGAAACAATGTTATATTTTTGTTGTTGGATTTGCTTGTTATTCCTACAGCAAATGTATCCTCTAATAAGAGCATGTCCAAAGTAAGGCCAGTGAGCTAAATGTGGCCCTCACACACCTGTTTTTGGCCCTTTCTTTTAGTGTTTTGTATCCTGTATATTTCCACAGTCTTTGTCATATAAAAACACAAAAAATATGAGCCATCAAGAGATTTGGTGGCTCATATTTATTGTACAATTGGTTATGAATTTTAATGTCCCATGAGTGACCCCCGAGGTTCTGTATTCTGTATATCGATGCCCCCCCCCCCTCATAAATAGGGCACATGTTTTTAAAAACAAACAGGGTCTAAACCTAAAACATTTTGTTAAGGGGCCGTCTTCATTTTAAAAAATATGTATCTATTTGTGTTTTCTATTTACACTTTGGCTGAGTGAGGGTGGTCCTTTCTTTTTCACTGATAAAGGCAAAATGAAATCGTACAAAAACTAACGATAAAACCAAACTATTTTGGAGTTAGGAACTAGTTTGATGGATTATATTTATCATAACTATTGAAAGTTAGGTACCCCAGCTTTAAATGTAATGGTTCTTACCCTAATTCGAGTTTGCAGCTCCAACAGCTCAAGGATCAGGTCTTTGGAAACGATTCCGCTGAAGTTCTGTTTTCCGAAGAGTAGTGAATCGTAAATGTGGCCTTTTCTTTGGGGCGCAGTCAGGATTAGCTGGTTGGTTCGGAAGAAAGGCCCAAAATTTGAATCGTGGAAATCCTTCTCTTGACGGGCGCGGCTGTTGGGGGCAGACCACAGCTCCACTGGGTCAGTGGTGAGCTCTATGTGCATGAGTCCAGCGGCCAAAACAGAAACGAGGGCAGCGGAAACCAGCAGCACCTGAACAAGAACATTTCAATATCATTATCTGCATGAAATCATTCTATGGAAAAATCATTCAATGTGAGGAGTTTCGTTATGTTATGTTTTATGAGACAGAGAATAAGAGACTCAGACTCTATATTATAACAAAGTAAAAATGTTTGTGCAATTATTTTGTCTGGAACTTTTGATCATTTTGATCATTAAAACACAGAAAACAATTAGTTGCAATGACATACTGTAATCCCGATTAGTAAAAACTCTACATACTGTCTATTTGTTTGTTATTACTTACTGTCAATGGATAAGTGGCCATTAACTTTCCCCACTCTTCAAATATGGAACTTAAAAAAGCGTGAGCAGCCAGACTGTTCTTGTCAGTGCACGTAATCTCTGCGGGATGAATCAGCCTTTGTGTGACATTGTTGCTATTTAAATCCTTCTTCGTATTCTTTGTCTTTGGCTTAGTCGACTTGACATAGCAGGACACAGATATGTAGAAGATGAAGGCCAACATCAGCAGGACCAAGAGGAGAACAGAGATCAACAAAAACCCATCCACGCCAAACATTCTGAACGGGCCTGGGGGCTCTGCGGGTCCTGGGACAACGGGGCAAGCGTCCTGGCAGTCCTGGCATGAGCACGCTTTGCCTCCTGAGGGCGTATCTTGGTTACAATTCAGAGCGCTGCCATTGTACGGGATGAGACCGAAGGGTAAGGATGCAGCCGCACTGTCAGGAATAAGCATGAAGTCGATGTCCAATGGGGCAAGGCCGTTACTGGAGTCTCCTTGGAAGTCATACCAGCGTTGAGCAGTGCATAACTTGGCCCCATATCGGCCGCACATCGTCGAGATTGCAAATCCACCTGTGGCTGGGATGCGGACATTTTTGCACGATTGGAAAGCTTTCTCTGCAAATCTAGAGGACAAATACGCCTGATAGGCCACCACGGCTTCGCGGGTGCCTCCCGCATAGGTGATATTCATGAGTCTAGTGACGTTCACGTATTGGCTTTGGTCAGGGCTGCATGTGTTGATGCAGTGCTCATGGGCGAAGTTGTGGGAACACGAAGGACAGCGGTTGAGGACGGCTTTAGAGAGGGTCAGGCTGGTTTCCAAGGAGACAAGTTGTGGGATGGAGCAGCAGGCGAATGTGTTGCCTTCTCCTCGATCCAACATCGGACACACCTGCGACGACAACGTACTGGTGTTATCAGAACACTCACAGATTGATACTACACCATAAGCTAAACAATAATAGTACAAATTGAACAAACTTTGTATGATACCAGAAGCCAAATAAGTGATTATTTGGCTTATTTTTCTTTCAATTAATAGTTTAGCTCTTTAGATCCCGGAAGGGACTTGTATATATTCAACCAAAGCAAAGCTCATAGCCCCTGGAGAACATCTTGATGATAAGGATAATAATGCATTTATACAGCGCTTTTCAGGACACTCAAATGCGCTTCACGTGTCATTATTCACAGTAGTGATATACTACTATTGTAGCCACAGCTGCTCATTGGCAGAAGTGAGAAAAACAGTATGCGCCATCGGCCCCTCTGACCACCACCAGCGATTCACAGACACACACACACACACACACACAAGACTAATTCTACACAATGTGGGTGAATTGTCTTGCCTAAGGACATAACATCAGTTTTGGCCATTTACAGCCGCAGCTGCCCCATAGTGGCACCTGCTCTAAGAGGTCTGATGGGATCTGGCTTTCGCATGCAGGTAGGCATAGATGTTTGAACAAACACATTGTCATTTAATTCTGTAGTCATTACCTGAGTCACATGCATAAGTCTATTATAAAATACTATAAAATAAACCATACTACATTACATCCCTGATATACTGTAGATCAAAATACAGGAAAGGTCTACGTCTGTGGTATCACACATGCTCAAATTAGTATCTAGTTTTCAATTATGCTTTTTATACTTCTCAAACCCTTATTACAAAATTGTAACTAACTACTAAATTGAACCAGGACCTACAACATGCACTGGGACGGTTTGCAGCCGAGTGTGAAGCGGCTGGGATGAGAATCAGCACCTCCAAATCTGAGGCCATGGTGCTCGACCGGAAAAAGGTGCCTTGCCCTCTACAGGTGGGTGGAGAGGTCCTTCCTCAAGTGGAGGAGTTCAAGTATCTCGGGGTCTTGTTCACGAGTGAGGGAAGGATGGAGCGTTAGATTGACAGGCGGATCGGTGCAGCGTGCGCAGTGATGCGGTCGCTGTATCGGACCGTTGTGGTAAAGAGGGAGCTGAGCCGAAAGGCAAAGCTCTCAATTTACCGGTCAATCTTCGTTCCCTCCCTCACCTATGGTCATGAGCTTTGGGTAATGACCGAAAGAACAAGATCGCGGATACAAGCGGTCGAAATGAGCTTCCTCCGCAGAGTGGCTGGGCGCTCCCTTAGAGATAGGGTGAGGAGCTCAGTCACACGGGAGGAGCTCGGAGTAGAACCGCTGCTACTCCACGTCGAGAGGAACCAGTTGAGGTGGCTCGGGCATCTGTTCCGGATGCCTCCTGGACGCCTTCCTGGGGAGGTGTTCCGGGCATGTCCCACCGGGAGGAGGCCCCGGGGAAGACCCAGGACACGCTGGAGGGACTATGTCTCTCAGCTGGCCTGGGAACGCCTTGGAGTCCCCCCGGACGAGCTGGAGGAGGTGTGTGTGGATAGGGAAGTCTGGGCGTCTCTGCTTAGACTGCTGCCCCCGCGACCCGGCAACAGATGAAGCGGAAGAAAATGGATGGATGGATGGAGTTTAAACCATGCATGGATGTAGAGCAGATGACTCAACACAATTACACTCCTCCTCTTACCGTAAATATAAGTTGTTGTTTTTCGTACCTGAGCAAGCTTCTTGTAGTGGTCTCCTTTCAGCAGTCTTGCAGGACTCGGATTGTAACAGGGCACAATCGGCTTGATAAGAGTTTGGTTCAGTGTGGGGTTTTGACCACACTCTTCGTAAAAGATGCATCTCCCTGGTTGGTGTTGGGCTCCTGTCAGGATCTGAGTTTGAAAAGACACATACATAAAATAAATTGTAAAATAAAGAAACCCTATCAACCATGATTAACTTTGGGCTCTTAGGGCAAAAGTGACCTGAAGAGGAAAACTGTAACATGTACAGTACATCTGCGTCATGCCATAAATACAGATTAATGAGAGTGTTTTATTGGTTCAACTGTACATTTATTGAAGGTGAAATTATTAACTGAGGGGTAAACACAATATTGACTTAAGACAAGAATATGGGGACGAATGAGTACTTACATGTTATGAATTGGCTTTGTATTAAATTAGATGTAACCATGTGATTAGTGTGTTTTTTAAAAGAACAACAAAACAAATGAGCGCTTTGATGAGCGTATTTTTAATTGATACAGTTTCAGCTAAAATATGACTTGACAAACCATGTAAATTACTGTGTGAAACTATGTACAAGTCACAGGCAAACATTTTATACAGTACAATATTGATGAATCTAACAAGAAACACATGGCTTTCTTTGATGGTTAAAATGACTTACCAAACAGCAAGATAAAGTGAAGAGTGCTCCTAGTTGGGCCATGATTGCACGGTCCTTTTCTCGATTATTATTTTGATCAATATTATTATTATTAGTTAGGGGCCCATCAGACAGGAGCGGTGAGTGAGAGGGGCTTGTGCCGTGGTGTCTCAGCCCTCTCTCTGCCGATAACTATAATGATGAAGACTTTTACAGTTGAAAATCCTCGCCCTGCGTCAGAAAATCTGTCACGTCACTGGTTTGTTATCTGGTCTGATGTCTGCTCTGACCAATCGCAGCGACAAACGATCAATTCTTCTGATTGATGATTAACGCTGTGAGATTGCGATACAGTTGCTGGGACAAACTAGGAAATCCAAAACAAAAACCGCACCCTCTGTGGGGCTGTGTGCTTTTACAACTGGGATCACAGGGAGTTCCAATCACTCTATTATACACATAGATCACTGTTGCATTGAGTCCAGAGTGATTATGAAGACAATCAACAAGTTGGTTGATTATTCTTTTGAATAATTCTTTACTCTAAACATCTTCATAGAGGTGCATTATAACTTAATTGTTTGATTATATGAACATTTATTACACATTTTCACTACATGTTTTTCAATAATTTGATATCCGTTATAGGGACAACTTATCCTCAAAAGACAAATATTCAATAAAACATTTTGTTGACAACAATCTCAATGATCAATTAATGGAGAACTATCAATGAACTGAGTCTATTTTTAGGGACTTAAAAAACTGTGAGTGAGAGAATATTAATATTTCAGATATGACTAAAACTGGGGCCTCCAGATCCAGTTCAGATACATTTGTGTCAACAGGTTAGGGGCAGCTGGATGTCAATGCAGACATCTCTCTCCATATAGGAAAAAACAATACCTTCATAATTTGTTGGCTTAGACAGAACAGGTGGTCGTTAAATTGGTGTTTTGAGACATAAACTATAATGAAAAAAATTAAATACATGGGTCTGAAAGGAGTCATCCTGAGTTCTAAAATAAATGGCTTAATCAATACATCAATACACAAAATGCACAGGCAATTAACACATAAAAAACAAACATTTCTGACCATTTAAAAATCAACTTAACAAAATGAACATGTCGTCTCATATTTCTACTTGTGTAATTTAGAGAAACCCAAATCAGTGTGTGTCCAATCAGGAAGTAGCAATATAGTGTTTTCAAACTAGGATTTCACAGTATTCAAAGTGTTACATCTGAGGTGAATGATTTGCTCATTAGTATGCATGCCTGGGCAGATGTGTTGACAAAAAAAAACAAGAAAAGCACAAATTATACACATTATTATACCAATAATATGACCCACTAATAATTCCATTCTTAATATTCTAGTTGTTCCCATTTCTGGCAATGTAAATAATCCACAGGGAATTGAAGGTCTAATTCTCATTTTAATACATTTTTTTTGTTTCGTACAAATTTTATGTACAAATCTAATATTCTTAATTTGGTGGTTCATTGAGACGAATTCATCAATGAGGACTTATTTGAGGTATGACCCGGTGCATGGATTAACTTTATAATTTATGTTATCTTGGTCAAGGTCAGAGAAAGAATAAAATTAACAGATCCAACTATGTAACAGCGCACTATCAGGCCAAACAGTAATAAACCCAGATGGTGAAGACAAGAAAAAACAAGAATGATAAGATGAAGATGCTTTTGACATGTCACGACTTTGGCTAAAGCACAAACACAAATGGTTAATAAGAGAATTTTGAAGCAGTCATGTTATAAGAAGACAACGCAAAGACATTTGACTTGTTTTAATATAAAGTAAAATATGGGATTTTATGGGGCATTATCAGAGAAATTACGCATTAAATTATAAATAAGATAATAATCCGAATCTGTAATCATGTTAGAAATATTCCTAATATGAATAATAATGCATTGGGTTTAAATAGCTGACCACTCAAATACACTTCTCATGACATTATTCATTCACTCTGTAAATGGTGGTGATAAACCAGTGCTGTAGTTAATCTGCCCTGTGCACTGTGAGAAAAATAAAGGATCTCTTAATCTGGGACAGACTGACATAAGAGAAACTACTACTGAGTGCAATCCCCCCCCCCCAACCCCCAAACAGAACCAAATGTCTGTCCGCACAATGTTGTTGGTGAAATGTCTTGCCTAAGGACAGTTTGGCAGTTTTACAGCCACCCCAATGTGGGACCTGGTTGAGGTCTCCCATTACAGTACTTACCAAGACCTGCCCTGCTTAGCTTCTGACATAATCAGGTTTTAATAGGCTTTTCATGCAGAAGCACACCTGATTTTTAAAAGCTAGATCCCTGTAGGTCAGCCATTCCCAAACTCAGTAACACCGAGGCCCCCTTAAAAATCTGACGGGTCTGCGTGGCCCCCCAAAATAATAACCAAGAAGACAACATTAATAATAGGCTCTTCTGGTTATTTTATTTTGGGGAAATAGCCTCTGCTACAAACATTGTAATACAAAAATGATTACAGTGGCTTATTCAAGTCAAATAATGAACACAAATATTTTAATATTACAAACAAAACATTATAAATTTAACATTAAATAATTATATTATTTTTTTATTTTTTTTATGACCTCTCGCGGCCCCCCTGCAGTACCCACGCGGCCCACCAGGGGGCCGCGGACCCCACTTTGGGAGACACTGCTGTAGGTTATACGCAACAAAGAAAAAAACAAAATATTATCATTCATGAGATACTTTTCTACTACATCAGTATTTCCGCAAATTAGACAATAGAATTACATTGTTTCTCAAAGTCATCAATAAGTAAAGTTTTATTCAGCACCTTTCACTGAAACAATGCATTAATAGATTGTACCCACAAATCTCTTCATTACAGTACCTCTTTCCAATCAGTGCTTCAGAATGACTACAGTGAAAAAAAAACTTGGCTATTGTAATTACTATCTAATTTAACTTCTATGAGAAACAAATTCTGCTTGCTGAACTTTTACAATGATCAAGGACATATGACCCGCCATTTTATACAACCAGATTCTGTAGACTGTAATGCTGGTTTTGCCATCTATCAAAGTTGAGATAGCCATGTGTAGATTTTTGGCACTATCACACTTTTTTTAATAGGAGCTTTGTCACCCTCGACCACCTGGCGATGAGATTGTATGAGCAAAAAATTACTTCAATCATCCAGCACAAATCAGATTACTGAAAAAAAAAAATAATTTGGCTGATGTGAACTAAGTGTTACTGTAGATTTGCAAAATAATTAAATTTAAATCAGCATTGTGTATCTGTAAATGATGAGAGGGAGTAAATAGTTTATTATAGATTAGAACATGGTTTATAGAAAAACAGTGTGAAATGTGTCATTTCAGACAATTAGAAAAACACTTCAGGGAAAACATTCATTTATTTGCGAAGATTCAAATATTCATGACAAAAACATCTCTTATTCTACTCTATTAGTCACATTTGCATGAGAAATAAAAAATAAATGACTTATTTTGAGAGATCTGGCCATTTTAGTACAAAATGTACAAAAAAGTACAAATAAAAAGTAATAAACCGACAAGCATTTTGAACCATGCTCACAATGTGAACTTTTAAAACAGTGCAACAGACTCATTTCAGAACCTGCGCTGTTTGGAGGGAACTGCATAGTCCCCTGGTCCAGGGAGGCCTCTGGGGAAGCCCCCCTGAGCTGCCCCAGGAATGTTGCCGTTTCCGGACATAGCCGGGCTGCTCTCAGCCCCTCCAGACTGCCCAGTGCTTCCCCCCAGTGAGTTTCTGTTCATGGGCATTCCCATGTGCATCCTCATGTCGGGGTCTCTGCCCTCAGGGAAGTTTCCTCTGAAACCCTCCGGCTGCCTTTTCATCATCTCCTCATTACGCATGCGGAGCTCCTCCTCGCGGCGACGCCTCTCCTCCTCCTGCCGCAGCTCGGCCTGCTTCCTCTTCTGCACCTCCTGACTGTGCATCTCCTCCATCCGCCGAAGCTCCTCCTGGCGCCTCATCAGATCTTGCCTCATCAGCATCACCTGGTGCTCATGTTGGGCAGCATCCATCTCAGTCTCCAGTTTTTCTTGAGCTTCTTTCATGTTGCGGTCCACCATCTCATACTGCTGCTTCTCCATCTCCATCAGAGCTTTCCAGCGCATGGCATACTCATACTCAAAGGTTCCTGGCTGTGCAAACCGTGGAGGCTGCTCCCTTTCCTTGTGATACTGTTGGTTTTTGTTGACGAGCTTGTCTGGTAGACCTTCATCCTCATCTAGTTGCTCCATTGGCTCTACAGTAATTGGTCGTGGAAAAGATGTGAGCAGATAGGCACCATCAGCACATTTATCCAAGGCTTTCCTTGCAGCTGGTTTTGAGGTGAATTCCACGATTCCTTTCCCGGTTGGCCTCCCTCGGTCATCCACGATCACCACTGACCTCTCTATTTGACCGAAAACAGAAAAGGCCTCCTCTAGGAGCTCGTTTGAGGCAAACTCTGGCAGATTCTTGACTGAAAGCGATGCACCATGGGTAGCAAACCTGACACGTATAGCTTTCCCCTTGAAAATAGTATCATCGAGCTCGGCTCTTGCGATCTCCGCGATAATCCTCGTCTCCAGTCGGACGAAACCGAAGCCTCTATCTTTGTTGACGAAAATCTCACTTGCTTTTCCGTACTTTGCAAACAGGGTCTCCAACTCCTCCTCGGTCACGTTCGGAGAAATATTTCCCACAAAAAGCCTGCATCGCTGGGTGAAGGTTTTCTCTCCCGGCCTCCTAAAGCTTTGCAGGTCCAGGGTGAGGGAGTCGTTGACGCTCCTCTGCTCAGAGTCGGGCTGTTGGCCATTGCTGTTCCCTCCGCTCTGCATGTGGCCTTGGTTTTGCGGCGGACCCCTGTTTCCATGCATTTCTGATCTTATCGAAACACAAAGATGTGAACTGATGGAGTAATACACACAGTCCCGCACAGGCCGTGCCTCACAAAGCGCTTCTAAGATGGCGAGTCCTCTTGCAGAAATGCTATTGTGACCTAATTCAGAAGAGACGGAGAACTGACGTCATAAGCACGCGACTCTCGATAGGGAGATTGTCTACGGATGTATTAACAGACGTATTTACAAATAATGCGCATTTATTAGATGCAGTTTGTTTAATGCAGTTTTGTACTTACATATGGTGTCATATATTATATTTGGTGATGTTAAAAGCTGCAAAAGAGAACAGCGTGGACCTCATGCTCATCCTATCCTCTGTCCTCTTCTCGCGGGATTTCACCCTTTCTCCGAGTGAAATTGCGGGAATCCTTCATGTTGCCCTGACAGAAAACAAGGATCATTCCACTTTCTAGAGATTATACTACTACATACTTCTGTGTAGGTAAGAACATGTTTTAAACCATAATATTAATCAGACACGGCGAGAATCCATGTTTGTGCAAAAAAACAAAACAAAAAACAGAGCAGAACCTGTCGAGTCTAGCTACATTCTTTCCTGGTCTAGTGTAGTATGTACTATCACAAATTACCAGTGGTCCACAGATAATACTAATCCCGTCCGAATGGGGCTTTAGTAGAGTGGCAGATAGTACTGCATATATTTTTTGTTTAGCTATCTTATACTTTACATAATCAAATAAAATATGTATTTATTTATTGTATTTATTAAGCCCATGTCATACAGGTCTGTGTGTGTACTAAGGCACCAATTTAGCTTAAATGTTTAGGTAAAATCAGTCACACCATGCACTGATAAGTTTGACAACTCACTCCTTGCACTCAAGGTGTGATCCACATTGTCAGGAAGACAATTCTTCCTGTGGTCTATATAATCAAAACTGCATGCCACTTATAAATTGTACATATTTTTTTACCAACCAAATAAGCTTAAACAAATCTACTAATAAAACGTATTAACATTTAAACACACACAGAATAACAGAAACATTAGAGGGAGAAACTCTCATAGCTTAAATCAATTCAAGCATTTCCATCAACTTCTAATCAGTAAAGTATATATCAAGACGGCAAACCAATGCATAGGTTTTCAATCATAAGATAATTGTCACTTATTCTTCATGTGCTGTGATTCACTGTGCTTTAAAACATTAATATCTATCTTTCCAGTGACCATGTTCTCTGACATATGTGCGCAGATGGAGGCCTCCACAATGCTCTGTCCTCCGGCCTCTGATGAGCAGCTGCCTTCGTATGAGCGAGTGTCTCCTGCTTTTACCCTCTGCTCTGAGCGCTTCACTGTCGGAGCGCGAAACTTCAGTCGCCAGTATGCACACATTTACGCTGCACGGCTGATGGAGATGAGGCCTTTGCTCATAGAGAGAGCCCAGAAAAAGTGGGGTACGTCATTGACGACCAACATATTAGCATAGTATGATATGATTTTGAGATGATCATTATGATGCTCTGAACTATCACTTTTTTTAATTGAACAATGTTTTCTTTATTATTTCTTAGTCATATTTGTTGTACAAAGTTGATATAAAATACATAGATTAATAATACAAACAGATAATATGTCAAATGCCAATTATTAGGCAAAAATACTTTCTATGCATTTAAGACGCATAGGAAGTACAAACAAAGCATCACACTCTCTACTTTTAGATGTCAATAAATTCATTTGTGATTTTTATTTTTGGCTACAATGCCTTCCTTAGATAATTTTTCCATGAGATCAGTGCAGGTAGGAGTAACTAGTAATTGGCCAAAATGTCACAAATAGTTATTTGAATTCATAAACATTTTGTATCATTGTCTTTCATAAACGCGATTTACAAAAACATTTGTCTTTGAATATCTTCAGGGCCAGAAGTTAACATCAAAAAGTTGTGTGACCTTCAGACAGGAGAGCAGTGTTGCATTGTGGGAACACTGTTCAAACGCATGGAGTTACAGCCATCAATTCTGAAAGAAATCAGCGAAGAGGTTTGCAGTTTTAATTGACCGCAAGTTTTTGGCAATATATTGATTTGTGTTTTCTTGTTTTTAGCACAATCTTCTGCCTCAGCCTCCTCGTACAAAGTATATAAATGACACGGATGAGCTTATTTTGGAAGACGAGCTTCAGAGAATAAAACTGGAAGGAAAACTTGACAGAGACAAGTGTTTCACAGGTTGTTATTTTAAGGTTTTTACTGGGACCGAAATATAGAATGTGCTATAATTGTCTTAAAAAATACTACAACGATGAATGTCTTTACTTGCAAATAGGATACTGCTGCTCAGTTGAGCTCTGGTCAATAATACTGCACAGATACATCACTTTTTTTGTAATTTAATCATCCTAAATATGGATTCTTTTTAATCTACCTAAAATACCTGAAGAAACATGTTTTGTTTTAGGCAGTGTTGTTGCTATACATGGAACTGAGACGATGGATGGTAAATTCACCGTTGAAGACTTTTGTACTGCTGATTTACCAGTTCAGACACCTCGGCCATCACTTAGCTCTGACAGGTGATGCCCTTACTAACAATAAGAAGTAACAATATTTCATAAATCTACATAAATTTAGTCCTGATTATTGGTCTTTGCAGATTTGTGCTGTTGGCCTCAGGACTCGGTCTAGGAAGTAGCCAGGCTGACAGTCTGCTGGGGTTGCAGCTGCTGGTGGATATGATAACTGGACAGTTAGGAGACCAGGGAAAGCAAAGTGGGGCATCTACTATATCCAGGGTTCTGTTTTCAGGAAACTTACTCAGTCACCACATCCAGGACAAAGACTCATCAACAAAGGTATGCAATTTTACTCATTTAAAATCTTTGATATGTTCTAGGATTATTTGATTAATCCCTATATTCCCTTTGGAATACCTTCTATTCAGGCCAAGTACCTTACAAAGAAAACCCAGGCTGGGAGTGTAGATGCTATGCGTCTTTTGGATGATCTCCTACTTCAACTTGTGGTACTAAATATTATTTTCATACATGAGAAATCGCTTTAGTGTAGATATAATATGCAAAATATTTAATCTTCTAAAAATGTAAAAACATTCTTCCATCCTCAAATACAGACCTGGACTTGTTTTGTGATCCATCCATGCTAATATCAGGAATTTCTATCACAAATACTTTATGTAACACCGCCATCACCACTTTTTGGTCAAAGGCTTCTGTCTCTTCCTGGTAAAATCTAATTTACATAATTAGAGATGTTTTCTGCCTTTTTTTAAACAAATTTTTTGTGGCGCTTTCTCAGGTGAATTCACATTCTTCACAACATTTTGCAGAACGTTCCATTTTTATTTGCAAATGACAATTAATTCAACACCTGCCCTTAGTGGCAGAAGGGGTTATTATCTGCTAAGAGCATAAGTAAAGGGTTGATGAAAAAACATTTGATCAGAACATTCTAAAACATGAAATGCCAAGCCTCGTCATTCCAACAATAATGCACAGATGTTTATTTCATGGCCTGTTTCTTTCGACATTTCAGTCGTCGGTTGCAGTGGATGTGATGCCAGGTCAAAACGACCCCACAAACTACACCCTCCCTCAGCAGCCTCTTCATCGCTGTATGCTCCCCTTGTCTTGTGTATATCCCACATTACAGCTGGCCCCCAACCCATACCAGGCTGAAATAGACGGAGTCAGGTGAAACTATTGTCCTTGTTTGTTTATGTTGAGCAATTAATAACTTACTTCCTTTGTTTTTAATGAAGGTTTCTGGGAACTTCAGGTCAAAATGTTATTGATATACACAAATACACCAGCTTTACCAGTCACATAGAAATATTGGAGGAAACTCTACATTTACGACATCTTGCACCAACTGCACCTGATACCTTAGGTTAATACTTAATCATAATTTATTGCTCATCTTTTTTCTTCTAGAGTAAGACTTTTTTTTTTCTTCAGGTTGTTTCCCATATTACCAAAGTGACCCGTTCATTTTGACAGAGTGCCCCCATGTGTACTTCAGTGGGAATGCACCTTCCTTTGAGTCTAAGATTGTCAAAGGTTTGTGTTGTCATATAATGTGGAGTTTTTTTTCTTCCACCCTTACTATTTCACCATTGTATTTTCTCATATGCAACAGGCCAAGAAGGTCAGGAAGTCCTGCTGGTCGCCGTCCCAGAATTCAGCAGCACACAGACCGTGTGCATGGTGAACTTACGCACTCTTGAATGTGAGCCAGTGAACTTCTCTGCCTTCTCCAGTGGCGACGACGAGAGTGAGATGAACGTTAGCCACTAATACAAAAATGAAGGTATTCAAAGACACTCACCACTACTATGCCTGAAACAACTTGTCACTGATTACCTTATGAGGATGATCATTCAAACAAATCTTATCTTAAATAATGTTTGTATTATCCCTCACAATTAAATCATTTGACTGTTACTGTCTACAATCTTTTTATAATTGATCTGTCATAAATGGTTGCAATGTAAATAATAAACTCCTGTATTCCTGTCAACTCTTTTTTTTATGTGTCCAGAATAAACAAAACATGGATCAACCAGGTCTGATTTTTTTAGGCAAATTAACCTGAATAAATAGGTCAGTTTATAAAAAGAAACAAACATTTTATTTATACAAAAATAATGAGTAATGTGTTGAGTGAATTCTCAAAATATGGCATTCCATCAAACAAACAAATCTCCATCTATTTATCAACAGTGCAGTAGGAAAAAGTGTTTTTGTCTTGTTGCTTTAATAGGCATCAATCTTGTACTCGTAGTTATAATCCAGAATGGAGTCTGTAAAGCCTCCAGGGGTGGAAGACTGTCCTTCGACCATCCACGAGTCGTACCAGGAAGTGGTTGTCTCAGGAGTTGTGGGGATTGTGGTTGTGGTAGTTGGAGGTAACGTGGTTGTGGTGGCCCTCAGCCTCAGGAGCCTCTGTCTGCGCAGGCGGCGCAGGCGCGCGATCCTGATCTTCCGCAGACGCTCTGGGTTCGAAATGTTTACTCCTCTGTTCCCATGGATCCTGTTCCCACGGACTACGGCGGTTCTGGTGTTATCATGCGTGACCAGGCGGATTGGTTTATTTCCATGAAGAGCCATGATCTGCGCAGTAAAAAGAAAATGGTTTTTACTTACACTTGTTATCAACATTTACATATAGTTCCCCCCCGATGACTTAACATGTATGGAGTGGACATAGTGCTTTAGGTAAACTTTATATTGCTTCTGGACATAAAAAATAAAATTAACTAAAGAGAATAAAGCTTTAGCTTGGGGACCAGAATGATGACCTGGTTTATACCCAAGACTAACATTCAAATGTTCAGTTAGTTCAACTTAAAATCTTAGACTAATAAATTATATAGACTCATTATTATAATTATGGCAATATTTTATTTGGGTGTTTTAAACTACGCACCACTTATAACAAACACTACATATAACTTACTTTGTAATGAGTCTTATAATAGTTTTCCCTAAAAAGTAAATGAAGTTTTGAACAATATTCTAATTTTCCAAGATACATCTGTATTATTCCAGACAAAGTAAAGTGTCTCGTAGCGCCCTGTCAATTAGACCATAATTTTGTTAGAGAAATGTACATATATTCATACTTTAATTAAAATAATTATTTTAATGTGATATTTACTTCATTCCTGATGAATATATTTGTATTAGCTGTACCCATGCAATAATAGAGTAATGTACCTTTTAAGAAAGTTAGCCATAGAAGGGAGCGTTGTTACGTATCCATGGGAGTTAGGGAAAGAACGGTGCTGCTTGTAACTTAAACCGGATCTGTTATTTAATGGTATTCTGGAATATGTTTGGTCGTTCTTTTCGAGGGTGCAACAGTAGCTTACCCTTGCTTACCTTAATCAGTCTTTTTTGGACTATGAAACTTGCCATGGCTATTGACTATCGGCTAACAACCAACAGTCAATAAGAAATGTTTAAAAAAAAACTTGCCTCTGCTTTGAAAAGGAATCTATATAGTCTGTCACACAATAACTCAATAGAAACTCATAATTTCCTGTAAACTAATTTCCATCTGTTCTCTCCAGCCTGGGTACAAAAACAGAGGTGAGATGGGAGGGGTGTTTTGCCCAGCCCTTTCACTTGGTCATACGTGCATGCAGACCTGTTTAATTCGGTCCCAGTTGGACTTGGCGAGGTTGAAGCTGCAGGCTGTTGCCCCGGGCTGGTATCCAACCACACACAGCAGAGTCTTTGGAGTGAAACCCTCCGCCCGGGCCGTCACGCGATATTCACCCGGGTTCAGCAACCGCCAGTAGTCCCCTGTTGGTGCTATAGAGGCAAAGAAGAGCAAAAGTTAAGCATTGATACTTTGTTTAATATGGTCTTTTCATCTGACCTGTGGTGACATCATGGTTCACTCCCTCCACAGAAATAGTTGCATTTCCAATCGGGTTCCCCTGTTCATCTTTAACAATGCCCCTTATTCCACGGTGTACCTGCCAAAACAAAGGTATAGACAAATCACCATAATAAGAACCTTAGTTGTACTATCCTTACATTGGGCAAACGCAGGGAGAACATAAATTCAGATTATATTTTTCCACTAACCTGCTCCAAAAAGATGAGCATTGCTTCTCTGTTTTTCTCCCACTCTTGCATCAGTTCCATCTCATGTGGGAACTTATCGCAACCCAGGAAAATGGACAGCTCAAAACAGTTGGTGTGAAGATAACTGAAGTCATTCATGCCTGGAAAGAGCAACGCAAATACTGACCACTAGAGCTTGCTATAAACAAAGTTAATGAAGTGTTTATAGTCAGTATTAAGATCCAAGACCCAGAGCTCATCACATGCCATTAAAAGGTGGTGGTTAGCTAATGTTATGGTCACAGCTTAACTGGGCCATTTTTGAATAATATTAATAATGCATTTTTTTTATAGTGCGTCACATAGCTGTATTTATATATTTTCCCTGGGGCATACTGGTACAAGGCTTTTCATCTGCCATTGGCCCAGTTTGGCACTTTACAGCCTCACCACTCTGGCACCTGATATTCCCAGAAGTCATCAAAGTACCCCGCTCCCATCTCTGTGTGGAGTGAGAGGACAAGTGCCCAAAAATAACAATTGTAAACCGCTTTGTGACTCTGGTCTGTGAAAGGCGGTATATAAATAAAGCTTACTTACTTACTTACTTACTTATTCGGTCCTGCCCTGTTTAACCTTTGAGTAAAAAGATTCGGTTTTTGGTATTTTTCATCTAGAGGTTTATAAATTCCAGTCATTTTGAACCATCTCAATTTATATTCTACATTGTATTGTTTTCTTACTTCCTGTGATAGGCTTCCACTTGGCTCTGTTGACGATGCCGTAGCCCCCAGCTGCAGTGTCCCCGTGGCAGGACCCGTGGTAGTTGTGTGTCATGGTAAGGTGGGTGGAGGCATAGGACACGGCCAGCCATCTGAACAGGGACTCATCTGCGGTCGTCCGGGGCTCATCGGGTTCTGGGTACTCATATCCGCCTCCTTCTCCTCCTCCTCTCCTCCTCTCCTCTTCGTCCTCCTCGCCTTGTCTGTAGCCCTGGCTCGGGTCGTATCCATGCTCATACCCACGCTCTTGTTCGTATCCGCGCTCTTGTTCATATCTGCGCTCCGTGTCGTATCCGCGCTCTTGTTCATATCTGCGCTCTGTGTCATACCCACGCTCTTGTTCATATCTGCGCTCTGTGTCATATCCACGCTCTTGTCCATATCTGCGCTCGGTGTCATATCCACGCTCTTGTTCATATCCATGCCCGTGCCACTCCTCCTCTGGCTCGGCGTACCCTCTTCCTCTCCACTCCTCCTCTGGCTCCTCCTGGTACCCTCTTCCCCATCCGTTCCCATCAAAGTGCTCTTCTTCTTCCTCATACCTGCAGAGATGTATGGATGGATGTATATTAGGGAGAAACAATCAGGAACTATGGGAAGCCAAACTTAAAGATGCACTGTGTAGTTTTTAAGAGCCCAGACTTTTCTATCCACACACAGCCTCCAGGTAATATCTCCCAGGTAGGTGTTTCCCAGGCCAACCGAGAGACATTGTCCCTACAGTGTGTCCTGGGTCTTCCCTTCTCCAGCTGGGACAGATCCAGAGCATCTTGCATCAGGAAGGTGCCAAGAAAGCGTGCATAACAAATGTCCGAGCTAACTCAACTGGCAAGATGTGGAGGACCAGTGGTTTTTCTCCAAGCTTCTCACCCTAAAGGGAGTGTCCTGCGGAGGAAATTAATTTTGATCGTGTGCCATATCCTTCTGGTCTTTACCCGAAGCTCATAACTATAGGTGACTTGTCTTTCAGCTTAGCTCTAATATGACCACAACAGTTTGATACAGTGGCGGCATCACTGCACCATCCTTCTCCTTCTCCCTTAACGTGAACAAGACCCCGAGATACTTGAACTCCTCCAGGATTTCAAGGATGGAGGGGCACTTTTCACGAGTTGAGGACTAGTCATTTGTTTCCCTTTAATCTGCATTGAAAGAAGCAACAAGTGTCTGTTGCAATTAAACAAAACAAGTTGATAAAAGGTGATGAAGATAGTTAGTTCATAATATTCTTTGGATCAAGCCTAAGGGCGTTGAACTCCCATTGGCTAGCCTACATCAGGGACGTGCAGTCAGGGGAGGCAGGGGAGGCAGAGCCTCACCTGCCATTATTGGAAACTAATAATTATTTTAGTTTAAATATATAATTTATATCCACTGTCCTATGCTTTTAATGTATATTCGGCACGGTTCCCATCAGTTTTGATCATTTCTGAAGTCAAAATCGCCGAAATCCCGTTATTCCTATTCAAAGAGACGAGGTGAGGCAGCGCTCCTGCGTGCCTCACCCCAGACCGCTCCCTCACAGTGTGTGTGTTTGTTTCAAATATCCTGCTTTAAAAACATTTTTTAAACTCCTCTTAGTGTTTAGTAGTGTATTGCACGTATGTGTGTACAATTTATATTTAGTTTAAGTCTTTTGATCGTAGATGAACACACAAGGAAAAAGCTTGGCGTGAGGCAGGCGGTATCTGTGCCTCACCGCTAGGGGTGATAGTGAGCATAAAGTTCATACCAGAGTTGCTAACAAACAATCAGCCCAAAATGCTATTTCTTTTGCTGGAAAATGGATGATTTAATGAAGATTTTTTTTCTCAATTGGACTTTCAAACAAAGAAAGAATTAATATAGACTGGGAGACCACCACTGGACTTACGAGGTTAGTCCGGCTGCGGGGGAGGAGTTTGTTAATCTGTGTTTTATGTTGAACATTGACAGATACCGGCAAAGTAGTGCTTTTCCGAAAAACACTGATTCAAACACTGCTCAAGAGTTCTGCAACTTGTTTAAATTATTGTTTATGTTCCTCGCGTCTCTCTCTCCTCGCGTCTCCGTCTCTCTCTGCTCCTCGCGTCTCCGTCTCTCTGCTCCTCTCTGTCTCTCTCTGCTCCTCTCTCCTCGCGTCTCTCTCTCCTCGCGTCTCTCTCTCCTCGCGTCTCTCTCTCCTCGCGTCTCTCTCTCCTCGCGTCTCCGTCTCTCTCTGCTCCTCGCGTCTCCGTCTCTCTGCTCCTCTCTGTCTCTCTCTGCTCCTCTCTCCTCGCGTCTCTCTCTCCTCGCGTCTCTCGCACCTGCGCTTCTTAAAGATGTTGTTTGATGCGGAGCAGAGTCAGCAGCTAGATTTGTTGTGAGATTATTAAAAGAAGCTGGTTCTCTTATCTTTACAGTATATAAAGTTTGTGGATGTCATTGCATTGGTGATTAAATGCTATTTTATTTGAATAATGATTGTAAATCTGACTTTTAAAGTCAGTGCCTCCCCAATCACAAACCTCACCGCACGTCCCTGGCCTACATAGTGCACCTTTTTATAAAATCAGCAGTGCTCTATAGCCAATTCAAAAGATAACGTAATAAAATATAGTTTACTGTCTCTTCTTGCGGCTGTGCGCCCTCTGGCTCTCAGCAGGTTTGTTCATGCGTAAGTTATCATAAGGATAGGCCACAATTGTCTCTCCGCCTTGGAAATTTGCTCCCAGCACAAATGGATAGCTTCTCATCCACGAGATTATGGCCCTGGTCTCCACGGCAAACTGAAACGGACCAAGACAGACGAGATCAAAGAAACAGTCCTGGTTAGCCCTGAGCAAACACCACTGTCTGTCTCTGCGCCTACCATCTATTGAGAGACAATCACTACTTGCTCTGCGCACAATGACAATATTTAAATAATCTCTTACCGAGCTGTTGGCCTCCATGTTTTCTGGAATAGGTATGTGATGGTTTGGCATCAGTTTTGGCACAAGGCCTTTGTCTTCAGCGTCCCATAAGATTGTGTTTAAATCTGGAAAGTTTTCAAAAATGTCAAAATCTCCTTCCGTGAAGTGCCCTGTGGTCCATCCACTCAGCTCTGATCCCTGTGAAAAAAACACAAAATGATTATAACGTAGTTTCAATTTTCTGGTATGTCTTGAATTGTCTTGTTGTCAAACCGTTTCAAAAGCTGTCTCCTGTCCGTCCGGATTGAGGGAGGGCACCAGGTGGAGTCGGATCCCCTCCACAAGGTGCTGGATTCTGGGGTTTCGGTCTTTGTATTCTTTGCACAGGTATTGCATCAACAACAGCAGCAGCTCTCTGCCCACGGCCTCGTTTCCATGGAGACCTGCCGTGAACCGCACCTCGGGCTCACCTGCAGGAGAAGGTCAGAATCTTTTATTCCAATACTTCCATCCATCCATCCATTTTTCTTCCCCTTAATCCATTTCTGGGTCGGGGGGGTGGCCAGAGATGTCACCCAGTCCACATAGCACCAGCCCCTCTCTGATCCTCCTGCAGGTGTTGAGTCCACAGGAGGATGGCCGCTCCATGGCATAGCCTTGATCATTCAGCGGGGGCTTCAGGCAAAGTGGGGTTAAGTGTCTTGCCCAAGGACACAACGACAGCAGTCATCAGTGGGAGTCGGTGGAGAAGGTCTCATGGTGGGCTCAAAGGGCTTCAGGCTTCAGGCTCAAAGGCCAATGCTCTGCCAACTGAGCTACTGTCACTCCCCCAATACCCAATACTTCTGTCAACAAAATATAAATACAACTAAAGCTGCAAGCGGCATTGAACAGCCCTCGTGGGCTTCACTGCTGTACTCCCAAACCCTCATCATATTTCTAGGAATAACCTGGGCACCTTCATACATTGCTATGACTCACATTGTACACCAATGAACTGATCAAAATGCAGAAAATCTTTTGTGCTACACTTCATTAAATGATGTCGAGCAATTTTGAGTCCTGTTGCAAAAATGCTTGAGGAGAAGCTGGTAAAAATAAATAGTTTAATTCTTTTTTTTTCAATTTTCACAAAATTAAAGACTTTATGACGGGTTTTTAAAAAAAAAAAAATAGTGGATATCAAAATTGCATGACAATGTCAATTTGAAATAGATTCCGGCAAAAAAAATCCTATATTTTATAAAAAGAACGTGTTTTTCATGAATTTAAGTTGTCTATGCTCTAACCTGTGTGTGACGTCATAGCGGGTTACGCCCATCCATCCATCCATCCATTTTCTTCCGCTTTATCCGTTGCCGGGTCGCGGGGGCAGCAGTCTAAGCAGAGACGCCCAGACTTCCCTATCCACACACACCTCCTCCAGCTCGTCCGGGGGGACCCCAAGGCGTTCCCAGGCCAGCTGCGAGACATAGTCTCTCCAGCGTGTCCTGGGTCTTCCCCGGGGCCTCTTCCCGGTGGGACGTGCCCGGAACACCTCCCCAGGAAGGCGTCCAGGAGGCATCCTGAACAGATGCCCGAGCCACCTCAACTGGTTCCTCTCGACGTGGAGAAGCAGCGGCTCTACTCCGAGCTCCTCCCGTGTGACTGAGCTCCTCACCCTATCTCTAAGGGAGCGCCCAGCCACTCTGCGGAGAAAGCTCATTTCGACCGCTTGTATCCGCGATCTCGTTCTTTCGGTCATTACCCAAAGCTCATGACCATAGGTGAGGGTGGGAACGAAGATTGACCGGTAAATCGAGAGCTTCGCCTTTCGGCTCAGCTCCCTCTTTACCACAACGGTCCGATACAGAGACCGCATCACTGCGCACGCTGCACCGATCCGCCTGTCAATCTCACGCTCCATTCTTCCCTCACTCGTGAACAAGACCCCGAGATACTTGAACTCCTCCACTTGAGGAAGGACCTCTCCACCCACCTGGAGAGGGCAAGGCACCTTTTTCCGGTCGAGCACCATGGCCTCGGATTTGGAGGTGCTGATTCTCATCCCAGCCGCTTCGCACTCGGCTGCAAACCGTCCCAGTGCATGCTGCAGGTCCTGGTTCGTTGGAGCCAACAGGACGACATCATCCGCAAAAAGTAGAGATGAAATCCTGTGGTTCCCGAACCGGACCCCCTCCGGCCCCTGGCTGCGCCTAGAAATTCTGTCCATAAATACAGTGAACAGAACCGGTGACAAAGGGCAGCCTTGGCGGAGGCCAACATGCACCGGGAACAGGTCTGACTTACTGCCGGCAATGCGAACACAGCTCTGGCTCCGGTCATACAGGGACCAGACGGCCCTCAGCAGAGGACCCCGGACCCCGTACTCCCGGAGGACCCTCCAAAGGACACCCCGGGGAACACGGTCGAACGCCTTCTCCAAATCCACAAAGCACATGTGGACAGGTTGGGCGAACTCCCATGAACCCTCGAGTATCCGATGGAGAGTATAGAGCTGGTCCAGTGTTCCGCGACCGGGACGAAAACCACACTGCTCCTCCTGAATCCGAGATTCGACCATCGGACGTAGCCTCCTCTCCAGTACCTTGGAGTAGACCTTACCGGGGAGGCTGAGGAGTGTGATCCCACGATAATTGGAACACACCCTCCGGTCCCCCTTCTTGTAGAGAGGGACCACCACCCCGGTCTGCCACTCCATTGGCCACCGCCCCCGATCGCCACGCGATGTTGCAGAGACGTGTCAGCCAAGACAGTCCTACAACATCCAGAGACTTTAGATAGTCAGGACGGATCTCATCCACTCCCGGCGCCTTGCCACCAAGGAGGCTGCCAACCACCTTGGTGACCTCGGCCAGGGAGATGGAAGTGTCCGCCCCAACATCCTCAGCCTCTGCCTCCTGAACGGAGGACGTGACGGGGGGATTGAGGAGAACCTCGAAGTATTCCTTCCACCGCCCGACAATATCCTCAGTCGAGGTCAGCAGCCCTCCACCCGCACCATACACGGTGTTGGCAAAGAACTGCTTCCCCCTCCTGAGGCGCCGGACGGTTTGCCAGAACCTCTTCGAGGCCGACCGATAGTCATGCTCCATGGACTCTCCGAACTCCTCCCAGTCCCGGGTTTTTGCCTCTGCAACAGCCCGGGCCGCGGCACGTTTGGCCTGCCGGTACTGGACAGCTGCCTCAGGAGTCCCACGAACCATCATTGCTCGATAGGACTCCTTCTTCAGCCTGACGGCATCCCTTACTGCCGGTGTCCACCACCGGGTTCGGGGATTGCCGCCGGGACCAGCACCAGAGACCTTGCGACCACAGCTACGAGCCGCCGCATTGGCGATAGAGGAAGAGAACATGGTCCACTCGGACTCGATGTCCCCCTCCTCCGCCGGGACCTGGGAGAAACTCTCCCGGAGGTGTGAGTTGAAAGTCCGTCTGACAGGGGGCTCAGCGAGACGTTCCCAGCAAACCCTCACTATACGCTTGGGTCTGCCAGGTCTGACCGGCTTCTTCCCCTGCCAGCGGATCCAACTCACGACCAGGTGATGATCGGTTGACAGCTCCGCCCCTCTCTTTACCCGAGTGTCCGAGACACGCGGTCGAAGGTCAGATGATACGACAACAAAGTCGATCATCGACCTCCGGCCTAGGGTGTCCTGGTGCCACGTGCACTGGTGGACACCCTTGTGCTCGAACATGGTGTTCGTGATGGACAGGCCGTGACTGGCACAGAAGTCCAACAACTGAACACCGCTCGGGTTCAGATCAGGGGGGCCGCTCTTCCCGATCACCCCTTTCCAAGTGTCACTGGCATTTCCCACATGGGCGTTGAAGTCCCCCAGAAGAATAACGGAGTCCCCGGGCGGTGCACTGTCCAGTACCCCTCCCAAGGACTCCAAGAAGGCCGGCTACTCTGCACTACCGTTAGGCCCGTAGGCCGTCACAACAGTGAGAGACTTGTCCCCCACCCGGAGGCGGAGGGACGCGACCCTCTCATTCACCGGGGAGAACTCCAACACGTGGCGGCTGAGATGGGGGGCAATGAGTATGGCAACCCCAGCTCGCCGCCTCTCCCCGCGGGAAACACCAGAAAAGTGGAGCGTCCAACCCCTCTCAAGGAGTTGGGTTCCAGAGCCCAAGCTGTGTGTGGAGGTGAGGCCGACTATCTCTAGTCGGTATCGCTCAACCTCCCCCACAAGCTCGGGCTCCTTCCCCCCCAGTGAGGTGACGTTCCACGTCCCAAGAGCCAGATGTTGGGTGTGTGGACTGGGTCGTCGAGGTCTCCGCCTTCGACCGCTGCCCAGTCCTCGCTGCACCACGCCACCACGGACCCCTCTGCAGGTGGTGGGCCCACAGGAGGGACTGCCCACGTCATCCCTTCGGGCTGAGCCCGGCCGGGCCCCGTGGGCTAAGGCCCGGCCACCAGGCGCTCGCTTGCGAGCCCCGACCCCAGGCCTGGCTCCAGGGTGGGGCCCCGGCTGCGCCATGCCGGGCGACGTCACGGTTTTCGTTGTTGTGCTGTCCATGGTTGGCTTCGGACTGCGCTTCGTCTGACTCGTCACTTGAGACCTGTCTGCCATGGGAGGCCCTACCAGGGGCATGAAGCCCCAGACAGCATAGCTCCCAGGATCATCCGAGTGCTCAAACTCCCCCACCACGTTAAGGTGGCAGTCCAAGGGGGCCCATGCATTGAAAACCATGGATCTATGCCACAGGACTGCCTTTTCTCTCTTCTCTCCACTGATGCCCAACACAATACTGCACTCTACAGGTGACAATTGCTCATTACACATAAATTGCCGTTTTGAGTGAAAAAGTGTCTGAGGTGGGATTTGAACCTAAGTATCTGGATTGGGAGTCCATCGACACAACCACTGGACTATCTCAATGACAACGAAGTGATACATTCTAGTAGTTATCTTAGACTCGCTGTACACGGCCTTGTCATCTTGAATATCCGCGAAAAAAGAACGACAACTTACAGCATTGAAACGTACCCGTTCTGACGTCACCAAGGGCTATGAAGTTTTTTTGTTTCCAAGGGCGTTGCTATGGGGTTATTTCGATTTGGGCGGATCAGACAAAAAAAACAACAACTGATTTTGAAACCTTTAGTAGTTCTCTTCTAATATAAAATGGTATTAAAACTGTATTTCTAAATAAATCAAACCCGTCATAAGGTCTTTAAGAGTTTCCATCATTGCTACGGTAGCACAGTAAACAGTAAGACATGGGTTTGATTGGCACCCTAAAACAGAATTGAATGAGAAATTTCAGACTTTAAAATATACATACAAAATATACAGTATATATTTGCTCCCCTTATAACATCTTGGCACACTCTGTAGTGTGTTTGCATATGTGCCCATTTCTCTTCCTTCACAATCTGCTGACGTGGAGAAAAAATACATACTTTAATACATCACTCAACTAACATGGATGAGTACATGGTCCCTTTTTAAATAAAATAAATAATGGAAGTTCTGTGAGTATGGTTTGATGCTAAACTTCTCTAGAAGATTCTGAGCCCTGTTAGTGAAATGCCTGAAGTGGAAATGTTCAAAATTCTCGTTAATTCTCGTTTTTCCATTTTGAATTCAAAATCATGGACCTCCTGTTTGTCAGGTGGCATGGCCACTTTATTAACTCTGAATATGTTTGAGCAAAGACAATATTGGTTTCCATGGAAACCCATACCACTTCTTCTTGTTGCACCCCAAAGTCACAGTGCGTCAAGATCTGGGTCACATTGATTTTACTACAGCAGAAGTAACATTGAGCGTTCCCTCTAGGGAGACAGTCCTAATACTCTTCAGAGAGGTTTCTTGTAACTTGCCTATTTCATGTTCTGTGGGATTTCCTGAGATGACCATAGCAATGATGTCCAATCCATTGGAGCTGTGGCCAAGACTGTAGATGCTGGTTATGTTTGGACACTCGTCATGAACAGACTTCATCAGCTAAACATTGAAAAACACACAAGATGCATAGTCACAATATACACAGTTTCTCACTATTTTGTCACACCATATTGGTTAAGATATACAATGCAAAACATTAAATCACATATTTACTCACAACAACCATGTCTGAGTAGTCGTGATGTTTGAATTTAAGGTAGTCTACTGGAGTCACTTCATTTTGCCTGTACTGAACATTTGCTGGATCTATGGGGATTTCCACAAACAAACGTTACAACTTTTTAAAACTTTTTTTTCTCTTTAATAATTTTGTATAATTTAATATTCAGACGCTCACCCAGCACAGGACAGCCCAGGACCTCCAGCCGCATACATAGAGACCCATTCCAGCTTTGAGGAATGATGCGGATGTAACGGGCCAATACTGGTTCAGCCAGACGGTTCATCACTGGAGTGTCCTTATCATTATTTGAAAAGAATAACTGCGGAGGGGGGATAAATCAACAATCATATTTATATTTATATTATAGAGAATCATGATACCTATGTTGTTTAATTAGACAAACTCACCCAGTCGTCATATCCGTCATGGATTGTGGTCCATTCTCTGCTGTCATTGCTGAAGGCTATGAAGTATGATGTCACAAAGTCACTCCTGAAGAAAACACACTGTTAGCCTCATCGTAGCAATTTTACAACCAGAAAGACGTCTTAAGAGCTATGAATATATATAATATGAATATGATATTAGAATGTATTACATCTGGCAGGACAAGGAAAACATTGTTTCTTCATTAAAAAACAGAACTGTAGATGCTTCACGCTGATTGCCCAAACATGTAACTCTGCTCCTTCTGTCTAAAAGCTCCGGTGTCCCTCATGTAATAGTGTGACGTCATTATACCGCTATGACTTCACAATCAGAACAGTATTCTGCCTTTTAAGTATTACCCATGAATGAGTTTTGGCAATTTCTCTGGTGAAATGTTGTTCTTTATAATTGCATGGCTGTGTTTGCATTCAGTCATTTTTGATTTGGGACTAATAGGTAGTAAGAGGTGGAAAGTATTTTCACTCTTCATTCTATAGTTTCTACTATTTTACATAATAAAATATGAAAAAAAGTGAAGTGAATGTATAGTGCTATAAAATCATACTCATTTCCAGAGGCACGGCCCTGTGTTATGACACCAGTAAACTCTGTTTCTCTTCGAGCATCAATTTCAAACCAGTGCGTTCGATCATCCGTGTTTGCGCACCAAGCTCCGCCTCTCATGCTGTCCTCATCATCAGAGCCCTAGGGAAAAAAAGAGACCAGAAACACGGAGGAACCCGTATTAGCTAATTTTCCCTTGAACTAGAAGTCTTGGACTGTAGTGGAAGGAGTGATCCTTTGGCTGAGGTGACACAAACATCTGCTTTAACCTTGTAGTAAAGCCGATCTTACTTAACTAACTTTTTTACATCTTGTATGTCTCAACAGAAAGAGTTTTCTTTTATCAAGTAACATTTTATGAGCAAATCAGACAACAACATATAAAATCTTCTTTGAAAATAGTTTATCTTTTATATACTGCATGACCTAGTGAGAGCTAAGTGACAGGCACAAATTCCTGCATGTGAAACCATAGTGTCATGTTTTTAGAGTAAGGAACTAGTAACAAGGATCTTATTAGTAAATGTTTTTGGTTCCAAAGTTAGTTACTCTAGCTTTAATTGTGTGGCAAAGTCTACAGGCTTTTCCTCTAGTCTGCCATTCAAAGATAAGATACAGAGAGAATCCGTTATCCCGGGCTAGTCAAGGACACTGGGTTGTTCTCATAGTCTTTCCTGAATTACTATAAACAAAGAGTTAATGAAACCGACGTGCTCAGCAATAACTATAATTATTTTCCAACATGTGTCTGGCCGCTTGTGTGTATTTGGAGGTTTGGCAGTAAGTGATGGCTGCTGCAGATGGGAGCAGAGGGTGCATGTGTGGAGGAGGGAGGAGGGGTACCTGCATGTTGAGACGGGCCCTCTGAGGAGAGAACCTATACTGGGACACAGAGGAGGCCGAGAGCTGGTCCGGCTCAACCCTGTGAGACTCCATCCCCAAGGGAGGACATTCTGATGGTCAACAGACAGCAATAAAAAAGATGAAAAGTCTGAAAAATCTGTTGTTGATTCAAGAGTAAATTGTGATTTACTTTTTGGCTCTTTGTAGATCCGTGGTCTGTTTCTGGAACGCTCCTGTGCTTCCTTCAGTTTCTTTTCTCGTTCTGAAATATTCAACAAATTATTTAATGTGTATAATGCCATAAATCAATATTAAGTCACTTGGCTGAAAATCAAACAAAACTAGAAAACAAATCCAAACATGCTTTTCCACATTTAGAGCGTGCACAGTGACAGTTGAAGGATGGAAGAATCAGGATAAATAATTTCTTCACTCTTTTCAAGGTATTTTCACATAAAGTAATTACATAATAACTATGACTGGATAATAGGGCGTATAGAGACATTGGGGAAGGTTATAAAAACAAACACAACATGATTGTTTACTCTTAAAGAAAAACTGGAGAGCCAATAATCTGCAAAAGCCTTGATAATGCATTATGAAGTCAATACGAATGTTAGTTTCTATTAGAGCCACAAAGACATCTTAAACTTTGAGTGAGCATGTGTGAAGCCGTGTTCAAACTATTTAATGAAAATGTCAGCTTTTTATCGACCCATACTATTTTCTCAACACTTTCAAACTTTAGCCCAGCAGCAGAGCACCATGTTTTGACAGACGGATTTAAAAATGTGGCCCCGATCAAACGCTGGCCATGAATTTGACCTCTAACCTCTGCTCCGAACCTCACCCACAGGAAATGCCCCCGTGACCTTCTCCCAAAGACTCACACATATCTGCAAAGGCGTCACAGCGTCCTCGACACGTGGCAAACCCCGAATGTGTGCAGAGCTGGGATTACAGCGTTACAACATCACTGTTCTAATGATTTGTTTATAATTTGTCCCGGCTGCTGCACACTCTCATCACTCACACTAATCTGTGCAGAGAGCAGCGCTGCACTTGATATTGTCTTCAGCCAAAACAGTCTAAATAAATATCCTCTCTTTGCTCTGCGATTATTGTTCCTTCTTTCATAAATGTTTCTCCCCATTACTGAGAATTGCATGACATTATTAACCCTTAGGTGCCAAAAAAGTAGCGGCTCATGAATACAGGACACTTTCTATACAGCTATCTGGCTTCCCTAAACATTGTGCTTCCCTATTTTTCTTGTATTTATTTCTGTAATTTAGCTCCAGCTTTGATCTCTTTCACAGATTAATAGAGCATACTCAAGGTAAGCTTTTGATATTGGCCATAGCAATAGGCTAGCATAACAAAAGTCTGTAACTTAAAAAGAAAAAAAGATTTTAAAAGTTGCTACTGGTAGAAGATCTGCCTTTGCTCTATCTTTTGATATGCCTGGAATTTCCTACAGTATTGCATAAAACTTAAAAAGACGTCTCAGCACATATCTGCGGAGAGGTGAGCGCAGCCAATGTTGCATTCCAAACAAAGCAATAATATCTCCATGACAACAAGCAGGTAGCAGACCCCATCAGAAATGTTGCACACTGAACCTTTAAGTCTCCACACTTCTGAGCGGGTAAAGTTAGGATTGTTATATTACTGTTACCTAATACATCTGGTAGAGGTCTATACTTTTTGTGGGCCTCTGGCTTTGATTCGTCTTCGGCCTCATTTGCACTTCACATGTATAATATTAAGCCCTTTCATAGACATAGTTTGCATGTGTACTCGGGGGGGATATTGGCAATATTAATAGTTCACTGTTTTAACACTGTTATCTGTTGTACTTTAGAACTCCGGTCAGAGGCCAAATTCTTCACTTTGGCAACTGCGGTATCAAATGTTGTCCGACATGATTGTTGAAGGAGTTATGAATTCTGTTACGCAACAAAGGTTCACATCTGGGTTGCCTTACCCTTTTCCTCCCGCGCTCTCTCCTTCTCCGCTTGCTCTCGCTCTTTTTCCATCCAGTTTGAGTCTGTCTCACTGTCTGTCTCCTTTTTCCCTGAGCACAAAACAAGTGATTATTGAAGGAAATATATTTACAACTTTAATACCGTAACAATGATCACAATAAGAGGTTTTTGTCACTCAAGACAGTCACTTGGTTTCTATACACAGTGGTTTCAAACTACTAATGTAGCACCAGACGCATACTCGGCAATGTGGGTGAAGTGTCTTGCCTAAGGACACAATGGCAATTTCGAACATTTTATTGATATAACTAATATGAATTATCAACCCATTTGCTTCAACAAAATTATTGTTGAGTATTGCATTTCAGAAATATAATTTTTTACTTGGGGAGGAAGCCTAGTAAATTAATTATGTGCTTATGTAATTTATGAAAGAAAAAATATGTGCTTTGATATGGGGATTTACACAAGAGGTGGAGTTCTGGCAACAAGCCTCCTCCAGAAAGGATGGAAGGCCAAAGCTGGGGTGGTTAAGGCTCAGTCTCTCCCCACACTTTTCACTTTTAGACATTCATTTTACGAGTATATACAAGGTTTTGTTTTTTAATAGTTTTGACTAGTCCAGACCGATTGCTCTGAGGATTACTAATGACACAAACACATACAGTAGGATCTTATGAGTCAAAACCTA
The DNA here is from genome assembly GCA_964034765.1 of Knipowitschia caucasica. NCBI lineage: Eukaryota > Metazoa > Chordata > Actinopteri > Gobiiformes > Gobiidae > Knipowitschia > Knipowitschia caucasica. The sequence continues at coordinate 34,803,247 of OZ035831.1, forward strand.
AAGAATTCCATTTGCAACACTGTTAAACTAATAATATCAGGTAAGAAAATATTCAAATCAATCTATTTGACACAACAAAGAACATGATTATTACTTCATTGTGATTTGAAAGTCAAAATGTATTCAATGTAATGATATTGTAACTCCTGGACAACATAAAATCTAACTGTATCTTTTATTTCTTCTGTCGTTTGGAAAAATTCTAGCTTAGGTCACAAAATCTTACAATAGGAAAACCACAGATCCATAGAAAAGGCCAGTGAATTTCTGTCCATACTAAACATTGCAAGTGTCGTATGACCTGGTAATGGATTTGTGCTTTGAATGTATCTGAGATGATCATACATTTAGGTACATACTCATGCCATAGTCGTCATAGTCGTCATACCAGCTCCCTCCATTTGGAGTGGGGGTGGGCTCCTCTGCAAAAACAAACGTGAAACAAGATCAACTGTCAGTCACTTTCATTTAGCTCGACATAAAGGAGAGTTCTGAGGAGATTATATGGTTAATCTGCACAGTTTACAGGTTATAGCTCTAATTTGCTGAAGCCGCAGCATCTGCTTTACATTTGCACGGATGTAAACGCTTCTGCTACACCCAATGTCTAATTAAGTTGTTAAATATTTAATTTACATTTATAACAGAAGAGCAGACTGATGACAAGCACTTTTTAATTTCACTGCTTTGTTGACAAGGCAAAACCAAAGAAAACCACCCACTCATCCGTTCTGAAAGTTGGGTTGGATCACTCACCAAACACTATAATCCAATCCCCATATGTCCTATAAATTACTACAGATACTACTCAACTGCTCCGGTCTATAAAAGACAAATGGAAAGGACATTTTCACTGCGTCACAAAACGGTCACCAGCTCCAAGTCAAATCCTTTACTTCTGAGAAATGTTAGAGACAATGGAGTTACCTGGTAGAGTTTCAACTTTTATTTCAGGGCTGCTCTCTTTGACATCTGGAAGTTGATCAGGATCCTCAACTGAAAAAATGCAATATAACACAAATCATTTTAATACTAATTTAGTATAGGGACAAATTAATGTAAAGCTTTTATCCATCTTCTGTGATTGGCCAAATTGTTGTAAACTGCTAAAGCTCAGACCTCTGCCATATCCATTCTTTTAATCAACTTGAATCCAGACACAAATCACCTTCAAAAATGAAATATTTGATCTTTTTGAAAAAATTGGCCAATAACTTTTTAAATTATCTTGCTGACACAGACAGACAGAACAACAGACCTTGGTGAAAACATAACCGCCTGGCTGAGGTAAATAATATACTGAATTATAATGATATGTTTGTTGTATCTGTGAACTTTTACAACTCTACAAACCAGAGTTAAATCTCAACCACGGGCACCAGTTCAATGCAACGTTTGATTGATTTGACAGTACTATTTTACAGAAGGGTATATCTGTTGTGGAACTTCCAGGCCCTTATGGCTTCTAAGTCAAAAGGCAGTAAGAAATAATTGCAGCGTAGTAAGAAATGTAGCTAAAGTTTTAGAAAAGTTTTAAAGTTGTTTGTGCAATAGTTATGTGTCCACAGTCACTTTGTCCCATACCCTCATGCTGCTAACAAGTACAAATGTATACAGTTACAGTACGGCTACATTTAGTTCTTGCTTCTTCTTTATGGAAAAGTTGTAGATTTTAGATTTGTTTCATTATTATGCTAAAGATAGGAATTTTATACTGCTCCTTTTTATTGTTAAAGTTAGAGTTAGTATAGAGTTATTGTTCATTTATCTTGTGCTTTGTGCTCCTCATTCCTACTGTCTGCAAGCCTGAAATGTCCCCACTGTGGGACGGATAGAGGATCTCTTTATCTTAATCCTAATAGTCTTATCACATCCCGAATATCATAATAAAGCAAACTATACCTGGGTTAGGGTTACTACAATGCTTCATAAACAATGGCTGTATAATGATGCATTATAATAATGTGGAGCCCACATAAAACACTTTTGGTTAATTGAATGTCATTTAGCTACTATTTTGATCATATCAATCTCATTTATTTCATTTTTTTTTCATTTTCATCCCTTAATTCATCCATTACTGGGTCAGGGGTCATGTCAATCTATCACTGCTAAATAATTCTTGCCTGTTTTGTAATTATTTCATTGTGCCAGCAGTAGTAATATTAAACGTGTTTTACATTTATGAATGGGGGCCCAAATGTTGGTCAACCACGCCCGCTGCCATTGAATGCGTCCAGGTGCGCTCTCGTTGTTGTGACCTTAGTCTGACAAACGTCTTAGTTGGTTTATTCACGAGTGCAACAAATGCATACGATCTAAGTGAGGCTGCTAATCTGCACATTGGACATTAGACAATGAGAGTAAAATGTTTTGCTCAAGGACACAAAGCAATTTATCACTTTTAAACCTCTTGTGCCACAATGTGGCTCCTGGTTTCTCCAACGGTCTCCTAACCAGGAGACCTAACCTCGGTTCTGACGGGATCATTCTTTGTTAGGGCATGCTCACAGTTTCAGGTTCACTTTAACTGGATCAGGTCTGATTCACTTCTGACGTGACGAGTGGACACATTTTCATTTGTTCTCTTGAGGTTTTATATCCACAAATAAAGCATTTTTGCCTCAAGTGAACCAGACCAGCAAATGTGATGGCTCCCTCAGTGACCTATTTATTTCTTTATCACTATTATCATTTTCACATACATGTTGCATCCCAGTAGTCGCTGTCATCGATGCCGGTCTTCCCGTCCAGCTCAGGGGCAGCAGTAGTGGGTGCCGGCTCTTTCCAGGAGTAGTAACTGTCCGTCACTTGAGCGTATGTGTCAGTCTCATCAGGTTTCCAGTAGTCATCATATCCGTCAGTCACAGTTTGCTCTGGCTCTGGGCCCTGGTTATCCTCCTCTGGCCTCCACTGGTCTGGGTCTGGGCTCTGGTTGTCCTCCTCTGGCCTCCACTGGTCTGGGTCTGGGCTCTGGTTGTCCTCCTCTGGCCTCCACTGGTCGTATGGGGCGTCTGTGATCGGGGCCTCAGTCTGCGGTCGGGATGGGGTTGTGTCAGCCCCCCAGTAGTCATCATCTGGTTTCCAATAGTCACTGTCTGACAAAATGGAAAGAAAAACAGGGAAAGGTCCCACATGAGAATCAAGTCTATTTTTAATTCCCAAGCAAATATTTTACTATGTATACTAGTTTTACTAAATTATTATTGTTTTGTTTGGCAAATTTCACCATGCACAAAAATCTTACTTTTCAGACTTAACTTTTCTGTTATTTATGTTTGTTGCACAGATATCTTTAGCTATGATTTCATGTTCCCAAAGATTTGTTTCTTTACAAAATTTGACTCATTATTTTATGTTAAATCAGATAATAGCATATTTAATCCATACCTAAAGAGCACACATGTAATGCCATTATTCAAGGAGAAGTTAGAGAGTGGCACCATAAAACTATTTATATCCTTAAAGTGAAATGTGCCTTATTACAAATTACCAGGCCAATCCTAATTTGAAAGATTGTCTGTATAAGAAAAGCTTGCTTGGTTTGTGACTGAAAATGTCTGAGAGCTTCACAGTAATTAGAGTGCTGCTTGTCTTGGCCACATCACTGCTTTAGCCACGTTGGTTTGCAGAAGAATGCCTGTGTCACTCACCAGGGTCGGGGTAGGGGTAGTCGGTGTAGGGTTCTGGCTGCGTGGGCGGCTCCGTTGGAAAAGCTACAGGCACAGGATCAACATTAGATTATAATAAATGTGGACAGCAGCCTCCTGATCCAGAGGCCAGTCCTCTCTGTCTGTCCTCACCTGTTGTGGTCGGGGGCTCGGTGGTAGTGGTCTTTTCTTTCTTCTTGCCTCTCTTCTTCTCTGGGTCTTTATTTTTGTTTTTCTTGTCCTTTTTCTTTTTCTTGCCTTCCTCTGGTGCTCGTCTCACTCTGACTGAAGAGATATTTAAACAAACAATGATACTTTTCCACCAATAGCAGTCATTTTTATAATGTTTATTCACTGGAGGTCCAAGATGACAGAGCTGCAGCTACAGGGAACATAGACAATTACTTAGGGCCCTCAAATTCCCCGCAAAACAAAGATAACACATATAAGATCTTGCCTAGAGTAGAATAGACTAGCATCAATCTCAGAAAGCAATGAGCATAAATTAAAAATGAATTGGGAAAGATAGCAAACATCCGGTACATAAGAGTAGACTTTATTTTGTCCCTTGGATATGCAGAACAAATGGAAATGGCTGTTTCAAGCAGCAATGCCAAATACTCTGATGACTAATGCCAAAAAGATTCTCTTGAATTTGTACATTTGTTTGACTCCTATCCAAAAAGTAATTTTCAAATCCTATGAGAACATTGCTTCTGAATTGGCATCTCAAATATATTATATCTTACTCATTAATTGGAATGTTTTCTTTGAACATATTCTTTTGTCATCCAAGAATTTCTCACCCGTGTCCCTACAATTTTATGTATGAAACTATACTTAATAAATTGTGATCTGAGACAATAACAGTTAAACACAGAGCGTGGAAAGTGCTGTAAAACGTGTGTGGGGGAGCTCACCTGTCTCAAGCGGGTCTGAGTCACTGTCCAGATGTAGGTCAATTTGAGGGGCGTTGTCTGGAAGTTGCTCCGCCGTCCTGCTGCCCTCAGGGGGGTGATGGAGAGACAATATGCCTCCTGCACTCTCTCCGCCTTGAGGCACCAGCAGTAGACAGGGTAAAACCGCCACAAAGGCAAGACAAAAGCTTTTCATTTCTGCAAATTGCACAATCCCTAAATTAAAAGTTTGCCCTCTAATATTGTGTCCTCAACTTCCCATGTGGTCTTCAGTCCAGCTGTAGAAAGTCTGGTGCTGCTCCGCTCTGACAGACGGGGCTAGACAGAGGGGCAAGTGGGAGGAGGGGAGGCCTAGGGAGGAGGGAACAGAGGTGAGATGCAGAAAGACTGAAGCAGCTATCTTGACAAATAAAAGCCTGTGCTCCCAAGTGTCCCGTGGAAGTGGTCAGCTGAAAAAACAATGTTTAGGAGCCGGGGGCTAACAAGTCAGAACAGGTGTGGACCATAGACACAGACCGGACAGGGAGGTGTGGCTTTTACTGCCTTCTGCTTCTTTCTGCTAATTTGACATTCATTACATGTGCATGCCTTTGAATGAAAGAAATTGGTTTAAAAGGCTACCTGTTTGATAAGTTTATATTGTAGCTGTAATCTGGATCTATAATGTTTAATAAATAAGGTTTTTGGTCAGTGTTAAAGTGATCAGATATGGATTATTATGTGCACATGTGCCAATAATCTGTGGCAATAATGATCACTGCTATCTATTGTTGCCCATATGTTGCTCTGTACACTGTACATTATAGTTTGTAAAATGGTACATATATTCTTCTGTATAGTATATACATTATGCACTCATAGTATTTTCTATGTTTATCAACCAAATCTATTAGTATTTAATCTAAAAGTTTGTATACTTGAATGCAAAAGCCAGATTGTGTCAGACATCTAAAGCTGTGCAGGGCAGGGCTTGGTTAATACTGTGATGGGAGACCTCTGGGAACATCAGTTGCCACAATGAGGTGGCTGTGAAGTATCAAACTATCATTGTGTCCTTAGGCAAGACACTTCACCCACATTACCTAGGATGAGTCTGGTGTGTGAAAGGTTGGTGGTATCCCTGACAGTACATACTGTTTTCCTTGCTTCTGGCAGTGTTCCCCAGGGCAGCTGTGGCTACAGTAGTAGTTTACTACCACTACTGTGGCGGCACGGTGGCTGAGTGGATAGCACTCTTGCCTCCCAGCAAGAAGGTCCTTGGTTCAAATCCCGGTTGGACCAGGGCCTTTCTGAGTGGAGTTTGCATGTTCTCCCCATGTCTGCGTAGGTTTCCTCCGGGTGCTCCGGTTTCCCCTACCACTAAAAATATGTACAATAGGTCTGGCATGTGCCTCCTGTACTGGCACTCCCACTCCCAAAAATCACAATTGTCACTCCGATGCGCAGTGAAAAGGTGGTATATAAATAAAAGATTACTTACTTACTGTGTATGGAGTGAAAGAATAATGACATTTGAAGCATCTTTGAGTGTCCTTTGAGCGCTATGAAACCCATGCATTATTCCTGACCATTACCTTGATTTACCCTTATTTTTGCTTTTTCTTTGTCCTTTGTGATGGCAGTAAATTCAAACTTTAAACTGTATTGGTATTCTATTCATACTGTCTGTAATGTGTGCCTCAACACTTTTCGCCCAGCCCTATACTATAATGAACAGTCAGTGCCACCAGTAAGAGCTGCTTGAGGACAAACAATGTAGAGAGGGAAACAAAAAACAAAACAATGGGGAGAATAGTCACCTGTGAATCAAATACATTAATTAAATCTGGTGCACCTAACAGTTTAATTCAGGTGCAGCAGAAGTGCGTGAATTGTGTGTGTTTTTTTTGGAAATATAGTATTTAATTTACGATATTAATCAACATTAAATATATACATATTATAGAGTTTATTTGAAAATATATGCACAAGTCCAGCATCTGTTTGAGTGCCATAGAGAGTTCACTCTGGTCTCGTCTAAATCCCCCCCTCCACATTTTGAAAAGTAAATTCATCCACTTGAGTTCAGATAAGTGTTGCAACGCTGGGATTTCCCAATAGTGTGATAAATAATGATTATATAATAGCTTATCAAATTCAGTGCACACATATTGAGTATTATTCTGTAGAACTCATGTCCAACAGGGGAAGACCATGTTTCAGACTCTGCAAATGTCTTGATAAGTTCTTGTCTTTCCCCTCAAAGCAGCCGTGCAGGGGGCTGAGCTCCAGATTAGGGCGGCAGATACAGAGGGAGTAAACTAAACACTGAAACTAATCACCACCGAGTGAAAAACGAATGCAAACAGACAGAGAGCAGAGCACAAATTCTTCTTCAGCCCAGGACTTGTTTTGGTTGGTCTCTGTCTGATGTGTGCGGCGTCCTGTCATTCTTTCCTTGGGGTGTTGAGAAGTCTGTAAGGAGGAAAAAGAGCAGAGAAAAGCATGGGGCCTTGGAGGGCGGGAGTAGAGAGAAGTGATCGAGCAGATGATAGACGCGGGACCTTGATTTGGTGTTTTCTTTGCCATTTGTCGGTCTGCTGCTCATCCATTTTGCCGTCTGAACCTGTCATTGCTCCAGGACAAGGAACACATGCACGTATCTGCCAACTCAGCAGATTCATTGTTTTGTTATTAATAAATCAGTGCCAGTTAGATCATGCTGACTTTTGGTTCACATTTCATTCATGCATGATTTGGAATACAACACCATTCTCACGTGAAACAGAATGCGTAATGAATTCATAATCATTCTGTTTATTTATTCTGCTTAGATATTCCTGACCACAGTTGTTGTTTTTAGGCCACTTGTTATAATGCCATCATCTATTAATCTTAGTAATAGCATAATAAGTCTTGTCCAGAGAAAGGTCACAACTTTCAGTCCACCACTAGCCATGGAAAAACGTTGCAATTATTTCTGGAATGTTCCACAGTGACAGTGTATCTGTCCAAACTGCTCTGACTAATACTTGACCAATATATAAACTCAAATTCACTTTTTCACTTTAATGGTTTTGTGTCTCTAAATGAAACACAATAATTCGCAACTCTTAAATCTCTTTCAACTGAGATCTATCAAAAGAAAAGTATGATAAAAAAGTTGAGGGATTTTTAGACGGCCATTCTAAAAAGCAGTCTTTCATATGAAAATGAGTTTGTGTACACACTGTGAAAAAAGGCAAACTATGGCGGTTGTTGCGATTTGTATGAACAAGGAAATAAATAAATGCTGACAGAAAATAAGAAAGCTTTATTATTTGGTTTTGAACCAAAAGAAAAACGTTGTGTGATAATTATATATATTTATTAAATCTCACAATTTGTAGTGTTATTGTCATAAATATATGCAGGTTGTGACATTTATTTATCATTTTGACAGTTTTGGTCCTTTATATACAGTATGTCTTTGAAAAACTATAATAAACTAATAACAAACAAGCTCTTGCGAGATGCTACTGTATCTCTGGGCAGTCATTTGCAGGACAAGTAAAACTCATTCATTCATTTTCAGCCCCTTTATTAGTCCATTTCTGGGTCGGGGGGTGACAATGACAGCTGCCACCCAAGTCTCAAAGCACCGGTCTCTCGCTGATCCTCTGCAGGTGCTGGGTCCACAGGAAGATGGCTGCTACATCAGTGATGCCACAGCCTTGGTGTTTCAGCGGGGACTTCAGGTAATGTGGGGTTAAGTGTCTTGCCCAAGGACACAACGACAGCAGACATGAGTGGGAGCAGTTGGAGTAGGTCCCCCAAAGCTACTGTCGCCCCAAGTAAGACTCTTTGTACCAAAATAAATGTGTCATAATTGTAATCAATCTACTACTACTACTTTTACTCTGACAATGTTCAAATCCAGATGTGTTTAACTCTGCAAACAACTGAAGGCTTGAATCTTTACGCATTCTTTTGAATATACAGTGACAATTTATGATTTTAGTGTTTCTGTTTTTTCTTGAGAAGCACTGTGGGTTCCCTTGTGTCTGTACAAATAAATTTGCCAAACATTCTATTTTATGATCGTTGTCCCCAGTGTAAACAGGCTTAATGACAAACCAGACAAGACTGAAACCACAACACATGCAGCTGCCTTTTGAATGAATGACAACTCCTCAACCTCCACACAGACCACACAGACAACACCTCTTCAATCCCCATGCCTATATTTTCCCTAATCTGACATCAGTTCTTATTTTGGAGCTGTGTATTCCCTCAGCTCAGCACATGTGCAGTGATCTCCAGTGCACACTTCAGCGTCAGCATCTCCACAGGAAACAATGATGTCAGACCGAAGGAGGGTCCGGGGGAGGAGAGAGAGAGCAGCAGGCTCACTAGGTACACATGGAAAGCGGATTATTACTCCTGCAAAAATGTCTAATTGTATTTTTATGACTGAGTCTGGGATTAGTGTAAATAGTTTGTTTATGTTCAGAGTGCAATAAACATATTTTTCTGGATGACGAAAAGCCCTTGAAAAATAGGATTCATTTTGTTGTCAATTTTAGAGGCAGTTATGTGTATCATAAGCAATTAATCAATCAAAATGACAAAAAAATAAAAATAAGACATATGGCCTCCTTCTGCAGCCAAAAGTCAGAACTGAACAGAACTGAGCTAAAATCCAGAACAGTCTTTCTAAAAATGTGAGACAGGCTTCTACTCCAAATCCATGTCAAAACAGTGATTCTGTCTAGCTGTGGATACAACTGAGGGATTTTATCTTTACTCTGTTTAATGTACAGTGATTATTTATGATTTTAATGCCTTGTGGGATCTTGTTTTGTTCAGCACTTTGCGTTGCCTTGTGCATGGGCTGCGCTATACAAATAACTTACCTTGACGCTGCCACCGAGATGTCTTGGTTGGAAAATACTTGGTTAATGCCGATTTTTTTAGTTGGGAGCAAAAAAAGCGGCAGCTATGTAACTATTCAAGACTTTATTTGCCATTTGCAGTAAAACCACACTGGAAAAACTGTGCAAGACTGCCCCAGTGTGCACCAGATCTCCTGCCACGCTGACGGCCTAGTTCTGACTCCATATTGTATATTAATGTAGTGGTGATCTAATGAGATTTGTGTTGTTTAGATTCGACCAAACTATTGAACAAAAGTACATAAATAAAATAGCAAGAAAAAGCATGTATTTGCTATAATGTTGATAATCGGAATGTTGAATATTATCATCATTATTATACATTATCATAAAATATAACAAAGGCTTGACTTATGTCAGTTATGTAGTTATGTAATGAGTCAATATCATATATTGGTTTCACATTTTAAGTTTGTCCATCCATTTTCCTCCCCTTTATCCATTTCTGGGTTAGGGGTTTAGGGAGTTCACACAGCACCAGCCCCTCACTGATCCTCCTGCAGGTGGTGAGTCCACAGGAGCACAGAACTTTCAGCGGGGGCTGAAAGATAAAATTGAATTGTATAAATAACTATTGAATTATACTCTAATTTTCCCTGTTTCACTCGTAAAATATGCAGTTGTAATAGACAGATCAGCAATTACTGTATCCTGCAATATTAAAAACAGCTTTACATAAGTTCGAGTAACTGTTCCTGTTTAATATTTTATCACTTCAATCAATCAATGGCTGATTTGGCAAGAGTGGGTTTCAAAAGTAAAAAATGAAAAAATACTAACAAAAAAAGACTTATCTTGAGATAGCAGCTCCCCCATCGAGCAGGAGGGATGGGTTGAGTAAAAGTATTATTAATAGAAAACACGCAAAGCTGAGATTTTTCCACCGTGAGCGTGCAGTGATTCAGCAGCCTTGTCATCTGGCTCTTTGGGCTCAGAGCCACTGTCTGATGAAGCGCAGATGGAGGCAAAAACACACAAATTCCTCACAAATTTCCCTGACCCCAAACCAAAAACTCCTTCTCAACATTTTACGACAAGTAGCTTTGCAAAGTAAAAGAAAAAAAAAAATACCTTTGAAGACATTTACAGATACTATTTTAGGGAAGCAGGTCAGTGATACGGAGCTTGAAACGATATCCAGATGCCAACTTTTGAACTGAAGTCGACAATGAGCTTGATTTATAACCTCCACAATGGAAAGTAACTGCACACTTAGTGAAGTTTCCAAAGTCTAAAAGCCAGTTGTAAAGTGTCTTTGCTGGTATTAACACGACCAGACTTTGAGATGAAGCTCAGGAGGGAGGTTTTAAAATAGAAAAAGCAGTGATTCCCTGGTAGGAAGATAAAAAGACCATGTGACTAAGTTTCACAAAATACTAACACAACACGCTTTTATTGTAATATTTTAGTCTCATGTCGGTTTAGTGTGCACTCTAGTGGCTATATTATGTCATATCTCCAACCTCAAAGAGTAGTTGTATTAGTATCAATGTAAGAATCAAATGTATAATCCAATTAAATGTCTCATATCTGTGGGAGATTGTCAAATAAGCAGTCCCAAATGCATGGGTGCCTAAACTTTTCAGACAGGAATCCCTCAAAAATGCTCAAACCTGGTAAGTGACATCCAAATAATGAGAAAAATATAATATAGATAATAATATATATGAGAACATTATATTAAGCATCAAAACTTGGTAGAGGTTTGACGCATGTATCATAAAATGTATTAATTAATCAGAGAATAGATTAAATCAATCTGATAGAAAATAATTTGATCAAAACACCTTTAATTTAAATGTGTTTGGATATTCTATTCTGGTATATTCGCCTGAACAAACATATACGGTCTGCTTATGTGTATAGATGGTATAGATATGTGTTTGACGTGGCTGCATTAGAAAAGCCAAGTCAGTGACCCCTAGTTCCCGCGACCTTCGGACCCAGTGAAAAAACATGATACAAACAATTCCTTTTAAACTGCATTTATTTAGCTTTCTCCATACAATACATTGAATGTACAACAGCACATACTGTATTCTGAAATAACTCAGTATAAAATAGGGCTTCTACAATCAAAGTACAGTCATAAAATGCTCTGAGGGACATGACGATGACGGCAACAGTAAAACATCTTCATATAAAGCGCAGGATATTGAGAAGTGATTGTAATCCCGAGGAGACCACACCTCTCAGAGCATCCGACATCCTGCTAACCCGTTTTCCCCCCTTAAATTATTGATTCACAATTTGGGGAGGTATAAAAAAAAAAAAAAGCAATAAAATGATCCATTACGACCGCTTAAAATAGAACTTTTGGTAATAATGAGAGTACAAATCAGGCCTTGTTTGGATACTAAATACATACCAAAGCGTACACATTTGTCAAACAGCTAATCAGCCCATATCGTTACAATCAATAAACGTTTTGTGACTGAGGAAGTTGGATCATCCTGACACCAAACACCACAGCCAAAGTTGAACTATCACTGAAGCCACAGAAAAGCAGATTATTCCAATATGGTCAACATGAGCTCGTCAATCGTACATAACTTTGAATCAAAACTCATATTTTTATCTGTAGCTGTGCATTATAGCATGTGAGCCTCTATAGTAGTGTCGATACATGTTGGTTTAAATAGAATACACTTAACATTGATCAGCTTTCGTGTTAGTTTGCCTTTATGTAGTGCTCACTTTCTTGGATATACATTACATAACATGTCCAATTCATTAATATGCGAGTAGGCCAAGGTACGAGGGAAGAAACAAAACAAAATGATCGGAGAAGTTCTGGGAGTAAAGAGAGATTTGTCTAAAGTTTTGAGGTAAGCAATGTGTGTTCAGTATAATGCCCTACTCACAATCATACAGTTACAATCATTACTTCTTTTATATACAGACTTCCTGATTTACATACACTGTACTGCTCCTCATTTCAAAACAAAACTAAACGGTGACATTGCCAAGTGTTTTTTTGAATGAGGAAAAAAAAAGGCCATGTTTTATGAGATGGCAATCAACTTTATGGCTATCGATAATGGCCTGTATTCTTGCATACGACAGACATACTATCAAATATCTACAACAGTGCAAAATTTCCTGATCCGTCAAAATACACTTGCAAACAATTAACAGAACTACGTCAGCTCATCAACAAATGGTAAAATGGAAGATAGGAAAGATGTTTACTCAAGTTGACACTAGATTTACATGCCTATACAATTGATGCATACATTTTGTTAAAACTACACTTTAAAGGGGAAACACCAGATTTGATTGAGTGAATATGGAGTTTCTAAAGTGGCACGGTGGCTCAAATGAAAGAAGAAAAAAAAAAGAACAAACGAAAAGAATGTCCCGACCAATCATACAAGGGCGTACATAGGCACCTCTTGTTAGCCATTCAAGTAAAACCTCACATTTCTGCCCGACATCTCCAACCCCCCTGACAACAATTGACAATAATGAGGCTTGATGTTCAGGTGAATTAGATGTGCTATAGTAGAAAAAGCTTTCGAGTATTTAAACTGACACTAGGGACTGAAAGACTGAGACGTGACATCAACATTTACAAAGAGGAGGAAGCTAAAGATGCTACAGTACTAGTGCTACCTGAACATGCTACAGACTGAGACTACAATGACAGCCTTCCCCACAGCACACGCCACGATCCAGCTCTATTCAAACCAGATGCACAAACTGATCTTCAATGAAAAATATATGAACAAGAGTACCCCATGTAAAGTACCGAGTGTGGTGCCTTCAGGAGAGCTGGCTTCGTGTGTGTGCAGTGTAAAGAAGCTCATCTGTAGTCAGTTCCTGTCACACGCACGCGCTCACACAAACATTCACACCAACCCTGAAGTTAAAAACGGTCACACAGCACATTGTTTTTGATTATCGTTGAGTTAGAGCTGGGATTGCATACTGTACCAGATCAGAGGCACCCTTCATCAATATCCGCTCTCCCTACGTCTCACACACACTGGAATAAAGTTTAGAACTATATTAAAAAAATTACAATCACATGCTTTAACGGAATGTAGAGAAAGTTCATACCAGACTTGGCCTTGAGCTGGAACCCAGGCCCAGCTAAAGACTAATATGAAGCATCTCCTTGGCTGAAGCCAAAGCCTGGACGTTCACACATGAGTATCTGATCTTAACTTGCACAACCCTAGGTCTTTTCATAGTCTCTCAGCAATTTAATAAAGATCTGAAGTGCTCTCATTAATATCCCTATAGAATGAGTTAAAGACATATTTTTATTTAAAATATATAATCCCAACTTTGGGATGTAATAACCTAGTTAGACCCCAGCAGCACACAACACACACTTTTGAATGCATTAACCACTGGCTTTACTTTCACCACATCTGACAAGGGTCTATTAAAATCTTTCACCTGAATATACTTCATTAACTCTATTTGAGTGAACCTTGAAAAGCAAGCTGCATTCAAAGACCACATTACATGTTTTAACAGTGCCTATTTACTGAAGTGTGCAACAGCAGACATTTATGCCTTGCAAAAATTCTGCTCAAGAATGTCCAAGAACACCACATAACAGGAGAGATACTCCCCGCAGCCCAACAGGACCAGTCTGTTTTTAAACAAAGCATTAAACTATATTCCTGACATCATACGATGCATGAGAGTTTAAATGATGGCAAGTCTCTTGCTCCACTGGGAGCAAAGGCCGAGCCTGTTAATGCTCACAAACCCTGGGTGACAGATTGTAGGGACATGTACATTTTGGACTTCTAGGCCAGTACAGTTTAACCACAAGAATTTGGCAGGTTATAATTTGGCTACTACATTGACAAAAGTGCAAGTATTCACTTTGTTGTGACATCTTGTGTATCTGACCTGCTTTAGCTCTTGATATCTCTGCTTACAAAATGTAACTGAACAATCTCAGACAAAGATCCTACATTTAGTCAAAGTGCAGCACCCCAGCAACAATGAAGGGAGCAGACGGGTTAAAAGGTTCAGTTAGCAGGTCGCAGATCAGGGTCTGATGGAGTTCTCTGTCTTTGTGTAACAGAGGAAGCAACTTACACAACACGTTAATATATATACTCACAAAGAGGACTGCTACACTCAGACATACAAGTGCACACAGTCTCTCAGATCAGCCTAGCTTCTCCCTCCATGTCCGGCGGTAAATCGCACACTCCGGTGAAGTGCATCTCCTTGGCCCTGCTTCCATGTCCTCCACGCGCGCCTCTCTCCCCCAGGCTGGGAGAGGACTGCTGGGCCTGGGGGTCTGGAGATGTCCCACGGGGGATGCCACCTGCCCGCCTCTCTTTCAGGAAGACCTCTAGTCGGCGCAGCATCTGCTTGGGGTTCTTTTTGGCAAACAGCTCCACTTCTGAGGGGATACAAAGCACAGCAAATGTTGGCCTCCCGCAGCGACAGCAATCTGTATAACCATCGCATGTTGTTATTGGTCAGTATTCAGCGTTATGGCTGAAGAGAAGTTCAATTAAAGACATATTGTGCTGCAATTGTACTTTAATGGCTACCATAGTTATAATGTATGACAAGCATGGATCATTATAATATACTAAACCATTTTGAAGAATTGGTAAAAACTTAGATCATACATGTCAAAATGTTTAAGCAGAACTGCAGAAACTGTCAATGCCACACACATTAAGAATTAAGACTTAAATATACTGCTCTTTACTTTGTGCAATTGAGATGGTATGAATGTTTTCGAACGCTTACCTTTTAAAATAAGTTAAGCGGTCAATAATAAAAGAGAGTATATATGTATTGTTATGTGTCTGAATTAAAGATTAAATAAGTCTAAAGAGAGAAGACCTTTGAGTACAAATCCGGAGTCCGCAATGGTCTTCTGCTGGGTCTTCCAGAGCTGGTACAGATGCAAATACGTGGCGACGTAGAACTCATTTAACACACCGACTACCTGCTGACGACGGTTGCACTCCCTGCGACAAAGGATAAAGAATTAATGGAAAATAATGCAGAGAAAAAAACAAACCAGTGAAAATATGAAATAACAGACTTGGACAGGGCTTCTTCTCTGAGAACCTGCAGAGCGATGCGCGTCATGTTGATCGACATCACACTGAATGGAAAGTTCTGCAAACAAGACATTTTACTTTTAGCTATGAAAAGCCATACAAGTCTAAAATTATATTATTATCTTTGTTAGGAGTGTGACGATATATTGATATGATGATGTATCGTGATACTTTCTCACATGATCGATTATCAATATGCTTTTGCCATTTTGCCAAGTATCGATTTTTAAAAATTATTTAAAAAATAAATAAATTGTATCAATACTCAATATATGGCTACATTACGCATCTCGTAATAATCTGCTTTGACCTGAACACATTGTTCTATGACCCAGATATTGTCAAAGAAACACATCTCCATCGATTAAGCTAACCTTGCTGCCAACAGACCAGATATGCTGTATTTGAATCCAGAGTTGAGAATTAGTTAATAACTTACACTTAGAACTATTTCGTGTTTATTCAGATTGCTTTACTAAAAGATTTCTATAACATTATATTTCTGACCAATGCATTGATAATCGTCATATTGTGATATAATAAGAGGGGGTACGCGTTTCTCGGCTCCACTGGCTGAACATGGTTAGCACGAGAGGTTCACTTGATTTTTGCAACTGATTTCAAACAAACAGCCCACTGAGATGCTGCGGCAAGATGTTTATGTGCTGCCGGTGTGAACACAGCTTGAGAGCCGAGGTGATGGCTGCTTTTACTGATCAAATGTAAAAAAAAAAGCTATGGGAACATTCTTTTACAACAGAGTTCATCAGGAGATTTGTCAAATCTGCTTCTATTTGAATTATATTTTTTTTGTCTGCCTGAAATTTAGATTATTCTATTCTCCATGAACATTCAATAAAATAACTAGGCTAATGCATCACAAAAACAGTAGGACCTTTAAATGAGCTAGTTGTACCTGTGTTGGATGTAGGGAAAGCTTATAAATGTCTCGTGCAAGTGGTAGCATTTCTGGATCCATTACAAAGTATAGACTATGCATGAGACCCAAAAAACCAGTGCCACGAAGGTCTGTGGCCGGGTCTGTACCTGCAAAACCAACAGAAATTATTTTACAAACAAAAATTCATAACGGCTTCATTTATGTAACAATCCAAACTTAGTGCTAAGTCCTACCCTGAAACCCGATGGTCTCCCAGTGCACCCCATAGCGTGGACAGTCCAACTTGCTGCCAACTAGTCTTTTATAAACAGTTTGAAGGACGCGCATGTGGATGGGTTGGCTGTTGTCCACTGGGCCTGCAAACACATATGAAGATTGAAGATCAGAGATTTTTAGTTCAAAACATTCAAATGTGCGCGCAGACCAGACACTCACACTGAGCAATGGCAAAGACCAGGTCCCTCTCCTCCAGAAGCTCGCGGTGCAATCGTGGAGGGCCGAAGAGGAAGTGAGTGATGGCGGCCAGACCAGTCCTTCGAACGGTGGGCTGGATGTTCTTCTAAAAATGAGAGTAGGACACGTAACTATGGACTCTGCAATGATGATCTTTAAATATACTCATGATTTTATATTATATTTATCAAATGCATAGTGACAGGTTTTAAAATATAAATCTGGTTCTTTTCATGAGCTATTTTGGTAAAAAAAAAAAAGAATATTTTTGCTATATTTCTAAAAATAATCTCGAGGCAGATCTTAGGTTTAGAATTTTTATCACCAAAATGTGTGTGCTTTGTATTAATTAGTCCGGGTAGTACTAATATCTGTGAAACAGTGTAGATCTAGACTTAATATATTAAATTAATTTATCATGAAGCACACCAAACATAAAATTATTTGAATAGTTAAAAAATTATATATATTATACTATTATAATATATTCAACATTTTCACTATGAAGAGGGAATGCAAAACTGCAGTTCTTACAAGTAAATCTCCTAGATCTGTGGTCTGAAAGTACTGCAGTGCTTCGTTAAAAGAGATGAGTGGAGTTGGGGTGGACTCTTCAGAGATCACTGAAAAAACACATTTATTATATAACGTTCCATTATTTCAGACAAATACATTTTAGAAAGAAAGTTTGGCAAAAGATCTGACCAGGTTGTACGCTTTCCACTGCTTCCCACTCCTGCCTGACCTTTTCCAACTCCTCATTGTCATCTATAACAGCAAGAGCACAATAACCATGAAATAGTCCTGAAGCAGTTATGAAAACACAAAACACATACACCAAAGAGGAAGACAAACTATGTGCCACCTGTAGGCTTGTCTTGGTTTCCTCCCGATGCCAACGTCTGCAGAAGCCCATTCTGCTTCAGCGCTGAAATCTGCACCAAATTCCGTTAAGTGCATGTTTGATAGGCATTTGTTAAACTGGTGCTTGGAGGTCAACTTACTGGTAAATTTCTAAGCGAAGCACTGCCATTTGTGTGGTCTTTGTTATTGTAACCAATTATCAATCCATTCATAACCTGAAAAATATGACACAGTACATTAGAGTCTTGTTTGGATCTAAAGCCATCCCTCACTTCATGCAAAGAGGCGCCTTATGATCATGTTAATATTTGAAGTTGAAGGAGAAACTTACTGGTTTGTGATTTGAGTGTCCATTGATGTCTTCCAATGGTTTGCATTCGTAGGACAAACCATTAAGACCCTGCAGAATTGAAGTAATAAGGAACAAGTGAAGCTTTTTAAACCAATATTTGTTTCTTGGCCAGGAAAAATAGCACACCCAATATTAATTGGTCTGTAAACATTCCCGTGAGTGACACAGAGGCTATCCCAGGCCTGTCCAGACTATGGTCCAGACCCAACTTAAGCAGGGATATCCACTGTTAAGCTGTGGATGGGTGCCAAGGAGCGAGAGTTAATGTTACGAGTGAAAAACCAAACTGGGGATGAGGGAAATGCTTTGTCAGCGGCCGCTATGGCAACACACCAAGCAAACGGCACCAGAGATTATAGCCAAAGCAGAAAGCACTGTTGACCTTAGGACTTAACTTAAACATATGTGACAGGACTGCTTGAACAAATCAGCTCTTAATTGGCGACATTAAACAAAATAACAGAGCAGAAATGACATATGATCATCTGTAAAAAAATCAAACGCATGGGGAAAAGTTAATTTTCTTACTGGGTGAGATTAATAAAGATCATTTAGAAATATATTTTTTGTTGCTTATTATGGTGAATAGGGAGCTCTTAGGAACTTAAGGAAAAGTAATTTATTATTACCTTTTCAACTGCACTGGATCCATTTTAATTGTGCTTATTATGCAGTAGAATTCTATAATATGTAATATATACTGTGCCAAGGCAGTTATCATGAAGTCTGGTTTTCACAGTTAAATCAAATCCTAGAAATATAACCTAATACACTTGATAAATGTACAAAAACAATCATTTAAAATTGTTTGGAATCCGGCTGAAATAATAAAATTGATTACAATAATTATTTGATTAAAATTCCTAAGTCTTGATTAATCAGAAATAGGGCTGGGCGATATGGCAAAAAGTAAAATCTCGATTTTATTTCCTGCTTTGGACGATTTTTAATCGATTTTCATTAAAATCACCGAAGACAGACTTTAAAAAATATTTTTTGATCTTTCCGCTCAATATTCAAGTTTCAAAACTATTTTTATCTTGTTTCCCCCGATACGTATTATAAAAGTCTTGTAAAGACTGTGCTGATGTTGCAAGTATAATTCATGTGCTGCTGGAACTCTCCATTCACCATTTTCACGTTTTTCACAAATTAGATTTATTGCCCAGCCCTAATCAGAAACTTTTAGCTACTAAAAATAATGTTTAAATAAAAATAAGTAGTTAAATATGATCTACACACTATTTATAATATTTACATATTATGTGAAACACATCATAACGAGCTAATCCAGGCACTTTTGTTTTACTTTTTGTTTTTCCATCTAGTGAAAAGCTTACTCAATAATAATACATATAAAATCACATTACAAAATAGTTGACAGCTGCAGTCCTAGTTTGGGACGCTCAAACTCAATTGAGACTTTAAGTGAGCATGCAAAATATAATTACCTCCTTGTGGGATGTGACATCAATGTCTTCCTCCATTGCATACATGTGCGGCGGCTGGCAATTGTATTCTGGATCCTGGCCTCTAGAGGCTAGTGAAATCATACCGCGGGATGGGCCAAAGATCCGATGAAAGGACCACCATGGTTGTTGTAGTGCGCATTTGCTTTTCGGCTTGTTTTCTTCTACACCCCGACAGCCCAGGGTCCACAGTCACCAGTTTTCTTGCACCAGAAGTTATCACTTGTGGCAGAACTCCATGTTGTGAAGTACGAATGACGAGCTGTTTATTTTTGACCACCCAACTCCAACCTTGAGTTTCTGCTCTGCGATGAATGTGTGAATTTCAGTCAACAAAAATTACTTGGCAGAAAGGCTATGCCTCAAAACACAGCCTTCCTGAACAGCTCCTTGCTTCTTCTCCTCCGCAGATCTCCTCTTGGCCTCTTGGTTGGCTCCTTTGGCCCATCAGAGGAACACAAAAGCTTGATAATGACATTGCTTTTCAGGGCTGGGTTCTCCCTGAACAAGACTCTTCATTGCTTTGGCACTCAAATCAAGGCCAGGGACACTTTCTGGTACTGGCTGGTCCCTTACTCTCGGGTTTTAAGTTTTTACTTTGCTCATGGCCAACAAAGTAAGACTGATTAAGGGGAGTGCGTGGGAAGGGTGATGTATGGCCAATCCCATGGAGGGGATGCCATGTGGTTACAGCACCTACAAATAAAGCAAAAATCTGTTAGCACAATGAAAATTAGGTTCTATATTGAAATACTCGGGCCACAACTGTATTCTGTTGGTTTAGAGATTATGTGTTTGAATAGGACAACACTATTCATTTTATGCGTCATGTCTCTTGCAATTGGTGGAGAAATAAAACTCCATGTCATACATATTCATAAGCCAGCAGTTATTATTTGAGTAGTAGTTAGTTGACAATTGTCAGTTCAGACCTTTAAAGAGCAGTACTAGAAAAATATAGATACCTAAACTTGCAGAATACATATTTTACATATTGACCTACATTCAATAGATGGCACTTCTACATTCTGACTTAGGCTTCACAAACAGTCATTTTATTTGAAACGCCAATACAACATTATTACACATAAATACATCATAATGCATAATGGACATTAGCGGTTTCAAGAGATGGTTCAGATCCCTCTCACCACTGAGATCACTGGGAACGATCTAATGACGTATTTTCACTAACGCGATTTCAGGACTTTTGCAAGTTTAAAATCTCTGCAAAAGCGCATGTAACGTGACAAAAATGACTCAAACTGGTGCATTTTCACGACACAGAGTGAAAAGAGCATCAGAGTGTATAATTGTAGTACAGTAGCTTTGACAGCCGCTGCAACACGGAGCTAGCCCCACGTATGATCCCCGCACAAAGACTGAGCTGCTGCGCGGACAAAAGAAAAGCATGTAGCGTTTGCATACGTGCATTTAAACCTGCAGAAGCACCCGCAGATAACCATCTAACGTCATTCATTAAAATAGTTTCTTAGTTCGCTCGAAAAGCCAGCTGTCAAAGCTAACTAAAGGACTAGCCGAAGCTCTATTGAACTGTAAGAGTGTCTGAACAAAAAGAAGCGTTATTTCCGAATGAATCTAAACGTAATTTTATAAACGTGGACTGTCTGTGCAAGTCACTATTGAATGTCTCCCGCGTTTAGCACAAATACAGCGATTAAGAATATTATAAAGTACCTTAGTTTTCGATTGTTTCTCCCTCCAATCTCGGCTTCCCTTCCCCCGTCCTGTGGCCACAGTAATAGCAAGTGCATCATGGGAATTGTAGTTCGCTGCACAGCTTTTGGATCATTACGTCATGGTTAGCTGTCTCTCCTCCTCCTCGTCTCTCTATCTTCCCATCCAGCAGCATTACTGTCTAGAGCTATGATGTCAGTCTTAAATTGTATAAAAGCTACAGAAATTATATTAAGGGGGATTGAATATACAGCAGCCTCCACATAGATATGGCAACGAGTTTTAGTGCAATGAAACACTGGTCAGCTCAACATGCTTTACAAAACAAGAAAGAGAATAATTTTGAGATTAAAAAAACATTCATTTTAAAATATTAGTGCAGAAAAAATACTACAGTTTTTATGCACAGCGAAACAGAACGTTTTTGATTATGTCAGAGAAGCCTGTCACATTTTCAGGAAGATTGTTCCAGAATTCAACTGTGTAAATCTGAAGGGCCCGCCTCCCATGGTTAGTCCTATTTTAAGACAATCTTTAGAGTCCAGCTTATGTTTTGTTTCAGTGTTTTGATTTAATCTCCTTGACTTTTTTCAGTGTGTGTTATGGGGAGATCCAAGCTTTATTTTGAGATTTGTGAAATGTTGATAAGAAACCACCGGAAAAGCCTATCGCTTGATGTGAGTCTGTGTTTACAACATCTATGAATAACTTTAAACACCTTTGTGGGCTGTTGGAAAGAGTTATAGAAATGTATTTTGAGTGATTGCTGTATTGATGATAGTAAACTCGAGTTTTTGTGAGTGCCTAAAGGTTCCTGCATTGAGCTGTAGGTCTGTATCCAGCAGCAGATAGGACTGTAGCCCAAACAAATTTTACACAGAGATAGTGTAATAAAATGTTGTTTTGTCTTAGATTTCTGATTGTTAAACATGCCATTCATAGATACTGTACATGGTGATACTTCATCCACAGCCATGTGTGTGTTAAGAAGGTGATTCACAGCAGCTGACCAAAGTAGGCTACATACATACAGTGCATTATAGTACATTTGTGATTTGATACATTTTCTTATTCAATAGGGATGTGTAATAAAGATAACACAACGTTTTACAGTACACAATACGATAAGAGCTAAGTATTTTTTTTATAACAGAATATAATTTAGTCTCACTCTGAACGAAATCCACACATTTGCTTTTAATTTTATGTACCCAGACTCTGAGGAGCACAGGGACTGGACTCCTGTTAGTGCCCAGAGTCAGGACTAAACATGGGGAGGCTGCTTTTCAGATTCATGCTGCTAAAATCTGGAACAGTCTTCCTGAAGATGTGAGACAGGCCTCCTCTCTGACAATGTTTAAAACCAGGTTAAAGACAGTTCTGTTTAGCTGTGCATACAACTGAGGGATTTTATGTTTTTATCTTTCTTTTTAATGTTCTGTAATTATTTATGATTTTAAAGCTATTTTGTTTTGTTCAGCACTTTGAATTGCCTTGTGTATGAATTGTGCTATACAAATAAACTTGCCTTGCCTATGTATTATTATTATTATTTGGTTAATTTGAGAAGGGACAGATAGAGAAAACATAGACATACAGTAGGCTGATGAATCATTGTGCTTATAGCCAAAGCTAATTCGCACCACTTGTCCCTAGAAATTGACTGACAGTAGAGAAAAAAAATAAAATAATACATGACAAGTACAATGTTAGAAACACAGGACGACAAACCTTTACTTCAGCAGTTTAAACATTTCAGTATGTTCACTGAGACATTTACCAATGTTACCAATACAAAGTATGTGGGATGTACATTATTTCTAATTTGATTATTTTATATGCTCAATGAAAATATGCATCCGACAAAGGAATAGACACAGCAAAGTCATAAAATAGTTTATATATTTTATTTTTGTAATTTAACTTCAATAAATACATCAATGCAATTTCTGTAAAATTCACAAGAGTGGATATTTTTATTTATTTAGCTTTTAAATATCCTGTTATTGAGTTGGCTTCAGTTAGTGCACGTTTGACTTGTATCAGCAGGCGACAGAGGCCATTTCCATAGGAGCATGAGCGGCCATCCTGTGTCGGAGGTAATTGGCAAAATCCATCTGCGTCTGGGAAAGCACTTTATTTATGATAGTCTTTGGGATCCAGCCCTGCAGCAAAGACAAAGACGCAGGATGAGCAACATTGTTTGAGAGGAAATTGTTAAAACATTTTAATTTAGGCTCATCAGAATGTACTATCACTGTTTTCTTTTTACCGAACAACCATGACATATACAGTACACATCTTTAACAACAGACTTCCATGGCACTGTTAGAACTCAAAATGTTAGAGATATCCTTGGTGAATTTTACCTTTAGATCTAGACTCAGTAACCAGGTGAACTTGGTTTTAGTGACATCTTCAGCACAGGGCTTAAGAACTATGCAGGTCGGTCCATTCTCAGCTCTGGAAATACAAGAAAACAATTGTGATAACGTTATGGATTCACAGTTTTACTCCTAAAAAAGTTATTATTTTTATGTTTTTTTTGTGTTTCATTCATACAGTACATCTCAAAGAACATTGTCAACAGTGCCACAGAATCATTAGACAAAAGATGACCTACATAAGGAGCAGAATAAAGAGCAATTTTATGAAATCTTCCCCTTGTTTTCCCACTAATCCACAACAGCTTATCGTCTTTGGCCTCTTGCTTACTTTCCTAAATCTCTTTTGTACCTTTATTGTGATATCCTTGTCCAAAATGAAAATAAACAAGAATAAACCTGCTTACCTCACCACTCCCCTCTGCTCGGGCATATTGGGGTGCTGGGTGGACATTCCCGCCAGGAAGCAGGTGGAGCCTCTGCGTTTGGCACACCGCACACTCACAAAGTCCCTGGGGCCCACCACGTTACCAGGGGTCTCAGCCGCAACCTCATGTGTGACCATTGTGTCCTGGCCGATCTGTTGGAGTATCTATAAATGCAAAATACGTGTGTGTTGTCAAAATTGTCATGGCAGAGATTTTGTACTTAACTTGATTTTTGCTTTTTATTACAGATTATAGACTGCTTCCTTATGATGCTAACGCTAGAGATTTTATTTTGATATTTTATTTAGTAGAGAGTTTAGTACAGAGTCATTTAGTATGGAGTTTAGAGTAGAGCTGTGTTCATTTATCTTGTGCTATGTGCTCATTCCTACTGTTATGTAACTAATCTTATACTCATTATATGCTATACTTCTCTAGCCATAACCTTTTATTGTTTGCAACTTGTTCCCGTACAAGAAGCATTTAATTATAATGTGAAGAAAAATATAAGACCAAGTGTAAGTCCACACATTTTACTGCTCTAACAGACAAATGTTGGTTTCCTACCTTGACCTGTTTGACATTTGGATTCCAATCCCCCATCTGCTCCATGTTTCCCACCAGCTCCTCGTACAAGCTGTCCGGAGGCTGCTCCAGCATCACCTCCAACTTGAACACTTTCCCAATGTCTGGAAGAACTTTACTCAACACCTTGTCTCCATTTGCCTAAAAGATAATACAATACAATACAATGTACAGCCAGTGTTTTTCATTTGTACACACTTTGGGCAGTGACAGGAAGGGATTACATGAACTGTACATCACGCTATACAATACTAAAACATGACCATGATAATGTTTTTTGCATGTCATGAGTACTCACGGCAACAGTCTCCACAGTCCAGCCGTCTTGATCACTGAGAATACTTATGGCTTTGTTCAATGCATCTTCTCCTTGTTTAACATAAGACAACTCTGCTTCGTTCAACCCTTCCTGCTCAATGATACGGGAGCCTAAACACAAAAGTAAACATTTTCAGGATAAAAATATGTGTGAGCAGAGTGCCTCTGTTAAAAATAGATTAAAAAGTTATAATAATATTAATAATTTAGTACTTACTGAGGAGAGAGCTTCGCCTTCGGACATGGTTTATCCAGCTGCTTGGCCCAGGACCAGCCAGCCTGTTCAACTCATGGTGAAGAGCAACCAGGGCATTCTTTTGTAAACCTACACTCCAGAAATAGCAAAAAAAGTCATCATAATGTTACATAAAATGAAGTTATCTGATCCACTCACCAGTCATGTTGCGCATGTGCCTGTAGGAGATTCCCGCACACAACTTGAAGGTAGCAGGCAGCATTGTGTCTTTAGAGATTGAGAGTGGACTGTACTATAGGTATAATAGAGTTTGTTATAGTCCCCAAATAAAGGCTCTCTTGTCTTAAATCTCCCTGAATTATGTTGGAACAAATAGAATAAAGTTAGAGAAGTGACTTCAGTATTGTAGATCAGACTGAAGCTTGATTCTGGAGTGTACTGGAGGCGTCAGCTTATATAGGAGCAAAGCCCACAAGGACACACAGTTATCACGCTGTAGATAAACAACATCACCTCACCGTCCCACCGGCTCTGGAGCCAAGGCCTCAGTGCGGAAATGAGCGGCATCTTTCAAACCCCAGATAACCTCCGGTGCCCAGACCGGGCTGCAATTCACTCACACACGCACAAACGACACTAAAGTGATATTTTTATGGGTGGGATCAGATTATGCATCAGAAAAGACATTGAAAGAAGTCCAACAGGACTCATCCATCAACCATCATTCATGGTCAAGCAGATAAAATGTTCTGGAATCACAGTTGAAACTATCCACCAAAATTAGTATTAACGTTGGTTGAAAAAAACCTAGGTCAGGTGGTAATGTAAAATATAAACATATTCAGTAATTGTATTGACACTATAGAATATTGTTCAAAAGCCCATTTACTAAAACTGGCTGGCATACAGTATGTCACTTTGTATGTAGCGAGTCTATATCATATCGCTTTCCCATTGAAAGTTGAAATACAGAAATAAATTCACTTTTGAAACATTTTCACCTGTTTTTTCCAGCATCCATTAAACCAGTTTTTTAAATAGTACATAGTGTTGTCTCAATGTGTCTAAAGGCTGATTGATGATTAGAAAACCTTTGTGCAAAGATTATAACACAGGTAAAAACTCTTGATTAGGTAAGGGATAACGTATATTACGCAGGTCGGAAAATAAGTACCGACAGGGCGAAGCGGTGCGCGTCGGGGTCTGCTTCCGCCCTGAATGACCTGCGTAATATACGTTATCCCGCTTATTATACGGCTTTATACCAACAGAACACACAAAATAAACTTCAGTCCACTTTTAGGAATGCCGAAAGGTTTAATGACAGAAAATAAAATAGTTCCCAAAGGCTTTCCCGTGGCTATGCTAGCAACAGTTAGGCTGGCAACTTCCAAACTAGAACTCTCTGGAACTGCATGAAAACTGAACAAAGAATTCTGAACATCAGCGGTGGGTGACCCAAACATAAACCTAACCTAAATCCATAATTCGATCCTCTGCAAATGTGTCCTAAAATGAAGACAAGACCAGAAAATTCTGAAAATCTCCATGCACGTGTGTGAAGAATGTATATGTATAAAGTATTCTCCGATTAACATTTAAGTGTGTTGATTGAGCGTGGCTAGCTCCGGAGTGGCCAGAACGAGACTAACAAAATACAAGCAGAGAGTGCGTTGCCATGCCAATAATGACCGCTTCATTATTGTTTTGAGAGGTCCGTTATAAAAAATAATGACCAGTAGAACTTTTTGAAATTACATTCAAATCAATGGAGCATCCTACTTCTGCTGTGAGGAGCCGTATAATAAGTATATTTATAAAACAGTCCCTCCCCTTGGAATAAGCGTCAGAATAGTTAGACCAATGGTGAAGAAGGCTCAGCATCAGGGATTTAAATTAATTTAATCCAATCAGTAACCTGTGGGGGCGGGTCTAACTGGGGTTTTAATTTTTACAATTTGAAGACTGAAAATGTAGATACTTGAAGGTTTTTCTACTTTTAGAATTGTTATTAGATGCATAAATGTAAGCATAAGTGAGTGAGTTTTCTGTAGATATGTCAAGGTTTTGCAAAGTAGGAAGGATGAGAGATGTCTGTAACCCAGGAATTGAGTTCAAGGTTTTGACAAATATGTGTTTCAGACCTTGGTGGATTGGTGCAGTGAATCACCTTTTGTGAATTATATTGAGGAAAACTATAATTTTGTAAAATGTGAGCTCAAACTTGGGTGGTAAATTTTTTCTCATGTAAAAAATGAATTGAATTAAATATCATGTTATTATTACAAACATGTAGTGTAGGTCCTATAGAGCAACTAGTCACTATTCAGAGCAAAGTCATGCAGAACAGCTATTTTGCCAACCTTGCCAACCACATTATCTAAGAGAAATATTGCTTCACTGCGTCAGACTTTTGCCCCGTGTCAACAGAGATGCCACCACACAAACTGCTCTGACTCACTAAGGAAATAAAGGTGTTGCCTTAACCTGTACCTTCTGTCCCTCTGCTGCTGTGGCACGTGTGATCGATGGCTTCAAGCGGCCTTCAGACCGGACACACATGTGGCTGTCACTGCAGACACAGCCCACACGTCTTTGTTCTGTTCCTCATTGATGGGACAATGGTGGAGAAGTGGGTCAAATCCCTGTCTACCTGAATCACAAGAGCCCAGCATTATGGGACAGACTGCATTATTCGCCTGGTTGTCCCATTGGAGAGAAATGTTAAAACACATATAGAAAACAAAATATAAAGTCATCAGTAAACCAGAGGCACAAATTATATTGCTATAGATAACAGGAGCTGCGTCCTTGGTGCAATAAAGAGAAGTTCTTTATCAATAAAGAAAATCAGAAATGTGATTGTGTGACATGTTTAAACTACAATTCCGTACTGGTTGATATCTATTTTCTTTTTCAGAATAAAAAAAAGAAGATACCGGCCAGGAGCTGAAGGCCAGCGTGAAAATAATAATTAAACTGTTTGTGCTTCAACATCAAATAATTATGATGTATACAATTATAATACTCCCCCTGGACTGCCACCTTAACGTGGTAGGGGAGTTTGAGTACTCGGATGAATCAGGGAGCTATGCTGTCTGGGGCTCCATGCCCCTGGTAGGGTCTCCCATGGCAGACAGGTCTCGGGTGACGAGTCAGACGAAGAGCAGTCAGAAGCCAACATAGACAACATGAAGAGAAGAACCGTGATGTCGCCCGGCATGGCGCAGTTGGGGCCCCACCCTGGAGCCAGGCTTGGGGTCGGGGCTCGAATGCGAGCGCCTGGTGGCCGGGGCTTAGCCCATGGGGCCTGGCCGGGCTCAGCCCGAAGGGTCGACGTGGGCAGTCCCTCCTGTGGGCTCACCACCTGCAGAGGGGTCCGTGGTGGCGCGGTGCAGAGAGGACTGGGCAGCAGTCGAAGGCGGAGACCTCGGCGACCCAGTCCACACACCCAACATCTGGCTCTTGGGACGTGGAACGTCACCTCACTGGGGGGAAAGGAGCCCGAGCTCGTGGGGGAGGTCAAGCGATACCGACTAGAGATAGTCGGTCTCACCTCCACACACAGCTTGGGCTCTGGAACCCAACTCCTTGAGAGGGGTTGGACGCTCCACTTTTCTGGTGTTTCTCGCGGGGAGAGGCGGCGAGCTGGGGTGGACATTCTCATTGCCCCCCATCTCAGCCGCCACGTGTTGGAGTTCTCCCCGGTGAATGAGAGGGTCGCGTCCCTCCGCCTTCGGGTGGGGGACAAGTCTCTCACTGTTGTGACGGCCTACGGGCCTAACAGCAGTGCAGAGTACCCGGCCTTCTTGGAGTCCTTGGGAGGGGTACTGGACGGTGCACCAACCGCGGACTCCGTTATTCTCCTGGGGGACTTCAACGCCCATGTGGGAAATGCCAGTGACACTTGGAGAGGGGTGATTGGGAAGAACGGCCCCCCTGATCTGAATCCGAGCGGTGTTCAGTTGTTGCACTTCTGTGCCAGTCACGGTTTGTCCATCACAAACACCATGTTCGAGCACAAGGGTGTCCACCAGTGCACGTGGTACCAGGACACCCTAGGCCAGAGGTCGATGATTGACTTTGTTGTCGTATCATCTGACCTTCGACCGCGTGTCTCGGACACTCGGGTAAAGAGAGGGGCGGAGCTGTCAACTGATCATCACCTGGTCGTGAGTTGGATCCGCTGGCAGGGGAGGAAGCCGGTCAGACCTGGCAGGCCCAAGCGTGTAGTGAGGGTTTGCTGGGAACGTCTCGCTGAGCCCCCTGTCAGACGGACTTTCAACACACACCTCCGGGAGAGCTTCTCCCAGGTCCCGGCGGAGGAGGGGGACATGGAGTCCAAGTGGACCATGTTCTCTTCCTCTATCGCCGATGAGGCGGCTCGTAGCTGTGGTCGCAGGGTCTCTGGTGCTGGTCCCGGCGGCAATCCCCGAACCCGGTGGTGGACACCGGCAGTAAGGGATGCCGTCAGGCTGAAGAAGGAGTCCTATCGAGCAATGATGGTTCATGGGACTCCTGAGGCAGCTGTCCAGTATCGGCAGGCCAAGCGCGCCGCGGCCCGGGCTGTTGCAGAGGCAAAAACCCGGGACTGGGAGGAGTTTGGAGAGTCCATGGAGCATGACTATCGGTCGGCCTCGAAGAGATTCTGGCAAACCGTCCGGCGCCTCAGGAAGGGGAAGCAGTTCTTTGCCAACACTGTGTACGGTGCGGGTGGAGGGCTGCTGACCTCAACTGGGGATATTGTCGGGCGGTGGAAGGAATACTTCGAGGTTCTCCTCAATCCCCCCGTCACGCCCTCCGCCCTGGAGGCAGAGGCTGAGGATGTTGGGGCGGATACTTCCATCTCCCTGGCAGAGGTCACCAAGGTGGTTGACAGCCTCCATGGTGGCAAGGCGCCGGGAGTGGATGAGATCCGTCCTGACTATCTAAAGTCTCTGGATGTTGTAGGACTGTCTTGGCTGACACGTCTCTGCAACATCGCGTGGCGATCGGGGGTGGTGCCAATGGAGTGGCAGACCGGGGTGGTGGTCCCTCTCTACAAGAAGGGGGACCGGAGGGTGTGTTCCAATTATCGTGGGATCACACTCTTCAGCCTCCCTAGTAAGGTTTACTCCAAGGTACTGGAGAGGAGGCTACGGCCGATGATCGAATCTCGGATTCAGGAGGAGCAGTGTGGTTTTCGTCCCGGTCGCGGAACACTGGACCAGCTCTATACTCTCCATCGGATACTCAAGGGTTCATGGGAGTTCGCCCAACCTGTCCACATGTGCTTTGTGGATTTGGAGTAGGCGTTCGACCGTGTTCCCCGGGGTGTACTTTGGGGGGTTCTCCGGGAGTATGGGGTCCGGGGTCCTCTGCTGAGGGCCGTCCGGTCCCTGTATGACTGGAGCCAGAGCTGTGTTCGCATTGCCGGCAGTAAGTCAGACCTGTTCCCGGTGCATGTTGGCCTCCGCCAGGGCTGCCCTTTGTCACCGGTTCTGTTCACTGTGTTCATGGACAGAATTTCTAGGCGCAGCGGGGGTCCGGTTCGGGGACCACAGGATTTCATCTCTGCTGTTTGCGGACAATGTTGTCCTGTTGGCTCCAACGAACCAGGACCTGCAACATGCACTGGAGCGGTTTTCAGCCGAGTGTGAAGCGGCTGGGATGAGAATCAGCACCTCCAAATCTGAGGCCATGGTGCTCGACCGGAAAAAGGTGCCTTGCCCTCTCCAGGTGGGTGGAGAGGTCCTTCCTCAAGTGGAGGAGTTCAAGTATCTCGGGGTCTTGTTCGCGAGTGAGGGAAGGATGGAGCGTGAGATTGACAGGCGGATCGGTGGAGCGTGCGCAGTGATGCGGTCGCTGTATCGGACCGTTGTGGTGAAGAGGGAGCTGAGCCGAAAGGCAAAGCTCTTGATATACCGGTCAATCTTCGTTCCCTCCCTCACCTATGGTCATGAGCTTTGGGTAATGACCGAAAGAACGAGATCGCGGATACAAGCGGTCGAAATGAGCTTCCTCCGCAGAGTGGCTGGGCGCTCCCTTAGAGATAGGGTGAGGAGCTCAGTCACACGGGAGGAGTTCGGAGTAGAGCTGCTGCTTCTTCACGTCGAGAGGAACCAGTTGAGGTGGCTCGGGCAACTGTTCCGGATGCCTCCTGGACTCCTCCCTGGGGAGGTGTTCCGGGCACGTCCCACCGGGAGGAGGCCCCGGGGAAGACCCAGGACACGCTGGAGGGACTATGTCTCTCAACTGGCCTGGGAGCGCCTTGGGGTCCCCCCAGACGAGCTGGAGGAAGTGTGTGTGGATAGGGAAGTCTGGGCGTCTCTGCTTAGACTGCTGCCCCCGCGACCCGGCAACGGATGAAGCGGAAGAAGATGGAATGGAATGGAACAATTATAATACCAGCTCACTGATGTTTGTGGATTTTTTTATTATATTATTCAGTACAGTACTTACAGTATGGTAAGAATCAGTTGGACGTATCTTGAAAATGAGAGAATTTTCAGCAAGGAAAGGTCTTGAAAGGATGTCTCATGCATCTTTCACACCTGAATTATACTTAACAGGT
Source organism: Knipowitschia caucasica (assembly GCA_964034765.1). Taxonomy (NCBI): domain Eukaryota; kingdom Metazoa; phylum Chordata; class Actinopteri; order Gobiiformes; family Gobiidae; genus Knipowitschia; species Knipowitschia caucasica. The sequence continues at coordinate 34,834,984 of OZ035831.1, forward strand.
GATGTCTGCTACTTAAACTGTAATTCATTTTTCAAATAATGCATATTTTTTGCCATATGACCGTATAGTTGTAGTATCACGCAAAGGTAAGTTGTGTCCAAGCACAATTTATTTAATATAGTCCTTCTACCTGGCTTGACCACCAGCATTTGCTGTTGGAGAATACAGTATAGTTAGACCAATAGCAAGGGGCTCGTCTGTGCATCAGGGAGGGATTTAAAACAATCAGGAAGCAGTGGGCAGGTGTAACAATGTTTGCCTTGGAAAACTTTGTCCCTCTCCACCATTCAAAAAGTATTAGACATTCAGTGCATATATGCATCATGTGGTTTATGATATTGACACTGTAAAGAATTTATTTAAAGTCTTTCATTATGCACAGCAACCCACTATCGCATCATGTCAAAGGAAAAGTATGTTAAATTGAGCGTAGCTTTTATAAACCATTATATTATAGACCATTTATTTGGAAATGGTCAATCTCTTATTGGTGTCTATATGTTTAAAACAAGAGTGTGACATGGATGTAAAACCTAACACTACACAGTAATTAAAAGAGAAACAACAGTGTGGAGTATTCAAACTATCGCAGTTTATTAGGAGTTGAAAGACACAGTGGACTTGGCTTTCACATGCACTCAGCACTATTCTGTACATCACATTAAACAAGGAAACCCCCTCCTATAATCACTTCATCTTCCCTTATACCACATTTTTTTCACAACATGAACCAAAGGTTTTCTGGCTTAAACAACAGAGGAACAAAGTGCTAATGTCTGCGTGGATATTGGAAAGCATGCTTAAGGAGGCACTTCAGTCTGACTTAGATACTATAAATATAGGCCTACTCCTTTATCAAGTACGTAGAGAAAGAAACAGCCGTGTGTGTGTGATTTTGGTAAGGGCAATGCAGTTACTGCATGGACCACAAGGATATTTAGTATTAAACAGACATTCGGAGAGAGCGTCAGGTTGAAACCCTTGCCCAATTGTAATTGGCTGTGTCGCTGTGAAAAGGCCACTATTTTTGTGTCTTTTGTGTCTTCCTCTGTCTTTGTCTACTAACACATGTGCATGTCTATAAATTACATAATTGTGAATCATTGTTCTCAGTTATTAGTTATTAAAATTATGCTAGTTTTTATAAAAACAGAATGGGTGAGATTGCAGTGTACTCATTGTGCCTGATGTGGCTGTGTTTTAGTACACTATACAAAGTGTAATAAAACCTGTTAGACTTTCAAACTTTAACAGTTTTCTCTCAATCCTGGCCACCGTTAAAAATACCCTGTCTTCATTTGTTGTTGGATACCGCACAAGAGGAAGACCGCTTAGTTTTGTGAGGCATTTTGAAGAGCGTCTAATAAAGAATGTAGCATACAGGATATTATAGACACAAGTAATTTGACAATGACTCGATGCAGCAGTTGTTCATAAACAGTGAAGGCATATAGGGAAAGCAGAAAGACACTTATTCGGAAACAAAGTAACAGTAGAAAAAGTACGGCTTGTGACAAAATTCATCTGTACAACAATGTGCCTTGAAATAAACATGACATTGGTATTGTGCTCCTCTCCACTCAACAGGGCGGCGACTGTGCGGAAAGTAGAAAGGGGAGGAGAGAAAAAAATGAGGATTCTTCTTTACAAACTTCACATATCGTCAAATATAAAGTGACGCGGTACACAGAAGGAGACTCGTATTGTAAGTAGGGCTGCACGATATGTAGAAAATGCATCATGGTTTTGGCAAAATCAATTCATATGTAAATACTTCATACAGTTAATTTACAATGCATTTTGTAATTTTCTTTTGGCAAAATTATTATTTGTATAATTATTTTTCATCTTGTTTGGAGTGCTTGCTTGATCCTAATGTTATGTAGTGTGTGTTGCAACGCTGACATTTCAAAACTTAGGCTTCCCAAATTATTGTTCTATAATAACAATAATATATTAGTTATTATATAGTAAGACTTACTATTTGTTGTACTAAAATAACCAGTTGCACTTCCTAGGTCCCATTATACTATATTCATCCTTTAGTCAGTCAATTGATAAAATAATACCATAAAACTCGTAGATATGTGAAAGATGACAAAAATAATATAATATAATAATACATCCCACATTTTTCTAGTCAAATACTGAAATGAATCAAACTCACAAATAACATAGCCTAAAACATTTGCTAAAATGTTACTAGTTTTTGCTTTATTACAGGTCCATAAATCTCAGCTGTGGGGATTGTCATTTGGTCATTCTACAGTCAAATAGCCCCAACATTATACTGTATACCAGAGTTTATATTTACTAAAAAGAAATTGAGATTTTGGAGTTTGATCTCTGTGCAGAGATTGTTCCCACTTATAATCAGAGTAAACGAGTCATCAGAGGCCCAAACTGCAGTTCCCTAAATCCACAATGGCTCCAGAATTGTTACAAGCAGAGTGTATAAGGTGATCATGTATTTTAATGGCTTTTTAACGTTACAGCCAGGGGACTACAGATGAAAAAGAGCCTCCTTGCTAATTCTGGCTTTTTTAACTCATGTTTAATCATGTGTTTCATTAAATTGCATTGTCCCCTATGAAATAAACTAAACTGAAACTGAATAAATAGTATACATTTGGACTTGTTTTGATTTAGTCCAAATAACTAACTGTTAGACAACTTTAAATGGCAAATGATTGCAATAGTAAAAGTTATGGTAGACGCTTTTCTAATATCATACAGCTCTAATGTTACCATTAGTGGAATGAGGTATGCAAGAAGCGCAGAGGGATACAGCGGTCCACGTACACGTTGTCCATGCATCAATTCACAATAAACACAATTCTCACAAATCTGTCACTCAGTATGTGTCGCCTACGGTGCTTAAAGCGCATTATATGTCTGCAGGCTCATATTTAACAAAAACAAATATCTAGAAAAAAGTCCCAGGACCTGACCTTTTGTTGTGGTTCTCTAAAAGCCAAAAATCATCAGCATGGCAATATTCTCACAAAACCAAAATCTGTCCTCTTTGGCCTGAGTTTACATGTACATTTGTGTGTTGAGGTTGCTGAGGTGATGTTAGTGAATGTTTAGGATGGTCTGAGGTAATGGGATGAGTAATATTCAAAGTAAATAAGTCCATATAGATATAGTGTAGGCACAGGGTATAGACATGAGGCCAAACATAGAAAATAAAACCTATGGTGATTGTGGTCCAGTTTAGTCATGAGTACAACTAATATTCTACAATTAGTCTTTGGATAACTTGTTTTTTTCTTTGACCTAGTTCTGCACTGGTTCAATTCCAATTTTATCCCAAAGCAGCTTCAGAATATATATAAACCCTCTTAGATTGGTTAAGTTCTGATTATTTATCCTTGTTGTCATCATATTGTTTCTGTATTGACGCTGAATGAAAGGTTTTGTGTATTGTGATCACAACTTTCAGATTAAAAATACAATAGTATTACAAAAATACTAAATGAGATACGGTCATGGATGTAGTAAATAGATAGGGATGGAAAGAGTATAACAATGGATGAAGAGAGAAGAAACTTTCAAGAGAGAAATTCACTAAGACCCCGTCCTCTGTTCTGTGTGGTGGTCTTCATATACAGTGGATCCCCTGAATCTTTAGCTTGTTTTACTATCCTCTGCAGTGGCTCTGTTCTGTCCAACAATCCTGAGGGTAAAGTTAAGGTTTGTCCCAAAATGTTTCCTCTCAAACCATCTGAAATTCACGCAGAAATGCCCATGGTTTGTTCCTTGCATGACCATTATAGGCTTGGCAGGCTGAATCGGACTGCTGCTTAAAGAGCCAGGTCACAACAGGGCAGACAGCAGCGAGGAACCCCTCAGAGCTCTTTCATTTTGTGAATAGACTGTGGCTGCGTTATTCTGCCACTAGGGGGCAGAGTTGGACATGGAGTCGACAGAGTTAACGCTGGAAGACTGCACGCGGCTGTTGGAGATGGACACCTCTGGATGCTGTAAAACAAACAATCTGTTTTACCATTACAGGATAAAGTGATAACAATATTTCTATTTGAATTCAATGTTGCCTCATGCCATGTATTAACGACGACATTACATTACAGTATTCAAAGTTAAAAGTTCTTTAAACCACACACACATGCACAGCGGCATAACTCTCCTCCACTTTTAACTGAGTAATATTCAAGATGAAGAGATCCTTTATTCGTCCCACTGTGGGTTTTTCAATTCTCATTTGGTCCACTCACATGCCTCCTGAAGATCCGGTCCAGGAGGCTGCGCTTGGGGGGCTCCGGTGGTTGGTTCCAGTCAAGATCCGGAGGTCGCGTTCCTTGAGGTCCAAAAACATTCAAATCTCTGAAGCACTCTGTCTCTATCATCTAAGAATAAAGAACAGATCACATTTAATACATAATATTTCCTGGTTCATGTTTCAAACGGGAAATTGTATCACGCACCTCATTCTGCCAGGGGATGGAAACGCAGCCTGTAGCAAATTTGGAGTAAAAGTCATTGTCAGTTTGGTCCAAATTGACTCCTTTGACTGTGGAGAACTGCTCAATGTCTAAAACATCTTTACAATAGACGGCCCGAGGCTGGAGAGACATGAGTTGGAAAGAAAAGCATTGAGAATGGCACTGAATTGCATAACATGAACATTATGTAATGTGGCTGAATAGAGTGATAAGAATAATATGTGCAGTGGTTCACATTCCCTTTGAATAGAATCAACGTTATGAAACCAATAATACCTATGCAATTCTTCTGAAAGCTATAAATAAATATTCAAATGTCAAATAGGGACAACATTAAACTGTTTCCTCATAGGTTCATTATGTTATCTACTGTAACTTTCTAGGTGGTTGCTCCTTGGTTTAAGTTTTCACATGTATATCTTTTTGGCCTCTGTCTCATCTTTACATCAGACAGAAAAATGAAAGAGAGACGACGAACCTTACTCAGCCAGTCTTACCAGTAGGTCAAAAACAACATAAGATAAGATAAGATAAGATAAACCTTTATTAGTCTCACAGTGGAGAAATTTCAGTGTCATCGTTGCGCACATTACAGCAGAGAAAGGAAATAAGAGCACTCAGATTGCACACATCAAAGTCTATTATTTAAGATAATAGACAATAAATGTAAGATAAAATAAAATAAAATAAAATAAGAAACTTTGGGCTATGATTGCACTTGGTTCGGAGTATTTACAGATGTCTATATTATACATTAGTAGCAGAGAATATGAGAATATGAGCAGAATAAACATCAGAAATAATATCAACAGGAGAGAGAATTATCAGATGGATATGAATAATACAGTAAGATATCAACAGGAAAAGTGACGGTGAAAGGCAGAATTATCAGATATGTAGTACTGTAGTAGTACTGATAACAGGTAAAGTGACTAGTGACAAAGTTACTAGTGAATTATCAGAAACACTTGTGCAGACTCAGCAGTTCCTGTTACACATTCTCGTTGTACAGTCTGACAGCAGCAGGAAGGAAAGACCTGCGAAACCTCTCATGAGGTTTCTAATGTGACGTAGACAGCATGTTGTGGTCTGGTTGTGTAGTAATGTATTAACTATCCGAAAATAAAGGTACCCCAGCTTTAAAGGCTTCTGAAAGTGAAGCAGTGGGTTTTATCTGTCCCCAAACTGTGTGGTGAACCTGACTGTTCCTCTTTGGTATATTAATGCGTAAATTAAAAAATGCTGGACTATTTATATAAAACATTACAGAAACCCACAGAAGCCCACTGTGGTAGACTGTAGAGCACTCACATCAGGCACAAATGGTGGGTCCACAATCCCGGCCTCCAGTCTCTTGAAGTTGATGTTTTTGAAAAATATGTGTGCCTTTACTCCTGCTGCTTTGTCCGCCTGGCACCCAAGTCTCTGCTTTGGGTCTTTGGTCAGCAGCTGGGCATGGGATAATAATGAACAATATTCAGACAATATACATGTATCATTATTGGATTGGCCTGTAAAAAAATCTTGGTTAGGATTCAAGTATTGGAGAAATTACAAAATGTTTTGTTTTCCTGTTATTATGAGGTACAACTACTAAATGATCCCCTTTCGATACTTTGACCAGATACAGTATTTTAATGTTCTTTAAAACAGACATGTGCTGTAACTTTTGGGACATTTTCAGGTATACATATGTGACTTGTCTTAAGGCGTTTGTTCGGGACCCGCTTTTCAGAGCCAACCGTACAGTTGAGTTAGCCCCGTTTCCACCATCCCCACTTGGCCCCACTCTACTCTTCTCTACTCGGCCCTACCTGGCTTTACTCTATCCGGAGCAAATTCGTTATGCTTAAGTATCATGTAGCAACCTGCCCACTACAAACCAGTATTTTCAGAAATTTCAGGGTAACCATGGCTTCCAGCAGAACTTTAAACAAATTCTGTCTGTCAGTTAGAATAGTTCAGTACCAGCTCGGTACTAAATTGGTGCCTGTGAAAAACGCTTCCGATCGGGGTAGAGTAGAGCCAAGTCAGGCTGGTGGAAACAGTGTTTGCATGGGAAACACTTTTTACATATTTCATGGCAACAATGAATGATATTAGGACTTTTATTATTTATCATTATTTTACTTTTATTACTTACCATTCGACAGATGGCCTTGGAGTCCTCTGTAAACTTTTCATTGTACTCTTCCTCCTCCTCCTGCACTCTTCTCTCCACCTCCTCACGTTTCACCCTTTCTTTCCGGGCGCGGAAAGGCGACCGTCCCACTGTCATTTCATATATGAGGCATCCCAAACCCCACCAGTCTGGGCTCATCGCATACTTCGCATTGTTTATTACCTCTGGAGCTGGAGAGACATTTTGAATGTGTTTAAATGCTTGTCCTTTTTTAATTACGTTTTTTAATTATATGGATCTTACCCATATACCCAACAGTCCCCACTCTCCCTCGGATTAGCTCTCCTTCAGGCACTTTGATGGCCAGCCCCAGATCAGAAATACGAATGTGTCCTATGAACAAAGTTGGCTTAAAACATTGTGAATCATTAGAACACATAAAAGGCATTTTACTCACCATTATCATCTAAAAGGATGTTTTCTGGTTTTAAATCCCTGCAAAAACAAGTTGCCTTGAAAAGCAGTGATACAACTATGTCTCAAATAATTACATCTTGAATGTTACCTATAGACTATTGACTCCCTGTGCAGGTGCTCCAGCCCACAGGAGATCTGAGCAGCGTAGAACTGGACCCGGTCCTTCTCAAAGCCTGGTGTTCCCATGTTGTAAATGTGGAACTTCAGGTCTCCTCCGTTCATGATGGTCAGCACCAAACACAATGCGTCTTTGGTCTCGTATGCATATGCTAAACTGACCTACAGCAAAACAACAGGTTGGGCGTTAAGCGATAAACAAACAATGCCAAAACATTGCATCAAAACAAATACAGATTTTTTTATGAGAAACTATCAGGACCAAGGAAACCCAACCTAACCCAAGGAAGCCTGGTCTATGTGGGCCGATGCAAGCCAATAATTAACTGTTATACCAAACAAACCCACCAAAGTATTGAAGTCATTTGTTTACGAGAGTACATACTGTTTACTAGAGTACATACTTAACATACAAGTACATGTTTTTCCTTACTGCCTGTGAAACACTTGAACCTAATAATACAGCCGGAGAATATGGCATTACTGTTCCTCGTGTTAAAGGTAGGAGAAGTGTGCTCCAACCCTGACCTTACTCAAGAGAAAACTAAAGACCCACATGTTAAGGCTCCCTTACCCTGAGGCACTGTTGTTTCCCCTTCACTGCCCGGTTGTGATGTATCTAGTATATCTAGTATCTAGTATATATATATATATATATACAATTCTTTTGAAGCGCATTGAGTTTCCTGTATGAAATGTTCTATATAAATAAAAACATTCTTAACTAGAAACTTGCAATGGCTGAAGCCATTGCGATTGACTGCGGAACAGATCTAATGTGGAAATCTGCTAAAAAAAATCCTTGAAATCCTTTAAAAAGCCTTGAAACTGTTAAAATACTTGATAGATATTTGAAACTCCTGAAGTCCTTGAAATTGTTGAAACCTTTAAACTCCTGAAATCCTTGAAACTGTTGAAACATTGAAACTCCTGAAATCCTTGAAACTTTTTTAAACCTGGAAACTGTTGAAAGTGTGGAAACTCCTGAAATCCTTGAACCTCCTGATATCCTTGAAACTGGTTAAATTCTTAAACAGCTGAAATCCTTGAAACTACTGAATGTATTGAAAGTGTCCTTGAAACTGAAAAATCCCCTCACCGCTGAAACAATTTGGTTCCTGTAACTAAGGAAACCTGGTCTGTGGTCATTATCTGGTGGTGGTCTGAGTCTTCGTTTGGGTCTTGGTCTGGTGGTATAATGCAACCTATTAGGTTGCATTATACATGAAAAAACCCTATTAAGTTGCATTATACTGGTTTACATGAAAAAAACCCTATTAAGTTGCATTATACTGGTTAACATGAAAAAAACCCTATTAAGTTGCATTATACTGGTTTACATGGAAAAATCCCTATTAAGTTGCATAATACTGGTTTACATGGAAAAATCCCCATTAAGTTGCATTATACTGGTTTACATGAAAAAAACCCTATTAAGTTGCATTATACTGGTTTACATGGAAAAATCCCTATTAAGTTCATTATACTGGTTTACATGAAAAAAACCCTATTAAGTTGCATTATACTGGTTTACATGGAAAAATCCCTATTAAGTTGCATTTTACTGGTTTACATGGAAAAATCCCTATTAAGTTGCATTATACTGGTTTACATGAAAAAAACCCTATTAAGTTGCATTATACTGGTTTACATGGAAAAATCCCTATTAAGTTGCATTATACTGGTTTACATGGAAAAATCCCTATTAAGTTGCATTATACTGGTTTACATGGAAAAATCCCCATTAAGTTGCATTATACTGGTTTACATGAAAAAAACCCTATTAAGTTGCATTATACTGGTTTACATGAAAAAAACCCTATTAAGTTGCATTATACTGGTTTACATGGAAAAATCCCTATTAAGTTGCATTATACTGGTTTACATGGAAAAAACCCCTATTAAGTTCCATTATACTGGTTTACATGTAAAAAAAACCCTATTAAGTTGCATTATACTGGTTTACATGGAAAAATCCCCATTAAGTTGCATTATACTGGTTTACATGAAAAAAAAACCCTATTAAGTTGCATTATACTGGTTTACATGAAAAAAACCCTATTAAGTTGCATTATACTGGTTTACATGGAAAAATCCCTATTAAGTTGCATAATACTGGTTTACATGGAAAAATCCTCCATTAAGTTGCATTATACTGGTTTACATGAAAAAAACCCTATTAAGTTGCATTATACTGGTTTACATGGAAAAATCCCTATTAAGTTGCATTACTGGTTTACATGGAAAAATCCCTATTAAGTTGCATTATACTGGTTTACATGAAAAAAACCCTATTAAGTTGCATTATACTTGTTTACATGGAAAAATCCCTATTAAGTTGCATTATACTGGTTTACATGGAAAAATCCCTATTAAGTTGCATTATACTGGTTTACATGGAAAAATCCCTATTAAGTTGCATTATACTGGTTTACATGGAAAAATCCCTATTAAGTTGCATTATACTGGTTTACATGGAAAAATCCCTATTAAGTTGCATTATACTGGTTTACATGGAAAAATCCCTATTAAGTTGCATTATACTGGTTTACATGGAAAAAATCCCTATTAGGTTGCATTATACTGGTTTACATGTACAAATCCCTATTAAGTTGCTTTATACTGGTTTACATGTAAAAACCCCTATTAGGTTACATTATAGTGGTTTACATGTAAAAATCCTTATTAAGTTGCATTATACTGGTTTACATGTAAAAACCCCTATTAAGTTCCATTATACTGGTTTACATGTAAAAACCCCTATTAAGTTCCATTATACTGGTTTACATGTAAAAACCCTATTAAGTTGCATTATACTGGTTTACATGAAAAAAACCCTATTAAGTTGCATTATACTGGTTTACATGGAAAAATCCCTATTAAGTTGCATAATACTGGTTTACATGGAAAAATCCCCATTAAGTTGCATTATACTGGTTTACATGGAAAAATCCCTATTAAGTTGCATTATACTGGTTTACATGGAAAAATCCCTATTAAGTTGCATTATACTGGTTTACATGGAAAAATCGCCTATTAAGTTGCATTATACTGGTTTACATGGAAAAATCCCTATTAAGTTGCATTATACTGGTTTACATGGAAAAATCCCTATTAAGTTGCATTATACTGGTTTACATGGAAAAATCCCTATTAAGTTGCATTATACTGGTTTACATGGAAAAAACCCTAGTAAGTTGCATTATACTGGTTTACATGTAAAAACCCCTATTAAGTTGCATTATACTGGTTTACATGGAAAAATCCCCATTAAGTTGCATTATACTGGTTTACATGAAAAAAAACCCTATTAAGTTGCATTATACTGGTTTACATGAAAAAACCCTATTAAGTTGCATTATACTGGATTACATGGAAAAAACCCTATTAAGTTGCATTATACTGGTTTACATGGAAAAATCCCTATTAAGTTGCATTATACTGGTTTACATGGAAAAATCCCTATTAAGTTGCATTATACTGGTTTACATGTAAAAAACCCTATTAAGTTGCATTATACTGGTTTACTTGAAAAAACCCTATTAAGTTGCATTATACTGGTTTACATGGAAAAATCCCTATTAAGTTGCATTATACTGGTTTACATGGAAAAATCCCTATTAGGTTGCATGATTACACTGAAGTCCTTGAAACTGCTGAAGTCCTTGAAACTGCTGAAGTCCTTGAAACTGCTGAAGTCCTTGAAACTGTTGAAGTCCTTGAAACTCTTGAAATCTTGAAACTGCTGAAATCCTTGAAACTGTTGAATCCTTGAAACTGTTGAATCATTGAAACTGTAGAAATGTCTGAAAGAGCTGAAGTCCTATTAAAATGCATGGGCCTATTAAAATGCATTGCAGAATTCTCAATGCAGATTTTTGTCCGATTGCGGAAAAACCGGAAATCGCTGAAGTCCCAAAAGTAATAGCAATAATCTCCCAAACATGTGGAACGTTTGATGTATAACTTGTGGAAATTGTTGAAAATGTAAAGCTGTGAAACGTGTCAAAAAAAATGACGGAATAAAGAAATACAAAACCAATGGTTGACTGCGGAAGGTTCCGCAGTCAATCAATAAAATGTCTTTGTCTTCATTAAACAAAACATGTGGAAGCAGAATGCAGCCTCCACTTGGCCAAGCATGGCTAACCACATTATTATTAGTAAAAAGCATAGCTAACCGCTTCAATGGACTTTTATGGACTTTATGGACATGCCTTTATACTGTACAGAAGCTGGAATGTTTTGTTTTGTTTTCCTGTATATATTTCTTTTTCAATATGCAATATACTGTGTGTATTGGATATTATCTTTTTAACTATGAACCATGCTGTAATGTGTCCTTAATAAAGATTAATAATGCTGAATTAATGAGCATAAAAACCTGGCTAACCACTTCCATCTTTAGTTCATTTGGACATTTCTTTCTCAGCTTTGAGGTTCACACTTTACTGTTTTATGTTGTGTCATCACCTTTTAAAATTTTAAGTAACTAAACCATTTTTGAGTTTAGTTTTGCATGTAGGAGCACAGTCCACTGAGTCCTGTCCTGAAGAAATGGGTGGAGTCTGGTGTGCTCCTGCTTGGTTGGAATGAAAACCTGTAGCCACACAGCTCTTTCAGGCCCGAGCAGAATACCCCCAGGTCTATGTGATCATTTCTCAAGAATTTCAGATCACTCAATTATATGAGAGCTTGTTACATGTGTGGCCATTCATTACACAAAAGATTATTGTTATTTCTATGTATACTTACAACAAATCTACTGTTGACTTTCTCTAAAATGAGTTTCTCGTTGAGTGCCATGGACTCCCCTTTCCTCTTCTTGATCCTCTTTTTCTCCAGCTTCTTGCAGGCGTACATCTTCCCTGTGGCCCGGACCTGACAGGCACACACCTGACAACGGCATAACATTATTACTTCATACTCTCACGCTACAGCTTTACATTTTCCATTGACGTTATGAACCAACCTCTCCAAACCCGCCTTTCCCAAGCACTCGGTACTGTCTGAACGTATCTTTTGTGATTGGTTGCCTGACAGAAGACAGACACAGAAAAATCCATTAATAAACATTCACACAGTATCGATTAGAAGGAGATCTCATCAGGGGAACTCAATATTGCCGTCTGCATTTCCTGCCACGCCGGAAAGCTTTCACTGCACTTTTAGCAGCCTCTCATTCAGACTCCAGTGTAAAGTCTAGTCCAGCTTGTAGACATCAGAGGCACCATCTTCCCATTTTCTCAGGATACAAACTTTTGATATTTGCAATTATATTATACTCACACTTTTATGGTGATTGTTGACATATGTTGAGCTTGAGTTTAACAGTCATAATATTTGCTCAGACACATTACAAATCTTCGCTGGGCACACACCCTTCCCTATCTGCTAAGGTTTGCATATGAATGGACGCCTTTTATCTGCAAATTTCTTTTTATATAATCAAAAAGAAATTTGCAGATAAAAGGCGTCCATTCAAAAAAGTGTCAACAATCTTTTGACAAATACAAGACATTTATATAAATGGTGTGTGTTGAGCCGCCCAGACAGTGGTTGTAGAATCATACAGGTGAAACTCAGGAAATCACAATATTGTTCAAAAGTTCTGTTATTTCAACTTAAAATGGGAAACCAATAAAGGTTTGTTACATGCAAAGTGACATATGCCAAGCCTTTGTTGGATGTCATTATTACGATGTGAAGTCCATTCTCAAAATATTCAAATTTTCTGAGATGCGTTATTTGGCTAATTTCACCAATAATATTTCAAATAAATGTTGGAGTCAATTATAAACAGCTGTTTGTTTGATTACAAATATACAATAGACAACTTCACCCTATGGGGGATCTGACCTAGCCATTTTCTGGTAATGCATGCAGCTAAAGTCAAGATTCCAAACAATCATTTTGATGCGGCACAAACAAACAATCTTTGTATTAATCAAAATGATACCAAATACTTGTTTGAATAACTTAATTAGTGGCAGTATAAAAACATGATCTTCCAGCTGCAAATTCACCTTCTATGAACTGCTGTTTTTAGTTTTTTTACTATATTAGAAATGTTCAAAGTAACATTTAACCTCAGAGCCATTTCTCATTTTCCATGTAATTTGAGGATTGCTGGTGTTTTGTGTCATCAGTCAATGATATTTCCACTAACCTTTCCAGCATCTTCCACTGCAGAAAGCGGTCAAAGTACATACTGTTCTGGTAGTCGGAGAACGGAGCGCTGCTAAGGTAGTCGTGGACGGCCCTGAAGCAAACAGACAGTGAGATGCACCAAAGGCGATTGTACAGTTCAAGCTGTACAGTACTGTGTGGACGTGGGACTGAGGTGTGAAAAACACACAAAAGCAGTTTCATAAATCCAGGCTCATGCAAAAGTATTGTGGATCTTGGATTCTGAAATGAGCTATGGTGAATATACAGACAGTCCTATATACAGTCCCACATACTGCCCAAGGGGCACTCTTATTACACAACTTATTACAACTACAATCCAACTTTTACAGAATCTTCTTGCCTTCTTGTAGCTCCTAAACACTGATTACTGAAAAAAAATTAAAATACATTCCATGTGACCTATTTGACAGCTATTTCACATTCGAAAACAGGAACTGTCCAAATATACAGTAAATATTCTCAAAAAGTATATTTATTGTTCTTGAAAATTATTTTCAGGTTTTTATTTACATCACCACATCTTTGCCAAGAAGCCTTAAGCCAGCTTTAAAAATACTACATGATTTTTTTCTTCAGAATGCCAAAGGCAAATTTAAGATTTTTACATTTTAATCCATTAAGTTGGTGGTCACTCCCTTGTTTTTCCAAATCAGAAACATCTAATTTGGATACACACTAGTCTGAAGCCAGTTTTTTAGTCCTGATCAAGACTCGACTCCAGTCCTAGCCTCAGGTTTAGTAACAGGTGAGAGAAACGTACTTGCGGCAGTTGCTGAAGATCTCCTTACATGGACTTGTGTGGAGGTTTTCCCGACACTGGTCCGCAAAGCCCTCCACGATGTCGACGTGTTGTGAGGCCTGCACCCGACACGCGTGAACACAGAAGACGGCACACATCAAAACATTACATCTACGAGGAGAACACTGAGTGGCAAAAGACTGGACTGGATCACTTTTGGAGCTGAAGATCGGAGTCCAAGGATAACAGGTAATATGTTTGTATACGTACAAACATATTACCTGTATGTGTATTATACATGTATGTATATCATATGTATATGTGTATGTAAATACACATGTTATACGTATATCATTTTATTATCAATATTATTATCATTATTATATTGTAATTACTTTATTGGAAAGATTCATGTTTTAATAATTTCACATTTATTAACATAATAATAATAATACATATTTTTTTCAAGAGCATTTTTGAGTGTTTCTGGACTCTCAAAAACACATCACGGCATTTTTCATTCACTCCATACACGGCGGTGATAAACTCCTACTGCAGCCACAGCTGCCCTTGGACACAAGACTCTAAAGATGTGAACAAATATTTGATGCAAAATAGAATTGGATTGATACGACTAATGCACTATTTTTTCAGCTTGTTGCAGCCATTTACTCTTGAAATAGCTTCATAACATGACCCAATAAATTAAGAGTTTTGTGTACATTGGCCAGCGTCCAAAACATACGTCACACCTCTTTGGCTCAGACTATCATTTGTTAGATGGACTTTTTTCCCACATTATTTATTAGACTGTTCATCATTTCCCTTGTGAAGCTTAGGGCAGTTTTTATTGAAAAATAACTCAACCAAACTGCCTTGCATACAGTTCTTTCCCACAGGTGCACACATGAATCACGACTGGCAAACTACCTTGTATGCCCTAATAAGCAGAGAGGAAACAGCAGACTGGACTGTGGATGTGTCTCCAAAATGTTGTTCAACAAAAACTCACGTCTTTTGTAAGAAAGGTCTTGATGATCTGGTCCCCTCTGCATTTCCGCTTTTCATCAGGAGTGACCTCATAATCTTCCTAAAGAAACCATAGGATCAATAATTACCATACACTGGTAACACTAGAACAACATAGCACCACAAAATGTATTTATGGTATTGTGACGTATTCTTGTGATGCTCCTGACTAAAACTTTTTCATAATCACCATTGTTTGCGATTCAACAGTAGTGTACACCATCAAAATCAAGACCATGGGTGTCTACACTTTACATGTAGTACACTTTACTTTTAAGGGCTGCATATTGAAACACAGTTGTCTTTTAGCTGAAATTTTAATGTGAAATCTCAGCTAAAAGACAATTCAATCTAAATCATATGATAACAATGTTTTAAAGGTAGAATGTTACGTAAAATTATTCTCCAATTTAGAAGGCTCTGAAGGCTGGATTTTCCCCCGGAGTATCAGTTTGGACACGCCTGATTTAGACAAAATCATTATTATTAATTAATTATTAAATTATTTTCACAAGAATACAACTATCAACACCATGTCCATTGTTTAGCCTATATTACCCCCAGAAAGAAATAACTCTATGCTGATAGTTGGTGTTTTGGTGGAGGCGCAGACAGCTGACTGTGTGCAACCGTGTGATTCACAGTCACTGTCACATATGCTGCTGCTGCTGCTGCTGCTGCTGCTGCTGCTGCTGCTACAAGCTGATGATGAACACATAATTACATATTTAGTAATGTGAAATTATGAAGTGAACAATGCACCACTACCCCACATGTCTACCCTACTTCAGCAATGTCTGCTGCTCAATGCCCCAATATTGAGATAAATCCACCTGTTTTCTCCTGCCATATGTCTCCAAACAACATTATGATTGTCCGCATTATACTTCATTATTCATATTTCTTTCATACTTTGAACAAAGAGAGATTTTTAAGTTCAGACAGTGAGTGTTTTTTTTAACAACCTATGTAAATTTGAACTTAAACTGATTTATATAAAATAATGAACATCTGGTACATATGTTGCTATCAAAGCTGTTGTTCACAATACAGGTATAGTATCACCAACCCCATGAAGATTGTATACACTGTATCTACTTTGTATAATATCATGTGGGCGGGGCACGTGGGGATATGAAACTTTCTTAAAACCAAATGTGTAGTACAAACATATGAAACAAACACCTTTATTTTCATCTGCATCTTCCCCATCGTAAACAGTTGTGTGAACAAGGGGAATGAGACCCCGGACCCCCACTGCCCTGGGGTTTCTCTGTCTGTCTTGTGTCACCTAGCAACCACACAGTACACACTAAGATTCCTGGAGGTCCACAAGAGTCAGCGTGTCACAGCCGCGTCACCCGCTTTCCACTACACCATACACACAACATTACTGTTTGCCTGAATGATGGAGGTGATCTGAAGGGCCAATGGTATCTCACCACCACACATTGTTTAAACCCCTAAATGTAATATTCAACATTAATCAAATAATAGTAGAGCTAGTGATCATCACGACTGACCTAAAACTATTCTTTTGTAGATTATGAGAGTTTTGGACTAGATGACATGTTTCCTTTGAGTTTCATATACAGCTTGCATCGCAGATTAAAGGGAGGTTTGTGTGTGACATTGCTGCCAAGAGCTGATTAACAGAGTCTTTGTTATGCAAGAATAAAGAGAAATTACACATTCAGAGAATGAACTGTCTGACTCTAGGCCTTTGCAGATGGTAGGGTCAGCCAAAGGGAACAGAAGAGGCCCCTGTTGGCCTTGTTGGATCCAGCAAACACAAAACAATCATACTACTTCTAAAGTAACAGCCTCCTAATGTGTCTACTATCAACAAAACACTACTATGCACTATGACATATATAGTGGACAGTGTGATGGAAGTGAATACTACATTTCTCCTATCAGCCCTCACAACTAAGATACATTTTCTGCTTTGTCATAATCTAAAGCCTGTCCATGATATCATCCTTGTAAACATCATAAAACACATTGATAGCAGCAGATCACAGCAACACATATTACATATTACCCAAAAGCAACACAATAGTGATTACTCAACCAGGGCATAATTACAAATACAACTTCAGTGAGGAAATTAAAAGCAACCAAAAACAAACATAATGTTCTTGGCCAGTATATCTTTCTTAGAAACTGAAACAGAGGCATATGACACAATTGTCATATAAAAAATAATCCTCTTTAGCAGTAAGGTAGACTTTTCATTTTTCTGTGAAAAGTAACCTTTTAAAGAACTGACATTATTATAATTATTATTTATTATTTGCGAGTGGCACTAAAGCCATTAACTACATGTCACCACCAGCTCCAGGCGGCTTCACTCTCTGTTCAGAGAAGAGGACTCTCCATGGTGTTTGTCACATGCACAACACAATTAGCCATACCATGAGGGGGACGTCCTGTTTTAGCAGAGCAGTAAAGTGGGGGATGCCCAATTGGAAAAAACATGGTGGGAAACAATGCTGCCCTTTACTGTTCTGTCACATGACCACACAAAGATATTCTGGGCATTGATAAATGTAAAAGAGCCATGTGGGTGCCATTTGTCTAGATGACATGGTTCTCAACCTGTGGTGTGTGGATGGATTGAATATTTTGATATATATAAAGAAAGCATACCAGATAGATCCCTGTCGGTCACTATCAGGCACAAAAAGTCAAAAAGCGATTTCACTATTATTTTATTAGTTAACTGCAATTTTATAGAGAGTGGAAATATTCCACTTAGTATTTTCACTTTCTGAAATGACTGATTTTTTTTTCTACACAATATTCAAAACTTTTAACATCAAAGGCTATGCTTCATCTACATCTACTACATCTCATGTGTAAGTTTGAGGCAGATTGGTCCACACACACGCACGAGGGTAAGGAGATTGGGATGGGGCCAGTTGAATAATCACTACTCAGTGTAATTGTCTCCTGTGGGCTGCCTGACCTATGGCTGTAATCAGACTGAGTGAGATGAAAAGGTGATCACTGTCTTGTCTGTGTGAAAAGTGAAGCTTTGGGATTATCAAGTTAAATGTCTCTAAAGCAATGCAACCTATGCAATATAATATTATGATTATTATACAGGAATGGATGTCTATATAAGGTTTTAGACAATGACTAGTGGCAAGGTTCACACAGAGCAGAAGGGTCAATTCAATTCAGTCACATACACAATGTAATAAGGTAGTAAAAAGAGAAACATTCTAATGGCAGCCACGACAAATTGAGAAAAATCCATCAAACGTTGATAAATGTCACACAAAAATATATAATTGTATAGGCACAAGCTGGAGTGTACAAGAATGACACACAATGTGTTTTTGATATATTAACTACCATGTACCTCAGGTAAAAATAAAGTATAGTAAGTATCCTGTAACAATAAAGTATACATTACCTAAATATTAGGGCTGTCAAACGATAAAATGTTTTAATCGAGTTAAATACAGCTTAAAAATGTATTAATCGTAATTAATCACATTTTAAACAAACGGAAAAATGATGCCATATTTTTCTGTAAATGGTTGTTTGAATGGAAATACATATGTACAGTATTTGTTTATTATAACAATAAATCCACATAAAATGGCATTAACATTATTAACATTCTGGCTCTCTGTTTAGACTCAGACCAAAACCATTGTTTGTTACAGATGAGGGACATTTCAAAATAGTCTGAAATGCAGAATGTCATTTAATCTGTTTGATTTGCTCACACCATAACTTATTTTGGCACAACCAACATGAGCTGGTAGTGGAAGGGAAAATTAGGTACCCCAGCTTTAATTTAGCGAGTGCGCTTCGGGAGAAGACACGGAGGAGACTGAGGCCCCGACTCCACCGGCTGCGTAAAACTTACTACGTATCCGTCCAAACGTGTCTGTTTCATCTCCGTTTCCGTTTTCTCCATGAGGGTGAATGGAAGTGGCACCACTGCCCGCAACATGGGTCCGTATGACGCGTGTAGGGAGCAGTCCGTCCACGCAGGGTGCAACGGACGCAGACGGACGAAATAGAAACAATCCTATTTTTTACGTCTGTCGACGCGTGTTTGGTCCGTTTTCCATTGGAAATACAAAGGAAAAATATATTTACCACATTATTAAACATGTAAAGATATATGCTGTAGTCCTCGGTTATAAGTATTTGTTAATGACAATGATAATTAAAAAAATGTGTGTAATGTTCATGTATTAAATTGAAATGATTGTTTCCTGATTGTAAATCTACCGTTTATTTTTCACATAATGTTATTATTGACTTGCTTTCAACAAAGCCTTAATATGTTGGAGTTCTTTTCTCTTTTCTCTCTCCCCTTTTTCCAATTGCTCTCAATAAGTTTGTCCTCATCCATCGCAACATCCTCGATGCTTCAATATGCCGTGCTTTGCATAGATCATAGCTACAGCTCATGCAAATCACACACCGCTTATTCTATTTAAAACAAAGCCTCATGATGTGCTGATAACCGCACAGCCAGAGCTGCGCGCTGCTGAAGCCGGTGTGGCCACTATTCTGTTTTACGGACGTCTGACGGGCAGCAGCCTACGCGCGTAAACAGAGACGCAGCCAGTGAAGTCCAGGCCTGAGGCTCCGTAGTCCAGCTTCAGCGCTGTATTTATTCTGTGCACCGGTTACACGTACGCACACTACAAGCAGAGAATAGTTCTGTGCGTGTATGGTCTTGGATATGATCACGTTACGGCGGCGCTGTTCGCCGTGATCACAGCCGCTGGAGGTGGAAACTGCTGTCCAGAGCGCCCGCAGCTCAGCTCGCAGAGTTCATGAAACAACAAGTGCCCCGTGTGTATTCTTTTAAAACGTGGATTCCCAGAGGGCCTACCTACTCTGTCACCATCTTACACACGCATGTGTCCGTGGCATTCTGAGTGTTATTATGGGATGCATGGGCCTGCGTCAATCAATTAATGAAAAAAATTAATTAACGTGCGTTAACGCGATAATTTTGACAGCCCTACTAAATATATTCATCATAAATCATTCACAATTTCACCCTAAAGGTTTTATTTGTATTCTATATTATGGGTCATTGTAATCAGAATGTGAATTGCAGATTATCAGGATATTATACTGTATGTCAGTAAAACCTTTTTTGTTCAAGCCAAATGTGAACATTCTCAAACAGCTGTTTTCTTTTTGTGTGAACTGGCTGTTTACATATTACTATTCATTTATTTATTTGAGTTGTTTTACCATTGCATCCAGAAGCTGGATACATCGCTGCAGAACGGCTCTGGTCTCACAGTAAAGACGGAAGAGAAGACGTCCGATAGGTTGTCTTTCACAGGTATTGACATAGTCCCTTTCTGAGGACGATAAAACACAATTCAAACACTTACATGACTTCAAATATGTTCAAGTGTGATTCTTTAAACTCACCGATGGTCTTCCCCAGCTCCACACACTGGCTGATATGAGGAAAGCGAAGGATCTCTTTCCATTTTTTACTCCGACCTTTCCTCTTTCCTCCACCACCTGCAAAACAAACCACATTTCAGTTAAAACGAGTTGAAAGAAAATGCAATTTGTGTTCGCAAATATTTTAAATCTTCATATACAAAACAGAATCGATAATTACCACTGTTTGAATGGCTACAAACTATCAAAGCAACTCTGCTGCCTCCTCTCAAAGTGACCATTTACAGACTCTGTAATTAAAACGTCTTAAAGTGTTACTGTTTCAAAACAAGTGACAGAGTTATGAGACTGGACTTGTTTAGTGGTTTTACAACCCTACAAATTAACTATCTTTGCCCCAAATGATCCATAAGTTGACCATTTTAAACTAACTCTTGTTCACTTGGGACGAACTATGAACGCAGCTTCACTGTGTGTTGGCAGAAACAGAAAGTCTATTCAATCCCGCTCAGTTCCCATCAGAACCTAGGACTGTGCCAGATGAGATTCCTCCTCTCTGAACAATCCAGCATTAGTTTCCTCTTAGTGTCTGGCAAAGTTTGCATAATCATGGCTTTAAGCTTTCTAGTGCTAAACCAGGTCCAAAACAGGTCCAAACCATGCATAAACCAAGTCCAAACCAGGTCTAAACCAAGTCTAAAGCAGGTCCAAACCAGGCAAGTGTGTATGACTGTTTCTTTCTCACTAACAACAAATATAGATGAAGGAGGATGGGGTGGTACACTAGTTATGTAAGTGTATCTTGTGTTTTTATGTTAAACTGATTCTTTTTCTGACAGTTGAAAACAATAAAAAAATAAAAAAATAAAATAAAAAAACAACAAATATAGATAATAATTTTAGACTGTTGTGAAATCATGCTATGCGATGCTATATAACATCCTCAGTGATGTCATCATTTACAATCAGGAGGTAACATTCTGAACTAAAGATACATTAAAATCCGCAATATAATAGTCTTGACTGTGTTTTGGGGAAAGTACATTCTAACCAACAGCAGCACACGACACTGGTTATTCCTTGACAAATGAAGAAAGGTAAATGAAATAAATAAATAAACAAACAATTGCAATTCAACATTTAACTGTGATGCTTCCGGCTTTTCCTTTGTCCTCACTAACCTCCACCTCTCACACATTATGTACGCTTGGGTCAACTCATTGTGTCACCCTTTTCCGTTGCGTTTGAATGTTTATTTTTTCTCAATCTAGGGAGCCAAACCAAATAATGAAGTGACAGGGATTTCCTCAAGCCACTCCCAGTGTGTAGCTTGCCCACTCAGAGGTTCAAAGCTGAGAGCAGAGGAAGCAATGACATCTTTAAGTAATAAAACAGGAATGTGACCGGCACTACGTCATGCTGCAGCCTTTGACTAAAACATTCCCCATCAATAATATGCACCACTCATTATAACGTAACTTTGGACTCCATCTTATTCTCATTAGTGACTTACAATACATTTACATTTTTTCACAGTATCTCATAGACATGCACACAATTTCAATCTAAAATGTGAGAACAATATATTCTAGACAATGTGGGTGAAGTGTCTTGCCTAAGGACACAACAACAGTTTGGCATTTTACAACCGCAGCAGCCCCACTGTGGCTTAGCTTCAGAGGTCGGACGGGATCTGGCTTTTACACCAAAACTAAAAATTAAAGTAAGATTCATTTGAGAAAGAATCTATGCAAAAATTGTCTCATTGTCTGATCAGTTTTAGTCAGATTTGGATTTAAATCAGGTTATAACAAAACAACTTTACTTATTATGTTTCCAATAACAAAAGACTTTTATAATAACCACTGTGGCATTAATAATAGTAATGAGAATAGTTATTAGTATTGCAATAAACACAAGCAATATGATCTATGTTTTATTTCTAAAAAGAGAACATTTCTTATAGATTAGCTTTGTTATGCTTTCCTGAAATCATGTGGGAGCAAATGGGGACCTACATCAGGTAAAACAAATGATTGTGTCGTACACTGGGCCTCAGAGGATCATTATCCAGCACCACCTGCTCCCCATTTCCGTGAGTCACAATATAGAAGCACACTTTCTTTTTCAAGACACTATTCTGCTCAGAAATAACAAAATAATATTTGGATCATGATTATATACAAAACCTTTATTATAAAAAACGTATCTCCGTTGTGATAACATGTTTTGGCTTTCAAATTGAAAGAATTTGCTCAAGAAGGGGTGGAACGTAATTTGTATGGCACTACAATGTATCTGGCTTTTCACAAAACGACATGATAAATGGAAAACTGTCTTTTTGATATTTTTCTAATGCAACTTACCTGTTTTTGCAAATGAACTATGTATATTTGAAACATTTTAAGTCTCAATAATGCTCTAAATCACAACAGAGTGCCAACATAGCAGTAAATAATTGTAGATGGGACATAGAGAGTAAGAAATAGAGGTGCAATAGCAGTACAGGTGGTATTGGGATTAAAACAATGGCTCAAAGCAGAAACATAAATATTACACAAACATACGGGCGACTCGATAAAGACAACAGGACTGAACAGGGAAAAGCAACAACAAACATGTCTCCGGGGCGCAGGAAAGAATTTGGACACATCTTCATCAGCTGTGGTTTATGTGAACAGCAGAGAGAGCCAACAAAATGGAAAGCAGGGAAATATACAGGACTATTTTTTAAATGATTAGGGTTGGACTTATAATATGTGACTCCAGGCTTAGTAGCTATAGGACGCACATTTATTGTCAAAATAGTAAATGAGTCCTGACATGGAAGCGAACAGTTAATGCAGAGGTGTCCAAACCGGTCCAGAAAGGGCCGCTGTGGCTGCAGGTTTTCTATCAGACCCAGCAGGAGCAGAGCAGACTCCACCCATTTCATCAAATATTCAGATTAAGACTGAACTCACTTGAGGAAATGGGCGGAGTTTGCTCTGCTCCTGCTGGGTCTGATAGTAAACCTGCAGCCACAGCGGCCCTTTCTGGACCAGAAACCTCTGAGTTAATGTTTCTCAGAGTTCATGGTGTCCTTTACTAAGCTTAGTCTATAACAAGTCAACAGTGGGTTAAACGCCTCATCATTTACTCATGTTGGGACCAGTTACAAAAGTTTCCAATTCGGGCGTTCTGCTCTCCCAAAATTTCATCCACTGAGCGGCGCTGTGATAAAAAAATGACACCGTTTGTTGCCCAGTTCACTTCCGGTTGATTTCATACAATGGCGAATATGGCTCCCGAAAACAACAAACGATTGACAGTTCCTGAATTGCGTGAAAGGTTGAAGCGAAAGGGTATTTGCAGTGTGGGAAAACGAAAGGAGGAATTGTTGTTGCTAGTTCAACGAGCGGATGGTGTTTATGAAGATTTAGAAGAAGATGACAGCGAGCAGAGTGAACGAAAACGGCTGTGTGTGCGAGTGACAGATGGTAACAATGAGAATGAAGTTCAGCTAAGAGGGAAGAATGTGAATTGGACGGATGATTTGCGCGATATGCCACTAGTTAGAGACGGGAATGTATTTGCATAATGTAAAATGACGAAAACACTCAACCATTTAGAGAAAATGCGCCGGGCAGAGAGAACCGGAAGTTGCGAAGGCAAGTGTTACCCATAATGCAACGCAAAATTCAGTCGCTCCCCCGCCCATCGGATGGAATTTTGGGAGAGCAGAACGCCCGAATTGTCTTTGAGTTTCTCTATCAGCTGTTAAGTGTCATATTATAACATGAAAACCTGCGGCTTGTATTCAGTGCAGTCTGCTCGAAGATTTGTGGCAATGTGGCAACAAAAGGATACTTCCTTTGAAAGCTCAATAGTGGGTCAATGATGAACCGCTACTCTTTTACTGGTTTCTAAACTAATCTACTTGTAGTAGTAACCATTGTCTAATCAAAAAAAATATGTTTTAAAAACACACAAAATAAACCATTTGGACAGCTACTGCTACTCCACTACAAAACCATCCAGAGACCTCATAACTATATACTTCTTTATGTCTGGTTTGGCTCATTCTAATGAGTTTATGACTGCTTTCATTTCTGTCTTGTGCGGAAGATTCATCCAGTGACTCACACAATTACAACTGTTAGTGCTTTCTTATGGTTCATTTCACTTAATGAGTTTTGTATCCACTCACTGCTACTGTATAAAATGCCAAAAACACAGTCCTAGTCCTATTGTTAAAAAAACTGAAATGAATTTTGATGATCTAAAGATTTCATCATCATATTATTGTTCTAACTAATCAGATAATGAGGCTAATCTCATGTAAACTGTGTTAAATAGACGACAAGATGAACTCAGAGGAACAAAATATTTGACTACAGTCAGCAGGACAGACAGACACACCCAAAACTCATCTTGATACATAAATAATTAATCCATGCAGATCTAATATGCTATTTCCTGTCTGCGTCTCGAGACTTCTCACAATATTGTTCTAGGCCTAAACACACCACTGCTCTTACAATGAGTGCATTGTGGAGTGCATTGTCATTAGGTTTAGTACTGCGGCCATTTCTTTGGTAATGGATTATTATGACCTAATCTTTATATATTGCTCCTTTCACAGACCAGAGTTTGAAGATCTCTGGTCCCCTGGGCTGTGGGACTTTATCAGTCCCTCTGTGGGATTAATGAAGGTATCATTGATTCATAAATGCTGAGCATGATCATCTCCTTCAGAGCAGTGTTGGCGCAATGCAGACACATTTTCTGTGTGAAAGTGCTGGAATGAGTGAACCTTGTGCATGTGTAAGTAATAGAAATTAACCGATTAATTGGTATTGTATGGTTTATGGACAGTGTACAATAAACAATAGCCAAGAGGAGAGGTGCATTATTCCAGGTTGTAGCAGCAGTGCTTTTTTACACCTGTAGTCCCTGAGCAGGTTGTTGTAAAACACAAGTAGATGAATACATTACCCTACATTATCAGACACAAATTACAAATGAATTTAGCATAGTTATAATAAAACCACAAAGCCCAATTCTTCATTTTCTCACAATACAAACATTCATATAATCAACACACACACACACAGGTTTTTTCAAGTGCCATTTTTTTGTCTGGCGTGTGAATACTTTTAGTTCAGTGCAGGTGATCTCAGTTGGGAGTTCCACTGAGTCGCTGCAGTGAAGGAGAAAGCTGACCTACAGGAAGGGGGTCCTACAAAATTAAGGCAACAGTTCGAAGCTTTAGAACTGTTTCAGCTCTGATTAATTTTAACAATTTTTGTGACGTCATCGTTTCGAAATTGTTCCTAAGAGAAGCCGAAAAAGACACAAACTGGGATAAGAGGAGGCTTTCAACTTGCACACAAATACCCTGGCTGTCCACTGGAGGTGTAATGGTTATAATATTATGGTTATATAAAGCCTAAAAAGCCCCTGAATCTGCACAGTACTTTCCTTAATGAAACCGTGTGGTATGTCAGAGCCTAACTCTTGGCTCAGGGATGTGGATACGCTGCATATAGGAACTTGTCAGTCTAATTTGTTCCATGTGGCCAGCGTGGTCACCTCCCTTTATTTATGCTGCTGCTTAGCAGCTCTGACATCATCAAGACAAGTGCAGCAGAATAAAGCTAGAGGGACAACGCCTGGCAGACCACCATTCCTGATATTCTGATATTCTACAAATATCTCAGTATGGTCAATAGATTGGCCATTATCCTGGCTCACGCCATTTGTATGTGTGGAGCTCACAAATTGAGTACTAATTGTGAAATTACTTGGTACAAAATCAGAATAGGACATTTTTTTCCCATTCAAAAGCCACAATAGGAATAACAAGGAGCAAACGGATGATATACTGTGATTTTTACATCATAAAAGTGAGAGAAGCTTGTTGCCGAGGTAGAGAAATCTGTCCAATGCATTGCCACTGAGGGATTGCAGGATACCGGTATTACCACAAACAGTATCATAATATATTGTCCTAGTTTCAATTTTAATTATAAATCTATTACACTGTTGACAATGAGTCAGAACTGTGCAGAACAATGCAGTGACATATAGAGCTGTGTTGTTCTAATGATTGATATTTAGTCAATATGACGTCAGACCATCTGAAATAAGAAAGATAATAATGCATCGGTTTTATATAGCGCTTTTCTGGACAACCAAAGGTGCTTCACATGTCATTATTCTTTCACTCCAAACACGGTGGTGATAAACTACTACAGTAGCCACAGCTGCCCTGGGGTACAGTGACAGAAGCGAGGCAACCAGTATGTGCCATCGACCCCTCCAACCACCACCAACCATTCACACACACCCAAGACTCTTTCTAGGCAATGCGGGTGAAGTGCCACAGCCGCCCCACTGTGGCACCTGGTGTGCCCAAACATCTCCCAATACAGTACTAACCAGGCCCTGCCCTGCACAGTTTCAGGTCTGATGGATCTGGCTTTCTTTTGGCCAAAACATTTACTAAACATTATAGATTGCTCATTAAAGGTGCCATATTACGCTTTTTGACTTTTCTCTGGTTTAAACATAATTACAGTGCTATTTGGCCTTCATACACATGCCGAGTAGCATTTTAATTGATTCCCTCTAATTAGAGGCACAGAAACAGCTCGTTTCAAATCGTGACGTGCACCAATCATAGACTGCACCAATCCATGACGTCAAAAGCCCGCCTCCAAGAGGTGATTGACAGGAGGGGAGACACTAAACCAGCGAATCAGCGCCGTCTATGACCAGAGCATGCAGCCTCTCTGAGTCCAGAGTGTGGTCCATAGACTGTAAATATCATGGATCTGGTCTGCTTTTTTGTGTTAGCATCAAGTCAACTTGGAGAAAATTAGTTATTGGGTGTAAATATGGGACGACAGGATTTGGCCCGAAGACGAAGAATGAGGCGAATTGGGATTGACTTTAAGTCAAAGTATAAAATCCGCGACGAAACTCAGATGTTTTTTTTTTCCAGTGATGGTTCCAGAACTACGGTTATCTTGAAACAGGACCTACTCAAAAGCTGATCTGGAAACCTGGTGTTATTCCCACTAACAGTAACAGTGTGAGTACAATGCAACAAACTCACTGTATATCTCTGAACTAAATAATTAGAGTCTGATTCTGGATTGAGGACATAGGGCTCTATGTGACGGATTTTCATTGCTGGAAAAGGTTAATTCTCAGGTCTGAAATAACTGTAAAAAGCAAAAAGCTTTTGCTACTTTGTTTACCTCAAACTTAGCGAGAGAATATGTCACCATGCGGGAGGGGGAGGCGGGCTCACAGGCAGATGAGCAGACTCCTCTCTGGATCAGCTTGTTCCTATAGAGGTGACAACAACTCTATGCACCAAATGGCTATAATTTGTGTTGTATGGTGCATCACCCAATTTATTATCACATGTGCATGGGATGGACTGTGAAAAATGAAGAAAAGCAAAATATGGCACCTTTAAGGATACCTTTTAGAGATTTTCAAACCATAAAAAACCTCCAGAATTTTAGTTTATTTTTTCAAATATTAGTTATTATGCTTCACATGAGTGTGTCATCTTTTTGTCCTTACTTAACCCCTTGATTTGCTCGTATAGCAAACATCCAGCCGACTATTGTGCAGCTTTGCTGATGGATAAGACATGATTTCACGTTGAATTCCATTTATGGCGCAATTCTTTTCAATAGACCCAGTTTAGTGTTAGCACTGAGAGTGGTTTGGTCCAGTATTTTTCTTAACACATTTAGCTGTTAAAGTCATTTATTGCTTTGCCAATATCTAACTGTAAGACTATTGAAGATCCAGGAGAGTTTCTGGAGCTGCAGGTATGAGGTGTGAAAGAACAAAAGGCAGATGTGAGTATGTGAGATTTGATCCTCATGCGGTGAAATTTATGGGTAGAATTTCAGAAAGTCTCCACTCTTCTGTTCTTGGCACCAAATGTGCTCCTTGTTCAGTGGATCTCTGTCTGATTATCTAACAGTGGCCTCTTCTCACATCCCCTCCTTTGTCTGATCTGTAAATGTCGGCTTTGCTGGTGAGTCACACAGAGGTGGTCAGAGAGGCGCAAAAACACTTTTACATTTCTGCGCTTGAGAACGAAAGCAAATGTGAAAAGTTTGCTCTGCAGTTGGGTCAATAAAATATGTTTAACTTGAATAAAAACTGCCACAATAATGATACAGAAACAGATAATGACATTTTGAGGTGATCCAGATCACCGTCTGGATCCAGGTTTTTATATGAAGCAGAAGTACATCTCTTGGTGGAGGTTTGGCATTTACGAGTGCCTGTCCTCTCCTCTTTCCTACTTTATCTGTCATCATTATGACTTCAGCTGTAGTCTGTTCATCGCTATTCACCTGCTGTCCCATTGTCTGTTTCATGGCTTGATGATGGGACCCCTGAACCCGGCCTCATTCATCTACACCTGTGGACTGCACTCCCCTTCCCACCTGGGAGCACTTGTTCTACAGCCTGAGTTCTGAATCTAGAACCCGTCCGTCTGCGGGAGCAGATTTCTCTCTCAGTCTGGGACTCTACGAGGTTTCTCACTTTTCCCCACTGGGTTTTAGGGTACACAGATAGTTCACAATATAACAGACAGTTAACAATTTGCACCTAGCACATTTGAATGAGTGCATTTTAAGTGCTGAAAGGGTTTATGTGCCACAGGACGTAAGGGGAAACTCAAAGCTCTGGGAGGACTATGGGAGGAAGACTGTCTTTGTTCCAATATGAAGTCATGTTGTCGGCTCTCATTCCAGCTCAGTTATTAGCGTCCTGCCTCATTACGACTGCAATAAAGAGACAACATCTGCAAATACACTCAAACACACAACATGTGATGAGGGGATTCACCATTCTGAACGGCAAAGAGGTTAAATGTGAAATCACTTCTTCAGGGTCACAGAGTCAAAATCAGTCATAGACAATAAAGTCTATCAATCAATGCATTGTGTCCAAGCACTGGGCACGGACAACAACAACTCAATGTAGCCTTTCAGTCGAACTACATTTAGCGGGAAGTATTCTCTTACTACACATAATTCTACATGCAAATTTATAAAAAAAGTAATATTGAAATATCTTTAAATGAATTAAGAAATCAAGAAAAAGTATAAAAATAGAAACTTGTAGAAATATCCAATATTTAATCATAAAAGATATAGGTTTAGATCAAGACAACACAACAACACAAACACATATTCACATATGTGAAGCCATTTACGATAAAATAAATGTGGTATTAATTTCGAGATAGTAACAAAAACTACTCTTCTGACCCTGATTAAAAGTCTCCATCCCCCAGTTATCAATAGCGTGTCTTTCCCCTTTAACATCTATGACAGCCTAGAGTCTGTCGTGGTGGTAATGGATGAGGTTCTTTATCCTCTCTGATGGTAAAGCTGCCCCTTGCAAAAAGAATCCAGTTCCTGTACATTCCTAAGCGGCCACGCATGAACTGCACATTAGAGATCTGACCAGAGTGGCTCACTGATGTTACATTAAAAGAAAGCATGTTTATCCGTCAATTTCTTTCCCCTTTATCCATTTCTGGGTCAGGGTGACAATCAGCTGCCACCCAATTCACAGAGCACCAGCCAGCTGGTGCTCTGTGAATTGATCTGTGAATTGATCTTTCAGCAGGGACTTCAGGCAAAGTGGGGTTAAATGTTTTGCTCAAGGACTCAACGAGAGCAGACATCAGTGGGAGTAGGTGGAGAAGGTCTCGTGGTGGGATCAAACCCACGACCTTCAGACTCAAAGACCAATGCTCTACCAACTGAGCCGCATGTTTATTTGGCACACAATATAAACATGTTTTCATATAATATACATGAAAACAACACAACAACTTCATACTATACATAGTTCCCACATGACGTCACTACATACGGGGATTTGCCGACCCGGCGCCATTTGTATTGGCATGCTGTGGGCAAAACAATAGAAAAAGAAGCTGAAACGTGTTAATGTCGTGATAAAGTTGAAAATGGTCATCTCCTGCTGGGTCAATGGATGTTCAAATCGTGCCGGAGGTTCCGTTAAACTTGGATTTTACAGTATACCCATCATTAGACTTCATGAATGTGAGAAGACTAAGCTTTTGTCAGAACAACCACGGAGGTTATGGCTTGCGAAGATAAACAGGCAAGAAACTCCCTCAAAACACGCAAGAATATGCTCGGAGCACTTTGTGTCAGGTGCGTATCGTATCTTATAATGTGTTGACAGACGTAATTTACTCAGTACTAACTTGTGTATGCTGATATCTGGTAACTTGAGAGTTTCATTATTTAGCGTTAGATTACTTTATTATGAGGAGGATCGGTGTCGCGTCCGAGGCTCTCGAGGGCAACGTAAATGTATTAAATAGATAATAATAGTTCTATGGTGGGCTAAAACAATGTTCACAAACAGCATTGCTTCTGTAAAAAGATCTGTGTCATAAAATAAACTGCTCTTTACGCCTGGAAAAATCAGTTGCCCACCATTCACCGAAACATACGGTCAAAAACGCGGAAATAAACAATAACAGCAATCCAGAGTGTCCGTGTGGCATTAGCATAAATTAAATTAATTGTTAATATAATTAAAATAATTAAATGGAGCTCCAACTGGTATTAAATCTAAAGTTTTTGAGAAATGTTTGCATTGCTTGTTAATTTTTGCTGCATAATTTGATCAAATATGTAAAACATGTCCGTAGCACGTTCAACTGTGGTGCCATTGTATTAATATACAATTATTTGCTCAAAAGTTGCCCTTTTTTTTCCAATTTGCGTTTGAATATCTACATTTATTCTCATTCTTCTGTTTAATGGAATGCACAAACACAGCAGCGTGCCATCAAAGATGGCGTCTCCGAGGAGGTCATGTGACATTCATTGGTCTGTGGGAACTATGTATATAAATTTCCCACAGATCAATATAAGGCTGCATTTCTATAGAAATTGTAGGGAAAAAAAGTTTCTATTATGCTCATAAATCCTGGTAAGCAGACTATAAATAGAAAGATGCCCAAAGGTAAATGTTTTGTTAGTATAAAATGAAGAGCCCAAACCGGTCCGTGACCTCGGAGCCTGTGAGCGTTGACAGTTGTGACTAAGTAACAGTAGAAGACCATGTTTACACTGTTTCACATAGGACTAAGATCATGATCATGTCTCAGTGACATCGCAGAATCAAAGGATTTTGTAACCACAAATTCACTATCTCCTCAAAAAGGAGGGGAAGCAAAATGTACAGAACACCAAAATAAAAAACAGTCTTTGAAGCATACAGTGCCTTGCGAAAGTATTCGGCCCCTTTGAACCTTTCAACATTTCGCCACATTTCAGGCTTCAAACATAAAGATATAAAAAATAATTTTTTTGTCAAGAATCAACAACAAGTGGGACACAATCGTGAAGTGGAACGAAATTTATTGGATAATTTAAACTTTTTTAACAAATAAAAAATGTAAAAGTGGGGCATGCAATATTATTCTATTATACTCTTGGCTGCATCTCTGATCAGTCTTCTCCTTGTTTGAGTTGAAAGTTTGGAGGGACGGCCGGGTCTTGGTAGATTTGCAGTGGTCTGATACTCCTTCCATTTCAATATAATTGCTTGCACAGTGCTCCTTGAGATGTTTAATGCTTGGGAAATCTTTTTGTATCCAAATCCGGCTTTAAACTTCTCCACAACAGTATCTCGGACCTGCCTGGGGTTTTCCTTTGTCTTCATGGTTCTCTCTGCGCTTTAAACAGAACCCTGAGACTATCAAAGAGCAGGTGCATTTATACGGAGACTTGTTTACACACACCTGCATTCTATTTATCATCATCAGTCATTTAGGACAACATTGGATCATTCAAAGATCCTCACTGAACTTCTGGACTGAGTTTGCTGCACTGAAAGTAAAGGGGCCGAATAATATTGCACGCCCCACTTTTCAGTTTTTTATTTGTTAAAAAAGTTTAAATTATCCAATAAATTTTGTTCCACTTCACGATTTTGTTGTTGATTTATGACAAAAATTTTTAATTTTATATCTTTATGTTTGAAGCCTGAAATGTGGCAAAATGTTAAAAGGTTCAAGGGGGCCGAATACTTTATATATCCACTGTATATGTATGTATTTTATATCCCCAAAATTTGCGTTGGCAATTTTGGGGATATAATATACATATATGATAAAATTATCATTTCTAAAGACAGAAAACTGGTCTGATGAGGTCATTGTGTTACAATTACATCATACTAGGACAGAACTAAGACAGGAGCTTATAGAAGGTTGAACACCTTAAATACCAATATGTGATCAAAGAATGAAGGTTTGAGAAAGACTGAATTATCGCATGTCAGATCAGCAGCAAAACTCTCACGAAGGCCGTGAAGAAGGCAGGGTACATTTCCTGAAGTGCCGAGAGAAGTCAGGTGGCACAAGTTTCCTGTTCTAAAAATAACTCCAATATGGAATGTGAGAAGGAAAACAACTATACTGCCCACATATCCAATAAAGTTAAATTATATAACCTGCATGAGTACGAATGAACAAAGCAGAACAGCACTGGGGCCTTCTGGGTAATACTGTATGTGCTTATTTGTTCATCTATGACAACAACCAGGAGGGAAAGAGCAGAGTCCAGCTGTAATAAGCGCTTCAGTCTATATTTACATACAACACTTCTAGTCCATAAGAGACACAAACATAACATTGGGCACTTTTCTAATCATATATTTACTGTCATGACTTATATAATATTATTCTACTTTGACTACAAAACAGACGTTGTTAGTTACACTGCAATAGAGCAAAACAATTTAACTGTTTTTTTCTAATTGTACATGGCCCTATCTCTCCACCATCCAACATACAACCAACATTAACGTCACTCCAATGTGTGCGAGTTCAAATCTCTCAAATCTCTCTGACACTGGGCGCAGGATGTAACGCTGCACCGCTTCTAGACGTCGCCGCGAAAAACAGCGGAACAGCGGTCAGAGACGACACAGCGGCAGAGGGGGCGGTCTCTGCTATAACCAGCTCTGATCACACGGTTTTAATGTAAGCAGAGCTGATTGGGGCCAAGTGGGGTGGATGTGTGAAAAGTTGAGCAGCGTCATGAAAATGCTGTGGAAAAGGCTCAATTGCAGTAAACAGTAAATGTGTTAGAAAATAGTATTTAAGAGATACTGTATATATTGATATATATCGCAGCAATTCAAAAAAAAAAATAAATAAATAAAATTAATACATGTTTGTGGCCACACTCAAAGTAGATCTGATAATTACCAAGGGTGTTAACATGAATGCTGTTGATGTAGCGTTATCAGATCAATTAAAGTATCAGTTTTATATACCGCTTTTTTGGACACTCAAAGACGCTTTACATCACTCCATACACAATGGTAGCCACAGCTGCCCTGGGCCGAGGCAACCAGTACGTGCCATCGGCCCCTCTGACCATTCACAACCATTCACACACACACCAGACTCATTCTAGGCAATGGGGGTGAAGTGTCTTGCCTAAGGACACAACAGCAGTTTGGCACTTTACAGCCGCCCCACTGTGGCACTTGGTGTTCCCAGAGGTTGAGTGCCTTGCCAAGGACACAACAACAGCAGACATCAGTGGGAGTCGGTGGAGAAAGTCTTGTGGTGGGCTCGAACCCATGACTTTCTGGCTCAAAGGCCAATGCTCTACCAACTGAGCTACTGTCGACTTCTGTGTCTTCTTCGACCTGCCTGTTACCCACAAGCCACTCAGTGTCCAGAGAAGACACTTTAATGACAACAAAAGAGTGCACTTTTTATAAAAATTAGATATATGGACAATGTTTGAATGATGTTCAGTATTGTAATAATTGTAAATGGATGATTTGATGTGCATTGAACTCGAAATAAATAAACACTCAAATCAACTCTTTACTGTTGATGATTTGTTGGACACCATCACTCATAATAATGCTGTGACTGTATCGGGAACCTTTGCCCCTCTTCAATTCAATACAATTGAATTCAATTTATTCTTGTATAGCTCTGAATCACATCAGCAGTTATCTCAGAGGACTTTACAAAACCGTTGAGTTCGAAAAACAAGGATCAGAGAATCAAACAGTTCAAACACAAAGAACAGAGAACACATAGGTTTTATTCCATGGGGGGAGTGGCCGTCGAGCTGAACCCAAATGGCGCAAGTGAAAGGGCGAGGTTCATCATGAAATCTATAAAATATAACTGCATGAGTACAATCTAATCCTAACCTCCTAAACACAACATTCAAATGTAATGAGAGGGCAATTTTCTTGAAAAAGTTCAGGTTTCAAAAATGAAATTTAGTCCATGTTATAAACAGTGATTCCTCAGCCACCTAGACTCTTATTGTTGACAATATTATTCCCAAATTGAGTAAATTTAAGCGGGCGATCCATTATTAAAATGATTAACTCATCACAAAAATCCGGTCCATTTCCAAAGAGCCTTAAAACTGTGATAATCAAGCCCCAAATCTCCGACAAGGTCTATACAATATCTGTTAAGATGATAAATATAAGTAATGACGAGAACTTAAAAAACAGTGGATCTGCTGATCCCGAATAAAACCAGATACAACCAGTTTCACCCAACCAGGCACAGAGTCCAGACTATATGGACGAATAAAACAAAAATGATTTAGATCACAATAGAAATACAAAAAATATATACAAAAAGATAAAGTAAATAATATAAATCTAATACTATCCTCAAGTATTTGTTTATAAAGCTGGTCAAATAAGGAATAGTAAAATGTGGTATTTATTTCACAGTTGTTTGGTAAAGATTGTGAATAATCTCCATCTTGCGTATTGTGCAGAGGGTCACACACAGAGCGAGGCTACCGGATACAGGGTTAAAATGATTACATTGCCCTTTCAGACGCTTTCCTTTCTTACTGCTCTTGACTTCCTGTGTGTTCCTAAAACACATATTAACAGGGTTTTGTTCACCGACATCTACTTCGATGTTGACATTCCTTTGTCTTGTGTTTTTCAATGACAAAATCCCACAAAAAGTCCTGAAGCAGAATGGAGAGAACTGCTCTGAGAAACTTCTGGTGGGAACTCAGTTTGTTGTTGTTGCTTGACAGTTTATAGTATTAGCAAACTAATCTTTTTTTAACACACAGCACCCAAAGTGATCCGTGATTTTATACCTAATCATTTTTGTTAAATGTGCAGGAAGGACCATGATCTGGACAGACGGCACCACACAGCTTTTTATTCAAAATGCAGTGCAATAGTGGTTTTTGTAATTTCATCATTGACAAGGATTGGCAATCCACAGGGAATAAAAAAAATAACAAAATGCCCATTTTTAATTGTTTAATGCAATTTGACAATTGCATTGCATTGTGAATAAAGGGACTTAAAAACTTCCTTACGCAGTTTCTGTGTTAAGGACAGTGGGCTGTGTGTAAAAAAAAATCACATTCCTCAGTTACATGAGCTAGTATTCGAGTAACAACATGAAAAATATCCAGCTTCCATCTGAAGTGCAGTGATTTGTCTTCACTTCACAAAATCGAACGTGGATATTTTACACCATAATAACAACACAAATCAGTTTACCTGCGTATGGTCAGCTAAAGCTGCCTCATCTGACCATATACAGGTTACACTTGAAAACAGGTCCATGGCGCCTACTGGCGCACTCTGGATATGTGCACTCTAGATATGTGCACTCTGGATATGCGCACTCTGGATATGCGCACTCTGGATATGCGCACTCTGGATATGCGCACTCTGGATATGCGCACTCTGGATATGCGCACTCTGGATATGCGCACTCTGGATATGCGCACTGCACTCT
The DNA here is from genome assembly GCA_964034765.1 of Knipowitschia caucasica. Classification (NCBI taxonomy): domain Eukaryota; kingdom Metazoa; phylum Chordata; class Actinopteri; order Gobiiformes; family Gobiidae; genus Knipowitschia; species Knipowitschia caucasica. The sequence goes on from OZ035831.1 coordinate 34,871,382, forward strand.
GGATATGCGCACTCTGGATATGCGCACTCTGGATATGCGCACTCTGGATATGCGCACTCTGGATATGCGCACTCTGGATATACGCACTCTGGATATACGCACTCTGGATATATGCACTCTGGATATGTGCACTCTGGATATGCGCACTCTGGATATGCGCACTCTGGATATACGCACTCTGGATATGTGCACTCTGGATATGTGCACTATGGATATGCGCACTCTGGATATGTGCACTATGGATATACGCACTCTGGATATGCGCACTCTGGATATACGCACTCTGGATATACGCACTCTGGATATGTGCACTCTGGATATGTGCACTCTGGATATGTGCACTCTGGATATGCGCACTCTGGATATGCGCACTCTGGATATACGCACTCTGGATATGTGCACTCTGGATATGTGCACTATGGATATGCGCACTCTGGATATGTGCACTCTGGATATGTGCACTATGGATATGCGCACTCTGGATATGTGCACTATGGATATGTGCACTCTGGATATACGCACTCTGGATATACGCACTCTGGATATGTGCACTCTGGATATGTGCACTATGGATATGTGCACTATGGATATGCGCACTCTAACAAACAAAACATGCACCATAGATAAAATATATCAACCAATGATTATTGACCGGGGAATTTATTGGCACAGATATCAACCAATATCAATATATCGGTATTTGTTTTTTATACTAGTTTAATTATTATGGTCCAGTGTCCGTCTTAAAGGGGAATACGACCACATTAGTCCAGTCCTCAGGTCTTTGCACTGGCTTCCTGTGGCCCAGAGAGTGGACTTTAAAGCAGCTCTACTTGTGTACAAGTCTCTCCATGGCCTTGCACAAAAATACATTGGTGATATGCTGGTACCATATGAACCGAGTCGGACTCTGAGGAGCACAGGGACTGGCCCAGAGTGAGAACCAAACATGGGGAGGCTGCATTTCAGATTTATGCGGCTAAAATCTGGAACAGTCTCCCTGTCTACTGTGACAGTGTTCAAATCCAGGTTAAAGACTGTTCTGTTTGCCTGTGCACATAACTGAAGGATTTTAGCTCATTTTTTAATGCACTGTGGTTATTATTGATTGACTGCGGAACCTTCCGCAGTCAACCATTGGTTTTGTATTTCTTTATTCCGTCATTTTTTTTGACACGTTTCACAGCTTTCACATTTTCAACAATTTCCACAAGTTATACATCAAAACGTTCCACATGTTTGGGAGATTATTGCTATTACTTTTGGGACTTCAGCGATTTCCGGTTTTTCCGCAATCGGACAAAAATCTGCATTGAGAATTCTGCAATGCATTTTAATAGGCCCATGCATTTTAATAGGACTTCAGCTCTTTCAGACATTTCTACAGTTTCAATGATTCAACAGTTTCAAGGATTCAACAGTTTCAAGGATTTCAGCAGTTTCAAGATTTCAAGAGTTTCAAGGACTTCAACAGTTTCAAGGACTTCAGCAGTTTCAAGGACTTCAGCAGTTTCAAGGACTTCAGTGTAATCATGCAACCTAATAGGGATTTTTCCATGTAAACCAGTATAATGCAACTTAATAGGGATTTTTCCATGTAAACCAGTATAATGCAACTTAATAGGGATTTTTCCATGTAAACCAGTATAATGCAACTTAATAGGGTTTTTTTCATGTAAACCAGTATAATGCAACTTAATAGGGTTTTTACATGTAAACCAGTATAATGGAACTTAATAGGGGTTTTTACATGTAAACCAGTATAATGGAACTTAATAGGGGTTTTTACATGTAAACCAGTATAATGCAACTTAATAAGGATTTTTACATGTAAACCACTATAATGTAACCTAATAGGGGTTTTTACATGTAAACCAGTATAAAGCAACTTAATAGGGATTTGTACATGTAAACCAGTATAATGCAACCTAATAGGGATTTTTCCATGTAAACCAGTATAATGCAACTTAATAGGGATTTTTCCATGTAAACCAGTATAATGCAACTTAATAGGGATTTTTCCATGTAAACCAGTATAATGCAACTTAATAGGGTTTTTTCATGTAAACCAGTATAATGCAACTTAATAGGGTTTTTTTTCATGTAAACCAGTATAATGCAACTTAATGGGGATTTTTCCATGTAAACCAGTATAATGCAACTTAATAGGGGTTTTTACATGTAAACCAGTATAATGCAACTTAATAGGGTTTTTTCCATGTAAACCAGTATAATGCAACTTAATAGGGTTTTTTCCATGTAAACCAGTACAATGCAACTTAATAGGGATTTTTCCATGTAAACCAGTATAATGCAACTTAATAGGGTTTTTTACATGTAAACCAGTATAATGCAACTTAATGGGGATTTTTCCATGTAAACCAGTATTATGCAACTTAATAGGGATTTTTCCATGTAAACCAGTATAATGCAACTTAATAGGGATTTTTCCATGTAAACCAGTATAATGCAACTTAATAGGGTTTTTTTCATGTAAACCAGTATAATGCAACTTATTGGGGATTTTTCCATGTAAACCAGTATAATGCAACTTAATAGGGATTTTTCCATGTAAACCAGTATAATGCAACTTAATGGGGTTTTTTTCATGTAAACCAGTATAATGCAACTTAATAGGGTTTTTACATGTAAACCAGTATAATGGAACTTAATGGGGGTTTTTACATGTAAACCAGTATAATGGAACTTAATAGGGGTTTTTACATGTAAACCAGTATAATGCAACTTAATAAGGATTTTTACATGTAAACCACTATAATGTAACCTAATAGGGGTTTTTACATGTAAACCAGTATAAAGCAACTTAATAGGGATTTGTACATGTAAACCAGTATAATGCAACCTAATAGGGATTTTTCCATGTAAACCAGTATAATGCAACTTAATAGATATTTTTCCATGTAAACCAGTATAATGCAACTTAATAGGGATTTTTCCATGTAAACCAGTATAATGCAACCTAATAGGGATTTTTCCATGTAAACCAGTATAATGCAACCTAATAGGGATTTTTCCATGTAAACCAGTATAATGCAACTTAATAGGGATTTCAACAGTTTAAAGGATATCAGGAGCTTCAAATACTTCAGGAGTTTCAAAGATGTTTAAAGTATTTTAACAGTTTCAAGGATTTCAAGGATTTTTCAGCTAAATTCCACATTAGATCTGTTCCGCAGTCAATCGCAATGGCTTCAGCCATTGCAACGGTTTCTAGTTATTATTATTTTTAATTCCTTTTGTAATTTTAAAGTTTGTATGGTTTTAACTTTAGTGTGATTTTAATGTTTTAACTGATTCTGGTGTTTGTTTTGTGTGATGATTTGTGATGTGGACTGTGAAGCGCTTTGTGTTGCAAATGTGTCTGAAAGGCGCTCTACACATTAAATTTGATTGATTGATTGAATACTAAATTATACTAAGAATAAATGCATCTTGGCAGTGCATTGTCAAATGCAATACTTTTCCCATTGATTGGAATCACATTAACACACATTAAATATTAACATCAGACATTAATAACAGGAAGAACAAACATTTACAAGAAAATATGCAGCTATAAACATCAGTGTACCTGAATTATTAACTATCACACACTCTTATGTCTTGTCTTACAGCTTACCACAAGGTCTGTCGTTCAAAACATGCTTGCACTTTTGCTCATCACTCTTCTCTACTTAACATCATTTCCCAAAATGCCTTTCTGCGATCTGCAGAGAACAGGCATAAACTTGTTGCATCCAACTGAGTTACGTATACTATATGTGTGGGTAGAAGCTGCAATAACAATAGAGATAGTAAGAGCCAGAGAGCAGATTTTTTTTCCACTCAAGAAAAAATGAGTCACACTCCTACTCAAAACACAGGCAGCCTTGTGATATGGTGTGGATGAGAAAAAGCATCAGGACTTCTCTTTGCAGAGAATAACACAAATGTCCTGGATGCATTTGCTTATTCTTATAGTGCCAGTATGACAGCATTTGACTGCTACAGTATGCACTCCCGGTCTGGGTGTCCAACATACCACAGTATCCCATATTTACAGGGTAAACATTTATAGTAGAGGTAAAAAAGGATTAGGGGTAAAAAAAAAAATATACAAATCTCTAGATAAGTATCTTGAGATCCCATGAAAGTATCAAAAACGCTACACATTTAACACCTCTGCCCTAGATATGATCTTTGATCCATGTATATTCTTATTTGTAAAATAATGATCTAAAATGACTTAAAAGAATTGGTTCATTTTGGTTTTTATTTTTCTTTTAGTTTTCTTTTTCAAGATTTTGTTTTATTGATGAAAAAGCTTATGTGGCCCAGCATGCATTGCAAGTGCATGGGGATCGGCCAAAGAAAAGTATGTTTGAATGAATCTTCAGGAATATAGGACTGCCCCATGTGTATTTTATACTCTCCCATCCATTACCACTCTCCAGTTGGCAGACCACTATAGGCATTATGTCATTTCCATTGGGGCATGAAGAGAGTCAACACTTTGTTTAACCAGGAGCACATTTCTTGGACAAAGTAAAGGTTTGGAGAAGTATTGGGTGGTAATCAACTAACAATAGACAAGGTTTATGTGAGACTTTGTAAATCAGTACAGTAAGTTGTTTCATTTAAGAGACGTTAAACTCATCATTCTAACAATATGCACAAGGCATTCCTTTTCCATTGTTTAACTTTTGATTATCTCAAGGTTGAAGCTACATGGCATCGCGGCGAAAGCTGATGGACTCCATTCCTCCGCTGTATATTATCACTTGCAGTCTGCAACGTTTGTTCGTGTTTGTGCTGTCTCTACCAACAACAAAAAACATGTCTTCTGTCTGAATTAAAGACACAATCCCAGACTTTGTCATCTTCTTCAGACGGTTGGTTGCTCCTTCATAAGTACTTCATAAGATAGATTCAAAGAAAATGAATAATTACTCTAGTATCCCAGTATTACATCTACTTTGATACTAGCACCTCACACTTCTTAATTGTTCTTTTGTATCAAAATATCTGCACACTTCAAAGACAATGAGTAAAATAATTGCCTTGATGTGGACAATAGGACTTTCATAGGACAGTATTAAACTCTCTACCTTGTTTTGATAAGCACTTTGCGTTGCCTTGTGTATGAATTGTGCTGTACAAATAAACTGGAATGACACGGAAATGAATTTGCATCTATAGAAATCATTTGCAAAAAACAAGTTGGACGGCCTATAGCATTACAAGATAATATTTATTGTACTGTTTCCACCTAAAATAAGTAAGACAAAATAACAAAATATAATCAACAAAACAAAATAATAAATATAATTAAATATATACACAAGTACTCAGATGGGCAACGATTAGGAAGATCAGGTGTCACAAGATGTAAGACGGTGCATCCTTAGAAGTCATGATTTATTACTTAAAATATTAGGCAAAACATAATGAAATGTTAAAGCATTTTTGTTTTTTTAAGGAAAAGCTTTGTAAATGTGTCAGCAGAGACTCAATAGCCAGCAGGCACAGAAGCGTGAAGAGGAATCCTATAAACTGCTCCAGACTAAATACTCCAGCAACATTTCCACAATTCAAGGAAGGTATCTGGACGCTTTAACTCCCATTCACTTTAACACAGGCAGGCCTGGAATCTGCTGCGGCTGCCAGCCAGAGAATTGTGAATGGAAAGCACATGAACACATTGTAGAAGCTCTTTTAATTTCTAAAACTGTAAAAGAAAGCTCTACATTACAAGGAGCTGTCAATTCAATCACACCACATGTGACTGCAGTGCTATGTAGATCATTCTTTCAGTCCAGTTTCATGTTATTTCAGCCCACAGAACCACATAGCCGCACTTTAACGCATTAAGCAAAAGATATAAAATAAAAAGTTCTTATTGAAATTAGACACATGTGTGCATAGCCAGGATCAAAGACTGAGGAGGGCATATTTAAGCCAAACATTGAGAAAGACAGGCCATCACCCTGGCTCACTGAGTTTAGGAGAAAGAAAGTTCAAGTTTCAGCCCCATGATTGGTGTCTCTTGATTTTAGTGCACATGTCCATGATCAATAGAGAAAAGTTCAGAGCGTATTTTTTTTTTTCTATTAATTTGTGGCACTGCCTGTGCATCTGTGTCCGCATGAATTGTTCTGGCCCCATAAGGGGGGTATGTTTTCAATGGGACATGTTGATCCAGATCAACCACATCATTGAAGAGATCTGCAAGGTATGCTTTTTCTAGTGACAGGGTAAACCTACGTCAACAGGAGTAGAACATGCAAACTCCAAACTGAAGGCCCGCCTTTGAAGGTCCCCTTGATGTGATAGGAGCGCTAACCACTGCGCCACTATGACACACAATTTGGTTTACTATTGTTAATTAGACTTGATATAGACTTAGCAAAGTCACTATCCATCCACTCAACAACCGATGGTGACGACTCTGATTCCACCACCAACATTCACCTACTCACTAACTCACTCACCACATTCATAGTTTTGGGTGATGAGGGGAAACCGGAGCACCCGGAGGAAACATGCAAACTCCACACAGAAAGATCCTGGATCCAGGGAAGGTGTAGCTTGGTTCCAATACTAATCTGCCAGTATTATATCTACTTAGAAGTTTTAATTGCAGTATTATATCTACTTAGATATAATACCGTCTGGGTGAAAGGGCTGTAGATCAAGGCGAGACCAGGACGTGACATGTGCTCAGGGAAAGGAGGAAGTGATGACTTTTCCCAAAACCAGTCCTTTTGCAAAATTTTTAATTGCATATCCTCATTGTTTAAAACTGAAGGATCCCTTCTCATTTGTTGTTATGGCAAGCGCATGCAGCCTTGTAACTACTGAAAGGGTCATTAGCATCAGAATGGGGGAGGGGGGTGTACGGGGGTGTCACCCACTTTCAGATATATTTAATACAGAACATATATCAGATATATGTATCTACATATAATTATTTAAATGTGTATGGGAACATAAAATCCACATCAGTGGTTTGTCATAATTATATGACCAACTATTGAATCTCAGCAGAAGCCTCACGACATTATAACAGCATTACTGCCATTTGAAATGGTAAACAGGAGATGTCAGATGAGCATCCTGGATATGCCGTTTTTCCCCTCTTATCTTCATCTCCTTTATCACTGCCCATATGTTAGAGGCTCCACAGGAAAACAATGCTTTAATGGCAGTATCCCACTAAGTTTATTATGCAAGTTTCAATTTCATAATTTAATTGCTATTGAACAACATGTGTTCATGAGCTACTCTTTGGATTCCCGTAAGAGGATTCCTATTCAGAAAAACATCAGTACTACATGTAATCAACAACATCAGAAAGTGAACCCACACGGAAATATAAAACATATCATAAAAAGGAACTATGCTTTAAGCAGCCAGAGATGATCCTCTAAAGACATGCACTGGCTCTGCCGATCGATCAAATATCCAGATAACACATCCAATACCATCATTTTGGAATAATTATGTTAAAAAACAAAATATTCATATGCAATAGTTTTTGTTTTTCATCCTGCAGAGATTTCAGAATATATTTTTTCAGGGGAAGCCTGGCCCCAAAGGGATGGTGCTCCGCCAGGGGTATATGTTTTCATCTGGGTTTAACAGTTTTTTGGTTAACTCAAAAAGTTATGAGTGGATTTTTACAATTCACACAAATCATTTTTTCTACTCATTGGAGCAAATATGGTATCTAAAGACTTTACAAAGATCACAGGCACGTAATGAAACCAAAAGCCACATTTTTACTGGTGGTGACCTAAAAAAACTTTACATGCACTGAGGGAACACACACCATAGACTGTATATAATAACACATAATTTTACTCATTTGAGAGTAGTTCACATTATTACTAAATACTCAATGTAAAAGTGGAGCCCACTTTTAATTGGAATATTGTTGGTGGATATGTTGAACGAGGCCTATTATTGCACATGCAAATCACATGCACAAAAATGCTCACTTTTATGAGAATGAATGATAGAAACAAACATTGGTAAAATGGGCTTGTGTTCCAATATCTTGCTCCATTGCTCATCTTCAGAAGCAACACAGGGCTGTTACCAGTTTGAAGACTGCTTTTGGGGGTACACTAGAGAGAGCGGACTCCTGCACATGTGGCCCTCTGCACACCGCTCTCATGCGCTCAGGCACTTGTGGATGGCAACCACCTGGAGGCAGCGGGGGAAGATCACAAACAACATAATCACAAAACCCTTTGCCTTGCGCGCAGACCTCCACAGCATGTCAAACGTTGCAAAAGGGTGCATTCATTTGCTCGGACAGCAAAAGCGGATGTGGGAGGCGACAGTTCTCCGCGACAGTTCTCGCATGAGCTCCTCTGCGGTGGGAAATGCTGTCAGAAACATCATCACAGACTGCTCTGATGTCAGGGCGGCCAGAGACAACAGCAGAGGCGTCTCCAACAGCGTCTGCAATATCCCCCGTGACAATGCATAAGCCCTCCCTGCCAGGGCATCTGGACGGAGCTTACAACTGCTCAACAAACCCACATTATAGACATCATTTGCACTTTGATTACTCACCTTCTCGGGCTTTCAGTAATACTGTGTTGGCTACTATGTTCTCCAGCTCCATCAAAAACGCTCCTGGATTCTTGGTTTGGTGTAAATGAGGCGTCTGCACCAAGATACGCGTCCTTGAGCGTAGGGTTCTTTATTCTTCGCAAACCAATGGAAAATGTCTCCGGTCAAAGTCGTAGGGAATAAAACAGCGTGTGATCGTTTTGCTTGTGATGGAAGCAATGCATGGTTCTTCTTGTAGTCGGCGGTGGTAGCGGGGCATTTCTGTTCCAATCCCCCCCAATCCTTTCCATACGTGATTCTGATGCCCCTCTTCAATCAAGTCCAATATTGCGACATGAACATTGAGAACAACGTGCGATTGACAGCAGCAGTGAGCGGGGTAGAGGCGCTTTGCAGTTCGGGGTTGGCGAGTCCTCTAGAGAGAGACAGAGGGGGACATCAGCACCCCTCCTTCCCCCTGTGCGTCATCTCAGTGGGCGGAGTGGAAGTTTACGTCAAAACACATGGATCGCTACTTACTGAAATAAATACAAAAGATACGTACATCCTTTGCTACATACAGACATGAGAAAAGAATAGTTTAACACGTTTAAACAAGGAATGTGTTTTACTCACACTGATAATCTGTATGATAAAAAGTACAGAGTTTTTTTTTTTAAGTAAAGATTACTTACTTAATTATCCTTTCGATGCAACAATGAAAGGCCACAGTGATTTTCGAATTTCTTTCAAAACACATGGTGATAAAAGAAAAAAAATCCCGTAAGTACATTTTTCATTCAGAGAAAATACATTTGCATTCATACATTTTCTGTCCAGGTTACAAATGAAATGAACTACCAATAACAAATTCATTCAGATTCAACAGTAAGCATTTTCATTCCTCCTATAATAAGTTTCATATTTTTCCGTTCAATTGTAGTGGGGTTTTCTTCCCTTCTACAACAAAATGTTATTTTAATTTTACTAAGTACTATGTATGTTTACTATGGGGGTTTTATGTGCAAAACTCTGGAAACTTTATGAAATTATCTAAATTGGATAGATCATTTGCTTCAAACAATTGAAGCTTCAAATCAATTGATTGAATCAGATGAAATGAAAGCATTTGTGTTGCCCTCTTGTGGCAAATCATTCACAGCAACATTTTAAATATAAACGTCTTAAACGAAGGACTAATATTAGACAATACTAACCAAGTGTAGCACGAGGACAGCATACTGTCCAATAAGCCTAAAATTGCTGAACAGTTGTCAAAGCCATGCCATACTTTTATACATACAGTTTGAAAACAGTCTTTGAGCATTTTTTATTGACAATTTGAAAAGTTATAGGTGAAGACAATGGGATCTCAGGCATCAACACAATTACTTTCTGATTTGTCATTTTTAATGCAAAAAAAAAAAGAATGATGACTGACCTATGAGCACATAACAGTATGATGCATTTAACGTGACAACTTCCATTGTGTGAATACTTTAAATCGAATTAACTTCATGAATCAGCCTACAAGTTGCTTAAAAGTAGAGAGCCAATTTAAAAGTGCGATAGCAACAAATGCTAAACATGATTATCATTCATTGGATTTAGTTCATGATAGTCATGACAAATAAGGACACATCCATCTCTTTAAGATAAAATTAAATGTATACAGCCTCTGCTCCACCTCTACAATGTATTAAAAAAAAATCTATAGTGCTTCCGTCAGTAAGGTAAACTTAGGAATCTTCAGTCCCATAAACAAAAATATACACTTTTAGTATTCATCCAAGTTGTCAGCCTTTGGGACGGAAAGACCTCGGTCTTTCAGCACTTGCATCTTGACTTTTTCGGTCTCATGTTTGGTTTGCTGCTGAAGTCGCTGTTCCTCAAGAATCTCTTCAATAGGGACTTGCTGCAAAACTGTGTCACAGGGTTTATCCACATCCTGCAAAAAATATTAAAAGACGTATTACAAGTGAAATTCAAACTTAGAATATCGTTCAATAGATTATTTCTGTAATTCAACTTAAAATGTGAAATCAATATTTTATATTAGACTCATTACAAACAAAGTGACAAATGCCAGGCCTTATTATGGCTTCCAGTATGTTACAATTTATGTTCATGAGCCAGAGGGGTTCTCCACACAAGATGCTCCCGTTTGTAGATCAGGAGAGGCTTAACAAAAGTAATAGACATAGTAATTATGTCCATGATCAGTGGCTTTGATGCACCAACTCCACCTTCAAATCAATCCATCAACCAGTAGAGCACCTTTCCTACACAAGGCAACACAAAGCACCTCACAACCCATATCACATCATGCATAAATCATAAACCTAGAATATAATAAAAAATAAAAAACACTAAGAGCACAAGAAATCAAATAGTTCAAAACCTTGAAACATCAAAATGCATGGGATTACAATCATAAATAGCCAGTCCACTTAACGCCTTAACTGCCATTGACGTGTTAACGTCAATTGCGTCTCCCGCTATTTTCACGTTCCCAGATGTCTGTTGTATCAAATATGTAAGGCTTGAGGCAATGTTTTATCGAGCCAGCAGATGGCAGCATTGCTCTATGAATGGTTTGAAAACAGCTAGAGGCACATGTGCCTCTTTTCTCAGCTTTCTGGTGATTTCAATAAAACTTACCTCTACTCGACTGAGGATTACAGTCTCACATTCTCAGGAATGTGTTCCAGATTTTAGCTGAATGAGATCTCAGCTTCAGTCCACTCCCGGTGACTTATTTTTCCCACTTCCTATGACTGATTTAATACAAAACTTTGAGAAAATCCAGCTTCTTTTGGAGGGTGTCAATGAGGAGTTTTCTGCTCAACTGTCAGGTCTTCCCCAGGATGGTGAATTCCACTGAACCTGACAGACCATTTAAAACCCTCACACTATTCTTTTGGGTCGCTCTGACCCGAGCCTCCTAGTCGATAACTAGCTATGGTTTAAAAGAATACAAATGTGCCAGTGCCAGTCAAGTTGGGAAAAGTCATCAAAATTCAGCTTGAAAAATTTAGGATATTGTTTCATCACTGGCAGGTCAATTTGGCCAAATGACCTCTGCAGGTGTTTTTGATCGATTTGTTGAAGACAGAGTGACGCTTTTAACAACGATAATTTATTTGCACTGATGTAATCTCGATTTGGAATTTGTGTGTTTAAGTTCTCAGCAATACTTAAATAAAAACACTACGGAGTCACATTGCATATCATGAGTGTCATTACAGAAATTTACTTTAAACACAGATTTTTTCTATGTTCACATGTACAGCATAGTGCTCCAGATGTTTAAGCTCTGCTTGATCTTAGAGGATATTGCTGAGGCGCATTTTACAAGTTTGGGTACATTCAAAAGCAACATACAAAAAGATGACATTTAACCCTTGTGCTATCCTCAGGTCAAATTGACCCACCACATGATTTAAAAAATACCCATTTAGACCCTAATTTTGGGATTTTTTTCTTCTACTTCTAAAATAAATACATAGAATTAGTTCCCCTTAACTACATACATGCAAGGTCAAAAGAGTTGGATCCATTTCAAACCAGCATAAAACCATTTCCCATATCTTCAACACTAATACAGGTTTAAAAAAGGGGTTGGAAACACAGACATCTGCACCGACATCCAACAATCTATAATCGGTTGAAATGCATGCATGGAAAGTATAAGTTTAAACTTACTATTTCACCGAGGAGGACCACATTCTCTCCCCTCACAATAAATATCCCTCGTGGGATGTCACCAAATTTCTTTCCCACGTGGATGCGCTCCACTGTTTGATGGAACACTAAATTGGCTGTACACAAGAACAAAGTTCGACGTAAAATTAGGTCAAGCGTAGAAATAGTCAACAATACAATGCAAGCATGTTTTCTAATACAATCTTTCATTAAAAGACTAAGAATAAAAAAGGAAGTTCTTACCAAACTGGTCAATGCTCCTCAGGTAACCAATCAAAGTTCTTCCATCTCGGAGAAGCACTAAATGTTTCTCTGTAAGATACAAATAGATAGCTTGTTTTGTTGTTGATACAAACACACAGCTCAGAGCAACTCATCGCAGCTTTCACGAGCATCCATCCACGATGCCCTTCTTCCAAACTCCAATTTGAGCACAGAACAATACACACATAGACTACTTACTGTCAATGTCGTCTATAAGACTAGCTGTCCCCGGTACGTAGTTCATGTTGCCCCTAAACGTTTATTATTGTGTGTAACATGGAGCCTTCTCTGTTTCAAGTCGTTTAGTAACCATAACGCACCGGAAACGACTTTATATTCCACAGAATCAAACTTCCGGTGTCGCTCCACTCTTCACGCGAGAGTCAAGTCATTGTTTTTAATCATATGGTTCACAGTCATAAAACATAGAACAACAACGCAGTGAGATATTCGTATATATGTATGTATCAGCCAAAACATCTAAAACATTTATATATGCCTATTATCTTATTGGTCAAACTTTACGATGACGTAGCATAGTGCCAAAGATCGTGGTTGATAGACAGTGCAAGTTACCTTACCATTGAGCAAACCTCTTTTCAAAGTTTTATTGTTATTTTTCATGAATTAATTTACTTATATGATTCTAAATATCTCCATTATATCCATTTAAAACACATAAAAACGATCTATTCATCTGTGCTAAACATGCACAGAGTGAGACATCTGTAGTGTCTTCTTAAAGACACAGGGCATGATTGTGCGACCGTAGTGTCATTCAATTATTTTCCGATTTCGGCCAAGACGGCGTCGCTGTTTTTCTGGATTGTTACATCTTAATCTTCTGCTGAACAGTATATCGTACTTCGCAGCCTTTTAGATGTTGTTGTTTTAGAATGGCACAGAGGAAGAGGGCAGCCGGGGACGACGTGTAGCTGATGCATCATCATCAGAACGAACGAAATCGCGAATCTGGCTGGTCCTCGGAAAATTGTTTCTCGGATAATAATAAACTGAACTCCAGTAGCAATATGGTGAGTGGCCATGTCTGTTTTTACTGTCCTTATTATTGCATTTCCCCCGCCAAAGAGCTTCTTTGGATTCAGTCAAATCCTCTTTTCTCCGCTAGCTCTGTTGGCTAATAGGCTGCTAGCTGGTATTATGTAATGTAACTACAATCATCTCTAACCCGTTTATTCTCTTACTGATCTTCTATTTGGTCATGTTTTTTCTGCTCTTTTAAATGTAACACAATTTAAATGGCAGTGGGTTTGTTTAGCTTTCGCATTCATAAATGAATTGTTTGGAATTGTAGCAACATCAAATGCTCTAAAGAAACAATAATTAGTTGAACATAACGTTATCAGCAAGTGTTTTTTCTATTATTTTATAGGATGCTTCTCAGTATCCTGGCTATCCTCCTCAATACTGGTATCCACAGTCTCATCCTACTGGTCATTATGCAAACAGTTACCCTGCTGGGTCAGGAGTTCAGCCGCAGTACAATCCACAGGTACAGTAAGCTCTATGATGTAACCCATTAAAGAAAGCCCTGTTTGTCTATTTGTATGTCTTATTTCTCCTTGGTGATATAAGACACATTGTACTTTTCCCATAATCAGGTCATGCCTGGTTATCCAAATGGCCATGGTGTCTACAACCCACCACAGACCCAGTATTCAAGTGGTTTTCATCCATCAAATCCATTCTACTGTGCTGATCCCCAGCGATCTGCACCAGGGCCCTATCCAAATCCTGGTTGCCCAGCAGAGCAAAGCAGTGGGTCCTCTGGGCAAGCACTTTCCCAGCACCAACATCATCACTATCCTGGACCTCACTGTCAAGGGGTATTTGGAATATTATTATTTCCTCTTAATGGAGTAAATGTCCACAGTCAGTATTGACATTTTTAACATTAAACTTTTTCCAGGGTCCAGGATATCCTCCTGGAGCTTATCCACACTACAGTGAAGGTGGTCACCACCAATTGCCTTCAAACCCTCCCTATCCTACTGGCCAGCCGGTTCAAAGCCCGTCTCCTGAAGCTTGGACACACTCTGGCGCATATGCCCCTCCACAGCAGCAATGGTCTTCTGGTCAACAACCTCCACAAAATCCTTATGGAAATCCAGTGCGTCCTCCTCATCCTCCTGCATGGCCAGGGACGGGCACAGGTGCACCTCCGCCATACCAGCCCAAGGTAAATGTTGTTGTTTATGTATTAATATTAGTAGAACAATAGTTTTTTATCATTTTAAACTTATATTATTCAAGGAACAGCGCCCACCACCTGTTGGACCAAAACCCAAGATGACAAATTCTTCCAATGGAAAACCTGCAGAGATAAGTTCACCTCCACAGATGTACAACAGACCAAATCTGAGTGAGTCCTCCAGTTCAAACCAGACCCCGGCTCAGAGCCAGTCTCCTGCCCCGGGCCAGCCCAACCCCCAGCCCCTAAGCGATAACCCCAGCCTGGCTAAGGTGCAGCTGGTCATGGCCAGAGTGCTACTGCTTCAGGAAGACGTGGACGAATTTGTTGGTAAAAAATCAGACAAGAGTTATCGATGTTTGGAAGAACTGCTTACCAAAGAGCTTCTAGTGTTGGACTCTGTGGAGACTCAGGGACAAGAAAACGTTCGTCAGGCAAGAAAGGAGGCTGTCCAGAGGATCCAGGCCATATTGGACCGACTGGAGAAGAAGGCCTTCTGAGCTGGACTTGTTCTTGTACAGTGAGACTTAAAGATATCTTTAATCTTAATCAACTCCATTTTTGAATGGGCAATGGTTGAGTTGACTCAAAACATTGAAGAGGCTTCTACAGTTGTAATGAGATATGCTATGTTATTATGTGCATATCTGATATTGTAATTCACTCAAATTTATGAGTGGAGGTGCTGATGACATCTCATACTCTCCAAAGCCTTTGCCAGCGTAATGTAGTGCAATCCAAGTGGCACCTAATGCCACACTGCAGCTGTTATTTCAAACTTGTGACACCTATTCTGATTGTCATCATTGTGTTTCCTCAGGACTGTAAGACTACCACTTCCATTGGATTGGACAACTGTTTGCATGAACCTTAAGTCCTGCTATGTAGTCATTGACACACTGTCAGAACACGTAGCTGCTCACTGGCATACATTTTCTGTGTGTGGGGGAAAAAGTTAATCAGTCAACTTTTCCCTTGTCTTGCATGTACTGCGATAGTTTGACAACACAGTTGAACTTATCATGTCTTGAAAAAAAATAACTAGGCTATGAGTGCTGCTGATGAAACCCCTTAAGAGCCTGCCTGTCCTATATGAGATTTAGACTAAATTGGGCCTCCAAAGATAACCGTCAATAACTCATTTACTAAATGTCGAATATCAAATTATTCCAGGCTTTAAAAGGATAATTTCCCATGTTAAATTTAAGGGCTGAAATTGAGATAGTATGTTAACTCCTTTTTAAGTAGATGTAATGATAATAATAAGTTATGAGTGCCATATTTCCTGGGATAAGTTATCAGAATAAAACATCACTGCTTTGCATGAATCAATCATTTGTTACTTGTGTTAGCTTTGTTGTGCTGTTCCTTTTCTTAATGTAAAGTCAAAAATGTTATGCATGTTTACACACATGACAGGTGTCTGCTTGATTATCATACTAACGTTAAAGCTAAATCAAAGATAGTAATAATTAAAAATTAAGTATATTTTTCTCACGTGTTTATGGATTACTTTTTGCATCATGTGACACAGGCTTAATCATTGTAGCGCCCCTATCTTTTGCACTTGAAAAGCAAAGTCTGTTGCCAAGTGGAACATTCACACTACTCTACATGTGCCAGATCTTTAAATAGACAGCTATTCTGATTCAAACTGTAAAGGACCCCACAGATCTGGGGGTCTGGGAGTCTTAAGGACAAGCTAGTGGCACTGGCATGGTTAGAGGCACTTGCAGCAGTATCCTGGACAACTGAGATTTCTCTGGATTTTTGGGGGGAATCTTTCATGTTCACACTTTTGATGGAACATTCCTATAATTTTTTTTATTTTAACGGTGTAATACTGAAAAAAAAACACGTCATTTATTACCAAACTTCCTGCATCCTGGAGTGACATGCCGCCTCCAAGAAAAATGGATATTGACTTGAGTTCTCCAGGTTTAGCTGTGGACCAACTGGAAAAAATTCTTTTCACTGGCAAAGTTATCATTAGTCATGCAGACGAGGTGTGGCCCAGGCTGTATATCGGGGATCAGTGAGTATTAGTCATTTATTTCTTCACACAATTGTGGTTTGAGTTGTCTTCGTAAACAGACATTTAACTACACATCCTGCAGATGGAACATTGCAGTTGCTTAAGCTGGTATGATATTTATTTCTATAACTTATGTATTTAATACTTCTGATAAACAATTTTATCATCAAAAGGTTAATCAATAAAGACTGTATGTTCAACTGAAGGGGATCATATGAAACATTTTAATTTTAAATGAAAAAAATGTATATAAATATTTTACGTGTCCCCAGATACAAGGACTAGGAGAAGATATACAAATTAAATAGGTTTTTTCTGAACAAAAGTTTAAAGTGGAGATCTTAATTAAGAATACAGTGGACATGAGGATTGCAAAAAAATAATGAGAATGCAGATGTCATCTGATTAAAAAAAAAAAAAAAATAGAAGCAATGAGTTCATGGAGTTGGAACCATGGCTAATCACTTCAAACCTGCATGAAAAGGAGATTTTTGTGACTGTTATTTGAAGTTAAACGCAGAAATAAGGATCGCGGGGGCAGCCGTCCGTGCAGAGATGCTCAGACTTCCTTATCCAAACTTTTTGTACATAACATTTCAAACATTTTCTTAATGAGATTGAATGCCTCATTGTGTACATCGAATTCAGATGGGCTACACAAATGTGTAAAAAAATCCGACCATGAATCATTGTAAAATGAGAATGGGAAACCTTATATCCTTTAATGGAATTTCTCAACATGCACTTCCATAATTGCTCTCAGAACTGCCCCCTCTAGTGGCGTCCCATAAATATGTCTCAAATGTCTGCTGCGTTTATATTTTCAGTATAAAACAGCGTTCAAAATTAAACAGTTAGAAAGGGAGTGAGAAGGGGTGGCTTATTTGGCTCCAACAACTCTTGCAAATAGAACACAAAGCACACATACCAATTAAAATACAAATACAAACACGTACACACACACACACACACCACCCACTACACTCACGCGCACAATTTAGTCATCGATTAATCTGTTCCAAATGTCAACTTCACGCACTGAAATACACATTTATTTTAAAGTATATATGTTTTTCATTCACTCTTAAACTGTACTCTCTGTTTATGTTTCAGAAAGAGTGCAGACAATCGGGAAGATTTATACAAGCATCAAATCTCTCACATTCTGAATGTCGCTCAGAATCACAAAGGCCAACCAGAGATTTACAGGGGATTGCAAATAGAATACATGGGAATAGATGCCAGAGACTCGTATGATTTTGACTTGAGTGTCCACTTCCAATCGGCTGCAGACTTCATTCATAGAGCTCTCAGCAAAAGAGGTACAATACAGGAATACATTCCAAATGTTGGTTAATTTTCTAAATGTACATTTCTGACTTTTAGGAAAAGTGCTGGTGCATTGCCATGTCGGTGTGAGCCGTTCTGCAACCATAGTTCTTGCTTACTTGATGCTGAAACAGAATTTGACAATTGTGGAAGCAATTTGTGCAGTTAAAGAAACCCGTGGGGTGTTCCCAAACCGAGGATTTCTGCGACAACTTATCGATCTGAATAAAAAGCTTTTTTAGCAGGATAGTTGATTTTGTATTCAGTTGCGTGCGTGTTATTAATATATATGGTTTGGGGTGGGTAAGTTGAGTGGTCGACGGGTCATGGGCATGGACTGTTCCTAACCAGACTGTAAATCACTGTGATTCATCGTTTTGTATGCTCTATAAATAAAATGGGATTGATTGATTAAAACATGTCAAATAAAATATAATTATTAAAATATAAAGTATACTTCTGTCACGTATAGTTGATCAAGATAAGATAAGCAACTTTATGCGGCCAACTATGGGAAAATCTCAATTTTATGAGAACCAGAGCATTGGATTCTTTCATTAACTTCATTCTCTCAAAAAAACTATTGACGAGAAAGTTGGATAACAATCATTGCTTAAAACCAATAAAGGGATAGTGTAAATATTAGGTTTAGTTAAAATAAACAAACTCAAAGTTCAGTGGATTAGATTAGTTTTTAAAATGGGACGTTCCATTCTTTACAGTCTGTTTCAGTGACTGGTGATTGTATAGAGGCAGTGAACGCAGGATTTGGGTGGTAAGATATCTGAAAACATATTTTGTAATTAATTAAATTTAAGTTATATATTCATGTTAACACTTACTTTGCATCTGTTGCAGGTCAATATGTTGCGATTGGCTTTGATATTCTGCTTAGCAGCAGTGGTCATTATGGGGTGGCCACATCATGAAGGCCCTGAACACCCTCAGTCGGACCAGGGCACTACACAGGACACTACACAAGACAACAGTTTGTCTCTGGTGAACACAGCCAACAAAGAGTTTGCCTTTCGTCTGTACACTGCAATAACCTCTCAGCCGGAATCCCAAGACAAAAACGTCTTCTTGTCACCGGCAAGTGTGTCTGTGGCACTGGCAGCTCTGTCCATAGGTGCCCGAGGAGACACACACAAACAGATCTTTACTGGACTGGGCTTTAACAGCTCACAGTTGAATCAGGATCAAGTAAACCATGTGTTCAGAGGACTCCTGGACAAAAATGTGTCTCAAGATGCCACCCAAGGCACCGCTGTGTTTGTGGATGACAAGTTCAAAACCAACCCCGAGTTTCTGGACACGCTTAAGCAATCCTACTTCACTGATGGGTTTACAGTGGACTTCACTAAGACCACAGAGAGTGCAGACACCATCAATAAATATGTGTCAGACAAAACCAACGGAAAGATAGACAAGATGGTGGACAGTCTGGATGAAACTACTGTCATGTACCTTCTCAGCTACATCTATTTTAAAGGTGTGTGTGCACATTTATACCTGAAGGGTATTATTAATAACTACAATATAAATCTTTATAAATCTTTCATAGGAAAATGGGAAACACCATTTGATCCCCAGTCAACCAGAGAAGACACTTTTGAAGTTGATGAAAACACTGAAGTTAGTGGAGACAGAAAAGTTTGAATAACAGATGTTTGTTGTTACATAATATGCTGTGTCTACAGGTAAGAGTCCAGATGATGGGAAAAGAGGACAGCTTTGAAGTTTATTATGATCAAGCAATCAACACCTCCGTGCTGCACCTTCCCTTCAACAGTTCCTACTCAATGCTGCTGATGCTGCCAACTGAAATGGAGACATTGGAGAGAGCCCTTTCCCCAAATCATGTCACTAAATGGCTCAAATGGATGAAATCTAAGTAAGATATGTTTATTTTTCATGGTTGGTCAAAATTGTATCCATCATCAAGAGTTGTACTAATATTTTATTCATTAGGAGATTCAACATATTTCTCCCAAAGTTTTCCATCAAGACATCATACTCAATGAAGAAAATATTGAGTGACATGGGGATGACTGACATGTTTGGTGACCGCGCAGATCTGAGTGGCATTGCAGTGGGGCAGAAACTAGCTGTATCAGAGGTATTTTTCTTACTTACCTCCTTTTGATTTTTAGGGAGTTATTAACCTCAGATAGAAGCATTCAGACATGAATTGCATTTTTCTTGTAACCTTCAGGTTGTTCATAAGGCTACTCTGGATGTGGACGAGACTGGTGCCACAGCAGCAGCTGCTACTGGAGTCCAGATTACTCTTCTGTCGTATCGTGTCGTCCCAGTTCTGAAGTTCAACCGCCCATTCATGGTTCTCATCTTCAACCGAGAAACACAAGACATTTTGTTTATGGGGAAGATCATCAACCCTAATATCTAAAGATGCAAAATGTATGTCTTTGCATTAAACCTGATTTACAATATGTTATGTTTTGACTTTTTGGCCATAGTAGAGCCCTATTTAGAGATAGACAGTAAATGATGATAATAACAACCAGTGAACAGCCGTGCCATCCTAACAGTTCTTGTAAGTCCTGTGGAGAAGGTGCGTCATTGCTGTCATCTTTTCCTCATCTGGTTTCAAACCTTTGTCAGGAAGAAACACTCTGTATTCTCACCCTGTTTCTTGCTCTGTCCAAAATCTTTTTCAGTCTTTGTTTATGCTCTTGTTTCTAGTTTCAAAACAACAACAAATCATCAATGATGTTAACAACACCATCTAAAACCATAAGTTTGTGCTTTGACCATCTAAAACCTTAATTATTTGTCCTCTACAGTCCTGTGCAGTGGGCGCTAGCACCCTCCTGTAACTCACCTCCTCCACAGAGTCCAGGGAGCTGGCCCTCCTGACCAGCTTGTTCAGTCTGTTCCTGTCCCGCTCTGTATTGCCTGGGGCCCAGCACAGGGCAGCGTAGTGATGGCAGTGGGTACCACGGAGTCATAAAAGGTCCTGACCAGAGGCCTGCTCACTCCGAAGGACCTCAGTCTCCTCAGAAGGTGGAGGCGACTTTGGCCCTTCTTATACAAGGCATATTGTGGAACCAGTCTAGCTTATTGTTGAAGTGAACACCCATAGTTGAAGCTGTCCACCAGCTCCATGTCCTCCCCTGGATGTTCAGCAACGTGTGGGATAGTGTCTTCTTTCTGAAGTCGATTACCATCTCCTTGGCCTTACTGGTTGTCAAGCACAGGTGGTTACGCTCACACCATTGAAGTCCAATGCGTAGATGGTGGTCGGTTTGAGAGGTAGTCAATGGTCCATGCAGTGACCTATGGCTCTCTGGCCAAAAAAAATGTAACGCAGGAACTGGGGGTATATGGAGGTAAGGACAATACAGTGCTTTGAACACGGCAAATTATTTTATTGGCATCTAGCAAATGTGTAACATTTTACATTTGGCTTGTGAGACACAACCACTTCCACTCTAAGAAGCAGATAGTTTTGATATATTGAATAAAATGTAAAGGGTTCATACTGTACATACATACATTTATAAAGTGCTTGTGTGGACATCACATTTTCGGCTGTACAAACATAATACTTCATCCTGATTTATTGGGGCCTGGGGTCCACATACAGCAATACCCACACTGCCCTCTAGAAGTGTTGGAGGAATTACAGCACAAGCTAACACAAAACAAAATGGCTGACCGTGCGTGCACAGGAAAGTTCACATGCAAGTTCCCAACCAAAAAATCCACCAAGTAAAAATTCCAATCCGATTTCAAAGAGTATTCTTGTTCAGATAGTTTATAAGTAAGATGTAAGTTTGTCATGGCATGTACATTTTACAATAATACAATTTAAAAACAATTGTCTGGACTGCTAAACATGATGTCCACATATGTGGACAGAAGGACTTAGTTTTGTGGAAAATTGTTCTAATTGCATGTGAAATGCACCTGTGTTCAATGGAATTTTTTGCTATTATTGTCAAGTTTTTCTATGTCACCATCAAATAAAAGGGCCACCTGTTGAATCAAGCCAGTGTGCTTCCAGCATACTATATAATTCCAAAAGTGCTTACTTGCTCTTTGATTTAGTCTTTTTCTTATGAGTTAAATCCATCCATCCATCTATTTTCTTCCGCTCCATTTGTTGCCGGGTTGCAGAGATGCCCAGACTTCCCTATCCACACACACTTACTCCAGTTTGTCAGGGGGGAGCCCAAGGCGTTCCCAGGCCAGCTGAGAGACACCTCCCGGTGAGACGTGCCCGGAATACCTCCCCAGGGAGGCGTCCAGGAGGAATCCGGAACAGATGCCCGAGCCACCTCAACTGGTTCCTCACGACATGGAGAAGCATCGGCTCTACTCCGAGCTCCTCCTGTGTGACTGAGGTCCTCACCCTATCTCTAAGGGAGCAGCCACTCTGCGGAGGAAACTAATTTTGACTGCTTGTATCCGCGATCTCGTTCTTTCGGTCATTACCCAAAGCTCATGACCATAAGTGAGGGAGGGAACGAAGATTGACCGGTAAATTGAGAGCTTTGCCTTTCGGCTCAGCTCCCTCTTTAACGGTCCGATACAGCGATCGCATCACTGCGCACGCTGCACCGATCCTCCTGTCAATCTCACGCTCCATCCTTCCCTCACTCGTGAACAAGACCCCGAGATACTTGAACGCCTCCACTTGACGAAGGACCTCTCCACCCACCTGGAGAGGGCAAGGTACCTGGGAGCCAACAGGACATCATCGTCTGCAAAAAGCAGAGATGAAATCCTGTGATCCCCGAACCGGACCCCCTCCTGCGTCTAGAAATTCTGTCCATAAACACAGTGAACAAAACCGGTGACAAAGGGCAGCCCTGGCGGAGGCCAACACGGTCTGACTTATTGCTGATGCAAACGCAGCTCTGGCTCCGGTCATACAGGGCCCGTATGGCCCTCAGCAGAATACCCCCGTACTCCAAAGGACATCCCGGAGAACTTGGTCGAACACCTTCTCCAAATCCACAAAGCACATGTGGACCGGTTGGGCGAACTCCCATGAACCCTCAATGAACCGATGAAGAGTATAGAGCTGGTCCAGTGTTCCGTGGCCGGGACGAATACCACACTGCTCCTCCTGAATCCGAGATTTGACCATCGGCCGTAGCCTCCTCTCCAGTACCTTGGAGTGGACCTTATGGGGAAGGCTGAGGGGGGGGGGTGATCCCACGATAATTGGAACACACCCTCTGGTCCCCCTTCTTGTAGAGAGGGACCACCACCCCAGTTTGCCCACGATCGCCTCGCGATGTTGCAGAGACATGTCACCCAAGACAGTCCTACAAGAGACCTTAGATAGTCATGGCGGATCTCATCCACTCCCGGAGCCTTGCCACCATGGAGGCTGCCAACCATCTTGGTGACCTCTGCCAGGGAGATGGAGGTATCCGCACCAACATCCTCAGCCTCTGCCTCCGTTCTGGAGGACGTGACGGGGGGATTGAGGAGAACCTCGAAGTATTACTTCCACCGCCCGACAAGATCCCCAGTGGAGGTCTGATGGAGGTAAGATATTCTGGCGCCTCCTGAGGCGCCAGAATATCTTCATGGGCGACCAATAGTTATACTCCATGGACTTTCCGAACTCCTCCCAGTCCCGGGTTTTTGCCTCTGCAACCCCTGTGCCATGCTGGGCGACGTCACGGTTCTTAATATCATGCTATCTATGTTGGCTTTGTACTGCGATTCGTCTGACTCGTCATCCAAGACCTGCCTGCCATGCGAGACCCTACCAGGGGCATGAATCCCCAGATAACATAGCTCCCAGGATCATCCGAGTACTCCTTTTGCTGTTTTTGCACGGAGATATGTTTGAACATGTTTCTTGTTCAATATTGTTCATTTATCAAAAGTTTGTGTCGAAATAAAGCATTTTTCACTTTATTACACAGTCGTTACTTAATTGCCTTTTTTATGGAAATTCAGACCGAGCGTCCACAGCATTTATCTCAAAATGTACATCATGTCAAAAGATGATGCTTAGTATATATTCTTATCTGGCCCCAATATGCCCAATTAGCCAAGATAAATAAAAAATGCATTGCAAAAAAGTGCTCGGGTCTTAGGAGGTTAAGTCATACAAAAACTGCAACACAGTGCTTTACAATTTGGTTAAAAATTATCCCACATGTCCTTGACTGGTCAACCTGACCACCCCCACCCCAAGCCACAAATATTACTAGATATGCATTCACACGCACATACACTCACATACAGTAACATCAAATGGGTAATATAGAACACCATGATAATATTGGTGCCCGTGTAACCAGCTGAAGACTACACTATCTGCCTTGCTATCATTGCCATGCGTTGTATTTCCTGAACTACTCTCTCTTTTACTGCCACTGTTACGGGGTGTGCATCTGTATGTGATGCTGACCAGGCCAACAACCCAGGCCGTTAAACAGATCATTATGGTCTTATAGAACTATAACACTTTTACTACTCCAAATTCGTATAGTTAAAATTACAACCTTTTCTCTCGTGCTATACTATACTATTATATGTGAAATATTGGGGCGACAATAGCTCAGTTGGAAGAGCATTGGCCTTTGGGCCTGAAGGTTGGGAGTTCGAGCTCACCACGAGACCTACTTCACGACTCTTGCTGGTGACTGCTGTCATTGTGTCCTGGGGAAAGATACTTAACCCTACTTTGCCTGAAGCCTCCGCTGGAAGATAGGCTCCTGTGGACTCAACACCTGCAGGAGGATCAGTGAGGGACTGGTGCCATGCGTGCGTACTGGGTGCAGCTCTGATTGCCAGAGATGGATTAAGGGGAAGAAAATGGATGGATGGATATATAATATTTGTACTTTAAAAACAAGGAGTAATTTTGTTCAAAATTCCCACTATACCCTTTATACTTGACAAGTTCCATCAGTTGGTACACACAATTACATTACTGTTTTCGTTTAAGCTTACTACATCAGCGACAACATTAGGTCACTTTCTACACATAGCATTTGGTTTTTGTATATTTTTTTACAAACATTTATGAAGTGAAGATGCATGCTATGTACTGTAGTCATGAATCCAAACCAAAATATAATAATATTTCACTTTTTAACCAAACAAAGCAGAAAGGGGCTTCTGCAGCAGCTGCTACATACATTTTCTGCCTTCTTGTTCCAACCCAGTTCAACCGCACATGAATGGTTTTCATCTTGATCTGGGAAACACAACACTTTTTGTTTGTGGGGAAGATCATCAACCCTAATAACTAAAGATTGTTTGATTGATGTTTTGACATATGGCGTATGTAAAGCAAAGGAAGGTTTCTCACCCATCATCTGTACTTCTTAGCAGGTTTTCCCAACGTTTCGTGCTTAATCCAAATAACTTTTTCAAGGGAATTACATCTCAGAAAAAGTTCTTGATGATGGGCGAGAAACCTTCCTTTGCTTTGACTAATCCCTGTACGTCTTAGAGCTTACACAAAAATAGGCATATATATGTATAGCTTGCATCATACACAGCTTTCTTGGTTGTTAAGAAGATAAGTTAAAGTCATGCCATTTAATAAATGTAATATTTGGAAAATTATGAAAATTATAATTAAAGCAGCTACATGAAAATTAATTCAAACACCACTATTAATATGATAAATAATGATAACAAAAACAAAACTTTTGATTGCGTACATCAGCGCAGCAGGGACTAGGGACGAGTATAACGTACTTCTCTTCGGTAGGGGGCAGTACCGTCTGATTCAGTTTCTCGGGTCAAATCCAGAGCGGAAGTGGCTTCTTTGTTTCAAACATGGCGGAGAAAACAGAAAAGTGTCCTCCAGAAAATGGACCATATTATCACAAAGGAGAAATACAGTATAGTCCTGAAGAGGAAGCCAGACTGGAAAGAGATCATTTTTGGAGAATTTTTGATGCTTTTAGATATTACAGGTACACGATAGACATTATTATCGATACAAGCACAACGGCAAAGCCTCCTTAAAAATAAACGCTTTTTCCCGAATGCAGTTCTGCCTAGACCCCGATTATTTTATTGTAAATCCCAGAGAACTAATGCACTTCATTTTTTCTTGCTAGCATAGCCCCAATGCAAAAGACTTGTGGCATAACTGGATTGGGAAAATAATTACTATGTGTAATTTGAATGCACATAATGTATCCTGACAATTCAACATGTTGCATGCATCAAACGACAAGAAAGGGACCACAGAAGATGTTTCTGTATCCATTAGCTGGCCATATGTGACATGTGAGGATAATGAAGCTCACTTCTGTAATATTTCTCGTTCCCAGAATCCATGTTCAGGAGAGGATCAAGCGTGCAGAGCAACAGGTTTTGAGTCTTCCGAAACAACACCAAGCATTGCTCCCTGGTGTTTTGATGAATTTAAAACGTGTTAGTGAATGTGCAAACTGCAATGATGAAGTGCTGCAAGCAATTGTGAATAACAGCATCCACATGTTTGAAAATACTGAATATGGAGACATGGTAATTTATTCTTTGCGTGATAGTATTTTCTATGAAAATATGTGAAATATGTTTTTGTCTTGCTTGGGACTATATGAATGTGTATTATTATACACGCATAATTACACATAATATATATATTCCTTTGGTAGGAAGAACCAAAGAGACATCCTTCCTCTACGTTTGACATGGACAAGCTTAAATCCACTATCAAGCAGTTTGTCAGAGACTGGAGTGAAACTGGACGAGCTGAAAGGGACTCGTGCTACCAGCCAATTATAAAAGAGATCCAAAGACTGTTTCCAAGTGACAGATGGTAAGCAGATTTTTACGATACTTAGTGACTTTAATTTCAGATTGAGTTCTTCATCATGATAATGATTTTTCTCCCAGTGATGTATCGACTGTTAGTGTGCTGGTCCCTGGAGCAGGGCTTGGCCGCCTGGCCTGGGAGATTGCCCGTCTGGGATATATTTGCCAAGGAAATGAATGGAGCTTCTACATGCTCTTCTCTTCTAACTTCGTTTTGAATAGGTACTAATTATGTGTGTTGTACACTATATACACTAGCTCATCTTCTAACTAAATAAGTTTCATTATATTTAATTATGAATTGCTAGGTGTTTGATTTGTACATTTTGGATATCTACCTCAAGCAACTCACAAACAGTCACAAAATTACATTTAGACAATTTCCTGGTATAACTTTCTTGCGGTTTGTAGGTTGTCTCATGCTTTTTGAGATCTGCCCACATAGGGTTTGCAATGGACACTCCAATATATATCTTGAGGTCTTTTAGCCATTTTGTAAGTATGGCTGTGTGCTTGGGATCAACACCCACAAAACAGCCCTACAACATGAGACTGCATCACATTCATTAGAGTTGAAACTGTGTTCTCCCCTTTTCCCCCAATTTATATAACGTCATCATGTCCCCTTTAGTTTAATCTGGCCACTGCAAAGATATTTGTCCTGTATGTTTTTACAAATCTGACTTGTTATGTTTTATTTGGAGTAATGGCTTCTTCTTGCAGTTGTTCATCCCAAGACTCAAGACTCATTTTACTTTGGATAATGACATTCTTATCAACTTCAGCCAACATCTTCTTTAGCTTTTGTTCTGGGTTGATTTGTACATTTCAACCAAACAAAAACATTCTCATGTCTGGGACACAGCTCTTGTCTCCCTCCTGAATGGTATTTATGTTTATATTTGAATAAGTTTATAATTGAATAACTTTGTTGAACGTACCTCCTTTTGAGACTATTTTGTCAAAAATGAAAACGGCATCTTTGAGGCCTTAACATTCTCCTACAGTTGTGCCTCAAATTAACTCAAATGGTTGGCTAAGATTCCTGCCAAGGGCATTGCATTACTATTTTTCCAATTATTTCTTAAAATACATAGTAATTTTCTTTGTGTAGGTAAAAAAGACACACACATCTCTCAATAATACCTGGCATAAAACAGAACAATAGCCAGGTTGCCCTAGTCCAATGAAGAGGACACGTTTCCCTAAGGGGACAAAAAAGTGTAAAGTGAGATTTCACATCAGACAGTGAAATAAACATATTTTTGTGCAGTGTATGTAAACTACATGTTTCTATTGTAACTATCAATATTGTAGTCTCAAAAGGATCCAAAAATTAAAATAAAAAAACACATATATGGTCATGAATTTGGGTATTGACCAAAAGGACACGGTCGTTGATTCTCGCGGTTGGAAAAAGATTCCTCCACAGAGAGGCTGCGTGCACCAGGGAATGAGAAGTGCCCGCCAGCTGAGGTGGGGTTTAACAGTGGGCTTGAGGAAGTGTTTGGGTAGTGAGAATAAGTGGAAGGAGCTGAAATGAGGCATGTCTTTTATAAACTGATACTACAAAGAAAGAAATCATTTCATGTCATGTTTATTGTAAGGTGTCATGTTGATTATCTACAACTGCTAAACATAACAATGCCAAATACAGGTGTGAAAAGGTGAACTCTCTTACCCTGTACCCCTGGATCCACCAGTTTAGCAACCATAAGAAATCGTCTGACCAGACAAGAGCAATCCAATTCCCTGACGTGAACCCCCAAAGTCTGCCACCAACTTCAGACTTCTCCATGGTTGCAGGTGACTTTGTAGAAGTCTACACAGAGCAAGGTATTACAACTATGAACATCTTTTCAGGCGTTCCACATTTCATAATTTTGTATTACTGTCTTTGGCATTGGTCTTGAACAGATTCATGGGACTGTGTGGCAACTTGCTTCTTTATTGACACAGCTCATAATGTAATTGAATATATTGAAACCATTTGGAAAATTCTCAAGCCTGGGGGCGCCTGGATTAATTTAGGTTTGTTGCTTTGTAACCAGTCTTTATATCTATGTATAAGAACTATTTCATCTCTAAAGTGTATTGTTTTCTGTAGGTCCTCTCCTGTACCACTTTGAGAACATGGCCAATGAGTTGTCAGTGGAACTAAGTTATGAAGACCTCAAAGCGGCAATAGTTAATTTAGGCTTCCAGATAGAGGTAAACATTATTGAATAGGAAAACATGAAAACATGGAATTGTTTAAACCTTTTTTTTTTTTTTTAAACAGGTTGAAAGGGAGTCAGTTCTGGCAACTTACACAGAGAACGAGCATTCCATGTTGCGGTATGTATACGACTGTGTCTTTTTTGTGGCTCGTAAACCTGTGGAAAAACAGTATAATGGATTTAAAGAACAGAATTTGCCACCAGCACCAAAGTCTGCTCGGCGAGAAGATATGAACAGCTTGACGTGACACGTCATGGACATCTATTGACATTATTGCCCTATTTAAAAACTATGGCACACAAATGGACATTTTTGGAAATTACATATTTTGCAGACATTTCATGGAACTTTCAGAGAAGTATAAGGAGCGCTGCATGATGTTAAAAAATGTGAGATTGAAGCCAGCCTGGTGCTCTTTGGAGATTGTTGGTGAATTCCTTATTGTAAATACAATTCCGTCCTTGCAGACAATAACATTTAACTGTTAAAGTGATAAAGCCTTCATTTGAACATGGCTTATAGAACTCTAAAATGCACCACAATTTCTGCCACTTGCCTTCCTCAGGATGCATGCAGTGGTTCAAGCAGACGGAATTGTATTTCATAGATCTTTAATGTGTTCTATCTGACATGTGAACCAGACAAAGATGAACACTATGGTATATAATAACTAGCATTTCATTTCCAGCTTGATATATTTACCTATACCCAGACGTAATTCCCAACATTTATATGTTAAAGTTTGTTCCAATGCCCAATGTGATGCCAATGCCAATAACTTTTATTGCCTTAAAATGTTGTTCTCTTGACCATGTATTGTCTACTTTTAAAAATAGTAATACAAATAAACTGTTTCAAAATCTTATATAGTGGCATTGAATTTCTTTTTTTAACTATTAATGTAAACAATACAAACAAAACCGTACATACTATTTACGCAGAAAGACTAGTCTATGAGAAAGACAAAGCAATACAAAAATACAAAATTGACTAACATGAAAAAAAAAAAGTGGGTATGATCTCAGACCTCATGTGTCAACCGTACAAGAAGTGGGCACGTGTCAATGAATGATTATCTGCTATTGAACTAGAAATTTTAATTAAATACTTCAAGGAGGAGTCAGAGAAAGTGGGGGCGAGGTTAAACTATTCTTTACTTTGATTGGTCCCTTATTCCTTCTTACACTTTCTACTACCGGGTAGACTGAAACCGTCACGATCATAGTCACAGAAACGTTTTTATTGTATTTTACAAACATCTCAATGAATATCAATGAATAAGAGACCCGCCACCGACGACATCTCCTTCAGCGACTCTTCGAAGAAATGTCGCGGGATTTGCGGCGTTGAGAAGCCGTTCGAAAGCGTCACTCCGTCCGTAGCTGTGAACGCGCGGTCTTTGCTCACGCTGTTGGGAAGTAGGTGCAGAAAAAGACCATTGTACTTCGATAAAAAAGAAGATTCCGACTTTGAAACATCGCATTTGTGCAAGAACGCACAAAGGGACATGAAGAAACACGCCGCACCTCCGAACACTATGCGCCATCAGGAGACTTTTGGAAATGTTCCAAAGCCGCAAAACTCTACGAACCACAAACCCACCAACAAACGAGCTAAAAGCGACTGCGGAGAGACTGCAGATGCCAATATCAACCAAGTACCAGTAAGTGCGCCACATCATGTACCCAGTAATCTACTACTCCTACTGCAATGCGAGCCACGTTTTTTTAGGCCACTTTGAGTGCAATGACGCAACGACGCCACTAGATGGCACAATTGATCTAAAAATGCCGAGCACCTGCTAATTGGGGTAACAGCTTTTCATAAACAATATATTTCACGTGTCCTAAAAGGTATTGTCAAGCTGAGCAAGTGGGGCCACAGCATGTTGTCTACCTCTTATTGTTCACCCACTATAATAAGTTATTTATTTCTAAGCATACATGTCAGACAAATCCCTGAGTCACTATTTTAATATTTGTAGTCTATGGTCACTATTTGATGCTTTGGGCTTTGATAGTGGATTGAATTAGTGAGAATGGTCCTCTCAACTTTTCTGTCTGTAAAAAGATGATCTAAAGATGTGACGGAGAGGAAAAGTGCAGGCAAAACTAGTTAGTTGGACTTAATTAGTTACTTTCTTGTGGTACCCCAGCTTTCAATTTCATAGAGCAATTGTGCAGCATGTCCAAATTGATAATTTGTAGGGATTTACAATTTTCTCATATTATACACATTGTACGTCACACATTATTCGATTGTGAAATATTAATTTTATGTCACTGTACATGTTGGGAAACACAATAATTATGGCACCACTTATTACATAATGTCTATATAAGTGAAATCTTTTTCTTTTTTTGTGCCGTTTTTGCAATGTTTATTCCTTTACTTGATTGTTTATTTAAACTTTCCCTTCGTCCCTTTGTCAGGTGGATGAAAAAACAGATGAAGACATTCGTTTCAACAGTTTTCACTTCTGGAGAACTCCGTTGCCTGCGTTAGACTTGTCACTGCTGAATGAATCTCCTGATGCAATGGAAATTTGAACAAATGTAGGTTCTACGACTAAAGTGTCCATTGTACGCTATCAATGTATATTTTTGATATTTGTATAAATGAGTCAAGTAGATGCACTTTTACATTTTTGAAACCACTAACCTTATGTCTAAAATCAAACCTCACTCGCTGATTGAGAGAAAAGATCAAATATCCCCAATGTTCCAATGTTGTATTACAATATTTAAATGCAGGGTACAGTTTGAACATGTTTGTTAGTAAAGAAGTTTGTTCTGTATTTTGTCTCTTTATTTCTTCAAATATGCTATTCATCTGTTCTATTTAAGTTTCTATATCATGCTGAAACATCATACACATTTGGCAGTATAATGTGTGATATGGGTCTTTTTCACAATAATTCTGTGTGGGAAACCTAAAGGCCTATTTCTATTTTTAAGTGGAATGTTGTGTCTTAAGCATTCTGATCCCTATTGACCTCCACAAGGGGTCGCTAATGTTCCACACTCAATTCAATCATACAGTAAATAGAGCGATTGCAATACAGGAACCTATAACTGAATATACGTCACACCAGAATTCCACATTATTTCAAATGTTTTTTTTTTTTAATTTTATTTTATAATGTTTGCCTCGATGCTATTGATTATATTGACTGCTGGTTCAAAGCAGGTGAGGCTGTGAATGTTTTCAAGTAATCATCAAAAATGCAGATGTCGTTCACGCATGAACCTTATTTAGAAAGTTTGAACATGAAATTGACAAGTAGCAAATGACTAGTCTTATCAGCTCGACCGCTTTGGCCCTGGTTCACTTCTTGGAATTTCAATTCGCTTTACGACATTTTGTGATGCAATAAGGGAAATAAAATACACGTCAAATCAAAACTATAACCCGTGAAATGTTGCAGCTTTTCCTGACCACAGGTGGATGAATGTGTATATTATCGGTTCAGACCAAGCCTAACTAGTTGGTATCATGGATCTATAGGTTGGTATAGTGTCTTTCTGGCAGAAAGGCTACTTCGCTACTTTGCATCCTTCCAACTTGTGTACCACGTGTGGAGCTGTCCCACCCTATATATACAGTCTATGGTCCCACCCCCTGACCTGTGGAGCAGAGGTGCCTGAAGGAGGGTCGTGTTTGTGTGCCTTCTTAACCCTTTGGACCAGGCGAAGATAAAGCTTTGAGAAGTGAGGAAGTGGCTTGGAATTCACATGCATTACTTTGGACATGGTAAGTAGACCGCACATCTGCACCATAGACTGTATATATTATCTGCACTTGGTGGTTAAGGCTTTCTTCTTATCACTGTGGTTAAGGCTAGTGATGGGTTGATGAAGCCTCATGAAGTGTTGAACCTTTCCATCTATTGGTTCGAGAAAAGGTTAATTTCTTGACTCTTCATATGTTCACAAACACCCTGTTGGTCAAAATCTGTATTGACATTTGAACTGTTTGTGAGGCTCTTGCTGGATAGGAATTTATACTGGTAACAGAAATATAAATGTAATTTGATTGTGTATGACCCATTAATTGATCTGTTTGATTATGATTATCAGTAATCACAAATATATTTTAAATGACAATAAAATTATAATGTACTGGTAACTGGTACAGTTGTCTGCTCTAATACACAAACATATATATATATAGATATAGATACATATTTAATAATGACTGATTATAGCTTGTCAAGTCAAAATCAATGTTATAAATCCAATAGGACAAAAGACCTATGTTGAAAGTGTAAGTGCTTTGCAAAGGCTGTGACACAGATGGGGATATAAATTGGGATTGTGACCTATCAGTTGTTTAAAACCAATAACTTTCGCAGGTATTTAAAAATAAATAAATTGGTGTTACTGTGTTCTCAGCTGGAATCAAACCCATATCTCCCAGACACTAGCCCTGCGTCCTTTCTATACATAGTTCCCACAGACCAATGAATGTCACATGACCTCCTCGGAGACGCCATCTTTGATGGCACGCTGCTGTGTTTGTGCATTCCATTAAACAGAAGAATGAGAATAAATGTAGATATTCAAACGCAAATTGGAAAAAAGGGCAACTTTTGAGCAAATAATTGTATATTAATACAATGGCACCACAGTTTAACGTGCTACGGACATGTTTTACATATTTGATCAAATTATGCAGCAAAAATTAACAAGCAATGCAAACATTTCTCAAAAACTTTAGATTTAATACCAGTTGGAGCTCCATTTAATTATTTTAATTATATTAACAATTCATTTAATTAATGCTAATGCCACACGGACACTCTGGATTGCTGTTATTGTTTATTTCCGCGTTTTTGACCGTATGTTTTGGTGAATGGTGGGCAACTGATTTTTCCAGGCGTAAAGAGCAGTTTATTTTATGACACAGATCTTTTTACAGAAGCAATGCTGTTTGTGAACATTGTTTTAGCCCACCATAGAACTATTATTATCTATTTAATACATTTACGTTGCCCTCGAGAGCCTCGGACACGACACCGATCCTCCTCATAATAAAGTAATCTAACGCTAAATAATGAAACTCTCAAGTTACCAGATATCAGCATACACAAGTTAGTAAGTAAGTAAGTAATGTTTATTTATATACCGCCTTTCACAGACCAGAGTCACAAAGCGGTTTACAATTGTTATTATTTTAATGTACTGAGTACATTACGTCTGTCAACACATTATAAGATACGATACGCACCTGACACAAAGTGCTCCGAGCATATTCTTGCGTGTTTTGAGGGAGTTTCTTGCCTGTTTATCTTCGCAAGCCATAACCTCCGTGGTTGTTCTGACAAAAGCTTAGTCTTCTCACATTTCTCACAAGTCTAATGATGGGTATACTGTAAAATCCAAGTTTAACGGAACCTCCGGCACGATTTGAACATCCATTGACCCAGCAGGAGATGACCATTTTCAACTTTATCACGACATTAACACTTTTCAGCTTCTTTTTCTATTGTTTTGCCCACAGCATGCCAATACAAATGGCGCCGGGTCGGCAAATCCCCGTATGTAGTGACGTCATGTGGGAACTATGTATAGACTGTAGTCCTTACCAACTGAGCTATCCAATGAATAACAATATTCATTCAATCACAAAATAATCAATCACCAAGACAAACCCACAGAGTTTGAGCGGATCCTCTGCAGTACTTCATGAATCACTCCATTCCCTGTGCACCCCGAGGCTTCAAACGTCATTAGTGACGTCACTCACCTGAAATAACTCAGGATTCGGCCCGCGCTCGGCTGAAGACTGAAGTGCCGACGCGGCATGACCCATCACTAGTTAAGGCCCAACACATGTTTTGGTGTTTTTTTTGTTTACAACACCAAAATGCCACGTTGAATAGCCTTAAATTATTGGCCTAATTTGATCAGCAAAATGTGTCATGCAGGCAAACATTGTAGAGCAATAATGTCACTGATTGCAGACACTGGTTGACCTTGGCAATTCATTACTGTTATATTTGTTAATTATATATTATATTTTTTGTTAATTATGGTGGAAAATAAGTATTTGATCAATAACAAAAATTCAACTCAATACTTAAATAACCTTTGTTGGCAACAACAGAGGTCAAACGATTACTATTGTCTTTGCAGGTTTGCACACACAGTAGCTGGTATTTTGGCCCATTCCTTCATGCAGATCTTCTCGAGAGCAGTGAACACGGACTTTTAACTCCCTCCACAGATTTTCAATGGGCTTGAGGTCTGGTGACTGGCTAGGCCACTCCAGGACTTTCAAATGCTTCTGAACTTCCGGTTCAGCTGCAGCACAATACAGCTCTCTGTTCGTGGACTCTGGATAACACTTATTGCATGTTTGAACAAACCAAATCGAATGTTTAAACAAACTTAAGAGAGTTAACTGCTATATTTCTAGACTCTGCAACTTTTACGGGCATCGCGCTGGCACACATCGCGGTGAGTCAGCGAGCACACCAGCTGGATTAACCCCTAAGCGAGTTGTAAACTCTCACTGCTCATGCTGGAGGCGTACTCGTATATGAGCCTCTCTTTATCGGGGATTAATGACAAAACCTAAAACGAGAAACGCCGCTTCAATGGAAGGTGATTTGGAAACTATTAAAACGACACTGAATGCATTGGCCAGTGAAATGCAGAAAATATCAGCACAACAACAAACCGTAATGGACCTGGCACGGGAAGTCAGAGATTTAAGGATCCTAAATGATTAAAAGGATAAGAAAATTATGGTTTTGGAAAACCGCGTCGCGGACCTGGAGCAATATACTCGCCTAAACGACCTAATTATATCTGGCCTGGTGGTAAAGCCGCGTTCCTATGCCAAAGCCGCTGCGGCAGGTGGAGGAGGAGAAGTGCGGTAAAATTAGTTTTATAATGGATATTCGACACATTCAACACATTTATTTATTTTATTTTATTTTATTTTATTTATTTATCTCGTTTTCGAGGGGGTCCTCAAGATTTCACAAGGACAGATACAGCAAAACAGATGCAAATAAGACAAAAGAAAATCATAAAAAAAAACACAAAACAAATAGTAATAATAAAAAAATAAAAATAAAAAAGCAACCATAACAAATACACACACAATCACTCTCACACACACACACACACATCGTGACTGTACTGATGTTACACAAAATATAGATAATACTATTAATATTGATGGTAATAACAATAATCGGGAGACAAGACAAGTTTAGGTCTCATAAACTAAGATCAAAACATTGACATGAATACCGGAGATATTGTATCAAAGCAGATTTTAACAGAGGCAGAGAAGTTAGAGAGCGAATAGACAGCGGCAAACTGTTCCAGTCAGACGGAGCTTTAAATTTAAATGCATGTTTTCCAGCTTCTTTATTCACTCTTGGAACTACAAAAAAAGACTGATTTGCATGACGCAAACTGTACGAGGATTGGAAAGGAATCAGATATTGTTTTAAATATTCTGGAAAACTGAGATTAATGCTTTTGAAAATAAACAGTAGCCAATGTAGCTGACGTCTGGAGGACAGAGAGAGCCATGACAGCTGCTCATACATCAGGCAGTGATGGGTTCTGAACGGACAGCGAAGGATGAACCTGCACAGGCTGTTGTAGGAGACAGTCAGAGGCTGAAGAACAGAGGCAGTAGTGTTTTGATAAATTATATCGCAATAATCAAGAATGGGGAGAATCAGTTGAGAAATGATCCTCTTCCTTATTCCATTCAAATAATCTATTTAGCCCTTTGCCCTTTAGGCCCTTTGATTTCAAAACAATTTGGGTTTATGTATTCTGGTCCCCCACACATGAAACACAGCTTATTTTTTCAATATTCCCTTTGGTTGTTTTTTTAATGATTTTTTTGCTATAAAATATTCCCTTTAATCTATTTAGCCCTTTGCCCTTTAGGCCCTTTGATTTCAAAACACGTTGGGTTTATGTATTCTGGTCCCCCACACATGAAACAAAGCCTCTTTTTTCAATATTCCCTTTGGTTGATTTTTTATGAAAAAGGGTAAATAGATTAAAGGGACTTTTTAATAGCATAAAAAAATCAACCAAAGGGAATATTGAAAAAAGAGGCTTTGTTTCATGTGTGGGGGACCAGAATACATAAACCCAACGTGTTTTGAAATCAAAGGGCCTAAAGGGCAAAGGGCTAAATAGATTGTTTGAATGTGTTGAATGTGTCGAATATCCAATATAAAACTAACTTTACCGCACTAGGAGGAGAGCTGAGCGCAGAGGAGCAGGACACGGTTGAGCAACAAGTGATTAAATTCATGGAAAGTCATGGGATAACGCTCTTTAGCGAGGACATTGAAGCCTGTCACCCGTTGCCACATAAAAATAAGTTACTCAAACCAGCAGTAATTCTGCGATTTATAAACAGGAAAAAAAAAGAATGCCCTACTCAAGCAAAGAAGACTCCTAAAGGGAACGTATACATAAACGAACACCTAACCAAAAAAAATGCAGACATTGCCAAGCAAGCACGCTTATTACGGAAACAAAGCAAAATTCAAGGGACTTGGACCACCAACTGCAGGGTCTTCATTAAGCTAAATGGAGCTCCGGAGGAGGCGAGAGTTCTCTGGGTGAAGGAGGAACACGAGCTGGATAAGTACAAGTGATAAGGTAAAACACACCTAATAATTCAACATGACAGACACTATCTACACTACAGTGACTCTTCCTCATCCGACAATGAGGACATAAGCTTCACTCAGGAGGCAGAACTTGAAGTATTTTCATTCATGGATGATAGAATTAACCAGCTAAGTGATGTGGACCCTGACATGCATTTTTTTCATAATATATGTCGTAACTGTAATTATTATCAAGACAATCAAATGTCACTATCAGAAAAATCAGAAAGCATGCCAATAGTTCATTTAAATTGCCGTAGCCTCTATGCTGATTTTGAACAAATAAAAGATTATTTGAATGAACTTAATCTGAACGCAGCTGTAATTGCACTATCGTTAACTTGGATAAAGGAAAACAAAATTGGGAATTTTGAGCTTGAGGAGTATCAAATGTTCAATCAAACCAGAAAACATAAATCAGGTGGTGGAGTAGCATTGTATGTACATAAAGACTTTAATGTTAAACTGTGTGATAAAATGACAATGGCAATCGATCATATGTTTGAATGTGTGACGATAGAATTAACTCTTGAAAACAGGAAAAATATATTAGTCTCTTGTATCTACCGTGCACCAGGTGCAGATATTGAAGGTTTTATTGAACATATTGAAAAGATATTCACTTATAGTAACCACAGAGATGTCTTTATTTGCGGAGACTTTAATATCGACTTACTGAAAGTAAAATCTCATAAACCCACTGAAAAATTTGTGGACACCATGTACAGTCTGTCGCTTTACCCCTTAATCACACGCCCCACAAGGATAACTGCACACGGTGCAACATTGATTGATAATATCTTCACAAATGTTCTTGACAATATGATAAGTGGAATACTGTTTAACGATATCAGTGACCACTTACCAGTATTTACTCTAAACAAAATACAACAAATAATTCAGAAAAACAAAAGTAAACTTATGGTTAAGAATGTAAGATTAACATCTGAGTGCTCGATGAACGCTTTCAAGCAGAGTTTGTCAGATCAGGACTGGAATAACGTTCTTGGAGAACAAGATGTTAATATTGCATACACACAATTTGTTAACACAATCAAACAGTTATATGATCAACATTGTCCTGTGGTAACGCACAAATACACACAAACAAAGATATGTGTCCCATGGATGACAAAGGGATTATTGAACGCATGTAAAAAGAAAAACGTCTTATATAAAACATTTATAAAAAATAGAACATTGGAAACCGAAACGAAATATAAAAAATATAAGAATAAATTAACAAGTATAATAAAAAACTGCAAAAGAAGTTACTATAGAAATATGATAGAGGTTAACAAAAACAATATGAAAGAACTATGGAAAGTCTTAAATCATGTAATGTCTAAAGACATGGAGAAAGCTAGTTACCCAGATTATATGATGGCAAACAATGACAAAATTACAGAAGGGGAGGGTGTAGTTAATGCGTTCAATGATTATTTTGTCAATATTGGGCCTCACTTGGCATCAAAAATAGCCAAAACATGTAGTAATGTTTCTCAACACAAAGGTAGAAACGAACACTCCCTCTTTCTCACTGCAACGGATGAAAATGAAATAA
The DNA here is from genome assembly GCA_964034765.1 of Knipowitschia caucasica. NCBI lineage: Eukaryota > Metazoa > Chordata > Actinopteri > Gobiiformes > Gobiidae > Knipowitschia > Knipowitschia caucasica. Next base: position 34,910,710 of record OZ035831.1, read on the forward strand.
TCAAAATCGTTCAGGCGTTCAAAAGTAAAAAATCTACTGATTGGAACAACTTTGACATGAACATGATCAAAAAAGTTATACAAAACATTACTTTGCCTTTAACACATATTTGTAATCTATCCTTTTCAACTGGAGAATTCCCAGACCTCATGAAGATTGCCAAGGTCGTTCCAATCTATAAGAATGGAGATAAGCATCAATTTACTAATTACAGGCCGATATCTATACTTCCACAACTATCCAAGATTTTAGAAAAACTCTTTGCTGCCCGTTTGGACAGCTTTGTGAATAAACATAACTTACTCAGTGACTGCCAGTACGGGTTCAGAAACAACAGGTCTACAGCACATGCACTTATCAATCTAAACGAAGAAGTCACCAACAACATTGACGATAAACTGTACTGTTTGGGTATATTCATAGACCTCCAGAAAGCCTTTGACACTATATCACTTGATTTCACTATATCATGAAATCCTCTTAAGTAAACTTAATAATAATGGGATCAGAGGGGTGGCTAACAATTGGTTGAAGTCATACCTGACTGAAAGACAGCAGTACGTACAAATTAATGAACATGTATCAGGGCGGAAGAACATAGTATGCGGAGTCCCCCAGGGGTCTATATTAGGTCCGAAATTGTTCTTGTTGTATATAAATGATCTGTGCAAAGTCTCAACAAAGTTGAAATTTATTTTATTCGCGGACGACACAACAATTCTTGGTTCTGGCAAAGATCTACAAGTGCTTGTCTCAGAGGTCACAACTGAATTATACAAATTGAAAGATTGGTTCTGTAGAAATAAACTTTGGCTGATATATTGAAAACAAAAATGATTCTTTTTGGTAAACGTAATAGTGATATTCAAATTAAAATCAATATTGATAATGTTCAAGTTGAACAAGTCAAGGAATATACATTTCTAGGTGTGATCTTCAGTCATAAGGCTAGCTGGAGACCACAAATAGATAGCATTCGAGGGAAAATGGCAAAAAATTTGGCAATTATGGGCAAATGTAGATTTTTTTCTGGACCAAAAGGCTCTCTTCACCCTGTACTGTTCCTTAATCCTACCGTACATAAACTATTGCTCAGAGGTCTTGGGAAATACCTTCAATAGTCATTTAGAGGTTTTATATAGACTTCAAAAGAAGGCCATAAGAATCGTTCATAACGTCGGTTATAGGGACCACACAAATATACTGTTTTTAAAATCAAACACAATGAAATTTGATGATCTTATAAAATATAATACTCTGTTACAGGTATATAAAGCTGTAAATAACCAGCTCCCTAGCAACATACAATAAATGTTTGGTAAAAGAGATGGAAGATATGACCTCAGAGGCACTCATAACCTCAAAGTTCAAAGTGTTCACTCTTCCTTAAAAAGTTGCTGTATTACCCGGAGAGGTGTACATTTGTGGAATAATCTAGAGGAACCCTTAAAAGATGTTGCTTGTTTACAGCTATTCAAAAAACGATACAAGAGAAGTGTGTTTGAGAAATATGCTAAAGACATGTAATCTGTTAAGTATTATCGTGAATCTGATTAACCACATCATTGCCGAAAGAACCAGTGTCACCAACCTCAAATTCAAAGCACTACCCGGCACAGGACATAAAACCTTACACAATACATAGTTAGGGCAGCAGGGTGTGGCTAGCTGATGGGGGGGGTCTCTGCCCTCAGCCAACTGGCCACGTCACGCCCTTGCTTTTTAATGCATCTCACTTAAAAAGGCAAACAAAAAAAAGTAATTCTACAGTCACAACCAATATTTTATAGTGAATCGAGAATGACGGCAAGAGGACATTCTACAAAAATGTGTAGTGCAAATAAATTATGTGATTCTAAAATGGAAATGATGGTAAAGGGACTTATAATCATGATTATGTATTGTCGACAAAATGTAATGCAAATAATAATGAAATCATGATCAGTCAAAAGATTGGTGATCGGTATTCTTAGGTAATGATGGTATATGGTTATCATATGAAATGAAAAAAAAATAAAAAAAAAGTGTGTATATATATATGCATATGTATATATGAATATATAAACCCACATAAATAATAATAATGATTATTTTACCTTGGAAGTCGTGTGAAAAACTTGTGATAATCATGAATGCTTTTCTAATCAATGCTGACGTGTGTTTGGTTAATGTGGACACTGGACAACTGTAATCGTAGAATTGATTGTGATCATGGATGAGCACATCCACAGAGCCTTGGGTGTGCCTATGTATGGAAATGATCATTCACTAATTGCTTGTAAGTAAACAGGCCCATGCACCTTCTGATGTGCATGTGCCTGGGTAACTCAGGAACTCGTGTTTATTGTATGTAAACTGTATGATGCCTGTGTTCACGGTTATTGTCTGCAGCTTAAAGTGATCACTTGGAACAGGGGGTGGGCACTAATAAGCTTAATCGCTTCAGCCTACCCCTTTTGAGCCACTTTATAACAGTGTAACCTTGTAACAATGAAAAATATGTTTGTAAAATGCTCAAATAAATAACAATCAATTTGAGAGTATTGATACTGATTGATTACACATTTTATGAGAGAAAGTTTAGTTGAACATGGAATAAAAACATAATTAGAACAAAAAACTTCAGACAATTAATACAGAGAGAAAAAATACACAGTAATTTTGTTTTGGTTATTTTCTATACATACACACCTTTTTTACGTTAAGGTGAAAACCAAAATGATTACTTGTTTGTAAGTCTCTTTTTCTAGAAAGACAAATATTACATGAGATGGTTGTTTTTTTTTGGCACTTGCAGTTTCACATTTTGGTCACAACGCAGCGATAGTCCTCATGTGCTTTCCGAGTTATTGGCTAACAAACCTCAGCAGGATTGAGGAAGTAGCACTTGTCTTGATCACTCAAATGTGTTCCGCAATTTATCTTCAAAAAAAGAAAGGCGAAGTCGAAAGAATAAACTATTTCAATGTTTTGCTCGGATCAAGTTTCAGATGAAGTGCCACTAGAAAGTTTTTATTGTATTTTTTATGAATTTGAGAATGTCCAAATGTTTCCAAGATCAGTATTTAACACTAGAATTCCGAGAACAATAATATTTCACGGCATAATTCACGGCAATTGATTTAAAACTGTGGACATTTTTCTGTTTCTTGTTACTGAAACACAAACTATTGTAGTCTGTCGATCATTCTAACCATCTATCTATCTGTCTATCTGTCTATCTGTCTATCTATAAGCGAGTGTATTTGCAGACTCTGGACCTTGAGTCTGCAAATACAGTTTATCTATCAGCTATACTGTGTCTATTTATCCCTATGCGTAATTGTAAGAAAAAGATTAAAACATCTTCATATCAGGTAGTGTTTTTCATCCTATGGTAACAGTTAAATTGGATTAACTGATTACAGTTTTTCTCGAGTCGCTTTGGTGCATTTTCACATCGTGGTTCTCACATTTTCACAAACTGTTGGTGCATTTTCCTCAAACGAGAACAATTAGTGCAACAGCAGAACTCGTGGATAACCTGCAGAAAGTGCGTCACTTTCTCAAAATGAAAAGTTATGTCCTCAAAACAAGTTCAAACGTCAATGAAACTGTCCTGTGTCGTCAAAATAATATTCCTAACAACATTAGATATGAACATCACATTCAAATGGACTTAGACATGTTTTCATTGTGAAAGTTTACTCTCAGTCTGTGTGTTTCAGATAAAAAAAGTCAGATCTCGGTGACACAATGAGCCACGACTACTGTATGAGCACACTATATAACGACCTATACAGCCATTACAGTAAAACTACAGTAAAAGTGACACAAGACTGTATTTAGAGAGTTAACTGACATCTGGTAGACTATTTTATATATGTGTAAACGTATGTATGATGATGTGAATCTATGTTGGTATGTACGGGTAATTGTAAGTGTGTATCTATGTCTGTAATGCACTGTATGTAATGTGTGTATGGTTGTGTGTATCTATGTATGTATTTACAGTATGTATATGTAATGTGTGTATCTATTTTATGTCTGTACAGTATGTATATGTAGTGTGTGTATTGTGTAACTATGTATGGTGATGTACAGTATTAATGTATGTATGTGTACTGCATATGGCTCTTTGTATTTTTGTTGCACAATGCTGTATAATTGCAGGCACATACAGTAATACTGTACATGTAGTTATATACATAGAAAACAAACATACAAGTAAATATCATTATGGTTAGAACGGTGTGACAAAAATGACAATAAAGCATACCTCATGAGTGAAAGCTGAAATTCACCTGGGATAGAATTGTTCCAATTTTAAGAAAGATATACAGGAAAAAAAGATGAAGAATGTATGAAATTAGCTTGACAGTTATGATTTTGAGAACTAGTTCAACGAATTTTGTATGTGATGGACCAAAGCGATGAAATGATGACAGTTAGTTTTATAGTGAAATGACTATTTCAAGAATGATAAGTGTGTTTCATTTTGACTGACGGACAGAAGCAAATGATGATGTTGAAAAAACGCTGAGAATGTATGAAAGTTAACTGATACATGAACAAACAGCCTTTGAAAATGTGTTCAGAGGAATGAGAAACTGCCAGATCATCGTGCACGCAATGACCGGGCAATGTTGTGGAAGTTGAACAAATAGTGTTTGAGAACTATTTAGTCTGCTGGTGAAAAAATGCACCAAGCGAACTGAGAGGGGAAACTGAAATTCATTTGTCCCTTGTAGACCAAAGAACGAAAGTGTGTATGTAGGAGGGGAAGTTACTTTCTAGTTGTTCCATAACGTCATTTTCTCTGGTGTGCAAAAATATAGTCCAATCTCGTTCTAATTCACCTCCAAGCTTATGATAAAGGGTCAAAATGAAGTAAAACCATTTCCTCTTAGAAGGGTGTTTTTTGAAACAGGAAACATCTGATTCACACTCTTCATTTATAAAAGTTCACGACCTCTTTAATCTCTCTGTGACTGTTGATCTTTCGAAAGAACGAGCTTCACGCACAAGTATTTGCATAATTTTATTGGAAAAAAAAAATAGAATCTGCAAGATTGCTACATGATGGTTTGTTTGACAAAACTGCACACACACACTCGAATAACATGTTATTAACAGAATAAAATTCAAAACACAATGGTCCTAACGTGTGACATTGCTTCTAAGAAGCCGTTGTTTTGCCTCCCAATGTTTTTAAGCACATGAACACAATATTGATCGCATTTATCAGGTCACACTTGCCATTGGTCCTGAAGCGGGCATTGAGGTCTGCTGTCGCAAGGATATCTGTGACGTTGACGTGTTGGAGCAGCCTTGCGCCCTTGACAAGACTCTTCAGATGCTGCATGATGAAACTTGCGGCATTCTCCTTGTGTCGAAATAGTACAACAGCCAACCGGAGTCCAGGATACAGTCAACCCCATAGCACCAAAAGTCACCTGATGTGCGTCGTGAGATGTTGTTAAAGATCTGTTGAACCATTGCACTGCTGCCCCACCCTTCTTGAATCTTCAACACCGCTAACAAGCCCACGGCCCATGACAACGTGTGTGGCAAAAAGCACAAGATGAAGACACACCGACCACCGCTAGCAGCACTGCGTACTCTTTGCTTGACACCCTCTGGGGCGCTGAGTTGCGTTGGAAAAAAACTCTGGTGACTTCCTGGATTAAAACGTAGAATGACTCTTAGCTCAGATTGGAAGCGGAGATTGCGTGAAGAGGTTTTGAACGCTGAAGTAAGGTTGCATCTGAACGACGAGGAAAAAGATAACAAAAACATTGGCGATTATGGCGAAATTTAAAACTGGGGGGGACGCGGCATACGTTTTTCTTCTGAGAATCGGTTTGATTTTGTTATCCTGTCAAAGCAGCGAGTTTTACCGTCGGAAGCCAGTGGGTTCCAGGTGAAAGTAGATAAGGAACGGACATGGGCGACGAGCCAGCAAGCCAAATGGACACGCAAATTACATCCCCGATTTCGCGGGTCCGAAGATACAGCATCCAAAGCGGCTGATTCGAGACGCCCAGTATCGGTGACACTAATAGCACCCAAGTAAAGGATGGAAGAAATATGTATTGACGAAAAATATGTGATCCTTTAAACGACACAATAAATCGGAGTATATCCAATCGCACGAAGCACGACTGTAATAATCTATCCAAAAAGGTAGCGCCGACCACTAAAGAGAAGGTCCGCCACGGTGAGGTTGGTCATGAGATGCGAATTTCGCCCATGGGCTCTAGCTTCGCGAAGACAACGAGATCACGAACAGACGTAGATGTTGGGCGCGAAGACCCGTGGCAAGATCAAGGCGTAGATGGGAGGGAAGAGGCATAGCGAAATCTCCGAGTCCAGGAAGGAAGAGGTGTTGTTGGGAGAGGGGAGACCTGCTGGTTGGCTGTTGGGGACCAGGGTGGAGGGAAAGCATAATGAGTCCAACTGGGGAGAGAAAAACTGTGTTAGATATATTAAGACTAAGATAAAGCAGAATTATTTATTCCTCCCACATGAGGAATGTCAGTTGGTTGCATCATCAGTGAAAGAAACAGTAGAATGAGGAGCACACAGCTAAAAATGAGTAAAGCGTAAATACAAGTGAAAAATAAATACAATCTCTCTCTATATTTAATGCATATAAAGGAAGCAAGTTTATGAATCTCTATGGTTGGGCCTAATAAAGAAGCAGTTTAAAATGAACCTACAACATTATAGTTGAGGCAAGTTTTGCAATGTCCCGTACCCAGAGGGCTTTAACACTATTAAAACACATTATAAGCTTAGTAAAATGTTCACATTATACAGACAGGCAGGACTAAGTACAACATTGAAGATACAAGAACAAAGAAAAGAGACAGTCCCAAAGCGAGTTTCAGTGCAAATATGCGGTAAAGTGCAATATTTGTTTAAAGGATTCTATGTGCATTAAGGTGCTTCACAACTGTTTAAATTAGTTCCCAACTTCTATCTTCCCGCACACCAGTGGCCTATGGCGTCTGTCCTGAGGGTCAACGTGTTTGCTGGCAAACAAGCATTTTAGCCCAAAACACTATCATTTTAGGTTAGTACAAGTTTAGTTATGAAGGAGAGAAACTGGATATTGAAACAGGGCGAGAACATGCACCATATAGAACAAGACAGGGGTTTTAGTCCTGACCTCTGGGTAAATACTTTATTGGAGCAGATTAAATAAAGTCGTTAGTCATGTATAGCAGAGCGACAGTGCATAGGTAACAGCGGTAAAATAAGGGGCTTTGAGGTCTGAGCTGAGGTGTCCACAATAGCACTATCAGATGAAGAACTTTTTTTCGTCCCATCAGTGTGTAATTCAAATATATAATATAGCAGCTGCTATGTTTCTTAGCTAGCTGTAAATGCGACATAAGAGCATCAAGTATCAGATATGCAGTATGTGTGAGTGTGTGTAAATTGTAGTGTCAGGATAATCAAGTAGTTAAAGGTACATTCAGGGACGCGCACTTTATTTTCAGTATGTGCATATTGCACATGATTATCAAACTTTACTATTTGCAGATGGATGGTACTTGTACAAGTTCAGCAGTTCTCATTGTGCAGCTCTTACAGCAGCAGGAAGAAAGAACCTGTGAAACCTCTCCTCACATCGTGGGTTCGGTCGTCACAGTAAAAACAAAAAAAAAAAAAAAAAAAATCCTGCTCTCCAGAGATATAATTTTGAAAATTTATTATTGTTAGCATTCCAGGCTTTTTCCTGTAAGAGGTGATCACGAAATGGTGTCCCTCCAGGAAAGGCCTGATAATATTCAAGGATTCAAGATTAGTGTAATATATGTAGCCCGAAGGAAATTTATCTTAGACTCACAGTTTCTACATTGGAAGTGCACATAATTCAATTCAATTCAATTATATTTTGCAATTTCCCTAAATCGCAACCAGAAGCTATCTCAGAAACTTAAATATATTCAGTTTCAGACACAAGAAAGGCATGAATATAAAAAAGCACATAGAGCCATATGGTCCAAAGACAGACATGAAAACATACAGAGCAGGCAGGAGGTTCTGGAGGTCACAGATTTAGAGAGATACCAGTTGTTAATTCCGGCTGTGGGATATTTTTATTACTATTGGTTGAGACTCTGCAGCGTCCACATGGGCGAAACTCACACTGAATGATTAAGAACAAGATTTCTCAAATTTCATCTGTAAATGTCAAGATGGATGCTCTCTAACTGTATACACACTTAACTGTACAGTTCTGGGATGTAGTTAACACACACGCACAACGGTGCACACACTCACACACACACACACGCACAATCTGACGCCAACGCACCGCACAACGTACACACTACACCTACGCACACGGCAGCACACGCACAAGCCAAGTCATGGCTTGGGTTCGATTGGATTCCCCAGTTATCTATAGTATCTCGAGCCGATGGATGAGAGCAGTAACTAAATAAAATTTATTAAACGGTAATTGACCCAACTCTTCGCTCTTAATCTGTATAATTGTATCTGGATCGAAAGCACTCTGATATATGTAAATATGTAACATCATTCTGTATAAGATACACTGTGAAATATATAAACAAAAAGACTGAATAAAGAAATGCCGGAATTAAGATCTATGACTCAGATCATCTACACTCAAAACAAATACAATTCTAAGATTCGGATACGTCTCAGAGTTGTGGGATTTGATAAAGATTATGGAGATCCGTTAGTTCGGCCCAACAGTGGGAAATTTTCAGTGTTTCAGTCATCAGAGACAGAACAGTAGGAATGAGATGCCCACAGCACAAGAGAATTAACTATACCTTTATACTCGTTATAAAATATGATAAAATCTCTAACTTCCGCATAATAAATAATGATAATAATAATAATTCACGATAACAAACAGAGCCGAGAGAGAGAGAGTGAGAGGGGTCAGAGGGAAAGATCCCAGATAGAGACCTGTTGGACAGACCAGAAGATACCAAAGAGACCCCAGATAAGAACCATACAGAGACCAGAGGAGAAAGACCAGATAAGAGACCGTGACCAGACCAGAGATAGACCAGATAGAGACCAGAGAGAGACCAGAGAGAAAGACCCCCGATAGAGAGGTCACTAGAGAGAGAAGACCAGAGAGACGCCCAATAGAGAGGTCACAGAGAGACCACAGATAGAGGAGGTCCACAGAGAGACCACAGATAGATAGGCCAACAGAAGACCAGAGAGAGAGACCACAGAGAGAGAGACCACAGAGAGCCCAGAGAAGACCAGAGAGAGGCCACAGAGAGACCAGATAGTGAGTCCAGAGAGAGAATGTAGATTCTAAGATAGAATGTTTTTCCTAATTTGTTCTGATATTCCTCTCACCGTTGTCTGGTCTGCTCCGTCACAGTTTTCTTGGTCTTGTGTGAGTGAGAGAGAGGGAGAGAAGGAGTGAGAGCAGAGTGAAGGGCGGATCACAAAACTCCCTCATTCGTGCAACTTCTTTTCCGCTTTCCAGATTGTACAGTTCACTTCAAATATTTTTTTCCCTATTTTCTGTATTGCTTACAGGCCACACAATTACAAATATATGTTGGAAAAGTTGCTCTTTGCTAAAGTGAGAGATATAAATTTTTCTTCTTTCTTATGTCAGAGATTGTATTGTAACTTAGTACGTTTTGAGGTATTACTCATTTAGTCTTGTGCTCGTCATTGCTGCTGCCTCACTGGTGATGCAACACTGAATATTTCCCCACTGTTGGACCAAATAAAGGATCTCTTAATCTTTTGTCTAAACTTTGTTTCCTTCATTTGTAGATTTCCTGCGGGGGGTTGCTGCACGTTCCCGACAGGTGCACTCCTACGGTTCAGACTCCCAGAGACCCTGCAAGCGAGATACTTCATGTTTTAAAACTTTGGAATCATCTGGAGACACTTGCCCACGGTCCCATGGGCCATATCACAACGAAGAACAGATCCGAAGCAAAGAGATAAAAGCTAAACAATTTTAAATAAAAAAAATAAGAAAATGTTGGATCCAACCCAAACAAGCCAAGGAGGAAGGAGAAGTACCATGTAGGATTTACTGACGGGATCTGGAACATGGTGAAGGGTGAACCGGGTCTTACACTGCAGTATGTGGATAGTACCATATGAACCAACTGGGACTCTGAGTAGCACAGGACCTGGCCCACTGCTGGGACTCTGAGTATCACAGGGACTGCCTCCTCTGCTGGGACTTCTGTGGAGCACAGGGACTGCCTCCTGCCGGGACCCTGAGGAGCACAGGGACTGGGGGGGGGCCTCTTGCAGTGACTGCCAGCGAGCGACAGGGACTGGCCTCGCTGGTACTCTGAGAGCGAGAATACAAGGACTGGCCTCCTGCTATCCCTGAGTCAGACTAAACAATGGCAAGGCAGCGTATTCAAAATCAGTTTTTTTTTTGAAAAAATAGTGAGCTTCTTCTCCAACAATTTTCAAATCCCAGGTTTAAAACTGATTTAGTTTCTCTGTGCAATCAACTGCGGGACTTTTTCTTCAATCTTTTTGTGCGTGCTTATTTATGTTATATTTTGTTTTACAATTTTTTGCCTTTTTGTTAGGCACTTTGAGGTGCCTTGTGTATGAACTATATACATTCTTTAAGCCACATTGACAAGAAAAGACAAGACTGAAACAGTACAATTTCACTTTGAGATTCACAGCTACTATTCACGAAACAGTTTAAAAAACCTCAAACAAGGTCAGAAATTCTAGGGTAATACTGGACTCAGTAACCTCAGCAGCTTTTAACCATCTAAAAAACTTGCCCAGGATCAAAAACATGTGTCTAAAGCAGACTGTAGATTCGTATCCTTGCAATATGTCTCCAGTAGGTTAGACTACTGCAATGGCCTGCCTCACAGTCCTGTCCAAACATGCTGTAAAACAGCTGCAGTACATTCAAAATGTACTGCAGCTGACTAAACCAGTGAGTACGCATTCATATTAGTCCATTCTGCAGGTCTTCTGCATCTGGCTTCCTGGGCTACATAGAATAGAACTATAAAAACAGCTCTGCTTGGTAACAAGTCTCTCCATGTGCCCTCGCACCAAAATATATTAGTGACATGTTAGTCCCATATGAACCAGACCCGGACTCTGAGAGCACAGGGACTGGACTTCCTGTTTAGGGCCCAGAGTCCATAACTAAACATGGGGAGTTCTGCTTATTTCAGATTCATGCTGCTTAAAATCGGGAACAATATCTTCCAGAAAGAATGTGAGACAGGCCTCCTCCTCTGACAATGTTTAAAACCAGTACAACGATTATCTGTTTATGCTGTGGCTAACAACTGAGGTATTTTTATATTTTTATCTTTGGTTCTTTTTAAATGTACTCTGATTATTTATGACTTTTGCTAATTTTGTTCAGACCCTCTTAGTTTGCCCTTGTGTATAAATTGTGCGATACAAATAATCTTGCCTCTTCCTAAAATCGAACAGAGAGAGAGCGCGCGAGGGGGGGAGAGAGGCCATAGAAACCGGAGAGAGTCTGTTGATGTGTGTGTTGTAATCTAAACTAAGCTTTACCAACGACCAGTCCATCGTACTGAAATCTGAACACTAGATGGCAGTAGAAGACGGGATTTAGGGCAGAGCAGCACTTCATGCCTAAAAAAAAATCCTGATAACCAACTAATAATCATAATGTCATGTCAGTATATACCTGTATTGTAATAATACATCCAGTGGTTCCAACACTGATAAATTATACCGAAGAAATAAAAAAATCATGTTTAAAACTAAAAATAACACTATCTAATAAAAGAATACATATTTCCCACAGACCAATGAAATGTCACATGACCCTCCTCGGAGACGCCATCTTTGATGGCAGCTCTGCTGTGTTGTGCATTCCATTAAACATGAAGACTGAGAATAAATGTGATATTCAAACGCAAATAGAAAAAGGGCAACATGTTGAGCAAATAAATGTATATTGAATACAATGGCACCACAGTTTAACGTGCAACTGACATGTTTTTTACATATTTGTCAATAAATGCAGCAAAAATTAACAAGCAAAGCAAACATTTCCCAAAAACCTTTATATTTGATACCGTTGGAGCTCCATTTAATTATTTTAATTATATTTAACAATTAATTATAATAAATCTAATGCCACACCGGAGCACTCTGGATTTGCTGTTATTGTTTATTTTCCCGCATTTAGTGTTTTTTTTTATTGTTTTTGACCGTATGTTTTGGTGAATGGGTGGTCAACAGATTTTTCCAGGCGTAAAGAGCAGTTTATTTATTACACAGATCTTTTTACAGAAGCAAATGCTGTTTGTGAACATTGTTTTTAGCCCACCATATAACTATTTCTTATCTATTTAATACATTTACGTTGCCTCTCGAGAGCCTCGCACGCTACAAGAACCCGACATACTCATAATAAAGTAATCTAACGCTAAAATAATGACACTCACATGTTACCAGACTATCAGCATACACAAGGTTAGTACTGAGTAAATTTTCTTCTGGTCAACACATTATAAGATACGATAACGCACACTCACAAAGTGCTCCGAGCATATTGCTTGCTTGTTTTGAGGTAGTTTCTTGCCTGTTTATCTCGCAAGCCATAACCTCCGTGGTTTTTCTGACAAAAGCTTACTTTCTCACATTTCATGAAGTCTAATGATGGGTATACTGTAAAATCCAAGTTTAACGGAACCCGGCAGATTGAACATCCATAGACCCAGCAGGAGAAGACCATTTTCACTTTATCACGACATTAACACGTTTCAGCTTCTTTTTCGTAAATGTTTGCCCACAGAATGCCAACCAAATGGCAGCCGGGTCGGCAAAATCCCCGTATGTATTGACGTCCATGTGGGAACTGTGCGTGCGCGTGTGCGTGCGGTGTGTGTGTGTCTAGCAATGTATCAATCATCATACCATTCAACTAAAACAAACGGTTTTAAAACAATTATCATCTAAACACTGCAAAGAAGATGAATACATATTAAAAGTTGTATTCAATTGCGAACGTTTAAAGACTAATGTCAGTGACGCCCCTGCAGGTGATAGTCAGATCCCGTAAGACCTCTGAAGTAATAGCAGTACAGGGCCTGATTAATACTGTGAACGGGAGACCTTGAATCAAAACAAATACAAAGTAGTGATAGATGAATGTTTTCCCCGCTTCTTTGTCCTGCACCTGTTATTTTTATCTGAAGAAATGACCACATGCTTTTCACACAACTTGTGTCAAGTAGTTCTGTAATCAAATAGTAATTCGAGGCTTGTGGTCACTTTTACTTCTTGAGCTACAAAAGTGTAACTGTCCCCGGCGTCCGTGCTGGCTGTACTGAGGGAGTGCAGCCAGGGTGCGCTGGGGTGGCCTGAGCTTATGTCACATGTGTAAAGTTTAGCGAGAGTGAACACCTGGCCTACATTCTGATCCTCCACATCTGCTACTGCTTAATCCTCACTCCAGAGCAGCACTGGACACAGCTCTGTCCAGCAGTGGTCAACTCATAGGTTACATATCTATGGTTCACCCTCTGGGATGAAACCATGTGTCCAACAAAGAGGATATTTGGGTGACATAATGAAAATGACTTTAAACGTTGAACAAAATAAGACTGTTTTTTCATTGCTGGTAATGTTTAAACCTTATTTTTTTTTTTTATTGGTTTAATCAAATCATTGTACAATATGTCAAAAAATACAAAAAGCAAGTTAATAAGTAGCTTTTCTTCATGGTGTAACCTAAAATCTTTCCCATTAGACAAGTATAAATCTCTTGTTAATAAACCACAATCACAATAATGACAAATATATTTATAATTTGTGCCTTGAAATTATTGGTGGACCATGATACTAATGTCAATCTCTCAGTACTCCTTTTGTCCCGTATAGTCATTTGTTTGATCCGTGTGTCACCGCTGCAGCAGGAAAAAGCTTGATTCAGAATCTGTGAATGAACTCCAACGCGTCTATCCATACAGTGTGCGTCTCTGTAGCTGTGCGCCAGGTCTGGCGGCGTTCATCAATGTAGAGGCCCCTTATGCAAATCTCACAACTTATAAAATTAACCAGTAATATAAGGGTCTACAAAGTTGTTAGATCAAGTTAAGTCAACTCAAAAAACCATTTTTTTCCCTTTTTTTTTGGCTGCTCTGTTGTGCTGTCCTGTTCTACAGTATGTACATATGGTCTATTTATATTTGTCTTTCTACGACATTTCTTACAATATTATTATTATTATTACAATCTATTATTTTTTATACATTTAGTCCTTCTCGTCCGTGTCGAGCTCCCATACCAAACCCTAGGTTGTTCAGTCAATCATATATACCACCTATTGCAATAATTAATCCCTAAAAACATTGAATATTTAATGAGTGTTTACAATGACATTTTTTACAAGGTAGTGCTTATCAAACAGTTTAGATTCAAACCAAATACATGTATAATAACATCTACAATGGTAATATCTAATCGACCCCAGGCAACGTTGGACCCATAACAATTGGGCATTCGGGGCCAAAAAGGTTGAGAATCTCTGCACACGTGTATACATTATTTTGAACTTGATTAATGAATAAATACACTAAAAAGTGGGGTGAGAAAAAATACCTACTTTCAAATCACTTCAGAAGTTACCTGATTTCAGTATTATACAGGTTGACCTAATGACGTAAACAAAATTGGCCAACACAAATAAACAGAATCAAAACAGGTGAGAACACAGTTAAAGAAAACACATACAGCCCTGGTCCATAAGGGTCAGAAGACCAATGTCCATAAATGTTGATAGAGACCCAATGAACTGTGCTTATCACTGAACAGTATTGGCAATTACACACATCTTTTTCTCCTCCTTTTATGGTACACTTTCAGTTCTATGGATACCTTCCGTCTTGTCAACCTTCCATGACATAAGCTGTGCATTCTTGATAGAGCTGCTTCTTTGCTTTTTTTGGTGGAAATCTGCTTTACATCCATCCTCCCATGTTTGTAGATAGTGCAGGTTCCACTGACTCTTCTCGATCCTACGCCTTCATCCTCCCCGCTCTGGGACACTAGACCTGGCCATGTTCTCTTGCGTTCTCTTTTGTTAGATACTTTTTATATTCCGTGAACACTGTGAGCAGAAGGGTTTTATGGTCCGTGATCAAATTGAACTTTTCCCTTCCTCCTTTTCAATCTGGGAGTCATTATCTCTTTGCCAGTGAGATGCCGAACGTTTAGAGTTCAATTCCATTTATTTTGGTGTATATCCCTGAATCGACAACAGTAGTTTATCTCGGAGGACTTTACAAAACTGTTGAATTTGCCATGACAGGAATCAGAGAATCAAACAGTTCAAAACACAACAAATGCAATGATAAAAAACACACATGGAGCCCTTAGTCTGTAAGTCCTAGATCAACACTGGGCGGACCTATTGATGCTCTTGCTGTCAATCATAGTGTGCTGAATAATAGCTCAAATCCAAATGTGGGAGAAAGTGGCAGCTTGGATCTAAAGAAGTACAATTGTATCCACTGTACATTTATTTGCACTTTCAAAACCACCCACTTTACTCCACCTCCAATCAGTTTAGGTCCTTCAGCCAATCTGTGTACTCTTGCTGCTGAGAATAATTACCGACATTTTTTACCTTATCCAATAAAGCCTCTGAGCTCTTTTTCGTTTGTGGCGTCTTCCAGAAGGGTAAACTCAATTTTTGTGTCCAGCATGAACCTTGTATAATCTGTGAATATATTGGTGGTAATGTTGTATAAGGCTGTAAAACCCTCACATTCATGTTGTACACTTTTCTAACCAGTCTGAACTCACAAAGGCTAAGTGAGAAAGAGAGCAGGAGGTATCAAATCTGTTTGTTTGAAGGTCTGAGCAACTGCTGCAGGCTGTCAAAAGCCGTGCATACACTGTAAAAAGAGCTTTAGAGACACTGAGGGGCAGAGCAGATGGCACATGCATGACCCAGAGAGAAAAGAAGTAGAGACCAGATGAGAGACCAGAGAGAAAGACTGAGAGATATAATAGATGAGAGACCAGATAGAGGCAGTGGTAGTTGGCAGGGCACACCAAGACACAAAACGTGTCTCTATATCAAAAATGCTAACTGTCATATCTGGCGGTTATAGGATGTTATTGAAGTGTACTTGTGTAAATAGAGTACTAAGCCCTAACCCATGCACAGTACTAATCAGGCCCTAGCCCTGCTTAGCATCAATGATGTTGTGTTGGGAACGTGCTTTCCACATGCAGGTGCGCCATCCTGCCACACTTACATTGTTAATAAAGTGTTTTATTTTTTGTTTTCAGTTTCATTTGTCCAACACTAGTTCTACACGCACACACTAACACACTCACACAAATACACATACATAAAGGCACGCACACACATTACATACACACTCACACCAGCACACCACTCACTACAGGAAACACTTTTACATTGTTCTGTGATCATTATGCCAGTGTTATTGTTTTTTTTAAATCTTTATACTGTTTTGGAGTTGAGCCTTGCGTATGAAACTGTGCCAAACAAAAAATTTACGTTGCCTGCCTTAACACTCACGGACTGCACCACAGTCCAGGACCGGGGCAGAGAGGGCTGGTTCCAACAGCCGAGGAAGGGTCGTTCTCGTCTGCGGTCTGTCCGGGCGGAAGAAGGGGAAAAATCCAGCCCACCTTTTCTCATTGTTTGCACACCGCGGTGGAATGCTCGCTGGTTTGGTGCATGTTGAAAAGATCAGGGCTTTTCTGGATCACCGCTCTAACGCTCATCTGGATTCGGGACACTATTCACAAAAGCTGACCCATGTGAGAAGCAGAAGAAGAAGAAGAAGAAATAAAAAAAAGAAAAAGTAGGTGGGATATTTTTTTTTTTTTTGTAAACACCCCCCATCAAGAGTCTGCGCACGTCCGCTGGAATCCTGGACTGTCTGTGAAGCGTCGAGAAGGGTAAAAACATGTTTTTTTTTCCCCTTTCTTCTTCGCATGTATTTTTTTTTGTTTTTTTTTTTTTTTTTTTACAGCGGATGTGGCAAAGCAAAGGGAAACCAAGGGAAAGAAACCAGACAGAGACAGCAGGAAGACCTAGATTACGAAGCGTAGGATAGACGTGGATAAACATGGCAATCCGTTGTTGGCGGGTCCAAAACTCCCCACTTATCTGCCCAGACTTATATATGTATAACATGTTTAGTTGTGTGTGTGTGCGTGCCTACGTTTACACACACATATATATTTTTTACATATTCATCTGCGGTCAATCCTATAACTTTTGACCTCTCGCAGACAGTCTAATGTATTACACACGTATCGCGTATCTCCTCGCGTTATTATCATATTTTTTTCTTTTTTTCTTTTTTTTTTTTTTTTACCAAGCTAGTGTCCCACCTCCTAAAAAGGTAAAAGGCAGCCCAACGTCAAGCACTCCGTTCCTCCTGCTTCCCACACTTCCTCCCAGAACATCGGTGCGGATGTACAGGGCGAGATTGTGGTGCCCAACTGTCCCGGATGGTTGTCTAATAATCCCTGGGGTGCGTTTGTTTTGTGTTTTGAGATTTGAGGATTGTTTTGTAGAGTTGTGGGTGAAATTGTGTTGTGTACATGTTGTATGGCACTAGCGGTCATGTTTGTAATGGGTGCCAAAAAAATGATTCTCTAAA
This sequence comes from Knipowitschia caucasica, assembly GCA_964034765.1. Lineage (NCBI taxonomy): Eukaryota > Metazoa > Chordata > Actinopteri > Gobiiformes > Gobiidae > Knipowitschia > Knipowitschia caucasica. Next base: position 34,928,349 of record OZ035831.1, read on the forward strand.
CGAGGCAGGCATGTCATGTTCAGGCCCGCGGGTCAAAAGCGTCCGTTGGTGATGTTGCGTGGCCGCCTCTGCTTGATGTAAGGATTTGAGATCATATATACACAGTACTTCAATTCAATTCAAGTGTGTTTTTGTGTACCCTTAAATCACTAGCAGCGGCTCATCGCGGAGGAGTTTTGCAGAGTGTGGGGAAACGCATAGAATATGACAAAGTGGCTTTTTGGCAGTGGGCCGATTAAGTAGATCTTTTATTTGTCCCCGCAGTGGGGGAGGTTTCAGTGTGGGCTTCATTTGTTACAGAACATAGAATGAGAAGAGACCTTTGCATAATAAAGGAAGGGGGGGGGGGGGGGGGGGGGGGGGGGGGGGGGGGGGGGGCAATAACTTTTATAATAAAATAGAATAAAATCGTCCAATTTTTGCTTCCAGTAAAAGTTGTCTACGTCCTGTATCGTCTGACATAGTAAAAAAGTGAAAATCTTCTTGAGTGTGAGCGATGGCGACAGTGAACTTGTTAACAGAGCGTGCACGAGGAGAACTGGCTTGTGGCACTCCGCTCTGTTTTACAGTCACTGTCGCCATCGCTCACACCAGAAGATTTTACTTTTTTTACTATGTCAGACATACAGACTAAGAACAATTTTACTGGAAGCGAATAAAGTTGGAATTTTATTCTATTTTATTATAAAGTTATGTTACCCTTTATCTTAGCAATGTCCTCATCCTCATTTCTACGTTCTGTAACAAATGAAGCCACACTGAAACCTCCCCACTGCGGACAAATAAAAGATCTCTTAATCTGCCCACGCCAGAACACTTTTCATAATCTATGCGTTTCCACACACTTTGCAAAACTCCGTCCGCTATGACCGCTGTAGTGATTTAAGGGCTACACAAAAACACATTGAATTGAATTGAAGTTTGTCCATATATGATGCTCAAATCCTACATCAACAGCAGAGGCCACGCAACATCCACAACGGACCGCATTTGACCCGCGGGCCTGGAACATGGACATGCCTGCACGTTTAGAGAATCATTTTTTTTGGCACATTACAAACAATGAACCGCTAGTGCCATACAACAAGTACTGCAACACAATTCACCCACAAACTCTACAAACAAATCGTCAAATCTCAAAAACACAAACTAACGCACCCCAGTGATTATTATACAACCATCCGGACAAGTGGCACCCAATCTCGCCCTGTTACATCCGCACCGAGTCTGGAGGAATGTGGGAAGAGGAGGAACGAGTGCTCTGACTTTGGCAGCCTATTTCCCTTTTAGGAGGTGGGACACTATTTGGTAAAAAAAAAAAAAAAAAAAGAAAAAAAAAGATAAAATATGATAATAACGCGAGGAGATAACGCGATACGTGTGTAGATACATTAGACTGTATGAGAGGTCAAAAGTAATCAGGAAATGACCGCAGACTGAATATGTAAAAATATAATATGTGTGTGTAAACGTAGGCACGCCACACACACAATAACATGTATACATATATATGTCTGTCCAGAAACGTGGGTAGTTTTGACGCAACAACGGTTGCCAAGTTATCACGTCTCCCTTCGCTGTAATCTATCTCTGCTGCCTCTGACTGGTCTTTCCCTTGTTTTCCCTTTGCTTGGCCACATCCGCTGTAAAAAAAAAAAAAAAAAAACATAAAAAAATACAACTGCGATAGAAGAAGGTGAAAAAAACATGTTGTTTAGCCTCTCGCCGCTTCACCGCAGTCCAGATTCCAGCGAGAGTGCGCAGACTCTGAAGGGGGGATTACCCAAAAAACAAATAAATATCCACAACTTTTTCTTTTTTTATTTCTTCTTCTTCTTCTTCTCTTCTCCACATGGGTCGCTTTGTCGCATAGTGGTCCCCTAATCCAGATGAGGTTAGAGCGAGATCCAGAACAGCCCTTGTATTTTCAAACATGCACCAAACCAGCGCATTCTCACCTGCGTGTGCAACAATGAGAAAAGTGGGCTTGGATTTTCCCCTTCTCCGCCCGGACAGACCGCAGAGAGAACGCCCTTACCTCGGCTGTAGGACCCTCCTCTCGTCCCGGTCCCATGGACTGAGTGCAGTGTGAGTGTTAGGCAGGCAAGGTAAGTTTTTTTGTATGTCACAGTTCATACGCAAGGCTCAAACAAACAAGTATAAATGGGTTTAAAAAAACAATCACTCCAGGCATAATGATCACAGAAAATGAAAAAAGTGTTTCTGTGTGAGTGTGTGTGTGTGTGGGTGAGTATGTATGTGTGTGCGTGCATATATGTAGTGCTGTTTTTGTGTGTGTGTGTATGTGTGTGCGTGTAGAACTAGTGTTGGACAAACGAAACAGAAACAAAAAATAAAACACTTTTATTAATAAAAAACAATGTAAGTTATGCAGATGGCGCCACTGCATGTTGAAAGCCAGATCCCAACGACACATCTGATGCTAAGCAGGGGCAGGGGCCTGTTAGTAACTGAGAATGGGTAGGGTTCGTCCTCTCAATTACACAAGTACACTCCAATAACATCATATAACCGCGCAGTATGACGTTAGCCCTTTATGTATAGAAGACAAGTTTTGTGTCATGTGTGCAGCTGGCCAAAACTAACCAACTGCCTCTCTCTGGTCTCTCTCCTTGTCCGTCTCAGTCTTTCTCTCTGGTCTCTCTCTGGTCTCTCCTTCTTTCTCTCTGGTCTTGATGTGCCATCCCGCTCCTGCCCTCCTCAGTGTCCTCTAAAGCTCGTCTTTTTTTACAGTGTATGCACGGCTTTTGACCAGCTGCAGCAGTGCTCAGACCTTCCAACAACAGATATGATACACTCTGCTCTCTTTCTCACTTCAGCTTTTGTGAGTTCAGGCTGGTTAGAAAAGTGTACAACGTGTAAGTTAGGGTTTTACAGCCTTAAAACATACCACCAATATTTCACAGATTATACCAAAGTTCCATGCTGACAGAAATAGAGTTTACCCCCTTCCTGAAGACCCCACAAACAGAAAGAGCTCAGAGCTTTCTGAAAAGGTGAAAATTTACTGTAATAGTCTCTCGCAGCAAGTACTACAGATTGCTGAAGGACAAAACCTGAATGGAGGTGGAGTAAAGTGGGTGGTTTTGAAGAAGTGCAAATAAAGATACAGTGATACATTTACTTCTTTTATGATCAAGCCTGCCACTTTTTCGCCACAATGTGATTTGAGCTATTATTCAGCACACAAGATAAGACAACAGAGCATCAATAGTCCCATGATGATCTAGGACTTATAGACTAAGGGCCTCCATTTGTGTTTTTTTTATCATTTGCATTTTGTTGTGTATGAACTGTGTTGATGTCTCTGATCTGTCTTGGCAAATTCAACAGTTTTTGTAAAGTCCTCCGAGATAACTACTGGGGTGGTATTTTTTTTTTGTGATTCAGGGATATACACAAAATTAAATGGAATTGAACTTCTAAACGTTCGCTCTCACTGGCAAAGAGATAATTACTCCCAGATTGAAAAGGAGAAGGGCAAAAGTTCATTTGATCACGGACCATAACCCTCTTCTCACAGTGTTCAGGGAAATAATAAAAAGTATCTTAACAAAAGAGACGGCAGAACATGGCCGTCCTTGTGTCCCTGCTGCTGGAGGGCTGAAGACGAAGGATCGAGAGACAGAGACAGTGGAACCTGCACTAATCTACAAAGACCATCTGGGAGGATGGGATGTAACAGCAGATTTCCACCAAAACCAGCAAGAAGCAGCTCTATCAAGAATGCACAGATATGTCATGGAAGGGTGACCCAAGAGAAGTCTCCAAAGAACTGAAAGGTGTACCATAAAAGAGAGAAAAAGAGTTGTAATTGCCAAATACTGTTTCAATGATAAGCAAAGTTTCATTGGTCTCTATCAACATTTATGACATGTCTCTGCCCCTTATGGACCCAGGTCTGTATTGTATTTACTATAACTGTGATTCAATCTGTTTGATTCTGTTAATTGTGTTGGCATTTTTGTTTTCCGTCATTAGGTCAACCTGTAATAATACTGAAATCAGGGTAACTTCTGAAGTGGATTATAATAAGTAGGTATTTTTTCTCACGGCCCACTTTTTTAGTTATTTATTCATTAATCAATTTCAAAATCAGGTATACAGTGTGCAGAGATTCTCAACCTATTTGGCCCCGATGCCAATTGTTATTGTCCAACGTTGCCTGGGTCGATTAGATAGTACCATGTAATAAGTTTATATACATGTCTTGGTTGAATCTAACTGTTTGATAAGCACAACCTTGTAAAGAGAAATGTCCTTGAAACACTCATTAAAATTAAAGTATTAGGATAATTATTGCAATGGTGGTATATATGATTGACTGAAAACCTAGGTTTTGGTATGGGAGCACGACACGGAGAGAAGGAATAACTTATAAAAAATACTAGATTGTAATAATAATACTAATATTGTAAGAAATGTCGAAGAAAGAAAATATAAATAGACCTTTTGTACCACTGTAGAGAACAGGACGCCAACAGAGCAGCCAAAAAAACGGAAAAAAATGGTTTGGTTTACTTAACTTGAAACTAAATCACTTTGTATACCTATATAACTAAGTATTTATAAGTGTGAGAATTGCAAAAGGGACTCTCCATTGATGAACGGCCGCAGACCTGGCGTCACAGCTACAGAGACGCTCACTTGTGGAAGAGCTAGTTCCTTCACAGATTCTGAATCCCAAAGCTTTTTCCTGCTGCAGCGGTGACACACGGAGCAACAAAATGACTAACGACAAAAAGGAGCACTGTAGAGATCTGAACATTATAATCATTCCACAATTATTTCAAGCACAATTATAAATATATTTGGTCATGACTTGGTGAATTGTGTTTATTTAACAAGAGATTTTATACTTTGTCTCATGGGCAAATTTTAGTTAACACCAGGAATAAAGCTACTTTCTTAAACTTTCTTTTTTGCTAGTTGTACAATGATTTGATGAAAACAAGATTAAAAAAAAAAGGTTAAACATTTCCCATCAATGAAAAACCAGTTCCCAATTTTGTTTCACGTTTAAGTCATTTTCATCTTGTCACCCCAAATAACTCTTGTTGACACATGTTTTGTCCCTCCCAGTTGAACCATAGATTGTAACTATGAGTTGACCACTGCTGTGACAGAGGCTGTGTCCCAGTGCTGCTCTGAGTGAGGATTAAGCAAGTCAATATGTAGGGATCAGAATGTATGCCAGTGTTCACTCCTGCAACACTTTACACATGTGACCTAACTCAGGCCACCACCTAAAAAAAAAAAGGCGCCCCCGTGGCTGCACTCCGTCAGTCCAGCAGCACCGGACGGCCTGGAACAGATACCCTTTGTACTCAAGAAGAAAAAGTGACCCACATGCCTCGAATATATTTGATACATAACATACTTTACAAAGTGTTGAAAGCATGTGGTCATTTCATCAGCTAAAAATAACAGTTGCAGGACAAATAAGCGGTAAACATATCAATCTATCACTATTTGATTGATTTTTATTCAAGGTTCTCCCATCACAGTATTAATCAGCCCAGTCCTGCTACCTTCAGAGGTCTGACGGGATCTGACTATCACCTTCCCACATGACGTTCACATGACATCTCACTACATACGGGGATTTGCCGACCCGGCGCAACATTTGTATTGGCATTCTGTGGGCAAAACAATAGAAAAAGAAGCTGAAACGTGTTAATGTCGTGATAAAGTTGAAAATGGTCATCTCCCTGCTGGGTCAATGGATGTTCAAATCGTGCCGGAGGTTCCGTTAAAACTTGGATTTTACAGTATACCCATCATTAGACTTCATGAATGTGAGAAGACTAAGCTTTTGTCAGAACAACCACGGAGGTTATGGCTTGCGAAGATAAACAGGCAAGAAACTCCCTCAAAACACGCAAGAATATGCTCGAGCACTTTGTGTCAGGTGCGTATCGTATCTTATAATGTGTTTGACAGACGTAATTTACTCAGTACTAACTTGTGTATGCTGATATCTGGTAACTTGAGAGTTTCATTATTTAGCGTTAGATTACTTTATTATGAGGAGGATCGGTGTCGCGTCCGAGCTCTCGAGGGCAACGTAAATGTATTAAATAGATAATAATAGTTCTATGGTGGGCTAAAACAATGTTCACAAACAGCATTGCTTCTGTAAAAAGATCTGTGTCATAAAATAAACTGCTCTTTACCCTGGAAAAATCAGTTGCCCACCATTCACCAAAACAAACGGTCAAAAACGCGGAAATAAACAATAACAGCAATCCAGAGTGTCCGTGTGGCATTAGCATTAATTAAATTAATTGTTAATATAATTAAAATAATTAAATGGAGCTCCAACTGGTATTAAATCTAAAGTTTTTGAGAAATGTTTGCATTGCTTGTTAATTTTTGCTGCATAATTTGATCAAATATGTAAAACATGTCCGTAGCACGTTAAACTGTGGTGCCATTGTATTAATATACAATTATTTGCTCAAAAGTTGCCCTTTTTTTTTTCCAATTTGCGTTTGAATATCTACATTTATTCTCATTCTTCTGTTTAATGGAATGCACAAACACAGCAGCGTGCCATCAAAGATGGCGTCTCCGAGGAGTCATGTGACATTCATTGGTCTGTGGAACTATGTATAAATTAACCATCCATCCATCCATTTTCTTCCCCTTAATCCATTTCTGGGTCGGTGGGGGGGATGGCAGTCAGGGATGCCACCCAGTACACAGAGCACCAGCCCCTCACTGATCCTCCTGCAGGTGGTGAGTCAACAGGTGCTGAGATCTTTCAGCGGGGCTTCAGGCAAAGTGGGGTTAAGTGTCTTGCCCAAGGACACAACGACAGCAGACATCAGTGGGAGTCGTGAAGTAAGTCTTACGGTGGGCTCAAACCCACGACCTTCAGGCTCAAGGCCAATGCTCTACCAACCGAGCTACTGTCGCCCCCCATTAAATAACATTATAACAAATAAAGGGTTGATATCGCTTACGCTGCATGAAATGTGCAAAGTCATATTTTAGATTTTTCATTGTAAGTTTAAGTACACAAGTAAATGGATGTTTCCACAATATTCAAATGTTTTACCTGTGCATGTATGTATAATTATATGGCAATTTCTTTTTTTCAGCCAATAATCAGTGCTTATTTCAACAAGCGATGTTCTAAAAGACACCACCTATTGACCCAAACTATGCAAAGAATTCCACTGAATTTTTCTATTTAGCTTTTGTCATACTCACTTATCCGCCTCTCCGTAACTGCCCATAGCTGAGGTCATAGACACCACACAGATCAAGAGCGGAGACCCTGATGGCACAAGCCGAGTCAACACACACAAGCTTAATTTAGGCAACATGTCACTGTGCACTGCTCATTTTGTTTGTCTAGAATTCATGGATGTTTACAGCATACTGATAGGAAACGGTGGAAACCAGAAGAAACATAAATAATATAATATAATGATTTATAACTCTCACGGTCTGAAGTGAAATAAGTTAATCACTCTCTTCAATGTTCACCAACGTGGATGAATATCTGCTCAATGGCACAATATTTATTGATTGACTGCGGAACCTTCCGCAGTCAACCATTGGTTTTGTATTTCTTTATTCCGTCATTTTTTTTGACACGTTTCACAGCTTTCACATTTTCAACAATTTCCACAAGTTATACATCAAAACGTTCCACATGTTTGGGAGATTATTGCTATTACTTTTGGGACTTCAGCGATTTCCGGTTTTTCCGCAATCGGACAAAAATCTGCATTGAGAATTCTGCAATGCATTTTAATAGGCCCATGCATTTTAATAGGACTTCAGCTCTTTCAGACATTTCTACAGTTTCAATGATTCAACAGTTTCAAGGATTCAACAGTTTCAAGGATTTCAGCAGTTTCAAGATTTCAAGAGTTTCAAGGACTTCAACAGTTTCAAGGACTTCAGCAGTTTCAAGGACTTCAGCAGTTTCAAGGACTTCAGCAGTTTCAAGGACTTCAGTGTAATCATGCAACCTAATAGGGATTTTTCCATGTAAACCAGTATAATGCAACTTAATAGGGTTTTTTCATGTAAACCAGTATAATGCAACTTAATAGGGTTTTTTCATGTAAACCAGTATAATGCAACTTAATAGGGTTTTTTTTCATGTAAACCAGTATAATGCAACTTAATGGGGATTTTTCCATGTAAACCAGTATAATGCAACTTAATAGGGGTTTTTACATGTAAACCAGTATAATGCAACTTAATAGGGTTTTTTCCATGTAAACCAGTATAATGCAACTTAATAGGGTTTTTTCCATGTAAACCAGTACAATGCAACTTAATAGGGATTTTTCCATGTAAACCAGTATAATGCAACTTAATGGGGATTTTTCCATGTAAACCAGTATAATGCAACTTAATGGGGATTTTTCCATGTAAACCAGTATTATGCAACTTAATAGGGATTTTTCCATGTAAACCAGTATAATGCAACTTAATAGGGATTTTTCCATGTAAACCAGTATAATGCAACTTAATGGGGATTTTTCCATGTAAACCAGTATTATGCAACTTAATAGGGATTTTTCCATGTAAACCAGTATAATGCAACTTAATAGGGTTTTTTTTCATGTAAACCAGTATAATGCAACTTAATAGGGTTTTTACATGTAAACCAGTATAATGGAACTTAATAGGGGTTTTTACATGTAAACCAGTATAATGGAACTTAATAGGGGTTTTTACATGTAAACCAGTATAATGCAACTTAATAAGGATTTTTACATGTAAACCACTATAATGTAACCTAATAGGGGTTTTTACATGTAAACCAGTATAAAGCAACTTAATAGGGATTTGTACATGTAAACCAGTATAATGCAACCTAATAGGGATTTTTCCATGTAAACCAGTATAATGCAACTTAATAGGGATTTTTCCATGTAAACCAGTATAATGCAACTTAATAGGGATTTTTCCATGTAAACCAGTATAATGCAACTTAATAGGGATTTTTCCATGTAAACCAGTATAATGCAACTTAATAGGGATTTTTCCATGTAAACCAGTATAATGCAACTTAATAGGGGTTTTTACATGTAAACCAGTATAATGCAACTTAATAGGGTTTTTTTCATGTAAACCAGTATAATGCAACTTAATAGGGATTTTTCCATGTAAACCAGTACAATGCAACTTAATAGGGATTTTTCCATGTAAACCAGTATAATGCAACTTAATAGGGTTTTTTTCATGTAAACCAGTATAATGCAACTTAATGGAGATTTTTACATGTAAACCAGTATAAAGCAACTTAATAGGGATTTGTACATGTAAACCAGTATAATGCAACCTAATAGGGATTTTTCCATGTAAACCAGTATAATGCAACTTAATAGGGATTTTTCCATGTAAACCAGTATAATGCAACTTAATAGGGATTTTTCCATGTAAACCAGTATAATGCAACTTAATAGGGATTTTTCCATGTAAACCAGTATAATGCAACTTAATAGGGATTTTTCCATGTAAACCAGTATAATGCAACTTAATAGGGGTTTTTACATGTAAACCAGTATAATGCAACTTAATAGGGTTTTTTTTCATGTAAACCAGTATAATGCAACTTAATAGGGATTTTTCCATGTAAACCAGTACAATGCAACTTAATAGGGATTTTTCCATGTAAACCAGTATAATGCAACTTAATAGGGTTTTTTTCATGTAAACCAGTATAATGCAACTTAATGGAGATTTTTCCATGTAAACCAGTATTATGCAACTTAATAGGGATTTTTCCATGTAAACCAGTATAATGCAACTTAATAGGGTTTTTTTCATGTAAACCAGTATAATGCAACTTAATAGGGTTTTTTCATGTATAATGCAACCTAATAGGTTGCATTATACCACCAGACCAAGACCCAAACGAAGACTCAGACCACCACCAGATAATGACCACAGACCAGGTTTCCTTAGTTACAGGAACCAAATTGTTTCAGCGGTGAGGGGATTTTTCAGTTTCAAGGACACTTTCAATACATTCAGTAGTTTCAAGGATTTCAGCTGTTTAAGAATTTAACCAGTTTCAAGGATATCAGGAGGTTCAAGGATTTCAGGAGTTTCCACACTTTCAACAGTTTCCAGGTTTAAAAAAGTTTCAAGGATTTCAGGAGTTTCAATGTTTCAACAGTTTCAAGGATTTCAGGAGTTTAAAGGTTTCAACAATTTCAAGGACTTCAGGAGTTTCAAATATCTATCAAGTATTTTAACAGTTTCAAGGCTTTTTAAAGGATTTCAAGGATTTTTTTTAGCAGATTTCCACATTAGATCTGTTCCGCAGTCAATCGCAATGGCTTCAGCCATTGCAAGTTTCTAGTTTTATTTACCATTTATTTATTTAATCTTTAATTCAGACACACAAAGGGTCCATATAAAACAAAAGAGACAAAAAAACACACAAACATTCAATATTTACAAAATTCTATAAAGACAGCTTCTCCAATGCCTCCAGAGATCAGAGGTGTGCCTAACACTGCTCTGTACAGTAAAAACATTTATTATTACATTTAAAGAGTGCTCAGAGCGTTTCATGAACTTATAAATACAGTTTCTGATCACAGCAGTCAGAGTGGGGACATTATTAAAAACAAACAGTGAGCTGGCACTAGTCCAACGAGGGACTCTCAGTAAAATTCTAAGTGCATCATTATATGCAACCTGCAGCTTCTTAAACTTACTCTTACTGTATCTGCACCACAAGTGGGCAGTATAGAGCGGTGTGCAGTAGGCTTTAAACAAATTTATTTTCACTTTATCTGTACACATGTGAAATCTCCGAGCCAAAGTGTTAGCCTGTCCATACAGCTTACAGTACTGCCTCTGAATGTCATCGTCATCACTGAGGTCACTCCTGATGACGTGCCCCAGGTATTTGGCCTTCTCTACATTCTGAAGCACCCCACCAGACAAATAAAAGGCAGGAAAAGAGGTCTTCAGGTGTTCTTTGGTCCTCACCACCATAACTATTGACTTCTTAGAGTTAAACTTAATGTCATACTGTTCCCCATATTCTGTGCAGACTCTCAGCAGCTGCTGCAGACCTGCAGAGTAGGGGGACATGATGACCAGATCATCTGCATAAAGAAGGTGGTTCAAGAGTCTGTCTCCAATAGAGCAGCCGGTCTTACACTGCCTTAACTTTACAGATAACTCATCCATATAAACATTAAAAAGCATAGGTGACAGGATTCCACCCTGTCTCACTCCGTTTGACACATGAAACGGTTCTGACACTACCGTACTCCATTTAACCTGCATGGTTTGGTGCGAGTACCAGAAATGGAGGAGACGAACTAAATATGCAGGGACCCCTCTTTGCATCAATTTATAAAATTATTTAGAATGGTTAATACGATCAAATGCTTTAGAAGCATCCAGGAAACACACAAACATAGTAGAACTCTGCCTTTGATATTTACTTAGAGCCTCTTTTAGAGAGTATATGCACATGTCAGTGCCATGTTTGCTTTTAAAACCAAACTGCTCGTCATTTGAGGTAAAATACTGCAGGAACCGCTCTGATACAATTATTTCTATTACCTTAGAAAGCACACTGGCGAGTGCAATTGGCCTGTAGTTTTCTAAACTAGACAATTTTACTGTTTTATCCTTGATTACAGGTGTAAGGAGGACAGACATCAGTGAGCTAGGCAGTGTACCATGCATTAACATGCCAGTAAAGCAAAGTGAAAGCAGGACACACAGTCTAGGGCTGGCATACTTCAGATGCTCTGCAGTTAGCTTGTCCAGGCAACAGGATTTACCCAGAGACAGTTTCTTAATAGCTGCAGCTATTTGCACAACTGTGATATTCACGTTTTTATCCGTTGATTTGTCAATAATAAAATGCTTGCTTTTCACACAATTAAAAAGTTTACTATAATGTTTTCTCCAAAGCTCTGCAATATTGTCAGGCCCAGTTATCCCATCAATGGTGGAGGGCAGAAGGATTTTTGTTACACTCATATGTTGAGCATCATATTTTAATAACTTTTCAGCGAAAGAGTCAGCTCTAAGAGTTTCTTCGTTCCTCTTTATAAATCTAACAGCATCTTTGAACTGCTTACCAGCTTGTTTTTTGAGATCACACAAGCGGCCATTTTGTGGCTTACCAGCAGTAACCCAGTTGATGTAGGCTGATCGAGCTTGCTTATGGAGCTCATTCACATGCTCGTTCCATCCTGGTCTGCTATTTTGATGTGATGACCCTTTTCTAAACAATATTTAGAGGTATTTTTGATAGTATTCTTTTTGATAGTAGTCTTTTTTAATTTAGTACCTACTAAGTCAGAAGTTTACATACACAATTGACATGTTAGTGACATATGAAACAACTCAGGCTCTGAGGAGCACAGGGACTGGCCTCCTGCTGTTGCCCAAAGTCAGGACAAAACATAGGGAGGCTGCATTTCAGATTCATGCCGCTGAAATCTGGAACAGTCTTTCTAAAAATGTGAGACATGCTTCTTCTCTGACAATGTTCAAATCCAGGTTACAACGGTTCTGTTTAGCTGTTTCTAAATCTTCAAAGGTGCCAGATTCAGTTGATTTGAACATGTTTTACTCAAATATAAACTCCATCGGGATGTCCAGCCATCATTCCGCTCAGGAGGGAGACAGGTGCTGTGTTCAGAGATGAGAATGTTTTGGTTTGGTACGAAATTTACGGATCAACCCCAGAACAAAAGCTAAAGAATGTGTGAAGATGTTGGCTGAAGCTGGTAAGAATGTTATTATCCAAAGTAAAACAAGTCTTGTACAAACATGGGTTGAATGATCACTCTGCAAGGAAGAGGTTGTAACTCCAAATTAAACATACAAAGTAATATTCTAAATGTTATCTTAATTTTTGGAGTGGAATGGTTTGGCCATGAATACTAGGTAATAGGAAAAGGGAAGGCTTGTCTTAGAACTCCTTTTCAATTCTAAAGAATGGTGGGGACATGTGGCTGTTATTTTGCAGGAGAAACTGGGGCACTTGATGGCATCATATGAAGATAAAATATGTGAAAATATTGAAACAACATCTCAAAAAATTAGCAAAGAACCACTATAATAATCCAAAATACAATAATAATACTTTTTTTTAATAGCCTTTTTTAGCGCTCAACACTTTTTAAAGAATTGTTTATTCACTCCATTTAAAGTGGTGATTAACTGCTACTGTAGCCACAGCTGCCCTGGGACAGACTGACAGAAGAACGTATAGCTTGAATGGAATTGTCTCCCAACTTTTAAGCATGTAATAATAATAATAATAATAATACATCAAACCTGTATAGCGCTTTTTTTGGACACTCAAAGACGCTTCATATGGCCAAAGTTGTTACAAAGTGGCTTAATATACAGTAAGTCCCATGGATACAAAATGTGTAAGGAATAACAGGCCAGAACTCCAACCATTTATTTAAGCATGTTTTTGCTAAGCACTTTTGTTTGTCCTTGTGTAGGAATTGTGCTATTCAAATACAACGGCCTTGTCTTATCCAAGTCTAACCTTTAATCTTCTAACTTTGGAAAAAGTAAAACAACAACTTTGGGACATTGTGCCATTGAGCAAAGACAATCAAATAATGCCTAATTAATGTTGGTTAAAAAAAACAAGCAAAAAACAGATCAGGAATATCTTGAACTTCCTCTTTTTTTCTCTTTTATACGCGTATACATCAGCCAAGTATACATACATTATTAGAGCCAATAAACACTTAATTATTGCGTAGCCCACTTTTTTTGGACTTTCACATTTTTTATTGGCCACATCAAACAGAGCAGAGGAACAGGACGTACTAATGGGTTTGACTTAATGACAGAGTGGAAAAGTCAAGAAAGCACAAATGTGATCTGTGTTTCTTAAGCTGTCAATCAGCCACGGTCCAAAACACAAACACAAAGATAGAGTTTTGTTATAAATAACTTGACTCAAAGCAGATTAAACCGGGTCAGCGACTTTTGTTTTAGGAGCATATTTAAATAAGTCATAATAAAAAGTGGTCATACAGTCATTGTAAGGTCAGGTAATGAAGTGAAAGCAGAGGTTGGACTCCCCGTGCACTGAGCTAACCTCCTCTTATAAACATGGAGAATTTCTTTCAATAACAAGTGCTTTATAACTTTCTTGTCTTTTGAGAAGAATATTGAAAGATTTGCATTTAATTCCCTTAAAGACTTACCCCAGCCAATGCCGTAGTAGTAGAAGTGTTTGCTGCCCTCAGAACCAAAGACTTTGACGACCATACTGTAAAGATGAAGGCCTTCCACCAACATCCAGGCAAACGCACTCAGGAAGAAGAAGTGAAGCAGCACGGCCATGACTTTACAAGGCAGCTATAGAACAGAGGAAAAGACATTTATCTGCTCTCCAAAGCAGGGAGGAACTTTATTCTGTATTCATATAATTAGGCTTACTGTGCCTGGATCAAAGCGTGCACTGATGAGCAGAAGGATCTCAGCCACCAAAATTGCAAAGGATAAATTTGCATGGATGTGGTATCGCTGATTGCGTATGGTACTTACTGAACTAAAAAACAGAAACAATTAAATCATTATTTATTTTCATGAAATGTATTCAATCATGTGTCTAGTGTACTTACGAAAGGACTGCAAAAGTGACCAGAGTGATGGCCAGGCAAAAGATGGAAATGGAGCAGCCAACATAGCCGATGGTAGACAGTGCCACCCGGTGGCCAGAGGTGAGCTTTGAATCAGACAATTACAAAAACATATATTACTACTGCTATTACTTTTTTGTACTGCAAAGTTGGTACACATTGAATAATATAATATATACAAAAGTACAAATGTAGAATCCCCTTGTGTTTCATGGACCTTTTGGAAGTATATTGTATGATTATTCATAACCTGCTTTTGAAGAACTTTTGAGTTGCCTTGTGTATGAAATGTGCTATACAAATAAACTTGCATTGCCACGAATTGATCTAAATGATTTATATTTCATTTCTTTTTTCTTTATTTTTGGTTCCAATCTTAATTTCATGGCCTACCAATACAAACGTAATGCTACAAGTGAATGTTTCTCATTCTAAAGGATTATGGTCATTTTTGAATATTGGCAAACATTGTTCATACCTACAATATACCAATGGCTTTGTTATTCTTATTATTGCATTTCTTGTGCTTTAAATGTTTTTGGCAAATTGATAATTGTGTAAAGGTGATAGCTTTCGGGCTATGCAAAAATACATTGAATTGAATTGGAATTTGCAGAAGTAAATGATAAAAGAAAAGAAAAATCGGAAGTCATGGAATGGCTACTCTAAATTATGTTGTTGTATCTCGTTTTTGGGATATTTCAAGTGTTTGGCTGCTGTTCTCATCTGCCCTTACTCGTATGTGCCTTGTCATTATGAGGCCAGGAGTCTGGTCCAGAATAGTGCACGTTGGGATGCTGCAGCTGTGGTTTAAGGCAGCCCACTAATTAGAGAGTGGCAGAGGGAAAGTATCAAATAAACTGCAGTTCCTAAAATACTCATGTGGCCCACTTCACTGTAGTCAAAAGTTGTCTTATCTATTTAAAGACAGCATCGGATGTATAAGATTCCAGCTCTCGAACAGTCGCTATCTATGACACTAGCACAGATGTTTTAAAGAACTTTTCCAGTGGTTTGGGAAAAGACCACTGACCTATACAATAACACCAAACATTTAGCCGTGGTTGTCCGCACGTCAACCTGTGAAGCCACCAGTAAAATATGCACCAAAGCTCAGTAAAAGTGTGTGAACTATATGGTTGATCAGAAACTGGGTCCTGTTTTCTATCCAATTCTGCAATCACAAATGTCCATTACTTTAACTTAGCACAAAAAGAACAGCTGTATTTAGCACCTGTTCATCAATCCAAAGCCATTTTGATGTGTTGACTGCTATAACAAAAATCTAGTTGTTGCTTCACATAATGGACAAGAACAAAAATAACACAAAATTATTGATCAACCTATGGCTTTGGAAAGTGATGAGGCTGATGTACTATCCAGTTGAAACTGGGCTGACATTTCTGGTGTCTAATGATGGAATAACTTTGATTTTAACTTTGGAAATGGCTTGGTTTTAGGAGATGTTTTATGTATAATCTATAATAATCTATATTCCGGCTGTGATTTTGTATATTTTACTGCTTACCACTCCTTTCAGACATGTAAACTTGTATATTTATATACTTACAGCATGTCTATGGCATGTACTTTATTGTCTTTGCTATAGACCCGACATATTAAACATTTGACCGTTTTGGGGTCTCGTGATATTGTCGGTTGTTGTAACATACTTGTGCTTCCAGTTGATTGTTTTAAATAAATCTAATAAAACAAATTGACAGAAAATGCATAATCTTGTGAAGCTGTCTCTTATTCTAAACCATGTGTCTCACCTCTATTGGCACAACTTGCATGAGGATGGCAAAGTTAGTGAGGTGGTTACAAAGGCACACAGAGTACGAGATGTTCCCCTCCGAACGGACACAGCCTTCGTTGGACCACACTCCTTCTTTTGAGCTAAAATAACATATCAAATGAACTGCAATGAACAATTCAATACAATGTGTCATATTTGAACAGCTTGGGTTAATGCGGGTTGAGTCTTCTGAGTCCAAGTTCCATTCGAATTATACGATTTATGGTTCTCAGTAGTGTTTGGCAAATGTCACTGTTTTAAAAGGGTTTTGGAAAAGCAAATTGTACATTGGCCCAAAATGTTTCTTATTTAAAAGGAAATACACCTATCCAACTTGTAATGTTATTGCTCCCATGTCGAACAATCCATTCTGCAGATGCATGATAATTTACCTTAAAAACTGCTTTGTGTAAATGATTACCCACCTATAGTCCAGGAAGGCACAGTAGAGGAAGATTTTATTGCTCTGGTTTAAGACTTGATCCTGTTGCTCCTTTGTCTGAAAGTGAAAATAAAATTGATGTAATCCAATCTGTGAAATGATGTGATGTAGTAAAACATTTGCTTGGCTGGTCCCGGCTAAAAGAAGCAAATTAAAACTCTCGTACTGTTGTAAAACTAGCAGAGAGAGATGAATGCCAAAAAAAAAGAAATAAAAGAAAACATTCACTGTATTAGAGACATCCGATTGCATGATTTGGTTATAAATCAATCCTAAAGAGACATACATCGTTTGTTATTAGTGAAGCAAACATTTTATAGCATTAATTCAATATGTGCTTTAAATAAGCTCTATCAATCTTCATTTGTTTCATAGTTTTCCTCCAAGGACAGGATGATCCATCCATGGTCAAGTGTTTGATTTTCTAATCAGCTGTTGTTAAGGTCTCAAGTTTATGACTGCAGTAGTGATTTTGGGCTATACTAAACACATTGAATCTAAATTGAATTTAAGTTTAAGGTACACTTTATTGATCCATGTAGTGTAATTTGTCCTATGCATCCGACCCATCTTCCATACCACAAGTCATCCAGTCAGGATCAGTGAATTTAATAATGTAATTTTCCAGTGTAACCGATGAGGTTGTTTTCCATTGTGGCAAATAGAAAATACAATAAATCTGCATCTATTTTTTATTGTAAATGTAGCATTTTTTAATAGATACTGTATATGATGTGTTATAGATATTTTAGAAAATACTATACTTATTAATTAAAATTAGGATATTTCTCATACTATACACTCAAAACAATACTTCATTCAAAAGGCCCAGTTGAAGAAACCACCAGTTTTTTGCAGTGTATGCTAGAGTGATGAAAGGAAGATGCACATTTTGATCTCTTGAGAAAGACATTACATTTTGATCATAATAATTACAAAGCAACATTGTGTGCTGTCCTCAACTATCTTTTTTGATTATATCAGTCTCTCCATGTCACTTCTGCATATGAGATTTGGACTCCCATGAGACAGTGAGCTAATGGCTGAAGTACAAGAATGCAGTAATTAGGGTTTGGCTTTGGCTTTAGTTCGGACCACTACCCTCCTTTTTCTTCAATCGCTCCTCTGAAAACACTTTAATTGCCAGCCTGGGTGTGCGCAGAAAACAACACACCTTTAGACTCTTTCCTTAACAGCATGAAGTCCTCAGACCGGAGACATGAATGAATTGTCTGCACGATTTCCTCTTGGAAAAAGTGAGTGAAGCTGACAGAGGAGCTGTCCAGGCCATTGCTCCTATTACAAAGGAAACACACGCTCTTAGTCCGTCTGTTTCTCGAGCCATCTACTCCAATCACTAATCATTAATGTGATTTTACTAGTAGCCTTGGAAGTGGCACAGAGATTCATAAATCACAATGGGCTTTTTGATATTGAATTGTTATAATCCAAATAAGAGCATTGGTGCTGCCGCAGTTCTATCTGAATCATAGCTTATCATAATTTGTCTCTTAGATTCATTTTATTTATTTTATATATGACAAATAAACACTTTAAAGCTGTAGCAACACACTTTTTATCACAACCCTTTGATCAAATCTATTATAAAAAGTTTTTTGCAGAACAGTTTGGTTTTATCACTAGTTTTAACATGTTTGGCCTGTGTCACATCATCCTATCATCTTTTTCAGACAGAAAAATGGAAAAGAGAGTCCCACCCTCACTCGTGCAATCTGCTCTCTGCCCAAGGAGTCAAATACAGACTCACAGGGCTCTTTTTTACAAGTATGCAACAGATAACATGTTTTCAAATAAGATGGAAACAGCATGTTATGCCTTGATTTGGTGCCAAACAATTTATGAGACTTTTTGTGTGTTAGTGTGTGTTTTAAGTAAAATGTTATGTATCGCAGCTTTAAATACGGCATCAGATATTATGTTTATCAGATATTTGCCGTTAAACATACTAGTTTAAATATGATTACAATCTCAAAGTCAACAAGTTGGATTGAAGCCATTTTTAAGGACACTGAGAATGTGGCCCCAAAGAGAAGTAGAAACCGACCCAGGACCACGGACTAATGCATCTTTCTCATGTGGGCCTCGGTAACTTACATTTTCCTGTTGGCTGTAAACTAAAACAGATGGTAAAGCGAGTGAATGGCGAAAGGGAAAATTCACACACACACACACACACACACACACACACACACACACACACTGTAGCCTTACTATGAGTCTATGAAGAAAACTAATCACCCACATTACGCCCTAAACATTGGCCTGTGATTGGGACCAGACCTGCCTGCTATATCTGTTCTATACATTGACACCACACATGATGTAAGCAATGGCCAGAGCAAACTGCCCTAACTGCATGTGCAATCCAGTAGTGTTGAAATACATTTTGGCTCGGCAATCTTTGTTGTTCCTCGAGGCCTTTGCAACAACTATTATCCAAATTTGCAATTGCAACTCCAGATTTTTATTAGCAACAGAAGGTCCAAGAAAAAAGCATCCACCTCCTTTGGAAGTGGAGTTGGAAGGCTGATCCTTATAAAAAAACGATTCAACGCGGAATGATCAATGGGATTTTGTGATGGCTGAGTGATGTAGCGAGGCGAAGCAAAGAGGAAAGACAAGAGTTGTAAGTTTCAGGTAGTAAAAGTGTGTCTTTGTTTGTGTTTATACAAGTCTTACTATCTACAGCTGCAGAGGCTCACACAAGTTGAAAACAATGAGGCGTATTGTACAATAACTCTTCTGAGAATTATTCAATATTTGCCCCCGAGAAGTTATATTTGTTGCAAAGTATGAAACAGCAGGATTAGTACAGGCTGTTATTGTCAAAGGGCTGTTAAAAGCCCTCATGAATAATTAATGAAGACAATACATTATTACAACGACAAGCAATAAATAAACTCAAAGATGTGTAAGAGAAAGTTTGTTTCAGCTTTGATGTTTCATAGAGATTACATTTTGTTTATATACACAGAAATATCCAACGCTTTGTCCTGCCTTCACCTTTTAGGAACAACATATTTTGCAATCTTGTTTTAAAGATGTGTGCGTCACTTTATGACTATGGGCCTAAGTGTTTCGAGATCTAGTTAGATGCATGTTTTGAAATATGTAATTCCTTATTGCGATGTTTTTTGCATCTTATCCCAGTGAGAATTCAGAATCTATTTTTCAGCGTAGTCCTGGCCCCAGACATGGGGTGCGAGTGGGGCTGGGTGGACTATTGCACAAGTGTTTAGTGGAGGGGGAAATCACAGCACCCGGAGGACATAGGGAGAACATGCAAACTCCACTTTGTGCCCTGTGCTGACCAGGGTGCTGCTATGTTTTTTGCCTTGCCTATAATGTTCCAGTGCATGATATTAAGCAAGTCTGTCCATCTTACTGTATGTTTTATTGCTTTCAAATATCTGAGAAAATCTTGTTTGGGTTTTTTGTGGTACTCATATATAATAATCAGTCCTTATATTTTTGGGGACTGATAAGATCCCATGGAGTTATCTGCTCTCTGGTTTTGTAGACACTGATACAAGGGTGATATGTGATGCATTATGGGAAGGGAAATCAATATCTTTCCTAAGGAGAGGATCATTTGTTCTCAAAGCTGATGAACGAGATGAGATGAGTCTTTCAGCTAAATAAAGGGATCTTCACCAAAGTAAACATGTTCCTTCAGCCGTTTAATGACCATTTGGGAACAAACGAAGGGGGAAAGTAAACAGTCACATGCGTCACAACTGAAGAAACCTCACTACATCTCACTGTGCAGTGTCTGTCAGGCCTGGACCTCCCACAAGTGGCAGTGTTGGCGAGAGACTCAAGTGCTTCAACTGCATCCAAAAGAGATTTCTCATGATTCTAAATGGTGGATTTTGTGTGAAATGTGTAAGTTGAGATCAAAACATTTTTGTGACAGAAGTCATAAGTTTAATTATAATTACTACATTTCTTTCATTGATTGGATAGAGAAAGAAGTTGCAGTAAAGGAAAATTGACTCAACATTTATGTCAAACTATGTGAGAGAGATTTATCACTTCAGCATTTTAAGTTGTATTATCTTCAAATATTTTCTCTCTTTTTTGAATGTATTGTTTAAAATTCATGTGAATTTAATCTTGTCCTTCTTTGGACATTTTGCATTAGATTGTGCTTTTGTCTTGTCTTGTAAAATACGTTGCATGTTTAAAATTAAACAGACCGTCGATTATTGCTCTTAAAAAGAAACACCAGTTGACCAATTTAATTTAGTCACAAATCATGCAGCCACAAGTCACTCACTCACATTATGAGAAAAACATCCATAAAAGATTGTGCTGATTTTTTTAAAGATGTGAAACATATGAGGATGTCTTTCATTATTATGAAACTTCCAGTTGCATCAAATCAATCTATTGCAAAACATGAATCACGCGGATAAATAAATGAACCCTTTAGGCACCAGCGGAACTGCTACATGAGCTTCAGAATCCAGGACTAACATGGCTTCCCACAAAAATTTCCCTAAATTATTATCACAATTTTTTCATTCCTCTACTACGTTACATTTTATCTGTTTCAAGTACAATTTTGGGAAAAAACGCTGGCAAGAAAATGCGACATAAACGAAAATACTTACAGTAGGTAACAATTTGGCCAAAACTCTTGGAAGCTGAATTAACAATAGGGGCACATTGTGTAAAGGAAAAACAGCCTTACATACTTTTGACTTTTCAACAGCTTATTTTCTCTTTGACCATTGTTGCACGTCTTGTGAGGTGTAGGATTTAAGCACACCCGTGAGAGCCCATAGCAAACGTGGCCAGATATTCACAAAAATAATTTGCAGATTACAAAAAGTTGCAAGAACTTGTGTTAAATTTAGAAAGAGGAAGGAGAAGCTTTGTCTGGGTTAGGGGCAATCGCAGACAGTATAACATTTCTCAATTCTAAACGCGTGCATTTTGGGTCACACGTCTTGAACAGCGAGTGACCGAGCGAGGTGCCCCTGACGGACTCCAGGCCTCCATGCCTTTTCACTCAGACCCAGGCCTTTACTGTACGTATGTGTGGAGCAATAATACGAGCCCACGGTGAAGTCATGGCGTCAGGGGAGCGCTCATAAGATCTGCAGCTGTGGTCCTGGAGGTGCGCACACTCAAAACACCGCTGCACACAATTAGTTTTGATGGAGGTGAGCGGTGGATTTGACTTTATTTGAATAACACGTAAAGGAATCGTCAATTGTTTTCTGAATGAAGGAAGTTAAACACTGGAGGTGAATTTGGATTGTCGAGGTGGATTAAAAAAAAATCTTGCACATTTTATTCATTTTAACTATCATGGGTTGACAGCGTGGGTGCGGTTTACAACAGGTAACCTTAGATGAGATATTGCTTAAAGTTAGGCTGCCTCATTTTCAACCCACAGCAATTGTGTAATAGAATCCATCTGACTAGTTCCTCACTTTTATTGGCCTTTACCTAAGCTTTTTCAGACAGAAAAGTGAGACAGAGTGGACCACCCTCACTCAGCCTGTTAGCTCTCAAAGCGTCAAATAGTGACTCACAGGGCTTTTTCTTATAAAATGCTATTACAAGACTTTTTCTATTGAGACAAACAGTGTATAATATTTTAAAGTTAGGTACCCCAACTTTAATTAACAATTTAATCATGTTATTTGCTTATTTAAGAGGTCAATGATTCCATTCTATAAATCTTAATAAACTTGCAAAGAAGGGTCTTAGGGGACTAAAGTGTTTATTTGTTGAAAGCGTATCACACCTACAAGAAGTCAGGGGTCAGAACATCTCCATAGCAACTCAGCACTTGAACAGTCTATTTACTAAATATTGAAGCCATTATTTGGAGAGCGATTTTCAGTTCTACATGAGTCATTAGCGATTTGAAATAACATCACTTTTCCTTTTGTCCACATCTTTATTACTCATTGTGGCCTAAAACGGGGCCAGTGCTATTTGATCTGCCTGTAGTTACATATTTATGTTAAACAGTCAGACATGCATAATGTCTGAGTTATTCTACGATGTTTTTGACGTTTCTGTGTCAAAAATACACAGAAAAGTCCATTTTAAAACAATTGCAGCAAGACCACCTTCTGACACAATCCTTACATCCAAATGATTCACAGCCATGCAATTAAAACTATCTTTTCACAACTGCAAAGACAGCCCGGGATTGCGTTGTGTTTTCATTTAATGTATAATTCTGGCTGATTATCGGTGGGTTAAATTTGTACACAACAAA
The DNA here is from genome assembly GCA_964034765.1 of Knipowitschia caucasica. Lineage (NCBI taxonomy): Eukaryota > Metazoa > Chordata > Actinopteri > Gobiiformes > Gobiidae > Knipowitschia > Knipowitschia caucasica. The sequence goes on from OZ035831.1 coordinate 34,951,505, forward strand.
TTTTAATAAAAGAGTTTGAGCATTCCAATTTCTTAGATAACAATCCCAATCAAAACCCAAAATCCAATATTATTGTATATCAACTTATGTTCCTGTCAATTATGAAAAACATAATCAGATGGGCTTTTTAAAGAAGCCCTGGAAGTCACTATTTGACACTTTGGGTTAATAGTTAATGACTGAGTGAGGGTGGTCTTCTCGTTATCACTTTTATGTCTGAAAATTCCGGTCCAAAGACGTGACAGAAGCCAAAAATACTTGCATGTGAAAACTAGTGATAAAGGCAAACTGTTTAGAGAGCGAGGTGCCGTGGATTTGATTAGATTAGTTCAATAGCTGTGGTTTAAAAGAGAGGTACCCCAGCTTTCTGTTGTTTCAGCGAGTGGTGATGGGACAGCAGTAGGATTGTTTTTTGGCTTTACTTCTGTGACATCTGTGATTGATCAGGGCGTTGGCTGCCTGCATGTGTGTTCTGTAGTGCAGCCTTTACCCACAGCATCTAAACTGGGCGTATGCTGCGAGCTATAAAAAGACCGCCGATGAACAGTGCTTATTATTGTGGCTTATTAAGTCATTCAAATACAACAGGATTATCCAAGTTTAATAAAAGAGGAGAATATGTTGTACATTTGTTATCTTATCGATATAAAAAGCTCAAACAAGTCTAGACAACTTTAAAAACAAAAACTAGAAACAAAGAGTTGTATCGGCTTGACCTTTTTCCTTCCTTCCACCAGATTTCCCTTCAGGGCACAAGGAACTGCCAAATGTATAGCAACTAGACAGATTTGACAGGAAATCCATATAACAATAACATCATAATTTTAAACAATAACTTGTCTCTGAGCCAACTCTTTTCACCTTTATTTCTGGAAAAACTTTTATTTTCTGTGAACTGTAAAATCTCTTCTACAGGAGACACAGAAGTCAAAGCAGAGATGTAATGGCATTTTGATAGAAGTATGTTTTCCACAATAGTTTCATTTCGATTCTCTCCTGTCTTTCACCGTGTATGCCGATCCTTTGCTGTCTTTCACATCGTCTCAGCAACCCACACAGACATCTTAATTTGCTCTTCTATTTATGCCAAAATCACTGAGATTGATTGTGAGGTCTTGAGTAGTAGTAGTAGTAGTGGTAGTAGGAAGTAATGTAGTAGTAATGTTTATTTTTATACCGCCTTTTCACTGCACATCAGAGTCTCAAAGCGGTTTACAATTGTGATTCTTTTTTGGGAGTGGGGGTGCCAGTACAAGAGGCACATGCCAGACCTATATTGTACATATTTTTAGTGGTAGGGGAAACCGGAGCACCCGGAGGAAACCTACACAGAAACACACATGCAAACTCCACTCAGAAAGGCCATGAGATGTACCTCTTGAGGTACACCAATTATCTTACATTTTTAATTGGTACAAACATGATATTAAAAGTGTTTGATGAATGTAGTATTAATAAAGTAAATTCAATGTACCAAAACTGGCTTATATACTTTTAGCAAATTATGTGGAAAAAGTTGCTTATTGGTAATTAACTTTATCCATCAAATCCAATACTTTATTTCTTCTATCTATCAGTCTATGGAATGTTTTGAACGTAACAAATAGAGTTAGAAAACAATCCAATTTCAATAAAACTTTTGTTGATAAAGATGTAAATTTTACTGCAACATCAACACCATCAACACAGAGACATGTTTATCCATCCTGTCACTACTTCTATTCTTTTTTTCACCCGTCAGTTTGATGGGACACAGACTGAAGAGCAGAGCCCTAAACATATATACACTAATGTTTGACCACAGGCCTCCGACTCCTCCCTAACTCTTCTTTCTCCCTGACTGTCTCGAAGCCACACTCAGATAGCTGTAATAAATCATGGACGGAGCCAGGGTCTAATCAACACCTCAGTTCAATGGCGTGAGAAAGCTTGTGGTTTTTTTTTTATCAGCCTTGATAAAACTATGCATTGAAAACATACTGAGACATGGGGGAGCCGAGCCGAGAATGGCCTTACCTCACTGGTTTGATTCATTGACCAAAACTGGGCATTTATCAACAGAACGAGGCCACTAGGACACTGGATCTACAAGTTTGACCTCCATCAATTCATGTAACGATGTCTGCTCTGAAGACAGGTGTCATGGAGCAGGATAGATGAGAAAAGTATCGTACTGTGCTGTGATTTGTTAGGTGTGGAAAAAGGCTGTTAAAAATTAGCGTGTATCCTTATTGAAACAGGCCAAGAATAATAACTTTGTCTCAAAATAGATAGTTTTCCACCAACGTCACACACTACCCACAGTTCCGCAGTTCGCCCTTTTGCTAGTCTAGCCGCTGCTAGCTGTAGGTAAACAAATCGGGCCAAATCACTTTTACACGCTCAAACATGCCGACTGCCTGCATCTTTTGGGGTGCAGTAACCACGTAGATTGTGGGGACATTTCGAAGGCTATTACGAGACAGGGGAGCGACTCTCGACCAGTGTTGCCAACTCCTCAGTAAGGAAAGTAGCTATTGGCTGTCCCAAAAGTCGCTAGAAGTCGCTAAATGACGTCATCGCCTAATTTGCATAATTGGCAATTTGCAAATAACTGTAACGGACGCTGTAGGAGAGAGGAATAACGTCGTGGGAGAGACAAAAGTGAGTAAAAAACACCCTAAATATGTTTAGAACTACAAATGTAATTTCAACATTAACAACATTTAATGATTTTAATGCTTTGTCTAGATCTGTCGCTAGTCGCTTTTTTGAAAAAAAGTTGCTATAGGGTCTGAAAAGTCACTAAATCTAGCGACAAAGTCGCTAAGTTGGCAACACTGCTCTCGACGAAGAAAAAACGGCACTATAAGGTCTATTCTGACCATTTCATAACAGGTAAGAGCTAGCTAAATGAATGAGAGGGGGAGGAGGAGGAGGAGGGGGAAAGGGTTGTGGCCTGTGATATCAACTGCTTCGTTCAAAATAAAATATTGATTGAAAGAAATATTGTATCATATACATCATGAAGTTTTTTTTAATTATAAAACTGTTCTTCTACTTCTACTTCTGGGAAGTCCACTGGTCTCGCCGGCTTTCATATGGATCCAAATCTCCCGATTCTCAACGGATCTTGCCTCACAGATTACTCACAGTATCAATATACTTAACGCGGTCAGCGTCGGCCAAATTCGTGGCTTTAGATGACATGGGTACAGATGATCCGTGACAAATTATCAGTGACAAATGATACGTGCAATATAAGCACGCGCAATATAAGCAACATGCAAGCCCCGGCGATCCAAGATGGCGCCCTATTCAAATGAATGGTTGTGCTCAGTGGCGCTTTGTGACGGCATGGGGGCTGAAAAGATTAGCGGAAGTTGCCTGAAACTCGCAAAGATCTATGGGAAACTCGCAAAGAACTTTGGGAAACTCGCAAAGATCTATGGGAAACTCGCCTGTATTTGGGCATCGTCTGGTCCTCCCGGTTCTGCGCAGTGGATGATCTCCCATAATGCATTGCGTCAAACACGCGTGTGCGGGTCTCACACCGGGTCTCACGCACGTGCACAGAGGGGCTCGGCCGCGCTCTGACCAATCAGAGCAGTTCATCAGAGCGGGAGTTAGAGCGAGAGCCAGAGGAGTAGAGTTTGTGGCACTAAAGTGTGGATTTAAACACAACCGAAGGATTTAAGAAGAAAAAAAGTTCAGGATGACAAGGGACACTAAAATCCCCACAAAATACTATCTTTATTAAAGCTGTAGGTTCTCTGTCAGCTGAGGTCGAGCTGTTTTAATATGCATTGAGTTCTATGGGGAAAATTTCTGGGTAGCTCACGTGAATTTAGTCTGGTTCAGTCTGCAGTACCGCGAGAATCCCCGGAGCACGTGAGTTGTTCAGCTACAAGCTAGTAAAACCCTATCCAGTTAATAGATCCATGGCAACATGGCATTCGAGCAAAGCATCAAGGGTAATAAGCACATGATGGAAAACTATTTATTGTGGGACAGGTTCAAAAGCTCGGTGTGTAAGCCTATCCGCTTTTCCTTTAATAAAAATGTATTTGATTGGCAAGAGTTAAAAAAAGAAAAATAGATAGATGACCATTTTTTTCCCATAAGTCACTGAAGGACACAAGAATTTCCCTTTGCTATATTTATTCTACTCGATTACATTGTTTCTCTTGTCGTATCGTCTTGTATCAGCACAATTGAATAACATTTTTATCTGAATTTTAAGAAAACAGCTCAGGCTTATCACCTTTTCATTCAAATCATCATGCCATGTTCTGTTTCAAAGCTGAAGTATCTTAAAACCACAAAAGATGAACTATGTAAGTAATCCATGTAACTAATTCTGCAACTGTTTGGTTCTATAGTTTTCACACTCAACTCAAGACCCCATGATAAAAAAGTACACCGTGTTGCGGTCTGATTTCTTCACAAAATGTTACTGATACAACTGTAGTAATAAACAAAATAAACAAACAAAAAAGTTAGGTACTGCAGGTGCAAGTTTTTAATGTGAAAAAAAATATACACATTTTCACATTTGCACCCAGTGGCTTTATGCGTGGTTAGTATGGTGCCTATAATTTCCATCACAGTAGTCTCTGGATGCTATAGGATCAACTGTAGGTTTTCTTTACTTCGGGACATTCTCAGCTGAAAATCTACAAAATAATTCATCCTGGAGCTCTGTAGACACAACCGTGATCAAAAGTTCCATTATGGCCACACATACAACCACTGGTCTTCTACAAGGTCAGATACGCAAAAAAATACAAACTGTTTTTTTTTCCACATAAGAAGTTGCATAATGCACCTTTACTCTAACTCTAAATGTTTTTGGGAGGTTCTATTAAATCATTCGCTTCCCTTTCCCTTGTTAATAGACAATAGAATTATTATCTGTAGCGAATGCAGTCACTGTAGACAGGACGTCCTGCCACAAACGGCAATCGCTCTCTTTTAATGAAGTCAACTTGACAGAACAGTTGCAAATCAGCACACCACTGGGGGCAGGGGTGACACTTTTAAACCCACTTTTGTGCAGCCACTAAAAAGCAACATAAACAATGACAGAAAAGGTCTGCCTCATATGGACTGCATGTACTGAACTCCCTGGCTCCATTTGAAGGAGGTGATAAGTGTACACCAGCGGCCAAAGTCATTAGAATTCCCAAAATAGTCTGGATTTGACCAACAACAGGTTTTGAGAGCGACCGCCAAGAACTCCTATGACTTTAATTAAGTTATGCAGAAAAATTGGGCATATGCTTTGGCAAATGAAACAATTTCGTTATGCTTTTGCAAAATAATGAGGGAAAAAAGTAAAACAAAAAACTACCATTGCACATTTGATTATGGCAACAAATGGCAGCAAAATGGCAACGACAATTGTACAGTCACACTTCTGACTATTACTCTCAATAAATTTCACTAGGAAACCTTTATTTGCTTGTGTGACATTGAATATTGTACTGATTTTAGGACATTTCGGATGAGTATCAAAAGAATTTTAGTAAGAATTAAGACGACACAATATGCCAAGGGTTTATCAAAAATGTAGTTGAAAATGTAAATAAACTTGATACATTGTTGATACAATAATCTAGTGCATATATCTAGTCAAAAATGTTCCTTCCATGATTTAAATAATGCACTTATTGTTCTTCAGCGTGCAGTTTTCTCCTTCAATAACTAAAATGGGTCAAATTAGGGAGTTTTACAGATGACTGCTTTCGTGTCTGTATGGACCATGCCAACAATTCTTCAGCCATTACAGAACCATTGTAATTACATACATTCTTACCTTATTTTACCCAGTACAGTATTTTGAGAACAATGCCAAAGGATATACAAGGTTCAAACAAAACAGCTTCACCTAAAGTACCTGGTAATCCCGTAAAGCTAGAAAATCTTTCCTGTTACGTGGGCTATATTAAAAGTACATCAATTACAGACTCCAGCCCAATTATTGCAGCTTTTCCTTCTTGTAAAAGAAGATAAAATAAATATATATTGCCATGGGTTCAAAGTTAAAGATTTATTTTAATTTCCACAGATGGACTGAATATATGTGGCCATTGTTTTTTGTTGTTGTGCACTTGCTGAAAGCACATGGCTGTCACAAGCTTGCACACAATAGTGACTTAAAAGAAACAACAAATGCAGGACAGATTTCAGACTTAATTCATATTAAAGGAGTTCCCATGGAAAACTGGCTCGGCCCCTGTCAGCAATGGAAAAAAGGGAAGATTTTGCTCATAATAGCACATTGTTGTTCCTTACAAACTGCCTGCCCCTCAAGCCTAAAGAGCTGTTCAAAGTCCATAATCAGTTTGCGTTCTGGTGGCCACATGCTCCACAAAAGCTAATGCAAACCAAAGCGTTTGTGTTCAGCCTGTGAGAACCCAGCTGTGTAGGCGCATGGACAGTGATACCCAGGGATGGCCACCAAAATAGAAGCTGTCAGATTTCGTATATGGACTGTACAACTACAAGACCCACAAGCAAATTGTTCCCTGCTTCCCTTTGATAAGGCTGCTCTGCTCTCTCACGCCCTTACAGTGTGGTGGCTGCACTTGCATGCCATCGCACTAAGAATAAAGTGATGGGTGAAAAGTCAGGGATGTGTATGTTTGGATCGGCTTCGTTTCTCACATAACAAATGATTTAGATTCACTGAAATAGGTAATGCTACATTTTGTATATAATAAAACCGGTCTTGTCAAATAAGAAGCATCATTCCTAACAGGAGTGAATGATAAAAGGCATTAAATTAGCTTTCTGTCTGTAATCCACTGTGGTAAAATGTTTAAGAAAAACTATTATGCGTTTATTTCAGCCATTCAGAATGATAATGAGACTATTTACTTTGTCCGTGAATGTATTAGAATGTGAAATAGGTAAGAAATCTTTTTTTGTATAGTGCCTTTCACAGACCAGAGTCCCAAAGCGTTTTACAATTGTTGGAAAATAATAATAGTTAAAAATTAAGCATGAAGGGGAAAACATGCTTTCCACCTGTGACTCCCAATGCTATACCACCAGAGGGAAGAGTTGAATTTGTTTGGTTTTTTTCCAAATTAAAAATTACTAGCTGCAAGCACCAGTGTTTTATTATGAATGTCAGTTCTTACCAGAGTGTGGGTGAGCACGATTTTGATGAGTGGGGTCCCAGACAGGTTGATGGACAAGGCCGGAGATGGTTCCACTTTTAGAGAGATCAAGTTACTTGCAACCTGGATCTTATGGTCTTTGAAATCTGAGGCTTCATTGATCCTAAATAAAATCAAATAAAATATGCAATTACCTTATGGATATGGTCCGTGTACCTTCCGTTCAGTCTATTTTCGTTTCTGACGTGCACATCGAAAAACAAACTCAACGGAAGGTACACGCGCCGAACATACTGTACATGCAAATCAATATAATGCTCAACAACTTAGAACATAAAGTAACAATCAAAGCTTTTCAAAACACAATCAAAACTAATAAATCCAATCCGTCTAAGCAGTAGTTGTATTGTTTTTCCTTTCAGAACTTTTCATCAGCTTTTTCAGACACAAAAGTAATGAATAGAGTTGACCCCCATTCACTCAGCTCATATTGTCACACACAACTAAATGAAAATAAAAAAGTTAATTAGATGAAGACAGTAAAATTATGTTTAATCACAAAATGTTGCTCTTTCTCTCTTTCTTTACTGAATTGAAGCATAACCACTCAATACATTAGTTACTAAAGATAAGATACTGTGTTTTTCTCAGTCAGTTGTTCAAGGCTTTGATTATTATATTGTTGAAAAGGTCAGATGAATTTAACAAAAAATGATGTTGCAATTCAAGCGTCCGCACTTTACGAGAACCAAAAGATATTCTCACATAACTTGTGTGTGCTATGACAATTTTAGCAAACATTAAAATGATACAAGTGAATCATCGCCAGCAAGAATCCCTGCGCAGCTTTTACTGGCACACAAATAATGCTAATATGTTTGACACCCACACCCTACGCGCAAGTTTAGCACATGAGCCACAGTGTAGCAGCGGTGGTTTTTAGTGAGGACTTCCACCGTCAGCAGCGCTATTGTTCTTTTCAGTGTCCTCTGATATGTGGCGGCTGGGAATATGGATGACACAGATATGACTCTACTTTGTAAATTGAGCAGTGGTTGATAACAGAGAACATGTGTGCGTGAAGAAGTTACAGTCAGTTATAAGACCTTTAAATACTGAAGACATGCATTTTTTGACCCGGGTTTAAACGCTGTGTCGACTTGGGACAACAGTGGGAAAGGAAAGGCAAGGGGAAAATAAGAACGTGTTAAAATAGAGACAATTAAAACAAACTGCGGATTTTAAAATGTTGTCTTCTAAAATATAAAAGTCATAACATTTAATTAGTTCACCCAGGGTACCGCATTATATTGGACAACAGAAAGGTGGAAAACTGTATAAAGAAAAGTGTAGAAAGCCCAAACTTTGATGGTAATAATAATAATATTGTTTATAGTAATTGTAATCGTAATCATTCTGCTTTAAATTTCATACTGTAGAAGTGTGTGCTGATTTTTATTATGCCTTACTCTATTCTCTATTCTTTACCGCTCTTTCTGACTGATGCACCGAGCCAAAGCAATTTCCTGGTCTGTGACTTCCTGTTATGAGCTTCATTCTTGTTCGTGTAGTTTTATAACCTCCTTCACCTGACCCCTACATATTTTTTCCTGTCTAAATGATAACTATGGAGCAGTAGTGTTCCCACCTAACACGCCACAGCAAAAAGGCAAGTCCTTCTGACATGAGATTATGTTGCTCAGTGTGGTAGAGGCAACCCGGGGTTTTTAGTAGAAAAACCTGTGTTTTTGCTCAGTGGGATGTCCCTATAGTAACACGCGTGAAACCAAATAAATTTGCCCTATTTTGTTGTCTGCATAAACATTCTGGTGGGGCATGTTTCCGTGGGCACAGCTAATAGGAGGGTGGATCAGGGGAGCCTGTGAGTGAAATGGCTGATAGGAGAGGCAGATAAGAGCGAGGGCCAGGACATTCTGAACTTTAGGAAGCAAGAGCCCAGATTTAGTAAATGATAAAGATTATGTGATTTTGTTTTCAATATTAAAGTTATAAATTACAATCCATTACAATCTGTGAATCATTATTATTTGTCTGCCCCCGTGACCCTACAAACGGATAAAGCAGAAGAAAATGGATGGATGAATGCAGATCTTGAACAAGCAATGAAAGTTTTAAGGGCGACAAACGTCCCTCTAGCATGACGCAGGTTATAAGTGTATGAAAAAAATCAAAAAATAACTTTTAGTGGGTGCATGAAAATGGAACATAAATATAATACATGTTGAAATCCCTTAAAAGTCTCTTTCACACAAGATGTCCTTTGTCCTTTTCCAGTTGTTCCTCAATGCTGGATTTGAGGTTATGGTGGCCACTTTAGTTTCGCCCCAGGACATATGTGGTTACAACTACAACAATGGCTTTAAAGCTGGTGTGCTGAACTTCAAAACCACTAAAAATATCAACAAAATACATTCCATGTAACTTGTTCATAGTTCTCATAACAGTAATCTCTCCCTAGTTTATACATGTATGCATTTTTGGGCTTCATCAAATCTTTGGATCAGCTTTCAGTATTAGCCAATCAGCTCTCAGTATGTATGTTATCAAGACTCTTTCTAGTAAAACAAACATGTTTTTATGAATCCGTAAAATATTCAGTACTCAACAGACATTTCCCACAATTAAATACACACAACACTCTGCTTTTGTGGTTGAGTGATTGTTACCTTGTTTTGAACGGACTGATTTCCCGGTAGTACTTGTGGATGTTGTGATAGAAGAGGCCGACAATGGTGGTTTGAGCTGTGCATAAAAAAAACAAAAAACACAGCGCATCATGAACAGGAGGCGAGGAATGTGGGAGGAATGTGCCAAAATGCTCGCTCACGGGGGAAGTTAATTAACGCCTTCATGCGGCCTGACGCTGGCACAGACAGTCTAATAGCACGGCCCTTTGGTCACACTGGGGTGCCATGACCAGACCGAATATACCTGTGACCTCACCATTCAAACAGGTGATTTTGAGCTGTGATCCTATGGTGCCGCTATGAAGGATATGCACAGAAACTGCATTTTTAACATGACTTCAGCCTGTTTTCTTTGCATAGGGCTGGAGAATTATCAGGCTTTAAGTATTAGCAATGAAAGCGGCCACTCTTTGCCTAATTAGGACATAAAACAACCCGTAGGTATGCAGAGTGTAATATGTTTTCACTCTAATAAAAAGGGCCATAAAACATTCTGAAAGTGTTTTAAGGCAAGAAAAGTGTTGGGTTTTATTTGTATATTTTAAGCCTTTTATGCACGTCAACTTTTGCCAGTGAAGTTCTACATGAGTGACTTACTTCAAAGGTAGTTGTTCTTGTTCTAAAATATCTTTCATGTTGTATCTTTCAGTATGTTCAGTACTTTGGTTAACTGTGGCCGTTTTGAGCTGAGCACATACTTTTGACATTTTACCATTTCTATTAAGCTCCACATAAGACATCCAGGCTCACTCCTGTAATAAGAACTGAATGAAGAGATGAGATTTTTAGATAAACAGTTCATTTAACAGAACTTTCAATGGGGCAGCGAGCTAAATCAATTTCACAAGTTGCAATTTGGAACGTGTGACTGCAATTTTTTTAGTCTTTATATGAAAACAATAATGCTGTGTTAATCTTGACAGAATTACATGTTAAATGACAATTTTCAAGTGGTTATGTCTTTTTTGGGACACATACATGTTCTTATTATGTATGTTTACTTATTTTGGTGGACATGATTAAAGACATACAAACAAACATACATTTCTATAATTAAAGAAAATCCGCCCATGGCTACAATATGGTATATTTACAGAATCTTCTGTTATTTAATACACACTGCCCTAACAAAATAAATATTTCAATAAAATAAGACAAGCTAAAAATATTTCAGGAACAGTTCATTACATGGTTGCTTAATAACATCTCTGACGTGATGTTGCCAGTGTTTTGTGAAAAGTATCCAACAGTTAATTATAATTATAACCAATTGTAACCAGTGCAATTATAACCCCAGAGTTTATTTTATTTTATTCTTATTTTAATTATATAGTCTATCATCTTAAATAATAGACTCAATTTGATGTGTGCAATCTGAACGCTCTTATTTCCTTCTTTCTCAACTGTATTGTGCGCAACGTTGACACTGAAATTTCTCCACTGTGAGACAAATAAAGGAATATCTTATCTTATCTTATCAGTTCTTGATCATTTCTTTGACTCTTTAGTTTAGTGGATTTTAGATAAATAGAGTGAATAGCCTCTTTCCCTGATTTTTTCCGGTGAATAAAAAAGTTAGAGCCTACATTAAAGTCATGGCTGGTCTTTACAGCTGCCCATAAAGCTAAACAAAGGCCTTCAACATGGCACTGCTGTATACTGTCCGAGCTCACAGTCTTAAATCTAAGCATCGTAAATTACTGCCTAATAATAAAAACCTCTCGTAGGTAGAATTTTCCCCTGGCAGAAAAGACACAGGGCTAAACACACTGTTCGCACATAGCTGAGAATGCTCCAGAACAGTCAAGATTGAAAAGGTACAAGAAGACATTTGTAATTCACTCACACTGCGCGGAGAAAGCCTCGCCAGGCACAGAGATGTAGTTCTTGCCCTGAACGGGGAAACGGTAATGTTGGAGGTTGTAGTTTTGAGGGAATTTTGTCAGTGAATAATCTGTGGAAAATAAAATAAAATTAGAAACAGTTGTCTTACGTATTAACAAATATATGTATTTAACAAAGAACAAAAATAATATTATGGTGGTAAATATATGAGATCATTTCTGGCTTTTATACTCATATTTACATAAAAAAGTGACTAAAGGAAATTAAAACACTGAATAATGTTTGAATTGATGGGATGTAATTTCAGGTTAAGCTGATTAAGTTTAAGTTACTTTACTGTCCCCATTGGGAAATGTATCCACTGCATTTGACCACTACTTCCATTGCCACTGAAGGCCCTTCTTCCGAGGCCTTCCCCTGAGCACGACCCACTCAGCCATCATGAGGTTTTTGCTTGTGACTAATTCTAATAGGTAAATATTTCATCAAGTTATAGTAACAATTAAATAAATGTGGTTTAGTGAAATATGGTTCATTTTCCTCCTGACTCACCACCTGCAGGAGGACCAGTGAGGGGCTGGTGCTCTGTGAATAAGGTGGCATTTCTCACGCTCACCCCCCGACTTTTTTAAAACATTGAATTACATCTTTTACATGTGTCTTCCAATAATATGTTAACATGTACGAATCATGTTTGTAAAATAAAAAAAAGTTTAAAGTGCTGTTTCCTCAAAAATACAAGGGACAATTCACAGTTCACAATTTTCAAGAAAATTATCCAATCAGTGAACAGAATTTCATTGGGTTGCCAGTCTGTTTAAATTAAAGCAGATATAAAAACAAGTAGCCATATGTAACACAGAGAGTTTGTATTTTTATAACTTAACCCCAGCAGGTGGATTCCATCTGTAATCAGTGCTCAGGAGCAAGATATGTCACATGCAGGAAGATTGATTGTTATTGTAATGACTTTCGCATAGCACTTGGTCTTGGGTCAGTATATTACAAGACCAAGAAATCTAAAGTTGATTATTTTAAATGGAAAAACACATCGTCTTCCATCCTGTAAACTTCTGTCACAGTGATTGATATGTTTTGTTTGCTCTGCAACAAATTGTTGCGTTAGCTAATGAATTAGCCAACAATCAAACTTCACAGCCAGAATCCTACCCAATTTGCAAAAACAAATCTTGCATAAAAACCAACAACTCCCTGGAGACGACAGATGGAGGTGGTTTGTTGCTAAGTGAACGAGCACTTGTCCTCCCAGTGAGAACACCAATGATGTAAAGGCTTAAAGTTTCATGATGTTGGCTCTGAAGCGCGTCCAAACAAACTGCAAAGAGTAGAAGTTATTGTGACACTGACCTGCAACGAACGACGTCCCACCCACGGACAGCAGAGAGGAGGGTCCAGGCTCCAGGCTGTTCACCATGTGCTCCATGACCCGGTCCACGGTCTCGATGAGGCCCCCGACCACCGACGGGGACTGCTGCTAACACAAGGCAAATTGAGGATTATTTTATTATTATACAGGTCAAACTCGGAAATGAGTTCATTTATTTATGTAATTCAGATTGAGTCTGTCATATATTAGTTTTTCATTTTAAGTTGAATAACAGAATTAAATAGATTTTTTAACAATATGGTATTTCCATGAATTAGAATATTGTTCAAAAATCCATTTAATTCTTAATATGTTATTTAGTTTAGTTTAGACAAACTAAACTAGATAACATGAGAAGATTATCGCACATCATTTAGCTTGTTTGTCCAAGGGCTGGGTGGAACAGAAAAAAACCCCACCAATGGTCTATTTAAATGAACGTGGACGTTGTGACCTAAAAACTTAAACTTAAAAATTAAGAACAACATTATAACTCTTTCATTTGTTCATTCTCTTTATCCAATGTCATTCTCTGTATCTAGAAACACTTAATTCCCATGTTTCCACCTTCACTTCAAATCCTACAAAAAAGCTAATATTACTAATTATACTTAAAAAAATATTAGCCACCGCCCTATTAGTATTGAAACGATTTGTACAAATAATTGGACCCAAAACTCAGAACAATATCAATTAGTGGTGGGCATAAAACTCATATTCTTGCAGCCATAACATAAAAAGCCAGTATGAGCAGTACTTAGTAGGCCTGCTCCACGGAAGACAGAAAGAACAAATTACTCTATGTCTTGTTTCAGTGGGTAAAGTAAACGCAATAGGCTGCATCTGTGTATTGTATTAGTTTATATAAATTTTCATTTGACGGTATTGCCAAGTTTGTGACAAGAATTCCCTTTAAAGTGAGTTGGCTGCTGAGGTCAAACACTGCAACACCACAGCGGCCAACAGAGCTCTTCAGATGTGAGTGATTCTAGAAGAAAACCAACGTACCACTTATTGAATCAAAATGCAACTCTGAATAATAGCTGTTTTAATGCACTGTCCTGGCCGTCCTCCTTAGTAAAACGATAACAGCTGATTAAATTGACACTCGAGACGGAATCTTTGCTTTACCCAAGAATATTGGTTTGCATTTCCGCACATCTGTTTCTGTTTGATCTCAAAGAAAAGCCACGCACGATCAGAAGAAGAGAATATAGTAGGAAATCTACCTAACTCAAAAGGCATGATTTAAACATCGCATAACATGTTGAACTCATTTACCTCTGGCAGCCCGGGGGAGGACAGCACTTCTTCCACACTTTTGAGGAATGCCTGGTCGAGAGAAAACAAAAAGGGGAAAAAAAAGTCCCCACAATGAAAAATAGTCCATGGATGGTATGAAGTAAAGTTCCCGAGTTGGTCTAGTCTGGTCCTGATCCAGTTCAGGTTTAGTTTGAGTTTAGTTCTGGGTCTGGTATATTTTGATGTGTGAATTGCGAACGCGTGCATACTTTAGTCAGTCCAAATGTAAAGGACTGTAAATATTCTAAACTATTGATTATAATTTTAACTCCAGTGCAACGGAAAGACTTGTGAGTCCAGTTGGAAGCGAAGGTACCTAGCCCAAAGCACCATATAGTGACTCAAATGGCTCTCTCTTGAAAGAATGTAAACAATAACATGATTTCTAATTAAATAAAGACAGCCAGTAACAAAAGGTTATCATTATGAATCAAACTTAGACCGACTTTATTGATCCACAAGGGATATTGCGTTGTCACAGTAGCTTGCATAGTATTTCACAATAAAAAAATAACATTAAAGAAACAATGTCAAAATAATGATAACAATAATAAGATAAAATTTGTGAGAACAGAATAATCTATTATTAGTAATCCATCTCAGATTACTAATAATAGATAGATATCAATAATATATTTCAGAAATATACATATCTGTGAATATGTACACATTTACAGTGTAAAATACATTGATACAATACAGTGATAATGCGAGTATATACAAAGAAAAAGCAGAAATCTAGGTACCCCAGCTTTAAATTGAATGGATTATGCTGCGGGTTATATAGCATGTCAATGGTTGCTTCTTGTTGTATGTTGTGTGCAGTGCTCTTCGCTGTGTGTGATACCTGAGTGAGGTTGTTGGCGGTGTTGTGAGAAATGGTGCGATTGGGCAGTTCCTGGAGGAAGCCCAGCACTGGCATGGTGTCCTGCTCCGTTTGGCTTTGGACGTCTCGGACCCCTGGAGCGCTCACCTCATCGGCCCTCTGCGGGACAAGAACATGCAAAGGAAGTTCACTCTGACTTCAACTTCGGAAACTATTGGATCTTTATAAATAATTTAGTGTGGAGTTTTCTAAAAGGAGCTCTTGTGTGTAGTTTTAGATAGCTGTCTTCACTTTCCGGTCTACATCTCTATCTGTCACTGACAAGAACAGAGCAGGAATATTCCCAAAAGCTGCTCATACATTTCAAAGGGACATGAATTAATGGAGAATTTCCCAAAATGTTACAATTCATGTTCCCTTAATAGGATATTAATAGCTTCAAATCATCCAATGTTTAAATCAAATTTGGAACAGCTTGTACAGTAATTCCAAGTATCCCAGCAAAAACATCTCAATGTTCCTATTATTGATATAATACATTATTGATATAAAGTTAACTTCAGATCAATAGCTGTTTAACTTTATATGCTTAATAACAGATACATATTTGAAAAGACCAGCACAAACTTACTAATGCTGGCGATGTTGTGGCAACTTCCTTAGAGACGCCGGGTGTTGTGAGAGGAAATAAGTCTTGACCTAAAAGAGAACACAGACTAATAAATGCCATTATAGATGCTGTTAATGTGGCTATAAAAATCTTTGAGGTGCAGTTATTATTAGCAGAAATTACGCAGACACTGGGCTAAAAATGAACCTGCGATCTATCTGCTTAAGAGACCAGTTGTTTGCAAGTTTGGATCGATCCCAGTGGTGTAAAGGAGATGGATTACAACCACAAAAACTTTAGACAGGCCACAACTCAATACAGTGTCACTCGCTTCTGTGCGCAGTTAAAAATACACTTTTATGTCTTTGCTGCTATTTAGTGAAAGCAGGTCATGTTAAAATGGCCTTATATGGGTGTGTGTCTGTCTGAAGATCTAGTCCCGCTCCTCGTTGGTTCAATGAATGGTTTTATATGCATGCGCTGCGGAGGTAAAAATATTTTTCTGTAACCATAACAGTCAGAGTATTTGCGTCTGGTAGTGGCTGCTGGATGTATTGCTTTTGGGTTACGACTTTTGGGGAGATGCATAGTGTGACCCCTTGGTTTAAACTAAAAGAAGTGGGATGTGGCTTGTGCTATTGACTGATGTGAAAGGCAGTTATCAATAAAACATGCATCTTACATCATATGTTTATTCGATTTCAAATAACACTTAATAACAAAGCAACTAAGAAATGTTTCCAGCATCCCAAGACGTGGTAGTAAACGGCCTTGAGAAAGAAAGCAATTTTAAAAACGGAATGGGGATAATTTAATGTACCTTTCGTAATTTGAATCTTCTGAAATTGGACACAGGCAGTGCAAAAAATTTGTTTGTTGCTTCATTGCTAAGGTTAATCTAGTAATTATTAGATCTAACATGAAGATTAGGCTTTCGCTAGAGCCAAAAGCGAAGATAAGAGTTATCATTTCAAAAGTTGTTCTCATTGCAGACAAAGAGGAAAAGTGGAGGCAACTGTACTACTCATCAGAATCAGAATAAATGTTGCCATGTAAGCAACAGGAAGTCACAAACTAGGAAATTATGGCTCTCAGTGAAAACAAGTCAAAAGTAGAGAACAGAAAAAGTATAGTAAAGTATACATAGTTCCCACATGACGTCACTACATACGGGGATTTGCCGACCCGGCGCCATTTGTATTGGCATGCTGTGGGCAAAACAATAGAAAAAGAAGCTGAAACGTGTTAATGTCGTGATAAAGTTGAAAATGGTCATCTCCTGCTGGGTCAATGGATGTTCAAATCGTGCCGGAGGTTCCGTTAAACTTGGATTTTACAGTATACCCATCATTAGACTTCATGAATGTGAGAAGACTAAGCTTTTGTCAGAACAACCACGGAGGTTATGGCTTGCGAAGATAAACAGGCAAGAAACTCCCTCAAAACACGCAAGAATATGCTCGGAGCACTTTGTGTCAGGTGCGTATCGTATCTTATAATGTGTTGACAGACGTAATTTACTCAGTACTAACTTGTGTATGCTGATATCTGGTAACTTGAGAGTTTCATTATTTAGCGTTAGATTACTTTATTATGAGGAGGATCGGTGTCGTGTCCGAGGCTCTCGAGGGCAACGTAAATGTATTAAATAGATAATAATAGTTCTATGGTGGGCTAAAACAATGTTCACAAACAGCATTGCTTCTGTAAAAAGATCTGTGTCATAAAATAAACTGCTCTTTACGCCTGGAAAAATCAGTTGCCCACCATTCACCGAAACATACGGTCAAAAACGCGGAAATAAACAATAACAGCAATCCAGAGTGTCCGTGTGGCATTAGCATTAATTAAATTAATTGTTAATATAATTAAAATAATTAAATGGAGCTCCAACTGGTATTAAATCAAAAGTTTTTGAGAAATGTTTGCATTGCTTGTTAATTTTTGCTGCATAATTTGATCCAATATGTAAAACATGTCCGTAGCACGTTAAACTGTGGTGCCATTGTATTAATATACAATTATTTGCTCAAAAGTTGCCCTTTTTTTTCCAATTTGCGTTTGAATATCTACATTTATTCTCATTCTTCTGTTTAATGGAATGCACAAACACAGCAGCGTGCCATCAAAGATGGCGTCTCCGAGGAGGTCATGTGACATTCATTGGTCTGTGGGAACTATGTATACAATTTTCTCTATAAAATGTTTTTCTATCCATCCATCCATCCATTTTCTACCCTTTAATCCATTTCTGGGTCAGGGGGGTGGCAATCAGAGATGCCACCCAAGTCTCATAGCACCAGCCCCTCACTGACCCTCTGCAGGTGGTGAGTCCACAGGAGGACGGCTGCTCTCTGAGTGTGAGCATAGCCTTGATCTTTCAGTGGGGGCTTTGGGCAAAGTGGGGTTAAGTGTCTTTCCCAAGGGCACAACGACAGCAGTCATCAGTGGGAGTCGGTGGAGAAGGTGTAGAGGTGGGAATTGAACCCACGACCTTCAGGCCTGAAGGCCAATGCTCTACCAACTGAGCTACTGTCGCCCCATGTTTTTCTATAACATTTTAATAATACAATTATTACTATATACAAGTGCACTCGTTGCATATACAATATAAAAGTTATAAAAGCTTAAGTAAGACTTCTTTCAGTACTTCAAAACTTGCATTATTAATGAACTTTACTTAACCAGTTTTAAAACTGTATTAGTATCCATTTGACATCAGAAAAACTTTGTGGTTCATGTCTGTTGTTTGCTGTCTTTTTATGTTGTATTCCAATCAAAGGTTTTAATAATGAACTTGTTTATCTGAAAAGGAAACACCCAAATAAAACGCTCACATATATTTATAGTCTATGTACACTATAAAACATTCTTGATGGACTTCAGGAATTGTCCTCTAAAATAGGACTGGTCTGTCCCGCACCACCCACACGCATGTTCAAAAATACTTATAAGGCCAAACTATGCGAGCCAGAGCTCTAATGAGCAGGTCACGACACTGCTGCTTCAAAGGTTACACCGGGAGGCGCATTAGTCAATATCTTCATCATCTACAAACGGAGAGTGCGGAAATGGCTTTTTAACCCTCTTTCCTCACATTATAAGATTTCACAGCACAACAGGAAATGCTCTGTGGACAGCTGCAGTGGCCTACCTGTGGCTGCGTGGTAGTACAGCAGGATCTCCTCAGGGGAAAGTGCTCGTTCCCATATAATGAACTCATCAAAGGCACCGGTCACATAATGGCCGTGCGGTTTGCCGTTGCCTGTGCCGATGACCAGGTCAGGATAGGGGTCTCCGTAGTTCTCTGAGACGATGCCGTCTTTGTCCCTCGCGTTCAAAGTCCCGTTTATATATACGTCCAGACCTTTCGCTTTGGTCCAGGTGAAAAGAATGTGAGTCCAGAAGGGCCCTGAAAGAATGAAACTGTTCATCTTTTTGAACTTTGATCCCTAGAAAAGGTTGAATCAAACATCGTAATTTAAAGCTGGGGTTCCTAACTTTTTCTCATGCTGTTTTGGCCCAACAGAAAAAGAAAATAGATGTGATCATTCAGACCACAACATGCTGCTTCATCTTATTTGGATGTTATCTTTTGGATCCATATAAGACCGAGCCTCGTGAACCGTTATTTGACGCAGCCTAATTTTGACAATGTTGAAGTATTTTTTTTGGAGTACACTGCAAAAAATGACAAAAAAGTCAAAGATGGCATGGATTCGGTTATCTTGAGTTCAGTAATTATTGCCAGTTTTAAAGCAAGATTTGCCTGTGACATTTTTTTACAGACTTACAATTCTGTCTGTATACACTTGGTACTTATTGTCTGTCTACTTTCCCAGCAATTGCTAGTTTGAGACAGTTTGTACAATTTCCTTTCAGTCATTCATTATGCAAATGGAACGTGCACCGCCAGGTCAGGAGACAGTAAACATGTACATTGCAGAGTATATATTACATAGTCCCAGTAAAATCTTCTAATTGGCTCTATCCAAACAAAATAGTCAGTAATAGATCGTTGACCTGTTCACTGACCGTTGTCCACGGCATTTCATCGTTTGTGTTTAGCAAAATAGGGACAGACAGAATTTGAGGTAATGTCCTGAAATGTGGCATGTCACAATCCCATATGAAAACCAGATGATTTTGTGAAACCGGACACAGATTTAGCACAGGCTTTGACACATTGACATGACCCTTATTTTCACATTACAAAAACACAGATTACACCTGATATTTGAGACGCTCTGAGCACTGAGCAGTAAATGTTTCACTGTGCGCTTTATTTGTTAGATTTGATTTTGTCTGGACATGTTTTAGCGAGGACAGGTGTTTTAGTTTCATCTTTGCTTTGGTCACACTCCTTCACAGTTCAAATTTCTTTTTAGTTTATGTTATGAATCCATCCAGTCCACAGCTGTTTCTGTTTTATATAACATTAATCAGAAAATTCAGGGCTTAGATAGATATTTGCTTCATCCATAATTACGTTATATAATATTTCACTTACTTAAAGCTGGGGTACCTAACTTTCATCCCCCCCCCCGAAATGTACTAATATATCCTTATAACTTTTTTCCAGCTCTCTAAACAGATCACTAGTTATTTTGGCCTGTGTCACATCTTTAGATCAGCTTTCTAGGACAGAAAAGTGAAGGACCACCCTCACTCAGCCAATCAGCTCTCAGCCCAAAGTATCAAATAGTGGCACACAAGGCTCTTTCTCACAAGTGTACAATGTGAAGACAGCATGGTCGGAATTGTTCAGCAAAAATATCTACTTTTACAAGATTTTGATGAACACACATTTCAACAATGATCAATGAATTGTTCCAAATCAGCAGTGACATCACATATCGGACATTAGGAGAAGAATCGAGGAGCTCACCTGGCACCTTGATATCTGCCTTCCATCTGTGGTTGTTTCCTCTTGTGTAAAACTCAACATAACCTCTGAAAGGATTGGTGTAGACCGAGAAACCATTGGAGATCACTTTTCCTCCAGACGCAACTGCAAACCTGGAGCCCTGCAACTCTTGGTTCTTCCAGAAAAAGGAGAAGGTGATCCCTGCACCCAATGACCAAAGACTGTGTCATTTCTCCTTTGCATATTGACATGGACCGTTTTGTATGTGTCAAAACGCACCTTCTGGACCGCACAGCATGGGGTCACTGATGCAGGTATTCTGAAATGTTCCAAAGTGGAGAAAAGTGCCGCCATTATCTCCATTCAAAAAGATGCCTTTGTTTACCATTCCTTCAACAATATCTGCAACAAATACGGAAGATTACATACTGGAACATGTATATTTTACCTTATCAAATATTATATAATCTGAATTTATCTTAACATGCAATCTAAGTTTCTTGTCTCTAGAACAATTCATTTATACTAGGATAGTATTGGGAAACGTGTCACTTGGACTCTGATGCCATTAACAAATCTTTCTACATTATTGAGGTAGATTAACATTTTGGCCCATTATACCATCAGGACCCTGGATATAAAAATAAATGGGGCACTTTTGAAAAGGACAAAATGTAGCCCTCAAGTTTTTGACGAACTTCAGTTCGAGGGTCTGCTTTTTGCTTTGGTCCAAAGTTCCTAAGTATGGCAATATGTTTTCTATATATTCAGTACTTTCTATGCTCTTTTATGTTATACCAGCTGATAACTGGTAAGAAAGAATGAATCAACTAATTATGCAGATACAATAGTTTAAAACAGACAAGGCTGAACCGATCATTTTATCATTCAAAAAGTGACAATAAATGTGTTGGACTTTATAAATTGCGAGCGGTTCACAATTAATCAATTAAAGTAGTTGTTGGTCATGGACATTTTGTTGTTGTTGTGATTAACCTATTCAATGTTTTACTGCTTTAACAGTTGTAAAAATTGTAGAGCAGGTTTTATGACTTTGACAGAATGACATAAAAATGATTTTTTTTAAGTATTTATAATCAAACAATTAATTATGTTACATGTAGTCTCCTAGTTTTGGTCACATTTTACCCATTATTTAACGGATTTACATGTAAACGACTAATAGATTAATTGAAAGGACAAACCAACAAATGAAATTGGGTCGAAATTGTTAGTCACAGCCGTACATTCTTCCAGCTCGAGTACTATTTCTAGATCACACTTTGATACATCCCGAGCAAACAAACAACATCTTCATGACCACAACTGGAGGCAGACCAGGGAAGTTTTGCAACGCATGTTTGAAGAGATACTGTATTAAGTCTTGAACGATGCCACTAAATTTACAGTAGGTTAACATGTGTATACCCAGCGTAAACAGCTTTCTTAAATGACAATGCGCACACATCGGACAAGACACACGGTGATGACAGCAGAGGCCAGAGGTGATGATGCAACAGTGACGGATGCTCACCTACGGTCGCGGATATGTTAGTGTATGCGGAGTCATTGGTGTACACATAGGAAGAGTTATGGGAGGAGGGGAGCACAGTGTGGTTGTGGATTCTGAGAGCTGGACAACACACAAACATTAAGTGAACCTAGACTGGCACAAAAGGCACAAAGAAAAGTGAAAAGGACACAAGGAAGGGACATGGTGCACAGGTATGAGAAGAACTGATGCTGGGAGTGAGGGGTGGGAGACACAGGGACACATGCATCGGACTCCGGTCATACCCGATCCCTCCACAATAACCACAACATTCAAGGCAGGTGATGCAGGCTTGAACAGACAGTAGAGCGCACGGCTTAAGACTTGGATTGAATAAAGCTGAGGTCATTTTCAAACAGTTTAAAACAACTTCACACTTTTCTATGTGTTTCAAACCCTCAGTCATGCTCATTTTGTTCAAGGTTTTTTCTAAGGCTGTAATTTTATACCAAACTCATTCTTCTTTTCATTGTGGGAAGTTTGTTTGGAGCTCACTTTACATTACAGAGGTATTTTGAGCAAAGGATTATTTTTAACTTAACATGAGTTTGAAGTTTAAAAACCAAATTGACTCAACTGTTTGCCCTCATCTGTCTGAAAGTGCACAGTCACAAACACAAAGAAAGGATTAGATATGGCACATACTTATGTTGCTGCCGTTAACATAACCTGTTCTCTTCCCAATCTGGTCCCACAGCTCATGGATTCCACTCACATCATCGAGGGGCCAGTAATGTGCCGCGCTGCGCAACACCTGCAAGCCTTCACAGTTTTACAACAATTAATATTCTTATTCAATGTCCATGGCATAAATGATGCTCTAATAAAATAAGTAGAGTTGTAATGCCTCATAAGGAAAATAAACTGGTATGGAATGTATAGCACAGTGATTCCCACCCACAACCATAGGGACCCCACAGGAGCACATACACCAGGGGATATGGAATAATATTTAATTTGAAGCAATATAATATAAAGAATTATTTGTATTGTACTGTATTTCACAATAATGATTACACAGAATGATGATAAAGCATATAGGAGTAACTGAAGAGGAAAGTGGTTGGGCAACAGTGAAAGTATTTTAAAAGTTAAGACCTGTACACAATCCAAACAAATAGATACCTGGATGCTGCATCCATTGCACCACCTGAGCATTAACCTGTTGAGAGAAACATTCAATTGTTTCTTTGCAATAAAACTGCTAAAACTCCCGATACAGACAACATTAGAATGGTTGAACAACAACATTTAAGATGACTTACCTTACAACATGAGAGGAAAGCAATACAAATGTGAAGTTTCAAATGAAGCTCCATAGTGTTTATGAATCACTGACTACACGTAGATAAATCCAGGAGGATAAATGCATTATTCCCAAAAAAGTTAAAGTGAGGACGAGTCCATGTGTTCAGACAATACCAATATACACACAAAAGAGTCTTGCAGCATCAAAAGCATTAGGCAGCAGAGCCTTCTGTCATGATGAAGCGAGTGTCCACTGAACCCTCAGATTGTGAGCTCTAGATACAAAATGCAGAGACGCTCTATCACTGCTCTCTCTGAGGAGGAGCGCTTGCAGCTGAACGTGGGAATAGCAAAATCTGATGTCACTTTTTCTGGATCTCCGAGGAGGGGCATCAGAGCCGTGCGTAAAATGGCATCATTTTGTGCGCACTGAGACTGCACGGGGTCTGAATGAGATCAGGACTCTCACTTTATCCAACAACATTGTTTACAATTAGAGTTGTGACTGTAGACTGTATTGTAAGAGCATCTTGGAAGTTTTGAGGAGTTTGGAAGTGGCCAATGCACAACTGTACACACAACAATGTACAATTCACTCATTAGGCTATCATTCGGTTGAACGTTGTACCCCAAACAAAGAAATACATTGCCCATTCTTAAATGGGCAAAATAAACAAGACAAGTGATAATGAACACATAAACACAATACTTATGTTACCAAATAACCACGTGTTTCTTTCTTTCTCTTTGTCTTCATGCAACTGTGTGCAGTGATGTCACGGATGATCACAGGTCAGGGATCAATACAAAAGAGAAATAGAAAACAAATAATAAAATGCCCTTTTTTCTGAGTGAACAGCGCCCCTATGCGGCCACCACTGCGCATCGACATCCACTACTGAGCTGGAGGCGTCTGATGTATTTTATGAGAAAAGAAAAGCAATAGCATCCAACATAGGCCCATACCAAGCCTCTAATGATAAATTACGGAGCATCAATACGTAAACTACCTTTTTATGTCATATATTCCTGCAGGTGTACATCAGGAGTTTGTTGTTGTTTATTTGTCTTGGATGAAAAGGTGTTTTCCCATGGGTGAAGCAGACAAGGAAGAAGAGGCGTATCCCGGTAACTATTTATGCATCTCCTCTTTCCCGTTTGTAGGTGCGGCCTGTGTCACCGCAACACCGAAATATTTAAATTACCACCGCATTAGACTTTATTTCCTTTATTTCAACTCAATATATGTGTAAGGGACAGCTCATTCATCAGTATACAAGTGCTACAATGGCGCACCACGTTTGGAGACTTCTTCCCTGACCTGATATTTTAGCAGAATTTGCGGAGATAAGAGACGTGATGAAGGATCGACTTGCTGAATTGGCCGCTGTAAGTATTCTATTGCAACTTTTTAACCTGTATATAATTATGTCCAAACTATTAGTAGTTTTTCCCCGAGCAGAACACCACGCAGATAGACGAGGAGGCGGTCGCGGTGGACAGAGATGGATTCATGGAGAGCTTTTTCAGACGGGTAATAAGTTCCTTGATTGTTATCTAAGCATAACATGGAAATAAACACATAAACTTATTTTGTGTTTCGACAATGGCTTCAGGTGGAGGAGGTTAGAGGGCTTATTGATAAAATTTCCTGTCAAGTGGAAGAGGTGAGGATCATCCACAGCACCATCTTATCTGCTCCCAATCCAGATGACAGTAAGTTTATCATTTATCTGGGGCTATAATATATTTTAAATTATTACATGTTGAAAAAGAATGTATTCCTTTTTTGGATTAGTTAGAGCTGATCTGCCATTCATTCAGTGGCATCAGGCTCCCAGACTGTGTTATGTTATAAGAGGCTTTGTTCTTTACACTAGGATAAATCTAAAGAGGTGGAACATGATGTTGATGGACGCTTGAATCAATATTGACTGTAGTCAGGTGCATGGGGTCATTGTGATAGATGCATGTATACTAATATTCTTTCAGAAAATGCATTTCCTGTACCTGTCGGCCCACAGGGACAAAGGACCATTTGGCTGCACTGACCAATGACATCAAAGGCAACGCAAACATTGTCCGAACAAAACTCAAAAGTAAGTGACATGTAAAAAACTGTTTAGCGCGCTGTAATATGGCTCTGACCGTTTTCTCAAGCACATATGTCTCTATTCTCTGATCTTAAAGTTATGGAGCAAAGTATGCCCAAAGATGATGGCGCAAACAGGTCCTCTGTTGATTTCAGAATCCAAAAGACACAGGTCAGACCGGTCCCATTGCAATGTTTGACTATTCATTTTATAATTTAAGCAATATTCGTCATAAAGTATAAAGAAGTGACTTGGTTTCTCCTCAGCACACGGTTCTGTCCAGAAAGTTTGTGGAGGTGATGACCCAGTACAACGAGACACAGGTATCCTTCAGGGAGCGGAGCAAAGGAAGGATACAGAGGCAGCTGGAGATAAGTAAGTCAGACATTATAGAACATGGGCCACACTTTTGTCATATGTATCTCTATCTGGCAGGACCTAAACCTATTTGACAAGTGAACCCTTGAGGGGCCAAAGAATAGAATGAGCTCCTATACACAACTCTCTGGCTTCCCACAAGTATTCCCCAAATGTTTCTCACACAATTTTCTTTTCTTTTATGTTTTAAATTTCAGCTTTACCTGTCTTTTCACATCGAATATCTTAAAACACTGCTGATGAGGGTTAATCTAAACCTGGATTCATTGATATCCCCAATTTAAACCCTATATTTGTTATGATTAACTCCTAAATATGTTATATGAATAGGAGGGTTAGGAAACAACACAGAAGCTTCAAATCAAGAAGAAATTCCATTTGTAAATCTTTAAAAATAGCACAATCAAAGCAGGGGCAAACTGGTATAGAGCATTCTCTGTGTCCCAGTCGCAGCTGATACCAGAGACGCCTGGCTCTGTTTGTGTTGCCCCGGCGACAGTAACACTATTCACCTGCTTTTCACCAGTTCATTTGAGACTGAAGAGCATTATGTCCGCTTGATATGCATGTACATATAGGATTTTAAAATGTAGGTGTCTCTTGTAGTATTATTCTGACCATATTTATCTGGCGTAGTGTTTTTATGTGTTTGGCTCAGCGTCACTAAGGAATAAACGAAAGAGGGAGTGTGGCAGCACCTGCAGATCTGTCTCTGGAGAGGGCAGAAGGAGGGGGAAGAGAAAGACTTCTGTTTATAGATTTTAAGCTGCCATTTTTCTTTGACTTAAGCTTTGCTCTGTAGCTCACATTGTTCTGTGGTTGTGTGTAAATATTTGGCTCAGGAGCCTGGGTGAATGGGTTTAAAGGGGATGTGCCATAATGGGTACTGTGAGAAAGAAAATTACAAAAATACAAAAATAATTAATTTAAATAGTATTGTATTATATTAGTTTGAATTTGATGGTAGAAATGGGTTGCTTTCTTTGCTGTTTGTTCTGCTGGCTAATCAAATAATACTTCAGAATGAGATTTTTTTTTTTTATAATGTTTTATTTCCATTGTAAGTAACTGGAAGTCACAAATTAATTTTCTTCGGCTCAAGGTGCCAGCAAGTTGTATACATTTTGCATTCTTATCATTCATATTTTAATAAAGATAAATATAACATACATATATAATACATATTACCTTGGAGAGGGTTATAAGAGTTTATTTTTTGTTTCGAATTAGTAAAGTTGCATTTTGTATCTTTGTCATTAGTTGAGATGGGTACAACCTAACTAATGACAATATGTTCCAATTCTGATTTTTTTGCTCCCTGTATTTGTCTAAATCTAAAACTACTTTAAAACCACAGTATGTCTCTTTATCAGAAAAAAAGTAAATGTTCAAACCATATTAATAAATTACAGAAGTTGTGAGAACTATGTGGAGACAGGAGAGTGATGCCCTCAGCACAGAGCAGGAATTTTCGAGCCGGTGTGTGTGTTTGTGTGTGTTGAATTATAATACTGTCATGGTGTGGATTTTATTTTTGTATTTTTGTTTGGTTTGGTTTTAGTTGCTTCCTGTCTTGTTCCCCAGTCTTGATTGTCTGCGTCTGTGTCTGTGTCTATATGTACCCTGTGCTTCTCTCCCCTTGTTGCTAGCCCATTGTATTGTCAACTTCTGTTTTGTCCTGTTCCTGATTTTGTGTTCCTGGTTCTGTATTTTGGATTTTGAGTTTTGTTTTCACCTGGACATTTGTTTTATTAAATCATTATATTTTTTGCATTCCTGCATTTTGGGTCCTCAATCATTTCTGTCACGTGATGAAATGATAGAGGACCCAAAATGCAGGAATGCAAAACATATAATGATTTAATAAAACAAATGTCCAGGTGAAAACAAAACTCAAAATCCAAAATACAGAACCAGGAACACAAAATCAGGAACAGGACAGAACAGAAGTTGACAATACAATGGACTAGCAACAAGGGGCGAGAAGCACAGGGTACATATCAGGGCGGGGCAGACAATCAAGACTGGGGAACAAGACAGGAAGCAACTAAAACCAAACCACAGAAAACCAATTTCAAAATCAAACAAAAATACAAAAATAAAATCCACACCATGACAACTACATTACAAATCCGTTCTCATTCATTTTGTAATTCCAGCTGGGAGAGTGACCACCAATGAAGAACTGGAGGAGATGTTGGAAAGTGGAAATCCAACAATATTCACATCAGATGTAAGTTTTAGATCTAGTGCAGAAATAACATGTTTCGTAGCAACGTTTTTCCACACTTGTCATTTCACCAGATCATCATGGATTTACAATTAACTCACGAGGCCTTAAATGAAATCGAATCCCGACATCAGGACATAATGCGATTGGAGACAAGCATCAGAGAGCTTCACACTATGTTTATGGACATGGCCATGCTTGTAGAGACTCAAGTATGATGTTTTTGAGAATACACCATTATGTTTAAGTGGAGAGTTGATCATTTTTCTGTATATTCATTTCTTCATAGGGGGAGATGGTGAATATTATTGAAAGGAATGTTGCCAATGCAGCGGAATACATTTGTAGTGCAAAAGAGGAGACGAAAAAAGCTGTGAGATATCAGAAGAGGTCCAGGAGGGTGAGTTTACGCTATCAAATGCATATATGATCAAAGAAACACTTACACCTTTGGAAAATAATAACTATAACTGAAATAGAAATAATTAATATATTTTGTTTTTATTCCACAGAAAATGATCATCCTTGCATTTGTCCTATTGATCCTGATTGCCATTGTTGCTCTAATTGTCGGTCTTTCTGTTGGTCTGACCAAGCCCCCTGAATAAGATGATTCTTGTGAGTCACCAGCTCAGTGTGTGAAAAACATCTAACAATCATAATCATACAACATACAACACATATCTTTCAATTAAACGTATCTATTTTTTAAAAATTCAATTACAGGAGATTTCATTGCTGAAAACAGCATAGGAAGATGATGCATTCTTCCATGTCACCTGGGGGCAGATACGGCAACAGAAATATAGCAAAATGCATCTTTAAAGATCGAAAATCAACTTCTTCATGTTGCACTGTTTCTTCTCTTGTGATGAAGCTGTAGTATCACTGCCAATCACAATATAACAACTTCATCTCTCTCAGGCAAAAAGCTCTTGGAATCAATTTTCCACCAATGCCATTGTGACCTCACATATAGCCTATATTTTTGTATGTCAAACGTCAAGATGAATTGTAGCTCAACTACAATGAACACTTTTCCTTTAGTGTTTCTAATATAATGTAATGTAATAAAAGGTGAGTGCTTTAGTAACAGACCATTTATGGGCTTATAGATTTGTATGTGTTTGTTAAAAAATTTAAATATAATTCACCTGCCTTTTTGAAATATTGAAACTTTTGAAGAACTAAGAGGGTGCAATCGATCTGTGTCACATAATATATTTGTTAGATGATTGTTTTCTATAAATAAAAGAATGTGTTCGTGGTTCATCCAGGAGGCATTATTATGGACATTATAGTATAAAAAGATCATTGGCAATATGTAATTTGACGCACACACATCTCATCAGATGATAGATATGTATGGGTATATATACAGTGTGTATATATATATATATATATATATATAAAATTACTTTCTTGCTTACTATATACAGTATATGGTTACATATACTAGTGAAGCTTAACCTTTATTCGTGTTCGTTTATCGCCCCTTAATTTGGTGTTCCCGGTCAAATTTGACCGGCCTGTTTTAACTGCACATGCTTAGACCAAAAGACCCAAAAGTACTGCTTTGCGCTTTATTTCTGCAACACACTCTCTCATTCAGCAACACACTTTCTGCTTCTGCAACACACTTTCTCCTTCTGCAACACACTTTCTCTTTCTGCAATACACTTTCTCCTGCTCACTACACACTGTCATACATAAGACTCTTTGTTCTTAAATGCAATCCTGTGTTATCATTGGGAAAACACATCTATTCAAACACCTTGTGTGATAGAAAAAACCCTGAGACACACACATGAAAACACTGACTTACACACTACACACATCAGACATAAACAAACCTCAGTTTAGCCATTTTCAGAACTTTGCAAGTATCGAAGCAGAGGTGGAGGAATAGGAAGACAAGGAGAGAGGAGACGTGGATCATGTGACAAACCATGGCCTCACCCTGAGGGAAGCAGAGTCCAGCCACACCTCCATCATCCGGACCTTCAGATGGAAACATGTCTCCAACATGTACTGTAACTCTCTACTGCAGACTGTATTTACAGTATTTACTATACTTTACCGTATCACATGTAAAGTATTGCAAGTTGGCTATTGCTCCTTTTAAAAAATGGTAGATTTGTGAAAAATACAATACAGTAAAGTACAAAGTAATGTACCATTAAGATGTCACAGTACTGTGTACAGTATGCAGTATTGTAATAAAGAACTAAATATTTAGTAAAAAACTGTTGTTGCATATTTCTACAGAATGACTAGAAGACCTTCTCGAGGTGCTCCACAGCTGTTCACCAACAGCAGGAACTGGTCTTTGCGGAGACAGTCCGAGCAGGGACTATGATCCATAATCCACACGCACAAATGCCTAGTTTTACATTGGAGGTTTGTTGTGTACTGCATTGACACAAATGCAGTAAAGTATACTTTAGTAGGGTGATGTACAGAGTTTATATTATTTGTAAACTTTCAGTACTTCCTGGTTGTTGATAAGCTTTTGTTGAGAACAATATCAGTTCCATTGAGCTTCACAGAACAAAACAGTACACTACAGTACAGTACTGTACAGTAGTGTGTTGCTTCCAATCTGAAAGTGTGTTCACATGATGCAAGAGTTTCATTTTGACAAAAGATTGTTTAATTTTGAGAGCAGAGTTTGAGTTTTGATAAAGGAGTTTTGAAACAGATGTGAATGGTTTATGTCCCAGTGTGTGTCAGGTTCTCTTGTGTGTAGAGTTTTGGGACAATGAACGAAATTTAGCTAAATGTGTTCAAGCAAAAGGAAAGAAGATCGTTGATCATGACCAAAGTGTATTCAACTACCCTTAGGCTGTAAACATATCTAAGACCACTAGTGTACATGAATAACTGCAGTGAATAGACACTGAAAAGACACAGAAATTGTCACATACAATTTCAAAGTGTGTGTGTGTATGTATGTGTTGTGTGTGTGTATGTATGCGTTGTATGTGTTGTGTGTGTGTGTGTGTGTGTGTGTGTGTGTGTGTGTGTGTGTGTGTGTGTTTCTGCGCTGTGTGTGTGTTGTGTGGATAAATATAATCTGATTACACATACATTTCCTATGGTGGTCACTTGCGACCGGAACAGTACAGATGTAACAAGGTTCACTAAAACACTCAAAATTCAAGTAAAGTGATTCTCATCTCTTTCGTATGTTCAGGTGCACAGTGTGGAGGATATCATAAAGTCTTGGGGCAAGGAGATGTAATATAAACAATTCTGAGTGTTTAAAAGCGCAAATCGGTCTAATTTGACCCGAACACGTGAAGCCGTACTTACATCCCTGGGTCTGAAAAGTGTCATTCCGATCTGGCAACCAGCGCAGTGCTGCACGAGCGGAGGTGAAAGCATGTTGTGTTATGCTATGCTGTCTGGTTGTTTAAACGCCTCAGTAAACTTTTCTGCTGAATGTCAGTGTTTCTTCAAACAGATAAGATGTGCTTTTATAAACCTTTGCTAATGCCAACACGGCTACACTGTTTTAACAGCTTGCTTTGTTTTTGTTTAGCCTAGGCTAGTGGCTAACATAACAAGCTAATTATTCATTGACAACTAAACTTGGGAGTGTTTGGCGTGTGTTGAATTGATCAGCGGCTGTATTCAAATATAGATGTACAACACTTACATTTTCTCCTTCATGTGGTTTGTATGTTAGTGCTGTAGTGTGGCGTTGCTAATATTAGCTCCATAGATGTAACTTAGCTGGGGCAATAAAGCAGCCATCCTGCAGGAGTCACATCCTCTCAGCAAGGTTACACTGGCCGTGTCTGACTGTAGACTGACTGAACATTCATGTGTATTTCAGGACAGAGTGCAGTGTTGCGGAATCTGGATCAAGAGGTGTACATGAAGTACACCAGCACAGCCTGGACAATGACATGATCCCTCACTCCTCACTGGCTCCCACTGGGTCATCTCACTGCAGACATCATGAATGACAAGCTGGTCTTCTTGGGCCTCTTGTACTTTGTACAGGGCATCCCTTATGGCCTCCAGTCTTCACTACTTCCTATTTACCTGCGAGGAGCAGGTCATTCTCTCACCCGCATCGGCTTTACCAAAATTCTTTACTTCCCCTGGGTTCTGAAGGTACTTTGGGCTCCTCTTATAGACCGTGTTGGAACAAAACGCCGCTGGATTGTTGGGACAGTGTCTGGCCTCGCTCTCACATGTGCCTCCAGTGCTGCCTTGGCCCCAGAGGCGCACATGTGGGGAGTAGCCGCAACACTACTGGCCATGAACAGTTTTGCCTCAGTGCAGGATATAGCTGTGGATGGGGCGGCCGTGAGCCTGCTTAAAGGTCGTGGGGAGCTTGGTCTTGGGAACACAGCCCAAGTGGTTGGCTACAAGGCTGGCTCTGTGTTCGCCGGAGGTGGCCTGCTGGCAGTCATCGATGTCGCAGGATGGGGTTGGATGTTTGTGCTGCTCATGTTTGTCTATGCAGGTGTGGCTCTGTTCGTATTGGGAACCCCTGTACTGGATGAAGAGACTGTAAAGGGGCAACCAGCAGATGGCAGCAAGAGAGCAGCAGAAGTCACAAAGCCATGGAGAGTGTGGAAAAAGCTGATGGCTGTACCTGGTACCCCCTGGACCATTCTGTATGTGCTAACATACAAACTTGGTGAGTATGCATCATCCAAATAGTACTGTACTGTCAGTGCGTTTTATTATACAACTAATAACAATGTATAAAGTAATATATCTTCTATTGGGCTTTTTACACCCAAAGATGCTTCATGTGGCATTATTTATTTACTGCACACTGGTGATAAATTACTGCTGGGGTTACTAACTAATCTGACCACCATACACACCACACACTTACTTGTCTTAAGAACACAACAAAATTGGCACCTGGTGTTCCCAGAGGTTTCCAATTACAGTATTAACCAACCCCTGCGTCGGTTGGCACTATTACTCTACTTGTTACTACTGTTCAGATCAACTTTAGATATAGAGGAAAAAGTCTGAGCAGATATGCACACTTACCACTAGATGTCTCTGTTGGTTTTTGTATTTGGATAAACTGGCCTGTGCTGTTACAGTTAAAGAAAGTCATCACTTAAGGCATTGTATCAGGTTTTGGCAGGTGTACTTTTCACTGTGGGAATAAAAAGTATAAGATGCAGGAGAAGTTGGTTGCTGGTATAATTCCTATTGTGAGACTAAGTTTAAATCTTTTCCAAAGTCTGTTTTGAATTTATATTTTGTTTGTGCATCTCTTAAGAAAAGTAGTAGTTTTGGATAACTCTTACTGTGTTTGTGTGGGAGAGAGTGGATATGACCAGAGTTTGGTGTTTGGTAGCAGAAGGGGATTATGTAAGGATTAGAGTCTCTTTGTGTCTGTGGCGTTCACAAACCGCAGGAGAAGACAGTGCATCACATTGATGTTTATGTGGGTGGTGGGAATATAATTGTCTCTTCACATTTGCATAGCTTTCACTTGAGCTTGTATATGAATGTATGGCCTTTGTTTTAAGAATGTGTGTGTGTTTTTGAATGAGTGCTGAGTGAGGGTGGCCTAGTAATCGGATGAGTCCTAGCAGACGACAGTACACTAGACAAATATGAAGCTTGCCTGGACCCCTAATCTGTCTAGGGACGAGGAGCATCCCCCCAACGAGCACTCTCCCTGTCGCTTGAGCTCACACGCTCATCCAACTGATGATGATAATTACTGCTTGTGTTTTCACTAACGAGTGATTAATAGCCTTGTCCCTTGCTGTTGTCTAAATAGTCTAAATATTTGCCATCTTTTGGGGGGGTGGAAATGGTTGTGTAATTTTTTTTTCCAAGAGAACAGAATGTTTTCAGCATAATTGACTATGTGAGACGTCATTGTTTTTGTTCTGGCGTTTTTTGTTCGTGTGCGGTGATCGGGGTGTCTACTGCTCCCCCTTGCCTAAAGCTGACCGTCTCCTGCGTCTTTCCCTAATGAAGTGGTCCAACGCAGCAGCCATGACCTCTGTGCAATCTGAGGGCAGGGGCATCATGGGAGCACTGTCTGGCCTCTAGGGATTATAAGAGCGAGGGGGAGGAAATTCTGCTAATAATAGATAAAGAGGGAAAATAGTTAAAAATGAATCTTACGACACAATGCAGTGCTGTATAAGTCTGAATTATTTTTTATCCTCATCGGTAAAAAAATATGTAAAATGTGTCAACAATGTGTTGCTGGTCAAAGGGTGACGTATACAATGAATGAATACTCTAATCAAAACTACTAATATTTAGGGCTTCTCCATCCATCCATCCATTTTCTACCCTTTAATCCATTTCTGGGTCAGGGATCAGAGATGCCACCCAAGTCTCATAGCACTAGCCCCTCACTGACCACTTTGGGCAAAGTGGGGTTAAGTGTCTTGCCCAAGGTCACAACGGAGAAGGTGCAGAGGTGGGAATTGAACCCACGACCTTCAGGCCTGAAGGCCAATGCTCTACCAACTGAGCTACTGTCGTCCCTATTTAGGGCTTCTAACACGTAAAATTAAGCACAATTAATGGATTATTTAAACAGTTATAGTAATTGAGTAATCATTTTTGAACAACACTAAGATGTAAGCATGCTGTAAATAAGTTATACAACTCCTAAGATAGCTGTAATTACTATAAAAAATCAAATGCAATAACATTTATATTAAACAACCGCATAAGTGGTCTGTTTGTTGAATCTATTTGAAAATCCCATATTTACAGCCGTGATCCTTAAACAAATCGATTAATCAAATGGTGATCACCAATTAATCAATAATCAAAATAATCTTTAACAGCACCAATGTTACTTACATGGCATGACACATCCAAGCGCTTTACCTTGCTGTCTTGGTTTTTTCTTTGAATTACATATTATAAACTAAAAACCATGGCTGAAAACGTTCATCTCATTAATGCATTGACATATTTTTGCAGATCTATATCTCTGTAGAACCCCTTTCGGAAACGAGAGGATTCATCTCAAGGGGCTTATCCTCCAAATAAATAAATCTATATCTTTGTCATTATCTTAGAGCTAATCTGGGTACGGCATAGAACCACACAACCTCTTTACTACTTAAATGGTAGTTGTCCTCTTTTAAGCTATTGCAGAGGGCCGCAAGCTAATGAATATTTTTGAATTAATGGACTTTTTGCTCTACAGGGATATAGCGATACAGACATATTTGGATAAGAAAGAATGGAGGGTAAAAATAGGGTCCTAAATGCTTCTTATAAAAAAAAAAAAAGGTCACATTGTTAATCAGTAATCATTGTGTATTTCTACTTCATATTTTGTTATTTTTAAATGGGGAGAATCTATTGCTCTCTACTCTCTTTGAACTCTGCCCCGCTGTTCGCTTCCAAGATGGCCATTTTTCATCATTAGTCCTACAGTGTCTGACAGGAGATATGAATGATGGTGAGCTTCGGCACTGCCTTTCTCTGGGAATTGACCAGCTGGACACATTGAAGAATAGATAAACAGAAAGGATCTCGTTCACCTTTCATTTTTCTTCCCCTTGAAGTTGATAACATTGCAACAGGGGACACAATAGTCAGGAACTCAGCGTTTGATTGAAGAGTGCATGTTGAAAGATCAGGAATTTGTCTATATTTCTTATACTAATTAACCTACATGTGTAAAAGAGTTTCATAGTTAGCAGTGTTTATAAAAACTTTTCTTATCTCTTTAAGAAAAAGGTTATCTGTATTTCTGGACCTTTCAGTGCTGGCTGGTGCAAGGCCCAATGGATAATGGCGTTAAAAAAGTGTGGAACATTAAGTCGGAAATGAAACAATATTTTCCAGAGGGAATGACAGGACTGCAGGGAACAAGGCTGAAGGAGCAAATAAATTAATGAACAACCACCACATGGTGCTCTGAGACAATGTGTTCAATGGCATTGGAAATCAGCTCATTAATGTTACGATGTCAAAAATGTGCAGTTTATTACAGTAAAAAAATACTTTATATATTGGATTATAATGAATTATCTTAAACTTTAATAACCAGTACAAACATAGCAAAATTAAGATGGACATTATTCATGTGAGCTTGGGTCAGATCCAACTATGATATTTCTTGAATCTTGCATTTTATAGATTGCACTTTATTATTGGCATTTGTTGAAGTAATGAAATCCATGGTGATACACAGTTTATATTTTTTTTTTTACTTCAGAAACCTGTCTGTAGGTTTCATAACAATGAGGATTTTTAGGCCTGTCTTTTACTAATGACTTATTGTTCAACAATTGACAGCTGGAACAATATATTTTAGGGCTCAATCTTAATCAAGCTTAATTCTGCTTCTTTTTTGGATAAAGTTAGGGTTAACAGTGGTGTACTGGGATTCTCCTGGTACAATGACATTTTGTCACTGACACAAAGTCCTTTAAATATTATTTTGTGCAGTATATCTCTGAAGATATATATCATCCATCATCCTGTTCTGTGACAGGCCTATTAACCGCATGCTTTTTAGAATAGGCTCAAGTTGATAAGAACATTTGTTGAAGATTTCAATTCTACAAGCGTCCCTGGAAACAAACAACCTTAACATGTATCGATCCAGAAGCTCCCTCTGTGCTGTGTGCGAGTCACTAAAGCCACAAATGTATAGAGTACTCTGGAAACATGTGAAGACGGGGTTCTGTTTACGGATTTGTCCTAAGGGGAGCTGATAAGCTGATGGCTATATGTGCTTCTGCGGCTGCATGTAGTATGTATGAAGCAGTGTCTCTGTTTACTGGGCCGACCATGGCCGACCGGGATAAGGTTGTTCTGGACGTCCTCTCTGATCTGTGCACTTTGATCTCGCTGTCCACAATGACCTCTCCCTTCTGTGCCACCCCCCACTGATCCTCACTATACCATCTATCCATGAACTAAGTAACACCATCACTCCAAGTCAGTCAGCCTGGATTGTCCAATGCGCAGCAAGTATAAAGTAAAAATAAATATGATGCTTTATTTCAAGATAAAATCTTGAGTAAGGTAGAAAATTCAAAGCAAAATTCTTTCCTTATGGTATCACCAGAGTGGAATTTTCTTCAAATTTTAAATTTACCATCTACAAACCCATTAATGTGATTTGCATAAAACATAATTTCACTTGAGAAATTGCTAAAACTATTTTATGGCCTCTACTTTTTTTACTTTATTTTTTTATGCAGAAAACTGCCCTGAGCGTGACATCATAGTGGTCCTAGACAGTTACATGTGTGTGCCAGAAGTTTATGATATTAGCAAGGATGGATCTAAAAACAAATCCAGGTCTGTTGTGTACAAAAGTATTTTTTGAGCTTTCATTTTTCCCAAACTAAAAATATACCTGGAGTTGTTTTTTATCCAATGTCTTATACTTGGTACAGTATGATGAATCCTCTGTTTACAAGAATTACATCATGATCAGAGATATTTTCTGGCTGAATTTCTCCTGTCAAATTATGTTCCATTACATCAGATCCTTCAATTAGAGAACGCCATCATGTTGGATAGAGATGTAAATATAGCAGAATGTAATTTCAAACTTCTTCCACTACATGGCAGTGTTTGTGTGCATTAGTCACCACTTACGACATTAGTCATTGGTAGGAGTGTATATGTGTATATATATTATTATGATATCGATTTTTCGCTATATTGCGATACTTTCCCCCGCGATCTATTATCGATATGCATTTGCCAATTTGCCATTATTAGTATCAATACTTAAAGGCACACCGTGTAACTCTTGGCCACTAGGGGCGCTAGACCTGCAACTTTCACGTTTAGCGCCCCTAGTGGCCACAAGCAACTCAGCACTGTCGCAAAAGTCAAACAGTCAGCCGGTGTCTTTTGAGTGTGTATTCAGACAGCATGCACTGGTGTGTGTGTTCAAACTGTAGAGACATGCCTACAGATATTGAGAGACTCTGCTGTGGTCAGCCTCCAGACCGCTGCATTAGTAATCTACCACACATGGACTTCTATATCCTGGATGAGGGAGTTCTGCGTCTAGCTCGTGCTGCGTGGAATGACATCTTTGCGGTCGATGACATCCAGGAACCAGGTGAAGAGCAGCGCTCATACAGACATGCAGCTTACAGCACGATCCCTTTCGCGTTTCCTCTTTTTAGCCTCCTCCGAAGGTTTAAAATTTTTCCTTGCCTCAGCCATGACCAGGAGTCGAGCAGGTGAAAAATGAGTAGCAAAAGCCTTAGCTCCATGAGTATATCAGCGCCTGTAGCCGTAAAGCAAGTCTTTCTTCCAAGTCACGTGACCTGGTGGCAGACGGTCCGTCTGCTCGAAACTTACATGGGCGGTATTTCAAGAGGGCAGCCCCGCTCGGAGCATTGCAAGTGTCAAGCGCTGTATATTGGCCCAAGTATTCATATAAAATAACTCATATGTGTCAACTCTTTAGGTCACAAAGTCCGCGGTGTGCCTTTAATATATGGCTACATTACACATCTCCATTCCATTTATCAGGAACTAAAGTGTATTTTTTCACTTTTTTTTTTTTTCACATTTTTCTATTTTATGTATGCCATATATTGGCATATGGTATATTGCTGACCAATATATCGATTATCGTCATAAAGTGATATAATCGTTATCGTGAGCTTTGTATTGCGTATCGTGAGGTATCCTTAGGTTCCCACCCCTAGTCATTGGTGAGTTAATATTATTTTAAAAACAATAATCACATTCTAAAAGATGGCCAAAGTAAATATTCTCAAGATCTTGTTTCAGGGCCAAAATTGAAAGAAATCCCTAAAAGCTTAGGTTTCAATTTCAATTGATTTTTTTTTTTCTTGTATTGCCGTAAATCACATCAGTGGGGGCAAAATGTTCAACATAAATGTTGAACATTTTTATTGGTACTGGTATTGAGGTTGGGATTGTGCATACATTTATGATAAACTTAACCATATTACCATGACACATTTAAAGTTGTAAGGTTCTGTAAACTAGGGGGAGGATTATATGATTTTTCACAGAATTAATTTGTTGTGATGAAACCGAATTCTACCCATTTACTTTTTGTTTGGATTTGTATAGAACGTGTCTCATATGCCTCCTCACTACATTTTTTCCTGTACACCTGTGATTTGAGAAGGGTTGTTCCTGATTGTAGACGTCACCATAATCTCTCTTTTATGTCATTTTCCTGTTTATCAAATCCCCTAACACTCATCCTCCCCACTCATGCTTATTTAATCATTGTGGACGTCTAATGAAATCCCCACTGAAATGGACAATTGTTGCTTTGAGAATATTTATAGAAAGGAATAATCAGCCCGCTTGTGTTTGTCTACACGGCCTCCTCCCAACAGCCCTCTCTTTAAAGAAATAATTAGCTGAAGACAGGACTGTGAGCGCTCTGAGCGAAACAACAGGCAGACGGCGCAAGAGCAGGGAATCGTGGGTAAACAACAGCAGTAGCATGGGCTCCAGAGTCGACAATTTGACTTTATTATGATTAATGTGATTACCACAGACTACACGGGGTGACATAGTGTGTTCTGCTATAGGAGAACCATGGCTTCAGTCCAGATGAGTCAGATTTGGTCTTGGCAAAAGACTAAGACTAAAGCCTAGTTTATACTCGCGCGGCGCGGAGCTTACGGAGGTGACGTGACGTCACTTGCGCAACGTGTTGGTCACCGCAAGGCCCTTAGCCTAGTTTATACTCGCGCGGCGCGGAGCTTACGGAGGTGACGTGACGTCACTTGCGCAACGCGTTGGTCACCGCAAGGCCCTTACGTCGCCTGCCGCGCAGCATCGAAATTTTCTAACTACGTAAGGGTCGCCGCAAGGAATCTCCGCTGTGATTGGTCCGTGTGTGTGTATTGGAAGGAAGCATGAAGCGGCTGCAGCAGGAACATGGAGGAGGCACTATGGAGCAGAGAGCTTTGTGCTTCGAAGGAAAAGCAGTTTGGGCTCAGAACCTGATATACAGGAGACTGTGGACTATCTAACATATATATAACATATATATAACTTATAAACTGTGCAGTCGTTTGTTTTGCACTGTTCCTGTCTTGTTTGAATCGTAGCTGCGTTTGTTGCTTTCCTCCTGCACTCGTAAATCGTTCATGTTTGTCTCAGATATTTGCCACTATATGTTTTGCTGTTTGTGCTGAAAACTATTTAATAATAACCATGTTTCCAACAAGAACTGTGTCTTTATTCACAGCATCACAGTTGAAATGACTTATAAAATAATGAATCCATAAAACTATCACATAAACCTACAGTAGAAACACGTGTAATGAGCTCAAACAGCTTTGTTTGTTATTGTTGTTCTGAAGAGGACAAAGTAGCAGCGTAAATGGGACCACTCCTGTGTGATCGCCCTCATGTGGTGTGTTGTGGGATTACAACATTCTCCTCAACTCCGTAAGGGGAACGCGCCAGTATAACATCAATTGTGCTTACGTAGGTCCACCGCAACCGCTAACGTAAGCCACGCCGCGCAAGTATACACTAGGCTTAAGGACATCAGACAACCTTTCTGCATATTTAATCG
Organism: Knipowitschia caucasica; assembly: GCA_964034765.1. NCBI lineage: Eukaryota > Metazoa > Chordata > Actinopteri > Gobiiformes > Gobiidae > Knipowitschia > Knipowitschia caucasica. The sequence continues at coordinate 34,992,186 of OZ035831.1, forward strand.
GCAGGAGATATGACTGCATCTTTTCATACTAAAACAGATCATTGGCCTTTGCGCGATTTCACTACACACTCGTTATAATCTGTTACGCACTCTGCCAAAAGGTTTTTATTTCTTTGTTTGAACAGTGATTATAAATAAAACTAAAATAACTCAAGTCCAGCAACACCTAGATTGTTGTTGTCTGATATTCTTTTATGTCAAATGACAATATTAACAGTAATTCAGGGATATCCAGGCATACAGTTTCAGGGTGTGTAATACTAACCTTAACCCAACTCAATAAGACAAATTACCTCAGGCTATACAATTGGAGATTATTTTTTTTCACGTAAATAATCCATATCTAGAACACGCTGTCCTCTTATTTGAATTTTTGTTTTCTTCATTTTTTAGAAAAATAAATATCTGTTGTGGTCCAAGCCCAAAAAAGGCATGTATGTACCTAACTTTGAAGCAACACACATTAAACCAAGTAATATAACACAAGTTGACAGCCAAAAAATGGTCAGGGGTTTCTCAACTGATTTAGACTAATTTTGGTGTTCTGAGTCCGAATATCACATGCATTTTGCTCTATCAGGTCAACTTTTTGAGATACAGCCATAGTGTTACGGATTACGTACGTCTACGTTATGAATTCTGCTTATCAAATTTGATGGAGTAAATAAAAACTGAATGACTTTGGATACGTTGACTTTTATTTCTTGAGGAAAACGGGAAAAAGGTCAAGGGTTTCTCAGCTGATGATCCGCAGAAATTAGTTTTTTAGTAGCTCGGTTGGTAAAGTGTTGGTCTTTGGACCTAATGGTTGTGGGTTTCGATCCCACCATGACCCTGGTCACCTGGGCGGCACGGCACGGTGGCTGAGTGGATAGCACTCTCGCCTCTCAGCAAGAAGGTCCTGGGTTCGAATCCTGGTTGGACCAGGGCCTTTCTAAGTGGAGTTTGCATGTTCTCCCCGTGTCTGCGTAGGTTTCCTCCGGGTGCTCCGGTTTTCCCTACCACTAAAAATATGTACAATAGGTCTGGCATGTGCCTCCTGTTCTGGCACTCCCACTCCCAAAAAAAAAAAAAAACAATTGTAAACCGCTTTGAGACTCCGATGTGCAGTGAAAAGGCGGTATATAAATAAAGATTACTTACTTACTCCCACTGATGTCTGCTGTTGTTGTGTCCCTGGGTGAGACACTTAACCCCACTTTGCCCAAAAGTCCCCCCTGAAAGATCACAGCCATCTTCCTGTGGACCCACCACCTGCAGAGGATCAGCGAGGGACTGGCGCTTTGTGAATTACCCTGACCCAGAAATGGATAATAAAGGGATGAAAATGAATGAATAGTTCCTAGGTCTCAAAACTGTTTGGGTCAATCATTAGTTTTCACGTGCATGTATTTTTGGTCTCTGTCACATCTTAAGATCAAAGAGTGCCAGCTCTCTTAGCAAATAAGCTCAGTCTGCAAAAGATTGTGTGAAACAGATGTGTGTTTTGGTCTAATTTGTTCACAAATTCTGTGGGAACAAACAAAATGTTTTTATGAAAAAAGTGAAATAGTTTCATTGTATGTGGTTTGAAAATGAGGCACCCCAGCTTTGATCGTGTAATTACGAGACGTCTCTACTATGACTGAAGGAGCATGTTTGTACACAACTTACATGGAGGATACCTGTGTTTTCTGCTGGCTTGTCACACCCGCGGTCGCGCTGCCACTCTCCCCATCACCAGGAGCCCCTCTGCTTCCCCTCTCCCTCTGTCTCTTCTTTCTTTATCATTCCAATCTGATTCATGTGTCTTCTATTTCCCCCTCTTCCACTATTTTTGTTTGTCTCGTGGCTGACAGCGCGAGTGGATGAGTGGTTGTGCAGCGTCGGCTTTGACAGCAGTCTGGGAACCGAGCTGTCAGTCACCGCAGCTCCTTGGTCCCAGTGTCTTTGTGAAGTCGCTCTCCATTAATATAATAATGGCGTGTAGTCGGCAACGCTGAATATTTTACTGTAATGTTTCGGCAGAACATTACCCCCGCACTCAACACCACACACAAGAAGTCTCCGGGAAAACTTTTCATTCTGACTGAGAGGTCTTTGTGCGGCCTGTTTCATCTTTCGCAAGGTTTTTTGCGTTTTTTGTTGTTTTCTCTTTCACCGCTTCAGGAAAAGTACCGGGTCTCAGTTTGATAAAGTGACGGAGAGTTGTCTTTTTCTTGTCAAACATCTATTATTGACACTTTCCAGGAATAGACCCGGAGTGTTTTGTGTTTGATTTGTGTTGTCGTCATCTCCAGAAAACCATGTTGGGTGCGCAGGCTAAACCATCAAGTACATCTTCCTGATCAAACCCGTGTTCAAAAGTCACATTGTGTCTTTTGTGTGTACTGTAATGTAGTTGCTCTGAGATGTATCAAAGGGGCAAAGGTGCCATGCCCACTTTTAGTTAACAATTATTGCCAAAAAAAGACATTATACATGGGAATTTGTAAAGTGTACACTGCAAAAAGTGCTATAATAATAAGAGACAGATTTATAGTTAAAGATATTTTATCTTCATTTAATATTGATAGTCTTTAAAATAGATCATTGGATCATGGAATATAATCTATCATAAAAATTGAACATATATGACATGAGACTAAACTAAAAAAGAAAACAAACGCTATGCACTTGAATAAGGAGCCTGGACGTTTTTGCTAATTGCTTTGCAGCGTCTCCGTCTAAACGTTTGCCTCAGTGCTATGGTGTGGTCTAAAGCCAGATGTGATTTTGTTTAGTTTGATTTTTAAGTTATTAATTTTATTTAAAAATGTTAATTTTAAATGTGTTTTTAGTCATTTTTGTGGCTTCAAAAAATTGGCTACACAGATTTATTTTTGTAGTGTAATGCTCATATACCTGTATTCATTCGTTAAAAAGTCTGTCCTGTCTTGCCTTTTCCTTTTAGCATGCATGTTTTTAAAGCAGTTGTTGTGATCCTCTCTCCCTCGCACACAGGTGAGCAGGGCGCAGTCACCATGTTTCCCCTCTTCCTCTTGGATCACCACATGTCGGCCCGTGAGCTGGGCTTCTGGAACGGCATCATCGCCATGGGCTTCTCCATCTGTGGCTCGTCTCTGGGAGGACTGCTGCTCGCCCAGTTCAGGTGAAAGATCAAATACTGGCACCTATTAGAAATCAACATTACAGATCAAACGGGTCGTTAACCTGTAGAGAAAGTAAAGATCTAGAATAAGCAGTAATATTTCATGGCAAAAAAAAAAATCTGTTTGAAGTTGATTTAATTACACATCCCTTCCCCTAAATGTTAGTAGACAGTAAAAATCTATTCGCAAGAAATACTTCATTCATATGGGTGTAACATAAAGCTACTACTTCTAGATCTCTGTCCTCATTCACAATCAAAATGATGAGCACATAATTGTTATACTGAGTTTGTTACTCTGTTATTATGGTTTAGTGAAGAAAGACAAATGTGACTGGATCTCTGTTTGACTATGCATCAGATAATTCTACAGGCTATGATAATATTTGTATGGATAAGAAAAGGCAAGGATTTCATGATGTCCTCAAGTGCGCATAATATCAAAGATCAAATGTGGTAAAAAAAAAAAAAAAAAGCTCACACAGGTTTTCTTCGATCTAAACAATTAATCATTCAGTCAAATAAGTAGTCGATTTACTAACGGAAAAGTAAAATGTTTATTACTCAACAATATTTAAGTATGAGGCCAACCTTACATTTCTTCCATTGGACCAACACTCCATCCATCAGACACATCCTCACCTGCTCCTCTTTCCTGCTTCCTATGTCCCCCCCCCCCCCCCCCCCACCACAGCTGCTCTTACAACATATATTATACATGCACTTAACCTTTTTCATGTGTACTGGCTGTAATGTCTGTGTAAGAGTATGCTTTTTACGTAAACAAAATCTGGTTTTAAGTACTCAGGGATGTCATGTCAAAAGGGATTTCAGGACACGGATTTTAGTAATAGTCATAGTAGTTTTATAGGTGTTAATTTTACACCAACAAAAGTCATAAAGTTTCTTGTTAATGATATTGTCCAATTAGTTTAATTGTAGATATCTCATGCAGCACTGGTTATTTCATGATTACATTGTCATTTGTCATTAAAAAAAATAAAATCTTCAAACTCTATTCTCACTGATGCTCCCCCCGTTGTCCCCCTAAGCTAATTTGTATTGTGCATTTGGTGCCAAAACAGTTGCGTAAGATACATCTGCGTTTACTAGTTTTGTGTTATATGTAGCGCTGCTCTGCCTATGGCCAGAGTGACGTAAGCTTTTCTAAAAATAACAACGATAGCATTATGAAGCATAGTGGCTCCTGTCGCATTATGCATTACATACTGTGGCTCCAGCCTCAGATCTGCCCTTTTATATACAGAAAGATGAGACTGAATGTTATTTGTTTCCTCATCTCATTTACTATCTTAAAGTTAGTAGAGTAACTCATGCATCTTGAGTGTTATACAGGTGAAACTCGAAAAATTTCATTTTCGTTCTAAAGTCCATTTCATAATTCACCGTACAATGTGAAACTAATATGGGAAACTCAAATTACATGGATAGTGAGTTATATCAAGCCTTTATTTATTATTATGTTAATAATCTAGGCTCACAAGGAGTGAAAAAGCCAAATAAAACATCTTAGAAAATGGAGTGTAAGCAATCAGACCAATATAGACAAAGGCTTAACATGTAATTTTGCATGTAATAAGTCCTTCTTCTTAATCCATTTCTGGGTCAGGGGGAATTCACAGAGCACAAGCCCCTCACTGATCCTCCTGCAGGTGGTGAGTCCACAGTAGGGTGGCTGCTCTGTCGGTGACAGCAAAGCCTTGATCTTTCAGAGGGGGGCTCAGGTAAAGTGGGGTTGAGTGTCTTGCCTAAGGACATGACAACAGCAGACATCAGTGGGGGTCGGGAGCATTTTGGCTCAAATGAAAAACTAAAATGTGCTGTTCAGTCATTTGCCGTTTGAAAATGCAGTGAGTGGTCCGACTGTATTCTGGAACGGTATTTGCTGCCAGTGTAACGGTCTCGGCCTCACAGTTGAATTGTGTGTTCTGTTTGACAGATCTGTGTTATCTTTGTTATGTGTCTTTTGCTCTTCGCTCTTTCAGGCTTTTTGTCATGTTTTCATAGGACTCCCAAGTTTTTTTTCTCTTCTTGTTGTAAAGTGACACTGGTAAACACAGTGCAAGACTCCAAAGGCCTATGTTTCTTAAGGGAAAATAGTCTTTGAAAAGATGTCATTGTCATAGTTTAGCTTTGTATTTTTCTCCGCTCTTTCTTTACAAATCTCTGTTCAAACGCTTGGTGGATGGTTGACTTGTAAACTGTTCACACACTAACAAAGAGAAACGCACTTGCCATGAATCCTTTTAATGAGGCTCTATGGTCCAGTGTTTGATCCACTATTTCAGTCATGAGATGGGGATGAAAAAAGTAAGGCAGTTCATATCATTATTATAACATCTTTTAGTGTCTTTTTAATCCAAAACCTAGATTTATTTTCTATTTTTTCAAATCTGTACAAATTAGATGCATAGTTTTATTTGGTCTAGATGACTATACAATCATTTTTAGACCAACACACATATTGTGCTTTGATTTGATATATTTATAATCTATGACACTTATATGTATGTTGTGTTTATGGTGTAACTTGAACGTTTTAAATCTCAATCTTCATAACAAATAATTAAATGAAAGGAATGACTACCGTTACTTCTATCATGAGCATGTCATGTCGTCATGTTATTTTCATCCCCTTTATTATTCCATTTCCAGTTCTATCTATGATAATTTCCATATTTATTTGCATCTACCCATTTGTTTACCAAAGCGGTATACTATGCTTCAAAGCTGTAATAGGGCAAAAGATCATCGCAGTTGCAATCATCAGCGTTTTATTTGTGCCAAAATTCCGTACTACCTTGTCCAATGTGTACCACAAATGGAAAAAAAATAAAATCAACCACTTAAAGAACATTGGAGTGTGTGTACAGTGGTGGAAAAAATTGTTATGTTGAGTCAAACATGCATAAATCACTCTGTGGCTACATGAAAATGCAAATTAATCTTTTGTATAATACGTCACATTTATAAAAACTTATGGCCGTACAGCAGTTGGTTGCATGTGAACTGAGGAGTAGGCTCTGGTCCCACCTTTAAAAGCTCAGCTGGAAGGTTTCTGCAGATCCCGAATCCGCCATCAGAAGCGCTTGAGTGGTCAGTGAGTGACCCCCCCCTTTACAACCAGCACCAGAGGCAACCTGAGAATAAGTCTATTCTTATCTGGGACCGGCCCGTGTGAGGTGGCAGCCAGGCAGGTTCTCTTTCTCTCACACACACGGAAAACACACACACCGCTGCATCTCCCCAGAGTGAGTGATATGAAAGGGTGTCATTGAGAAGGCAGCACTGAGGAGAATGTCTTTAGCATGTGAATGATGCAGGATTGGTTTTCCTCCGCAGAGCAACGAAAGGCCGAGAGAGGCACAGAGAGAAGGGGTGGGCTGAAAACCAGAACAACACGAAGAAATGTATTCAAATATTGGACTTAGGTGGTCATTATGCATTGAATTTAATCAGCAATTATAATGGGATGGAATACAAACACATTTAGTCAAGTATTGAGATGAAGATGGGTTTATAAGACACAAGTTCAAATGTGGTGGTGGAGTGAAACTGGAACTCTTATAATAACAACATTGTTTCAAAACTTTCATGTCGTAGGCGGCAGTAGCTCAGTTGGTAGAGCGTTGGCCTTTGAGCCAGAAGGTCGTGGGTTCAAGCCCCGCTCAAGACTTTCACCATGGACTCCCACTGACTACTGTCGTTGTGTCCTTGGCAAGACACTTAACCTCTGGGAACACCAGCCACAGTGGGGCGGCTGCGGCTGTAAAGTGCCAAACTGCTGTTGTGTCCTTAGGCAAGACACTTCACCCCCATTGCCTAGAATGAGTCTGGTGTGTGTGTGTGAATGGTTGGTGGTGGTCGGAGGGGCCGATGGCGCATACTGGTTGCCTCGCTTCTGTCAGTGTGCCCCAGAGCAGCTGTGGCTACAGTAGTAGTTTATCACCACCGTGTATGGAGTGAATGAATAATGACACATGTGAAGCGTCTTTGAGTGTCCAAAAAAGCGCTATATAAAACTGATGCATTATTATTATAGTGCCTTTCTGTTTACCATGTGATACTAAGGAAGTTCCATACCTTACCTTTTGATTGATCTATACATAATGAGTGCGGAGTATGATGATCTTCATAGTTAAAGGCACATCAAATACTACCACTACACTATGCACAGTTGTATGACAGCCACTACTGCTTCATTCAATCATTATAATTTATCATATTGGTATGATGACAAAATGACAAAACATGATAATCTCTGTAATCATTTTAGTGTCATTAAAGACAAGCAGTGTAAGAAATGCAAAGTTATTCAATCCCCAACAGCTCAAGGCTAATCAACAAAAACACTATCGCAAAGTAAAAATGTACACACACAAAACACATTTTATAATCATGTGACAGGCCAAATGTATTGCTCTTAATGCAAGGCCTCTGCGCACATTCGTACAGCTAAATAATTAGATAGAAAAAACATGTAAACAAACGCAGTAGTGTTTGAGTGGCAGGTCGTCCTCTGAGTGATTGGCACCGTTCAGCCCCGTATGTGTCGTGTTTGTGTGTGTGCGCCGCTAACGCTGATTAATTACCCCTGTCATGCTGGGGATCTCCTTAGGTTATTGATTACGTCATGAAGCAAACCCACAGGGGGACCTTTTTCTAGCACTAACAGGGAAATCAATTAGTGTCTGGAGACTTGTTTACCGGCTCATGTGCACATGCAGTTGTGTGTCTGTGTGTGTGTTTGTGCGTGGCGATAGAGCGGAGTTTGTTGGATCCAACTGCTCATCGATATCGCGCAGGAGAAGTTGAGTGCGAGTCCTTGATTGGTGCTCTGTGTTTTGGTCTCCTCCGCAGCATCGGGGCCCTGATGCGGCGCGTGTTTGTGCTGAGAACCATCAGCATGGTCTTCCAGAGTTCTCTGCTCACTGTGATCGAGCCGTCTCCTCTCATGAAAGGTGAGGCCAGGCTGTCCACACACAGTTACGCAATGTTCAGACTACATATGATTCTGTTTAGTCATGATGCAGTAGTTTCTGATCTCCCCGTAGGTTCTTGGAAGATCAGGGGGACATAAGTTTATTGCTATTCAAATAATTTCATCTTAACCAATTGGCCACCATTTTCCTTTTTTCTCTTCAGAAATTTGATTTGCGATACAGACAAGACCTAATCTGTGTAATAGATAGAGGACTACTAAAATAGATAACAGACATACTGTACAAGAGAAAGATGTAAGAAAAATATAGGGAAAGGTTTGTGGAAAGCCAGGTCGCTGTATAGAAAGTGTCAATTCTGAAACTTTGGGGCCTGAGCGGTGTTGTAGAATTACATACCCCAATGAAGGAGAAAGCTCAAAGGTATTTGTCTTAATCAGGAGCGTAAGTTTATTGTACACACGTGCGGAGAGCTCACATACACAAAGCAGCGTCCATAAGCTCTGGCGCGGCCAGACCAGGTTCCTGTTTACATAGACAACACATGAAAGACAGTCACGCCCACAAAAGATGGGAGGGGGTCACCAGTACAGGAGGCGCATCCAGAGGCGAGGCGCCTAGTCCGGGGGGAGGCAATCAGACCGTGCCATAGAGATGCAAACAGAGAGACAATGGACATGCAGGATGTAGAGATGCAGACATACAGATGCAAGATGCAAAAGGGACAAGGGTGAGACAGTCATTGTCTGTAGGTGCGGGGGGAAGCCCGGCTCCTTCCTGCAGGTTTAATTGAATAGAGCAGCAGGGGGGGTGAGTTGGCGTCCCCGAGTCTAGGCCGCTTGCCATCACACTCCTCTCCCGTGATAATGTAGAAACCCCAGTTTTACAGAGATCACATTCAGGTGGGTGAGTATTGACCTTGGTCCCTGAGCAAAACAAGTGGAAAAATAAAAACAAGGTAAACAAGAAAGAAAAACGTTAGACAAAGTCATCGTCCGAATTGCTGATATAATCAGGATCGGAGTTCAGTGGGACAGCGGCCAGGTCCGCCTCGGGGTCTTTGTATTGAATGGACACAAAGTGAGTGGATACCATTTTACCAACGGCCCGAAACACCATAGGTAATACACATGAAAATAAAATCATAACAGTCAATAGGGCTAAACCAAGATTAATGAGCACACTCCGCCAGGAGGACAGGAGCCAGTCCAGACCGTGAGGAGTGTCCGTGACATTGTCCGCTTGCATGGCGTCCCGGAGTCTAGTCAGATTGGCTATGCCCTGTTGGATAGGACCTCCGTCCTCATCATTAGCCGGAATATATGTACAGCAGGACGACCCAATGATCGTGCCTACGCCTCCCACAGACGCGGTCAGGTGGTCCAGGACCAACCGGTCCTGAAGAACAACAGCACGTAGGTCGTGAAGTTCAACTCTCTGTGATTCAAGTATGGCCACTGTGGTATTGACAAAACCTGAGAACCTATAGCTCAGGGTCTCCGTCCTTAGCATTAGTTTACCTACACCCAGGCTGGGGAATAATGCTAACATTATTTTCTGGCCTGTGGTCCATAATTTGTGGTCATCGGGTACATTAGTGCCCCACAGGGGGTCGTCTCGGGATTCGGAGGCAGGGGAGTTGGGCAAAGGGGGTCGCCTCGGGAACGCTGGGATTCTCTGGGTGTTGTTGTTGGCCTGCTTCACCGACGGTGGTCGCACGCCGGCCGACCTCTTCAGCGTAGGGAGCCGCGGATGGGCCTGGTCCGTCCCCATCCTCGGTGTCCTCGTCTATGGCCCTCAGTGGCAGCACCGCACGACAGTGGTAACGGCAGTGTCCGTCACCAGGAGGACGAGGAATGGGCCTAGCCAGCGCTTGGACCGCCAATGTTGTCGTCTCGTTTCCTTCACCAGGACCCAGTCGCCTGGCTTGATCTTGTGCGGAGCCGCCTGCGCAGCCTGTGGCAGGGCGCTCCTGACCTGGGCAGAAATAGAGGGCAAAAGTGCATTCATTTCCTTACAATAGGACAGCATGTCGTCATCACACAAAGGGGTGCTTGGCAGATCTCTGTTCGGGGGTCCCGCGCCCAAGTTGGGTGGTCTGGCAAAGAGGATTTCGAATGGGCTTAGGTTTGACCTTGACCTGACTCTCATGCGCATGTACATGAGGACTAGCGGCAGAGCTTTGATCCAAGACAGGTCTGTCTGTTCGCAGATTTTAACAAGTTTGTTTTTCAGAGTGCCATTCTCTCGCTCGCACGCGCCTCCGCTCCAGGGGGCGTAACTGCAGTGTTTACGTATATCAATGCCCAGAAATTCACCTACTTCCTCAATGACTTTTGCTACAAAGTGACTGCCATTGTCACTAGAGATTTTTTCTCGGGACACCCCATCGTGGCACAATTTCTGTGAGCAGAGCTTTCACCACCGCGTTGCTCGTGGCGTGTTTGCATGCAAATACTTCAGTCCATTTGGACCAGAGATCCACCAGAACCAGACAGTATTTCTTACCTTGGTGTGAGTTCAACAAAGTCCATTTGGACATGTTGAAATGGGCGCAGGGACGGAGGATGGGCAGCCTGTTGGATAATTTGGGACTTACCTGGGTTGTGCGCGAGGCAGATAGCGCATGTTTGGCAGAATCTCTGTGCAAATGCCGTAAACTCCTTCGTATACCAATTTTGTGTGATTAAATTACACATCCCTCCTTTTGAGGCATGGTCTCGACCATGTGCTAAAATTGCAAAATGTCTGAAGAAATGCCGTGGTAAGCACGGTTTTAGGTCTGGTCCCAGCCACACACCATGCCGTCGTTGAGCCCCATTTCCCTCCCACAGCATCGTCTCTGCTGTGCCTGCATTGTTGACAGAGAGGAGAAAATATCAACGTCTTGAGTGAGGTAGTGTGTGTGTGTGGGTAGAGGTGAGTATGCCGCTGCCTTGTCCGCGCGCCGATTCCCTGCAGAGATGGGATCAGTGGCATTAGTGTGGGCCTGGCATTTGCATACAGCGATCTCTAAGGGCAACATTACAGCTTTCAGCAGATGCTCAACCTGTGTGGAATTAAGAATTGGTTTACCATCAGATTTCATAAAATTGCGGTGTTTCCACAGTGCCCCCCAGTCGTGCACCACAGAGAAACCATAACGCTTATCACAGAATATGTTAACAGTTTTGCCCGCTGCCAGCTCACAAGCCCTGGTGGGCGCGATCAGTTCAGCGGTTTGTGCTGAATGGTGGTGGGGCAAACTACCAGAGTCTATAGTATCAAAATCAGAGCACACAGCATAGCCGACTCGGTTCTTCCCAGTGTTGTCACGTGACGCGGATCCTTCTGTATAAAAAATCAACTCAGGATTAGTCAGAGGTACCTCTTTCAGGTCTGGCCTGGGAGTGCATATCTGTTCTATTGTGGCGATACAGCAGTGTTCCTCCCCTTCCTCTGGCGTGGGCAGCAGTGAGGAGGGGTTCAGCTGTGTGCATCTTTTCACCGTGACATTGGGGAGTTCAAAGAGCACCGTGTTGTATTTCAGCCAACGAGCCGCAGAAAGGTGAGAGGTTTTCTGCTCTAGCAGGATCAGGGAAACAGCATGGGGCACAAGCAAAGTTAGTTCAGTGTATCCCACAAGGTCACGTGATGCTAGGGCCGCTTTCTCAGCGGCAGCCACAGCCCGCAGGCAGCGAGGCAACCCTGCTGCCACGGGATCGAGTTTTGCTGAGAAGTAAGCAGTGGGTCTCAGTGGCCCTCCGTGAGACTGCAAAAGTACCGACACCATGCACCCACACCGCTCATCCACAGTCTGAGTGAATGGCCGGGTTGGGTCAGGGAGACCTAGTGTGTGTGTGTAGATTTACTGTTCCGTTCATCTCCAGTTGCTTTCTCCCGGATCGTCCTCAATTCATATTGTGGGCTTTGGTGCCAAAGTAGAGGCTCATTTCCTCATGATCCATACTACTGTCATCCCTGAAGCAGGGGTAGTTTATCTCTCATCTGAAAAAGAAATATTAGAACACAAAAAACACAAAAAATGCCCACTTTCGCTTGTCAATCTTTTTTCCAATTGGGCAAAACATAACTGCATTGACAGACGGTGTGTGACATCAGGGCAGAGGCTGTAGCCAAATACAGACTTAACAAAATGTATGTTTCTAATTTTATACTCCCCTAAATGTGAGTTTACAAACCAAAGTTGTCCTTCAACCAACGACAGCTCACTGCGGTTGGACCGAATCACTGTCAGGACAAACAGCAGAGGGAGGGACTCCCAATATCTTCAGCAAGGTATTTCATCTCAGAGTACTTTCCGCAGAGTACTTTTCTCAGAGTACTCATCCCAGAGTACTCTCACTTTTACACCTGTTCAATAAAGCTTGTTATCTTTGAATCTCTAGTACTTACACCGTATGCTGTTGACAAAAAATAATTATTCCATGATCACATTAAAACATTACAGAAACATTTGTTATTCCATGATTCCGTTCAGCACTCCTCGTTCACTCCACACTCGCATCACTCACACAGGCCGCCTCCCCACGTTAGTATATTTGTCCAGAGTTTGTTAAGGTCAACGTAGTGTACTTGACATGACGCACAAACATATAACATACACAAACATATAACACACACAAACATATAACACACACAGAAGGCCTGTAATTTTAACTTTGTTATATTTTTCCATGTCCAATTACAATTGTCTCATGAGCTATTTCTATTGTTGCAACTTTCAGAGCCTGCAGAACATGCAGAGCTCTAAGAGGTTTTTCCTAAAAGGATCCATTTCCAACTTTAGTGTTTACCACGTGGTCTGTACTTCGGGCTTATCACAGATTGTGTCCCCTATATGTCTAATAGGCTCTTGTTACTTTAAAATGTTTTTTTCCTTCTTTTTTTTCTTTTTCAATAAAGCCAGGTCGGATTCATTAAAAAATGTTAATTAGTCTCAAACTTTAATACTTCACCTTTGTTTCACGATAAAATGTTTTTGTTGCTCATTAAGTAACACAGATACCATAGAGTAGTGCCTATCCCAATAAACGTACTCCGTTAGCCTATCTTCACTACACTGAAGCCATGAATTTTGTGAAGCGACCACTCATTTGAGAAAGGACCAAAATCTGTCACCTTATGTTTTGTTTTAAACACAGGATTTGTTGTCCCTGAATCATCCAGAATTTTAACTGTTACACCACAGATTGTTAGCGTATATTACGGGAATTCAGCATGAATTATCTCTAAAAAGTGCCAATTGCAATTTGTTCTTGTTCAAACTTACATGAGCGGTCGCTTTGGTGACGAATGTGAACCCGGGTTTGGTCAGTCGCTCGTGTTTCCTCCACGCCCGCCTCTGCCGTCCTCTGGCCCCGTGTGAGCTTGAGCGTTCCTCTGCCTTTAACGCCTCCTCCGGTGACAGTCCTTCGACACATGTCGAGCACACAGTCTTTCCGCCGGGCTGTGGAAGTTTCTCAAAGTCCGCAGGAGGCCCAGGTAGCCCAAAGCGTTCAAATAATGTTAGCCTGTGGTCCATGAGGGTTGGTTAATAACCAAACGTGCCGGTCCCAATGGCTTCTTCTGTTTGCGGTGCGGGGGCAACTTTAAACGAGGTTTCAGCGGGTGCGTTTTGTGTTTCACGCTGCCGCCTCCGTGGGGAACAGTCACGGGATTTGGAGCAGTTTGTCTCTGGCCTCCAAAGCAGTTGTCGGTGTCTCACATAATGTGTCCACGGAGTGAGTCGTGAGCTTCGGTTTCCTGCTTCCGCCGCTTCTTCTTCTGCGGTTTCCTGAGCGTGTATCTGCTTCCGCCGCTTCTTCTTCTGCTCCCGGGTTTGGGCCCACTTCTCGCGGGGTCTCAGCTGGTGCGAGCGCCGCCGTGGTTGGGGCGTGGGGCTGGTGCTGGGGCTTTGAGGCAGAGGCCAGAGCGCGGAGGAAAGCGCCGACAGACCTGGACAGGGAGAGGAAAAGGGGACAACAGTAGTCTGCTCATTTTTTTAAAAACCCAACGCCTTGTTTGGGCGCGTACTTAGCATGGAGTTCTGCTCCTTGTGTTTAGTAGGTGAGAGAGGGCGGTAGGGTGGGGGGTGTGTGGGATGTGTGTGTGTGTGTGTGTCCGCCTGTGTGTCCGCCTGTGCGTTCTCCGCTTCGGTGAAAAGCGGAGGAGCTATTGTTTTTACATATTTCTTTCTCTAACGTCTTTTGCCGTGATATTCTTAAAACCAAGTATATTTTTTTTTCCTTTCTTCTTCTAAATTATCACGCAAGATGCGTAATTGATTCAGAGACATATAGCCTCTATCGGAAAAGCCAAATGAACTGCACCATGTAGGCAAGCACTCCATAGCTTTAGATTCGAACCGTTTTTCCATTGCCATTGTAACGGGGGACGTTAACATTCCCCTCGGTGTGGCATCTCTAGATTGATTTTTCCCCATTTTCTCGTACAGAACAATGGACCTAACCCGTTTAGTCTCTCCCTGCTCTTACCCACTTTGGAGCGCTCCGTTCCCCCCCCGTGGGTTCTATATACCCAACGAGCGCGCGTTCTTGAAACGGAGCGGGCCTGGCTGAAGGCACTAGAGATAATCTTCAGGGTCGCTTACTGAGCGATACTAACACGCAGCCGCTAGCTTCAATCTAGAACAAAATACCCCAAAAAATCCCGCACACAGTCTATGCTGTGGCAATGAATGAAATACCCCAAAAAATACGTAAATAAATCAAAACCCCGTGTACACTTAAGTGCTGCCCTGGGCTTGTTACGCAAATGAAAAGACAAAACTCACCAAATCAGGTTCTTTTTGGTCTTGTGTGGCCAAAGATTCTGTTCACGCGCAGGACGAGCGCGCCCTCCCTTTGTCTCCAAATAGAGCAGAGGCTGGTGTTGTTCCAGGTCGGCCAAACGCAGCCGCTCGTCCCCGCCGAAAAGATCCCATGCCAAGACATGCCAGCAACGCCAAATTGTTGTAGAATTACATACCCCAATGAAGGAGAAAGCTCAAAGGTATTTGTCTTAATCAGGAGCGTAAGTTTATTGTACACACGTGCGGAGAGCTCACATACACAAAGCAGCGTCCATAAGCTCTGGCGCGGCCAGACCAGGTTCCTGTTTACATAGACAACACATGAAAGACAGTCACGCCCACAAAAGATGGGAGGGGGTCACCAGTACAGGAGGCGCATCCAGAGGCGAGGCGCCTAGTCCGGGGGGAGGCAATCAGACCGTGCCATAGAGATGCAAACAGAGAGACAATGGACATGCAGGATGTAGAGATGCAGACATACAGATGCAAGATGCAAAAGGGACAAGGGTGAGACAGTCATTGTCTGTAGGTGCGGGGGGAAGCCCGGCTCCTTCCTGCAGGTTTAATTGAATAGAGCAGCAGGGGGGGTGAGTTGGCGTCCCCGAGTCTAGGCCGCTTGCCATCACAGCGGTTATTAATTGTTCCATGAATTTCTGTTGGGCCAGAAGAATATTACTATTATGAGTGGGAAGTACGTTCTCTTCTGTTAATAAAATTGTACATGTGTTGTGGTCATTATCTTTTTAACTTTTACGTTATTATAATGTGATAAAACATTGTAATGGTTTATTTTTATTTAAACTGTTAAAATACAAATTGTTACATTAATCGTTGGTAAAATAAATATAAAGAAGAACATGGCTTGTGGGTGGCAATTATATAATAAACAATCGTTGTGTGGAGTTTTATCCCTGTCATAATTCAGATGTATTGAAAATGGCAGTGGCACATCTACAGTGTATTAGCCTTGCACTGCTCCATCCGTACTAAAAGTTCATGTGCTGTTTCTAAGCAGTAATGTGGACTGCTGTTGGGGCATTGATAGACAGATGCCATGTCTCTCCAGAGAGCCATTCAGTGATGTCTGAATGACACGTCTTATTCCATTGCACAGCAAGTCGCAAACATTTGAGATTCATATCCATGCTCTTTATCTCTGCAAGAGCTGTCTGTTCCCCAATCAAGCGCCTCAGTCTGGAAGCTCAAGCCCTGCTCCTCGCCATTTTACATACAGTACAAAGATTCAGGCGTAAAACCCCAAAACATTCAGTTTCCCATTTTTCAATATTACATGATAACACCGCGCGCTCCTCCAGACTGATCAGTGGCTCCTCTGCGCTGACTGAAGACTGAGGCTCTTATTCGGCAGAAAGTCGACGGCTTGGGTGAATAATTCAGCGTTCGACGGGCTCTGTGGTTCTTGTGTTTCTCTGCCACTTCCCCTCAGAGGATACACTACATGTGTTTGGGGAATGGCAGAGTTAGACACTTCAGCTGCTCACCGTTTGCAACTGCTTTGTCTGCTCCACTTTGACATACAGTACAGGCTGTTCATAGAATATTGTCAGATTGGTAGTTTTCTGCAGAAAGAGAAGTTATTTCCCATTGTTTAACTCTGCTCTGCTCCACTTCTTATTTGTGTGAGGTTTTGATTTGGCTCGTCTGTGTTTGCAGGTATGGCGGTCCTCAGCATGAGCATTCAGCACTTCCTGGGCGGTCTCATCACCACTCTCACTTTCACTACCATGATGCATTGCACTCAAAGAGCTGAGGAAAGCATCCAGGTAGGTTTGTCCTTCCTCGCTCAGAGATACCACAACAGGAGCCAATCCGCCTGGGCAGTAAACGCATGCAAGCTCTACAACATTGTGACTTGTAATGAAAGCATATGTACATCAAAGGATTTTTTTTTAGATGATGCAAAAGACGGATTTAAATATAACACGATTTTAATCTAATGAAAACACACTCTGCTTCATGTAAAAAAAAAAAAAAAAAAAAAAAGATTAAGATTAAGTGATCCTTTTATTTGTCCCACAGTGGAAAAATTTCAGTGTCACATCACTAGGAATGAGGAACACACAACCCAAGATAAGAGTGATTATTAAGTAAATAAAGTAAAATGTAAAATACAGTCTCTATCTTCATCTTAATAAAGAAGAAAAGTATAAAATATGGTAATACGTACACTCTCGTCACATATTATCGTGCCTTGATAATATCTGATTTGTCCTTTTCACTTTACATGGATCAATCTATAATTGATAAATAAATGATCAAGCTGAGTGAACCTTGTAGTTGTAGAAATTTACAATCTTCTGGGAATAATTTTACAAATTCTCAACACATTTGGAGGCGATACATTTGTTATGAATAGCATATTAAAGGTATATAGGAGGATTTTCCCAGATTTGAGGAAAGAACCGCCTTCTCCACTTTTTGAACAAAACTCTCTGGTCTTATTTGACAAGCACGTATCACCAGAATGATTGACAACCGGGAGGACCAATAGTCTCCACCCAAAAAGTAGAAAATCCTCCTATATACCTTTTAAGTTTGAAAAAGAAGTATTTAGATTTTATTATGTTTCCGTTTTTGTGTTGGAAGCCTCAAATAATGTTGTGGAAGACGTTAAAAACGACTCAAGTTTATTTTTAATGAGGCAATGATTATGCAACACAGTTAAAATCTCAAAAGCATCCATCCATCCATCCTTCCTCTACCTACCCTTTTAATCCATTTCTGGGTCAGGGGGGTGGCAATCAGAGATGCCACCCATCTTAAGTTAAGTGTCTTGCCCAAGGACACAACGACAGCAGTCATCAGTGGGAGTCGGTGGAGAAGGTGCAGAGGTGGGAATTGAACCCACGACCTTCTGGCCTTAAGGCCAATGCTCTACCAACTGAGCTACTGTCGCCCCTATCTCAAAAGCAACAAAACTTTAATTGAATAGATCAGTTTCTTATTATGTCATTCTTGTGGCTGGATAACAGCTGGTTTCCCTTGTTGTAATCATACCATTTGATGATGTTAGGTCATGTTTTTTCAAAGAGAGCTGAAATGGAACATATACAGTACCACACCTATCGTCACCTATTTGCTTGTCATCACCTCTCATCTCCGCAGAACACTGAGGGCCCCTGTTTTCACCATTGTCCAATTCTTTTCTTTCAAACACTTTCTCTGGCTCGTCTCCTCCTCTGCGGTCCCCCTCGTTCACCCCGTGTGACACCGTAAGGACCTGGGGGTGTGCTGTTAATGCGCCCATTCAGACTTGCCTCATGTCAATCTCCCAAAGTGACAAATTATCATCTAAATTACTGTCAGTTTAAAATGAAGGAAAGGGGGAGGAGGGGGTCACAGCTTGGATCACAGCAGTCAGGATCCTGTGACTAATAAAATAAATAGTCAAGAAATGTGCAGCAATCACAACACGCCATGATGAGAACCAGGGTTAATTTGAGACTCACAACACATTTCCTGTGTGCGTTTTGGTGTGTGAATCAACATGTGTGGAGGGCTTTTATGTGTGTGTGTGTGGTTGTGTGTGTGTGTATTGAAGGTAGTGTATCCAGTGACAGAAAGCCGATAGCGTGAGTGCTTGTTAACGATCCCCAGGGCAAAGAAACTGAATCTGTTAAACAAGTTGCTCAGAATAAAGGCACTCCACTTAGCTGTGGTCGCTCACACAGGCCTCTCTCAGCGCCCTCTCCTGCCGCCTCCCAGACCGCACTCGGGACTCCAGTTAGGCAAGAACAAACCACTTCATGTAGACATCAGTGACAAATCATAACGATTAAGTCACAAGTGTACTCTATCTTTATTTCAGAGAACACAATATTTGGTGTCATTCTTTCCAGACAATTGAAAGTAACGAGAGGTGTCAAGTCCTTTCCATCTGGTGTCTATTCTGATCGCATGATGCAGCCCTGCCCATCCTTTTTCCCTGTTTTAGATGCTTAAACATGCTACAGCTGCCGGAGACTGCAGCAGAAAAAAAAGTCTCCTCCATTTGGTAGAATTAAGGGGGGGAAAAAAAGTGTATTAACTCGATACTCATGAGACAAATACAATTTATTGGTGGCGACAGTATCTCAGTTGTAGAGCATTGGCCTTTGGGCCTGAAGGTCGTGGGTTCGAGCCCTCCATAACCCCTACTTCACGACTCCCACTGATGACTGCTGTCGTTGTGTCCTTGGGCAAGACACTTAACCCCACTTTGCCCCCGCTGAAAGATCTCCGCTCCTGTGGACTCACCACCTGCAGGAGGATCAGTGTACTGGGTGCAGCTCTGTCTGTGCCACCCCCCCGACCCAGAAATGGATTAAGGGGAAGAAAATGGATGAATGGATGGACAATTTATTTCTAAGCAATACAAAATCCAAAATTTAAAAATTAAAAATGATACATTTGTATTTAATGTATAGGATTAAATTATTAAATATTAAGTATTATTTTTTTAAGTGAAAAAAACTATAAATATTGTATGAATGAATACATAAATATCATAAATGCGTACATCACAATATAGTCGCTATAGTTACGAGAACAACAAAGACGCCTCCCCACAGATATGACCGAGTCCAAACAATATTGATATGACCAAGGTCACCGTGACCTTAAATACATGTTGTCTTGAGTTTGTCCAAAGTCTAAAAATGAAAGTGAAGAGTGAAGAAGTTTGGGCACCCCTGATTGTGTAAATTATGACGCCTGAGGATACATTTTGATTGTTGGTACAGTTTGGGTGCTGCAAGTCTCTTCCTGTGTCAGTCCGCTCAGGGTGAGCTAGGAGGAGGCTGCTACATTAGGTAATCTCTGTCTCTGTGGAAAAGCCAAAGGCTGCACAGATACTGTTCTCCTCTTGGCTTGTCTCCAGCATCTGGAGCCATGATCTCACGCTTTCTCTTTCGGGCGTCTTATCCTCTTTATTCTTCTCCTCCATTGTGTTCTGTTGCACTTTGGGGCTTTCAACTAAAGTTTTCACACATTTTCTGTCAACCGTCCTCAGTGTTCAGTATCGCTCACGTGATGCGCTGCAGCTGATAGGAATCGATCTCCACTTTTTAAGTTCTGCAAAAAATCTCCTTCTCACACTGCCTTTAACAACAGTGTTTGTCCCTTTTGTCTTTGGTAAACCTTTCTACCTTTTTGGGGTTTCACTTTTCTTTAGTACTTTTCATTTTCTTGTAATTAGCTGGGAGGGTGAAGTCAAACAAGTACTAGGCCAGTCACAATAACTCATTTGGAGTCACTAAGAAATTGCTCTCAAAGACCTGAAACTTATATTGTCCTTGCTCGTAACTCTGCTGATATAACTGGTAACTCAAACTTAGCTTGTAGTGAAGTCCTCAAAGAAGATTGGACGGTTTATACAAGTGTATGCAAGGTTATGTGTGTAGCACAGTTTATACATAAGAAAACTCAAAGTGCTTAACAACACATGAAAGGAAAAGTATTCACAAATAAGAAAATAAAAACATATTTGAATGGGACAGCGTGTATTAATGAACAGCAGAGCTGTAAAAACACACTCATTCACCCAATAAAAATAAATCCCTGTACATCAAAAAAGGATGTGGATGCCATCCACACACAGCTAAAAAGAACTGATTGAACTTGGATTTGAACAGTGTCAGAGTAGAAGCCTGTCTCAGGAAAACAGTTTTGTAGCTGCATAAATCTGAAATGCTGCCTCCTGTTAAGTCCTGACACTGGACACCAGCAGAAGACCGGTCCTTGTGCTCCTCAGAGTCTGAATTGGTTCATATGGCACTAACATGTCACAGATGTACATGGAGAGACTTGTCCACAAGATAAGAGAACCTTGATGCGTCCCACAGTGGGGAAATGTCATTGTTGCAGCGCATTTACAGGATAGTAACAGGACGCAAAAAATACATGAAGAGTTTAGTTTAATGCCATACTGTGAAACACTTTGGACAAAATATCTAAATTGACCGGAGACAAAGCGGCCCCTCCTGCAGGTTGATAGTTTTAATCATGTCTGTTCCTTATCGCCCTCTGCTTTCAGGCAACTCACTACAGCTTTTTGGCGACACTGGAGGTGCTGGGGAAGTTGATGTTCAGTGCTCTGGCCGGGGGAGTGGTGGACTGGTTTGGTTTCCAGGTTGCCTTCCTCTTCTTCCTCACCCTGTCAGCCGGCACAGCCCTGCACGTGTGGACCGCCACGTTCACCGGAGCTCTCAGGGAACACCAGCTGAAGGACCAGCCCAAGTGAACATTAGACCCTCGAGTCCTCTTAAGGACATTAGCCATGCCATTATTGTCCTTTGTTTGGAGATGGCCATATTTAGTTGTACACTTTACTGCATCCTGGCCTTATTTATGAGTGGGTGAAAGGCAAACTGTATGCTTGTTGTTTGGTCAAATGGATCAAGACACAATGTATTTATTTTGATGAAAGAATATTGCTTGATTTGAATAGTAGCACTCAGCTCTTGAATTAGCGCAAATAGCATCAAAGCTGTTTTATCCTCTGAGCCATTTTGAAAAAGCCAGCAATAAGCAGGCAAAGCAATACGGCTACTCTCAGATGCTTGTTTTAACGTGTACAGTATTTATGTCTTAAGTTGTATGGTTTACAGTCAATTGCTGCTACCTCACAATCCATAGTCATAGTAATACTTGTAAATTAATGAAATCATAACTGTTTTTAAAAGCTTTTGAATAGTAGCACTGGTTCTTTGAGGGCTTAAACAGAACTAATGGGCCCAAGTTAGTTTTGTGGCACACTGTGACTAAATTGATGAAGAATACATTTATTCTTTGTACCAGTCAAAAAAACCTAAACCTCTATCCAGTTGTATCAAAATCTTTCTTGGGCTCTTTTGGTTCTCAAGTAATAATATAATATGCTTTATGATGTGCGTCACAGAATGTCTGCCTTACATACTGCATGGTGCCATTCAATTATAAGCCGTTATCCACAACACTGTTTTTACTTCTGAATATATCATTATTACGCACATTTGGACCTTCTCTAGTCCACTTTTGGAACTATGCTGTATAGATTTGTACAGCGGGCTGTAATACTACTTCAAATATGATGCTTTTGCAAAAAGGCCTCAGTTAAATGGGCGAAAACTCAAGGTGTGTCTTCAAATCTTGCTGCAACAGCAGGTCACTTATCATCTTGGTAACAAGATGAAAAGTGTTTGGA
Source organism: Knipowitschia caucasica (assembly GCA_964034765.1). NCBI lineage: Eukaryota > Metazoa > Chordata > Actinopteri > Gobiiformes > Gobiidae > Knipowitschia > Knipowitschia caucasica. The sequence goes on from OZ035831.1 coordinate 35,014,253, forward strand.
AAAATAAATTCACTTCTACTGATTTAAATAAAAATAAAAAATAGTTGTAGTTTATATTACCTCAAAAACTAGTCAAGTATCCACATGGAAATTTCTGCCTTTGCTTATTGAGAATTGTTAGGAATTATTGTTTGCATCAAGTCTTACAGGGATTGGGAACTTTCCAGAACATTGTGGAAACACTTTCAATAGGGCTTAACAATAATGCAAGTGATGCCAAGTGATGATTGGTAGTCAGTAGTAAGTTATTTTGTATTTTACTGGACTATAGAGTATTAAGCTACTTGCAGAGAATATGACGTGCAAAGCATACAAATAAATATTACGCATCAAACTGAAAATGCAGCGTGTCATTTGTAACATCTGCCTGTTTTGTGTTTTTCCCTAAGGGACAGATCCTGTGTGGTCTTAAAGGAACGCTACCACCTTTGAAAAGTGTGCTGCTTATAGCTGCTCCACACAACAGTGGAAATCCTGTGCAGTGAAGTGGCTGAGGGCTATAGGAGTGAATAGAAGCCATGTCACAAGATCCCCACTGCACACAGCTCTAATGACACAACAAATGCACTGAGGGAGATTAGTCCAGCTTACACTGGCCCTATACACCTCCACTTCACACTTTCTCACAGCCCGCTAATTTAACCCATGTTTGTACAGCAGAAAGAAGCTTCTAACATGGACTTAAGTCCTTCAAGAAGACCGTATTAGTCTGAACAAGTTGTGAAGGGAGGATTTAGGATGACAAGGAATTGCCCGGGAAATCCAAAATGGAAAAACAAATCAGTGTGTCTCAGTACTAACAGAAAAGGCCTCTCACATGAATGTGCACTGTACAGGCTAATGCGTACGGTAATGAGATGAAGTTAAAGATTGTATGGAAGAAATTGCTCAATGCTAATGTTTCTCAACATATTTTTTTAAACCTTTTTTTCAAACATTACTTGCTGGTAAATAAAGATTAACTGATTGTAACAATAAAGCACATTTTCAGCACCAGATAAAACAAATATTGTGAAACATGCTGGAAATGGCAGTGGGTCCTGAATCAGAGCCGAGAAAATGGTCCAAACCACCAAATTATTTATATTATGTATTTATTAACTATATTATATGTGCTTTCTTTATGAATTAGGGTGGCTTTTATGAAAGGATTTTTTCTATAAAAAAAAAAAAACATTTCACTGGTGGACATCACATGTAGAAGAGGAAACTCAAGAGTGACAAAAGGTAGTCAAGTGGTTTGGATCTGAAGGGCTTAGAGTGAAAAAACCAGAAACCTCTTACTGCGGTTGCCAGATTGGCTAAAACTCTGCACAATGAGGTAACATGGAGTAAGGCCTGTGTGGTAAATATACGGTTGATCTCATGTCACATTATCAGACATTTATACAGTGAAATGTTCCTATTTCCTCTTTGAGTGAATTCCTAGGCTGTTATCATCAGACTCAATCTTTAAATGTCCAGGATTTATCTTTGGCTGCTCATATTCAGTTTCATTCCCGACAATCAGCGGAGGTCATTAGTCTGGTCACACCAACTTTATGCACCTCATTCAACATGTGCCAACTCCACAGGTGAAACCCAACTCCTCTCAGTCACAAACAGCATTTCAGCAGAGGGCGTATGGACCGGGACCAGGAGCAGTATAAAGCTGGGGTACCTAACTTTGTGTTCCCATAAATAATGCATTTTGTTTGTTCCAGTAAAAAGATTCTTAGAAGAACTATAGAAAGACAAAGACAGCACATCATGACAGATTTATTTATCTGATTAGAAAATGTGTTATCGTTTGTATACTGGTAAGAAAGAGCTCCAAGAATTTGACACTTTGGGATCAGAGCTAAGAAACGGTGGTCCTCTTTTCTCACTTTTTCCCTTTCCGGTCTGAAAAGTTGATCTGAAATTGATCTGAGGATGGAACCTCCTTTGAGAGCGAGGAACTACAGTAGGTAATGATGGAATCTATTGCATGGTTGTTTATTGTAGTTTTGTGGATATTTTTTGACGGTTACCCCAGCTTTTGATGAGGCCAGTTACTACAGAGGGAGGTGTAATTATTATATTAACTAAATATGAATTGTCTATTGACTTATTTATATTTTATGTATGAATGTCTTTAACTTTTTATTCATTTGTTAATTTGTCTATGTCATCATATTACATAACTGCATTTTGTCACTTAAAAAATATGCTTAATCAGAGGTTACATTAACTCATTTACATTTACTTGTGATTAAATAAATTGTACTGGTGCCACATTTTTATTCCTCCGTTCATAATAAATACATAACTTTTACTTGAGGAAAGGTATGATGACTTTTTATTGTTTACTTCTGTTTTTATTAAGTGTATAGTTGTCTGACTCATAGACTTAATATTAATTAGTATTAATATTCTGACTACATTCACTTCCATCGGTTTCTCCAAATACTTTTTCCTCATTAAGTCATTTGTTAAAGCTGCAATGTTCTTCAAAGTGTGTATGATTACGTTTTCTGTGAATTTCTTGAGTACAGTATCCATGCTGTTGCGCTGGCCCATGATGCACCTCCAGAACATCCTTTGAGGAGGGGGGGCTCTCTCCCTGGGGACTGGATCTGTGAGAGGCTGTGAGGGCCGAGCTCGGGGAATGCTACATGTTTTAATCTCAGCAAACAAAGACACTGTATCGCTTTTTACCCTGCTCCTTTGTCTGCAGGCACCTCAGGGGGGTAGAGGTGTTGGCTTTTTGCACAGCTTTTGTCCCGTAGCCAGCAGAATGGCCTTATGGGAAACCTGAGTGGGAGGTGGAGGAGCCATGGGCAGCATCATGTGTCACTGTAGTTTCCTCCACTGGTGTTTACTTTTTGTTTGTTTGCAGAATGAGGGACATAGACACCGCTCTCTGTGTCTTCAGCCAGGATCGTCCTCAGCTCTTCCCACAGATCCAGCCTTTGTTTTTGCTTCTAATACTTTTAACATCCACAGTAGCCTCACACTCTTCTCTGCAGTTGCTCTTGAAAATGGGTGGGAAGAAAAAGAGCTTTTATTTGAACACACATACAGTATGTTCAAATATACAGAAAAAACCCCAGATATTGATCGATACAAATCCTAGTGACAAAACCCGCCTGAAACCACATGTTTAAGTCAACACTAAAGCCAGATTTTATGTGCGTTATATCACATCAGAGGGAAGTAAAATCAACAAGATACACCATAGCAACAGAATTTAAACGTTTAAAAAAATCTATTGTACTGTGATTTTGTGTCTTGTACTTGGACAGCTGAATTTCTCTCAGGGGATTTAAGTATTTACTCATCTATATATAAAGACATGGAATGGTCGGATAAACTGTTCTGCACGCATGAAATAAAGATTAACTCAAACATGCTTTAACACTAAAATGTGTGTCTTTTTTCCCCCCAGCAAATACATGATACAACATGAGATTAAAAGATATCAAGCCACAGCGGACTGTTATTATGGAGGCACATGATTGAATGAATAATTATCCTATTAAATGTAAACAGGAGGAAGAAACCAGAGCTGAGAAAGAGCAAGAAGGAAGCACGAATGCAGGTGTGAAGGTTTAAGAAACAACAACCGACAGAAACTTTAGCCCGAAGAGAGAGGAGCAGCCGAGTATTTTCTTCCACTGCGAAAGGCCAGATCTGTTACTGCGGCTGTCACTGGACCGCTGCTCTACTGTGGGAATGGCCAGTGTCAAGGAATCTCCTCCTGTATTTATTGTTGAAGAGAAGAGGACACATAACAAAGACAGAAGATTAAAATGGAGCCTTAAAGAAGCTTCATTTGCCTGTGATATTGTTGTGGGGGGTTCAACATGGATGCTGTCACAGCTGTGGGCACAGGTGGAAGTTTGAGTTATTATTATAGGGACATGACTACTGTTTTTCCTTTTCTGGTTCTGAGATTCTCAAAAGATAAAGTCTCATTGTGGGGGCATTTTTTCCTCAAGGGAAGAAAAATCCACTGATTGCCAACTTTGATTACAGTCTGAGTGGAGACTGCAGGGGCTTTGATGTGTGCTTCTTTAGATCATCTTTTTGAGACTGAAAAGAGAAGAAGAGAGAACCACCCTTACTCAGCCAATCAGCTCTGTCTAATAGGGATTCACAGGGCTCTTTATTAAGTATGCAAATGTTGTCTAATGTGTTTTACAATAAAAAAAACAAATAATAATAAAAAGATCTGGTTAGATATCCCAACTTTAAGTAATTGATGTAATTCCCTACATGTTTTGTCTTATGGTATGAAATATAGAAAACATTCTTTTGGCATCAATTTGAATCCTGCTTTAGAGCCAACCTCCATGCAGCGTTTAATCAAAAGAGGAAAAGGCTTTGATCTTAAAAAACTCTTGAAATCACATATAAAAGGTCAAACTAAAGACGAATTATCACAAATGTATGTTTTATAAAATATTAAGGGGAGAAATGTATGTGCCCATTCAAAGACACATGAAGATTCTCAGCAGCATACATCTGTTCCAGGTTAAACAACAATAGACACAACACATTCTGTTTCAGTAAAATGAGAAAATTACCATATTAATTTCAAAAATCATAATCCTCTGCATTTAATGGAGAAAATGCAATTTCCATTTTGATGACAGTCAAGTTTTTAATTAGCTCCCTCTAAAATGCCATGGATTCACATTTGGGCTTTCGCTTCACAGTCAGCCCTTCTGAGGACCTGACTGTTTAAAGAATAAATAGTTAATATATCACACCGCTCATTTTCATACGATCCTACTCCAACCTAATCACAGTCTATTTTTAGAGTCTGGTTTTTAATTGGCATGAATATTCCAATGAGAGGCTGTGTGCGGATGCCAATGTAAACAGCCTGTAATCATCGTTGCATATATGTTACACTATTCTGTATGGGCACAGAATCCATGCAACAGACAATGTCCTGTTGTCACGGACTTAAAACACTATAAAAGCAAAGGATTAGGATGTTTTTATCATACATTCAACCTTTGATAGGTCCATTTTGTTCATGCATTAGTAGAATACATTTAGGGTTTGCAAGCAACATTAAAGCTATGGAGTCCTTCTGTATTCATATGATTGAGAAAACATTTTATCATTTACATACTGAGAGCTGCTGAGTGAGGGTGGTCCTGTCTTTTTCACGTTTCAGTCTAAACAATACATATATGTGAATTAGAATGTTTAGAATACTTTTTGTTAAAACTTTATTATGTTATCAAAGTTACACATATGTCAGATTAACTATGCAAATTACACACTGTTACTTAAAATTGTGTTTGAAACCCTTGGATCATATTTGAAGTCCCTTAAAACACTTCTCACTGATATGTTTCTTGTGTTATTTAGGGTTTGTGTTTTCCTGATGTCCTCAGATTCCTGGATGTGCATGTGCGCTTGTCTCCAGGTGCTTTGGCGCACGGTGAAAGTGAATCATAAGAACACAAGATAGTGGGGTGTCATGTAGCCTGTTGTCACTGAACATGGGCCTGAGAGCAAAACGAGAAGCTCTCTGCACGTGAGACAAACAGACGCACACTCACTTAAATACTATTCACTACAGAAAATGAGCTCAAAGGGACAGTATGTAGTCTGCACTCTTTGGGTCTAATAAAGTCATTACAATCCAAATCTTCCTGCCTGTGACTCAGATCGCAAAGAATGATTACTGATGCAAACTACCTGCTGGAGTTGGACAAAAAACAGTACAAACTATTAGTTTTATTATAGTTATTTTGTATCTGCTTTCAAATGTGTAGAGCTATTTATGTATTCAATTTGTCAACGTCACAACAAATAATAGACAATGGCGGCGCGGTGGCTGAGTGGATAGCACTCTCGCTTCTCAGCAAGAAGGTCCTGGGTTCGAATCCAGGTCGGAACAGGGCCTTTCTGAGTGGGGTTTGCATGTTCTCCCCGTGTCTGTGTAGGTTTCCTCCGTGTGCTCCGGTTTCCCCTACCACTAAAAACATGCACAATAGGTATGGATGTAAATGAGAGAGTGAATGGATGGTGTTGATTGGAGCTGATGGTCCAGTGTGTTCTGGACTCGCTTCTGTCATCACCGTGTGTGGAATGATCGGAACAATATCTGAACATTGTAAAGCGCTTTTGGTGATCTTTGTCTGTAAATTGCGCTATATAATATATATATATATATATATATATATATATATATATATATATAGTAATTGTAACTCTATTTTAATTTAAATTTTAAATTTATTCCTTAGAAGTGTTTTTTATTCTTTTTTATTTTATTTTATTCTCTCTCTCTGACTTGCACCGAGCCAAAGCAATTTCCAAGTCTGTGACCTCCTGTTACTTACGTGGCAATACAAATTATTCTGATTCTGATTTTAAATAAACATTACTTACTTACAATAACCCTTTAAATCCCTTTTTGAGAAGCTTGGAACTGAAATCTACCTCATTACGTTTTAGGCACTTTTACCATCAAACTGCATCTTAACAATTTGGTAAAGGCCTATAATTAGATAACTGGGGGTTAAAAAAAAACATAAATACAAATTATTTGTGTTGTTTGTGCTACTACATTTTAGAAAAAAAACGAGGACTCTGATTTATTCAAGGAGTGAACAATTAAAACATGTAAACAATTTTAAAAGAGAGGACCACCCTCACTCAAAATACAATTAAAAATTTAAGAAAATATGTTTATATTTCTAAATAACAAATGTATCTCTCTAAGTAGTGTCAAATGTCAGTGAGAACAGGTGAATCTTCAAGTGGGATTTCAAATGAAGTGAAGGGAAAGTTTTTCAGGCAACAGAATGAAGAAGGACTCAACCAAAACAAAAGACATTTTACATAATACTTCCTTTTTGAAATGTTTCTGTACACAAATATTTAAATTCACATTGGTCATAAGTCTTATCGTCCTACAGTGTGCAGTGGTGGGGCCCCTGTGATGTCTGTGGATGTGACAAGCTGCCAGCTCATATGGCTTTGAGGCTGACTCACTCAGCTCGGCCTCAGTCTCGGAGCTGGGACCCCGACCACCGCAGCCCCCCACCATCCTTCCATACAAACAGCCTCATTTGGAGCATTAGGGCCAGGACAGGAGAAGGCCCGCTTGTCTCTGCACACCCCACTTTCTCCCACTGTCAAGCATTTTTGAGGCTATCGTTTGGATTGCTTCACGTGGCTGGTCTCACACGCAGACAACCCGTCAGGACTAGTTGTTGACGGGGGAGTTAGCAGAGCTCTGTCTGACTGACCCCACGTCTCCAAAGGCATCCATCCATCCACTGCTCAGAGGAAGAGTCCTGTTTACCCATGCATCCTAAAATGGTTGAATATATTTTAAAGTGTGACTGCATTTATGAGTCTTATTCACCATGCAATGTGATAGTCATGTGGACCTTAAACCTGGAGGGCTTAATTTTATTTTTGTCTTACATACTATATATTTTTTCGTCCCAACAGAAAGACCACACCGTGCAGAAACTATTAAAAAACATGTTATCTTTTGCATACTTGTGAGCACCCTGTGAGTCACTTTGCGCTGAGAGCTGATTGGCCGAGAGAGGTTGGTCCTCTCTTTATCAATTTTCTGTCTGAAAATATAATATATATATGTGACAGAGGCCAAAAATACATGCATGTAAAAACTAGTGATAGAACCAATTTGTTTAAAGAGGAAAGAGTTTTTAAAAAAAATCTATTGTATCATATAATGTTCAACTTTCTGGAGTTTTAAAGTTAGGTACCCCAGCTTAAATGAAGAAATTGTCATGGTAAAGTTTTTCTCTTGCCTTGTCTCTGAATATGTGGAAGTAGCTCCTCAGTTCTTGTCTCGCATGCATTTACAGGTTAGTATTTATCCAACTAAACTCAAAAGTACAACTCAACAAAACTGCTTGAAATTTGAGAAATGTAGCTGTTCATATTTGACACAGTTTATTTTACACGTGTTGTTCTGTGTGTAGGACATTGTTACTCTTTCCGATCACCAGCAACAACTTGTGTGATTAGTGAATTAACAGAGAGGAAATCCACAGTGACAGTCGTTGGAGTGGATCCGTGGGTGTGAAGGATGTGGAGAAGGGGTCTGCACTGTAGCCACGGTCAGACATGGAGCCTCGGGCCACAGCTCCTAATGGGGTTCTATCTTTTCCCATCTCTGCCACACAAACATCACGTCCAAAGTGCACTCTATATGTGCAGCTATGAACTCCGACACGCTTCAGTGACTTTACAGATACGGCACACACAAAACGCCACGTCCAATCCACTTTAGAAGCACTGGGAGATTTTCCAACTAACCAAAGTCCTGTTTTGAAACGGGGGAAAAAAAGTTGTATTTGTAGCTATTGATGAGATCACTTATTTAATTAAAAAAAACATTTTACCGTGTATCTATGATTTGTTTTATTTATGTGAAAATTGCGCTCAGAAATGGAAATAAAGAATCTAACGTAAAATCTAATCTTATCGACTTTTCGAGCATGTTACACCTTGTTTCCTCAACAAAACTGACCTGGATTTGTTTTTAGAGCTAAAGTCTCCTGACTGAAAGCCTCCTTATGCTGTTTTTTGCAATCTCAGTTGTCTACATAATCTCCCAACTTTCCAATTTCAGAGCGTTTATGATTATGCTGGTATCAACAACCACAGAAATGTGTGGAAAGAACTGATTCTCTTTGCTCGTCCATGAACGGCACAGAAACATTCACTGCTGTGATAAGAGAAATACACATGTATGTAACAATATTTGTGTGAATAAAAGGAAATGTATAAACATGTTTTATTAAAAGAAACATCTTTTGTGGCCATTAATTCACTAATCCATCCATCCATCAATTTTCTTCCCCTTAATCCATTTCTGGGTCGGGGGGGTGGCAGTCAGAGCTGCACCCAGGAAACATAGCACCAGCCCCTCACTGATCCTCCTGCAGGCGGTGAGTCCACAGGAGCTGAGATCTTTCAGTTCAGTAATTCACTAATCATAATTTTAAATTAATTTTGATCTTAAAATCTTTGTATATTTTGAAAAGTAAAACCATCACAGTGATATTAACTTGTGAACTCTGGAAATTGGGGGCCGTTGATCCAAGTTCAGATTCCAGGTTGAGCAGCGTTCATTCTCATTTTTCTCATTTGGGCGGCACGTCGGCTGAGTGGACAGCACTCTCGCTTCACAGCAAGAAGGTCATGTGTTCGAATCCTGGTCGGAACAGGACCTTTCTGAGTGGAGTTTGCATGTTCTCCCTGTGTCTGCTCTGGTTTCATCTGTGTGCTCCGGTTTCCCCACCACTAAAAACATGCACAATAGGTATGAATGTAAATGAGAGAGTGAATGGATGGTGTTGATTGGAGCTGATGGTCCAGTGTGTTCGGCGACTCGCTTCTGTCATCACCGTGTGTGGAATGATTGGAAAAATATCTGAACTCTGAACATTGTAAAGCGTTTTGGGTGACCTTGGTCTGTAAAATGCGCTATATAAATAAACATTCAGAGTTTCTGAATTCATATGAATGCAGCATCAGTTCTGCTTTAGTATGATTCCATTTCACCTCAATGACATCACAGCAGTTTTGTGTGTTTTAAAACAGAAGTATTGCACACTTTTAAACTGATTGTGCTGAATAGTAATAATGTGTTGAACACATGGAATAGTTCTGAATATCATATAATCATAATTATATGGCCTTTCAGATTCATGGCACACAGAAAAAATAATAATAAAGGAGCTCCGACTGAGCCACTTCTGCAGCAGTATGTGTTCCACGCAGGTGATGAGACAACATCTCTGGCAGAAATAGATTATTGAAAGGATGCGATCTTGATCTAAATCGTTGGATTGCACTGTACACAGTCCTGCGTCGCATTGAATTACCTTTGCTGACATGTTGCATCCTGCGATATGAAAACACTATTGTTGTGTTGCTTGGGAAAACCAATCCGGCATTATCATCAGCCAAGTGTTGATGTGTCATGTGTGAGACAAAAGGCCGACCATTTTGCTCCTCTCCTTTTCCCTGTTCCTTGAAAGCCACACCGCTCACATATCAGATGTTTTTTTGTATGTTTTTTTTACATAGAAAAAAAAGTGTTATGGCACACTGCTCTCCGCACCTCATAACTCCAGCTTCAAGCGCCACATCATTTTCAAGAGTTAGAAGAAGGACCACAATATAAAAGTTATTGGGATGTGCATCAGATATTAGTTATTTCAATAAACCAGACGAGTAAAGTGAGCTTCAGATGTTCACTTGGTTCTTTTGATATCCGGTTGTCAGATTTGAAAAACAAAGGGTCTATCTTTGTGCACCACTAAGATTCTTCTGTTCGTAAAAAAGCAGCTGATGATAAGAACGATGTCTGAAAACCAGTATATTCATGGACAGGCACAGGGAGTACCACCAAAGGAAGCTTTCATTCAAGCAGGAACATTATAGAACGGAGAATGTGTTTTATTTCAAATTAATGATACATCAAATTAATGATACATAAAAGTTATCAATAAAGTGTAAAGCATATCCATATCCAAATGAGCCTGCAATAACCTGTGTGCGGGAATCTTCCACTCAAAGGTTAGGGTTAAGGTATTTGGTTCTGTGCGTTTGACCCATCCTGCTTTGGCACTATAGGGCCTCTGTCAGCGCCTTGGGACCCTTCTCCAGATATTGATGCCCAGCTTAGTCATCAATACCAGAGCGGGAGGATTTTATGGTGCGCGTTATTGGGTAGTGGAGGAACCTGGAGCGCCCAGAGGAAACCCATCCCGCCATGGGAAGAAACATGCAAGTCCACACATAAAGTTCTGGACTAAACCTTCTGCGAGATGTGTCTGTTTGTGATGAATGCTTAATGTAAATATGAATGAGGATGAATGAGGGTCAATGAACAGTGGCATAAGGGACACATTTCCCCACAAAGACAAAGAGAACAATACAAACAAAGAACATGACGGAGGTTTGGATCATTCTGGACATTGAATTTGTGAATCCAAACAGAACGTGCCCAGTGTTGTCTTCTGTCTGGAACGGCAGCTCCAACACAAGATTGAGACAGCCACACAACAACACTGCCACTTTATACAGTTCATTGTGTGCTGAGTAGACAGGACTTAAATATACCACTGAAACCAGAAGTTTACATACACAGCCCAAAGATACATATATATATATCTTTTTTTTTTATGACAGAAGTATTGCTAAATTGCACAACATCAATATTGTTAGGTAATCTTTCAGAACTGTTTTAATTTCTAAATACTTTTATAATACTGTTTTTATTTGAAATTGCCTTTAAACGTTAAGCTTAAACTTGGATATGCTGATAAATTGTCTTGAATTGAGTTGTATGAGGCTGGTTTTTGAATGAAATAGTTTGAAGACCTACTTCACGACTCCCACTGATGACTGCTGAGGTTGTGTCCTTAGGCAAGACACTTAACCCCACTTTGCCTGAAGCCCCTGCTGAAAGATCTCAGCTCCTGTGGACTCACCACCTGCAGGAGGATCAGTGAGGGGCTGGTGCGCTGTGTACTGGTGGAGCTCTGACTGCCACCCCCTGACCCAGAAATGAATTAAGGAGAAGAAAATGTATGAATGCATAGTTTGAATCTTAGGGTTAATTTTCCAAGGTCATGGCATCACCACTTAGGTTTTCCTACATTGTTAAAAGACACCCAATTAAAAACAATTCATCTTCGTGTATATACACCAGTGACTTTGAAGGAAGATATGAATATAAATATTAAAAAAGTATATATTTGGTCGAATATTTGCATGATATGACTGGGAGACCAGGTTAAATAAAATCAGAAAATTGTATTGACGTTGATTTGAGACTTTGTGAAACAGCTTGGTCTGCAAACAATAATAATAGTCTCTTCTGCTGCCAAAATGTCCAAAACCTATTCAAACACAGAGGTTTTGAATTGTAAAAATGCTTCAGGTGAGCGGGGCTGACAGGACCTTCCAGATGTTGTAGCGTACTGTACCTGTGGAATGCAGATGAAGCGGGTGTGAGAGGCAGGCTCAAGCAGGACTCACCTACAATCAACCAACACAACCATGATGACAGAAAACTGGTGTTTAGTTTCATCACTACGGAAACAAGATGGTTGTATCATTCTGCTCAGTCTGTTTGATTTATTTTCAAGGTAATTATTTTAGCCACATTGCAAAAGCCTCTACATGCATGAAATCATACTTATGTTACCAGTGCTCATTTCATCAACAATAAACATTCAATGAACCAAAGCATCTGGCCCGAACCAAGCTACTCCATCTATCTGTCGATCTAAACATTCACACTTGTTGGTCTGGTTCACAAAAAGAAGAAATATTACTTTTACATAATTTTTGCCATTACAAATGTGATTAGAGTATTTATTGGTGCTTCCATGTTTAAGTTGAAAATATGTGTTGGTGGGTGGAAAATGGGTGCATAATGGCTTTAATAAGGTTTTATTTATGTTTTTATGCATGTTGTGTGTGTTTTTAACATTGTTTTTAACTTGCACCACCCGAAGCACCCTGGCTCCCCACGTGATGACAATTAGAACACCTGTGCCTTGCGCACTAAAGGAGATGGGGAGGGGGCGGAGGAGGAAGGTGGAGAGTGAGACGCAGGCCAGCCGCCTGACACGGTGAGGGGAGAGCCCCATGGTCTGTCGGCCCAGGCCGGGCCAGGAGAAGGATTTTTAGCCCTTGTTTAAACTTTCATCCCGTGTTTTTAACTTAGGTTTTATTGCTTTTATTTATTTACTAGTTTTTAATGTATTTTATAATAAATAGTTTTTAATTTGCTTTTAATCCAGTGGTCTCCTTTTTAAACCCGGGTCCAAAGAACCAGTTTTTCCACCTGTGTCATATGCGATGAGACGAGTATGAAGGGTAAGACAAAATGCTTTCCACCTGTAACTTCCTCTATTGGTAGCAGAGGGAGATGAATTTGTTTTTGTTTTTTTTACAAATTTGAAAATTACTGCCTGCGAACACAGCCATGTAGTTGTAAAGAGTGTAATTTTATCTGAGAAGTTACCAGAAACAAATCTACGGGCACTTATTTTGTTTTAAAAGGTACAATGACATTATACTGTCACAGGACTGAGACGGTTTCTCATAAAAGCGTCGATGGATCTACAAGCTCAAAAAAGTACATTTAACAAAATATGTTTAACTGGACCAAGATGTGAACTGTCTTAAAAGTGACATTTGTTCACTAGTATTACATCCACAAGGAAAGCCTTTTTGCCTCATGTGACCAACAAGTCACGGGAACAAATTGTAATTATGAACATAAAATACCCAATCCACCCAGTAATTCAAGCCAAAACGCCAAACAATATCAGCACGTGAGATTTTTTTCCCGTGGTGGGTGTGTCGGCTCTGTCTATTGTCATCGCTCAAACCAGACAGCAGACTCGGGGAGGTGATGGAATTTACTGGTTAATTGGGGTAATCGGCGCAGTTTCAGGGCCAATGGGGACTCCACACACTGTATCAACCGGACGTACTCTCAGAAGGAGTGACAGCTCTGTACAGCCACCCAGAGCTTTCCACTCACAACACTTAAATATGTATGTGCAAATCAATCAATGTGGCTGTATTTATTTGTAAAGGGTTGAGCAGTTTTAATAGACTCATTTACTGTTGGTTAACAAGGTTTCACCGCTTCGATTCACTGCGGTTATTTAGAATTATTTAGAATTGCGTTGTCTGTGCATTACAACAGCTTATCATCAACGATCAACTGTGTATGGCACAAAATGAACAAGGGTGAATGTGATACCTCTACATGTTTGTTAGGGAAAGGTGCGTGGAGATTTCAGACACAAAACAAGAAGTGTTTTATTGCATTTGTCAAAGCGGTTATGAAGCCAACAAGAAAGTAAGTAACGAAGTAGATCAAGTTTATCAGTGCCTTTCACAGACCAGGATCACAAAGCGCTTCACAATTAAAACATACAATAAAAATAACACACATACAAGTCAGTTCCAAAAAAAAATGAGTACACAGATTAATCATAAACACACTTCAGATGTACGTTGAGGCGAGAAAGCCTTCCTGAAAAAATAGGTTGCAACTTAAAATTATTGACACACTCTAATTTGCACAACACAACATGATGGTGGTGTGTTGTTGGCTGGTGCGACTGTACAAGAACAAATGCAATGAGTCAAACAGGTCTGTGATCAGCTCGACAGGAGACCCCCCTCCCGGAATATTCCACATTTGATGCAAATTGTAAAGTTACAGGCGTTTTTTTTTTAGAATCTTGTCAAATGTTGTCTTCTCTTGTAGATCAAGTGGTGCTCACACATCTACCTGGATCTTATTGTGGTGATTTTAGTTTATTAAGTAAGTCAATGAGTAAGTAATCTTTATTTATATAGCGGCTTTCACAGACTAGAGTCACAAAACGCTTTATAATTGTGGGAATTTGTTTCTCACTCCACATGAATCAGTGAGAGACCGAAACCGTCAAATAATTGAAGTGCTTTAAAAACAATCAGGTAGAACAGTAACACAATACAACATATGGTATAGAACGCACGCACACACACACACACACACACACACACACACACATGCACGCGCGAACACACACACAGACCCAGACACTCTTCGACCTCACACCTCTCTCCTATAACTAACTTTGCTGATGGCATCTCTCTCTCTTCTCCATGTACTTCTTCTTTAAACAGTTTTTAAATCTTTTTTTAAATTTTTTATCATTATCTGTTCATTTGTTCCAAATAGCGTCGCATCTGGGACTGGGATGTACCGTCATTTTAAAGTAGTTCTAAGTCTGTTATTGTGGTGAGCATCTCTATAAATGAAATGTGTTCCGTACATTAGGTGCAGAGAGCTTCCAGATGCCCTGAACATTGGGCAGTTCGCTAAAGTTAATCAAGTCTTGCAGTTTAAGTCACTTTAATTCTATGAACAGTGGATTATCTTGCCTGTAAAGAGCTTTCCCTGATGTGGAAAGTCTTGGGTTATGACCTTTGGTAGATGGGACTGTGCTTTTGAGGGATCCACAATAATCAGACATTCAGAGTCCCTGGGAAGAGGAATAATTTGTGCTGTTAATGGATTTGAGTGAGTCTCTTTGTCCAGCGTGTTTGGTGCTGTCCAGTCTCTCTTCAAAGTCACTCAGATTGTGAATGGGTAAACAATCTTATAAAGAGTATGTTTTAATTGTTTACCCAGTCACAATCTTGTAACGTACTCTATGCAGTAAAGAGATACAACATACTCTGTACCTTTGCAGTAGGTAATCAGTATGTTGTATCTCTTTTACAAACCTGCTGCAAAAAATGATCAAATATCTGTCTATACATTGAACCGTTGCCTGTGTCTGTGAGGTGGTGCTGTAGCTGTTTTGACCAGGTGCCCACTCTGAGAAAAAAAACTGATTATAGTGGCCAATAATGGGTCATACTGCATGTTGAATGACCACATTTCTTATCACTAAAAAAATAACAATAATGGCCATTTCTCTTTACTTCTTTGTACTGGAGGTTAAACAACGTAAACTTTATATATTAACACCACACGTTTTGTCCATCAACAAAAACTCTAGCTACTATAGTATAACGTACCTTCTATGGGCATTGCACTAGTGTGATAAATTATATGAAAAATGCCTCATTGGAACATTTGTTTTCGTCGTTTTTGTGGGAGCCAAACAATGGTTTTATTCATAACTTGAACCATCAATGACTGAGCATGCTGTCTATGGTCTCACTATGTTATTGTTGTTGTGAGAGAAAGGGATGTGTGGGGATTAGACACTGTCTGACTCAGCCCGACCCTGATCACGCACACACGTACATGCAGACACACACAAACACACACCCACACACGCAGACAAACAGGCACGTAAACGTATGCATGCACGCACACACACATACATGCAGGTGCACACACACATATACACAAACACACACACACACACACACACACACACATGCAGACAAACAGACACGTAAACGTATGCATGCACGCACACACACATACATGCAGGTGAACACACACATATACACACAAACACACACACACACACACAAGGTAGTTTTAGTCCAAATGCAGTAACTATCAATATATTGTGTAAATGTACTATTATGGCAACAGTGATGCCACCTTTTCATCTTTCAACATGAATTCAAAATGCATGATCTTTATATCTTTTAAAATATTGAATCATATAAAACATGTATTATTGCATAAAAATAAGTATCATAATAATGATAACATCCATAATTATTTCAATATGAAGTCGATATGTAATTTCTTACCAAAAAACTCCAACTGAGTTTTCTCTGTCTTTCTGTTCTCATTGGTGGTGGACAAAAAGCCTTTTATGCCGTGTGTGGTGTTGCTGGTCTTACATGTTAGGTCTGACTCAGGGTCATTACATATTGTTAATGAAAAACAAAAGGATGATGACGTGATGCCATGTCTAGACTCCATGCAAATGAACAGGGGCTCATAGCAAACCTCCCCAGTACAGTATTTTTGATGAGCCACGTGACCCGCACACACTAAATGATTATGGTAATGACTGTAATAGTTGTTGTAATGCGCGTATATCCCGCACCATGTTCAAGATTAATCTGAGTTAACGATAATCCACGTCTTGGTCTGGTGTGGGGAGGGCTGCACTCTGGGGCCATCTGTACATCATTATCACAGTGGTGGCTGACAGGCCTTCCTGGTGTCACCCTGTCTCCTCGCCCTAATCCACACGGGTTCACTGTCCATTGTCCCACAGAGAAGTGTCCCATCCCAGTGGCTCTGCAGGGCTGACAGTCACACTGGCAGCTCTCAGGAGTGTCATTACAGGCTAACGTCAGCCCGTCCACTGCTGCTATGATCACACCAGCGTCTATTATGTCACAGCCAACATGCCCTGTGTGGCTCTACAACGGTTCACAAGAAAGTGGTGAACTTCTGTGTGGATTCAAAAGCAAGCTTTGAATCCACATCTAAATTTAGCTTGAGAGGACAGGCAAGGACATTACTGGAGCTCATCCACGGTTTGCAGCTAAGTATGAAGCGTCTGGGAAGGATATCAGCATGTCCAAGTTCATGAAAGGTGCCTTGCCCTCTCCAAGTGGGACAAGATATTGGACAAATGACTGAAATGAGTGGCACAGACTAGAGCCGCTGCTCCTCCATGTAGAAATATGAGAGCTAAAGGTATCTGCGACACTCCAGGCAAATCCCATCAGGAGGAGGCCCGCAGGATTTCCCAAAACATACTGGAGGGACAATGTCTCTCATAGAATTCCAATCACTGTGTAAGAAAATGGACAGCGTTATGCAATAAGAATATTGCCTGCCACAATTCCTTTATGCAGAAGAATAACTGTGTTTTTCTTTTTCACTGCAGCACTCTTTTCAATACAATATTTCTATCATGTTTTATGTAATAAAATGTGGCCATAACCTCTATTCAAATGTGATCGCAAGTCTATCTTCATTATACAATAACAAGATTCACATAATGAGCAGCAAACAAGCGTATAACGAAGGAACAGCTGAGGATCCTGAGGGGCAGCATGGTACAAGACAGTGAATGAATGAAATCAACCAATTATCTGCAGAGACTGAGACAATTCAACCTCCAAGATAGAGGAGCATTCCCCTTAACGAAGGCCCTGGATCAGTGAGACTTTGCTTTAAGGCATGGCTGCCCAGCTGTGAAGCACATGCAGTCATACAATCTCAAACTGATTCACAAACTGTATGTTTACAGGTTTGTACGATTTTATTAAAAAAGAATTGGAATTAGAATTGTAACTTCATTCTAGCATGAACGGAATCATGTTCAGTTTTGTATATAATAACTGTTAATCCCTCTCCTGAACAGCATAAAGATGCATAAATCCTGTACGAGCACTGCTGTCTGCTGCATATGTCCACTGTGTGCTATTGCCTTTATTACATGAATGTGCAAACTGGCTCTCATACACTGACAGCCATCTGTTCATGCACACGTACACACACACACATACACATGCACACACGCACACAAAACATGGAACGCCTCCCTTCATGAAGTCAGCTCAAAAATCAATGCTCTTTACAAAGGTATTAGGCCTGGGAGCGGGCACAGCTGAAGTGACACTTTTGCCCTGTTCTGAAACTCTACTTTACAGATATTCAGACAAACAGCAACATGTGGAGGAGATGTGCGCCGTTGCCCCGGGCCGTCACTCTGAATACGTTCATTTCTCCACATTTGATCATGATGTCACTCGTACTAGTGAAAGTAACGGGTCATTCCAACATTGTGATTTCCCCTTGAACTGATCGAGCAGACTCTGAACCTGTCTGAGAACTTTGGAAGTAACGTCGAAAACTATATTTAGTAATGTGCTATTTGACGCTGTAAAATATTGTTTAAGAGAGAGGGTAAAAGAAGAAGCAAACAAAAAGTAACAACAGGGGATTATTTTGATTCTCAGCTGAGTTCTATGGCAGAACTATCAGACACTCATGGATAAACTCGTCACTCTATTCCCATCCTTTATGACTAACTCTGTTACTTTGCCACATGATTCCTAATGATTTCATGTGTATATTTAATGTGTGTGAGAATGTGTCCCGGCGCTGCCCACTAGCCCCTCCCTCTTGTCCTTCGTGGCCTAACCATTCCTGACAGTGGCTCATTAGGGCTGCTGTTGTATGTTCCTACCTCCGTCTATTAGCCCCCCTCCCAGCTCCCAGCCCAAACTAAACTAATGTGTCTGTGTGTGTGCGTGTGCGTCAGCGGCTTCACTCAGACCCACCCGGATGGAGCAGAGGAGCGGGTGACAGGGTGAGTAAAGGGGAGTCAAGGTCCATTCACTGGCACAAAGACATAATTAACCAAATTGGCAAATGGTTTGAGAAACCGCCGCCTCTTGTCCATTCAGCGATTGTCCGGGTTGCTATAGTAACTTTAAATTGGTGTTTAATTTGATCATGCCTATTGTGCTTAATGGCCACATAAAAAAGTCACTTTTTTACATGTGACAAACACACCACCTGCCACTGTGGTTCTAGGACTGAAACAAATGGAAATAGATACTTGAGCAAAATTTATTTTTAATTAAAGCTGAACCAAATGGTTTTACAACATGAGCATTCTCTACGCTCTGACAAATGAAGCCCGTGATGCTGTGATGCCGTGATGCCGTGATGCCGTGATGCTATACTGTTATGTTGTTTGAGGTATAGAGGGGACAAGCAGTGACAAACTGTGAATTGGGACTTTGGGACTAGAGGTGGACACTTTTACCTCCATATTTAAAACCCACCAATATGGCCTTAAAATGTTTGTTTTGAAATCACATTGTGTTCTTTTATAGTGTTTTATGTTATACACTATAAAATACAAATATAAGAAAAGTGTGCACTGGCAAATTATGTGCCTTGAAAGCTCAGTGCCCAAAGCTGAAAACTTTATACAACATAGGCCTATATTATAGTCAGTCCAAAAAAGGTGGTGGTAAATCACTACTGTAGACAGAAGTGAGGATGCCCATCTGCACCAGACCCTCCCGCTCCTCCACATTCACACATACACCAGATTCACACGAGGCCATGTGTGTGAAGTGTCTTGTAAGATACGCACAGTGTCTCACAGTGGACCCTGAAATTTCCTTCAGTGTCTCATCAAAGTATTAACCAGGTCCCATTTTTATATATCTATTTGCCTGAGAAACACTGCCTTAATGAATGATTTTTACACGTACATGTGTGTGAGTGCGAGTACTGTATGTGAATGTGAGCGAGGGAACAGAGCTGCCTTTCCCCTGTGAGTCAATGAGACATCGATCACTTTGACACTGGGGCAAACACAAGGACAAACTGCAGAGATCAATGGCTGCGCTGCCACTTTGTGCCCCGGCTTCAAGCTCCCATTGTTTTTCACTTCTGGAAGAAAACATTTCATTTTTAACGACATCTGTATAAGAAATGTATTTATTAAATATAGATGTCAGTGCGATGCAAAACCTTCAAAAAGTCATATTTGTGCTCTTGCACTAAGTTTAGTCCACAGAAAGTTGCTCTGAGTTTCAGTGAGGTGCAAGGTTTGTGTGCATTTGTTTGTTTGCATGAAGTTGTCTCGCCCTGTTTTGAGGTTACTTTCTGTAAAGTTGTGCCTTTTGGCACCAGCTGCATTGTGCTTTGGGATCTCTTGGTTAAAGATAAACTTCAGGTCTGACTCTCTCTCCTCCCTCTCTCCCTGTGTGCGCCAGCCCCTCCCCTCCATCGCTCGGCCCCCAGAGTCACAACAAGCAGCAGCAAACAGCTTGTGCATCCCTCGTAACAGGAGAAAATGCCCCATTTTTATCTGTTTGAATCTGACATTTTTGGCACATTAAATATTGGACATTAATAAATTAAATGTAATGAACTGACATGAAAGAAGAAAAAAGTCCAATGGTACAATGCAGAGGAATAAAAGGCAAGAGTGTGAGCGCAAGAAGCACAACAACAACAGAACCAAGCCTCAAACTTTTCCTTTAATTCCAATTAACTATTGCCTTCTGTAACCATTCGAGATTATTTTTCATGTTCATTTATTCAAACAAATAATGAATAATTTATTGTAGCGGGAATAACAACATGAGAAATCACAAGCACTTGGTGCCATTGGAGGCAGAGGGTCCCTTCCAAGAGGAACAGAGCAGGGAGCTCTTAATAAGTGACTTATTGGTCATTTAATCTAATTAGCTTTCCGCTGGGTGTTTTGTAATATTGAAATAATCATAACTACTGGAAAGCAGCGTGTACATGATCTGTGACCAGCAGCCTGGCTCTTGGCTGAGGGTCAAAAGAGCAGGGGGTTGTAAAGCTCTTCTCACGCTGTGATGGTCATGTATATTTAACACCTGAACATACCCAGGTTTTATCCGTGTCAGTGTGGATGTGTCAGGGGCCCACACAGTATGTAGGTCGCTGTAAGTGACACCAGGGGTCACACCCTCTCATTATGTTGCATAATGCTTCCGCAGGTCTCATCACTGCTCTCTCCACCCTGCAATCAGTACTGGATTACGTCAAATCAAATGAATTAATAAAGAGCATGTATATTGTATTGTGAGGCTAGACCTGGACTTAATGGACTTTGGAATATTCAAATGGTTTCAATGATGATAGAAAATCCCCATTTTATTGTATTCTACTTTTTAGAGCTCCTTCAGAGAAATATAAAACCATATGTAACTTGTTGTGCTGCACCACAGCAAAGTCCAACAGAGACATCATTTCCAGGCACATGTTGTATTGGCTCATGTTGAGCTTTTCTCTCCTGAATACCAACTCTGCCTGACAGTTGCTTGAATTCAGTTGGAGGCGGTACTGAACTATGGTACATTTCCAATTTGAGACAAGCACACCTTCACTGTGATAAGTGTTGTTGAAGCATTTGAATGAAAACGCATGACGCTGAGTGCATTTTACATCCATCCGCACTCCTCCAGGCCCGCAGCAGTCCCTTGTTAAAGTGGAGAGGTGCCAGATTTCTTGGTAAGTTGCAAATTGAGCTCGGTGTCAGTGTACATCGCAGGACCAATTATCTGTTCTTCTCCATGTCTCTTCCGACCGAAAGGCAGCGTTAAAAGAACATAAAGACATCACAGATAGAGCAGAGACCAATTAGGTGTCCCTAAACTCAGACCAGCAGGTAGCAAGTGTCGTATGTGCATATTTCTGATAGACGTTACAAACAAAGACAACAGAGAGACCCACTGCCCTGCTGCCCAGTACTATGCCACTATTACTGTTGTATTTATGAATATATGTGTGAAAGGGTAAAAGGACTGAGGAAAGCAACTTCAGCTCCGCCAATACAAGCATCCTGTTGTTCCTCATGGAACCTCTGAAATCCAGTTGTTTATATTGTTTGACCATACATTTGAGCATACAATGAACATTTGGAAATATCAATATTAGTCTGCACATCTGCTCTCAGTCCTGTCCTATTGATTTGTTCAAGTTGTATATATATATTTATTCAAGTTCTTAAATGGTCATTATATACTCAGGTACAACAAAATATATATATCAGGATGTTGACAGTTATCTTGCAGACACAGGGAAAACATGCAAACTCCTCTTGGAAAGGCTCAGGACCTTCTCACGAAGAGGCTCGAGATAAATATCCTGCAGGCTCCGCTCAGACCGCATGTGACCAGAGCAAGGAGTGATTTGAGTGTTTGATTTCAAAATAGTCTTGTTATGCTGTTGTACGATAGTTCTTCTGTGATTTTGATATTTCTGTATGTTAAGGTTTAACCCTGGTATAGTGTTGTAAACTTGAATTTAACGTTGACTGTTGTCTGGCATGGATAGAATCATAAAAGATTGTGCAAAAGAAAGAAATGTGCAGGATATATTATGTACAATAAAAAGTGGCAATTAAAGAAACAGTGGCAATGGTAGTGCAGGTTTTTTAGTCCTAGTGCAAGTGACTTAAAGTTACTTATTGTACAGTCTGACAGCGGTGGGGATAAAGGCCCTGCAGTAGCGCTCCTTCTTCCACTGAAGACAGATATTTTCCATAAACCCTACTTTATTTAGAGACTACTGATTTGATGATCAAAAATAACTGAAGAAGAGAAGGAAACATGGAGCTGAAGTATCCCATGTGTTTGTCTAGAGCTCATATTTAGTATCTTGTTGGTTTATGAAGGTATTGTCAGCAAATTATTATAATAATTTAAGTATCACTTAAATGAATGAAAGATTGTTTTCCTGAGGAAATTTGCTGAAAAATGTGGCTTTTGAAGAACATATTAGGTTAAAACATTTATGGGGTATTCACTTTGAGCATTTAAACATGCAAAGGTTTACTGCTGGGAATGGATTTGAGGCCGCATGAAAACGTGAATCGGGCCGTACGTGGCCCCCAGCCTGGTCTGGTCCAGTGGGTCTGGGCCTGGGTCGCCTCCCTCAATCCGCTGGCTCTGCTGGCTCCACTGGCTCCAGTGCAGAGCAGAGGAGGAGCAGTGGAGGAGGAGGGGACACCAAAGGACTTCAAAAACAACAACAACAGCAAGAAAACAAACAACTGTGAGAGGCACCCAAGGTCCTCCAACTAATTAAGATGATTTGCATTTATTTATGAGCTTTAATGAGCAGCGTTTCAATAGTTTGTTTTCCCCTAATATGAATATTTCCTTTTCATTATGTTACAGATGAAGACGCTCATTCTTTCCAATAATCACATCCTGGCCTTTCTGTTTTTACTCTAACTTTTAATATGTTGCTTGTTCAGTTTGCTCGTTTGCTGCTACTTGGGAACTACAGTAGCCATATTTAAATACTGGGGACAAGAGGTGGGTATGGGGCACACATTTGCTTTTTACATAAACTATCTTTGTAAGAGAATACAGTCTCTTGTGGCCAATTATTATTTTTTTCCTATTTTTGTTTTGTTGAATTATTAAATTTTCACATTTATGCAAGAAATGTCTAATTTAGGGGGAGGATGCCTTGACAGAGGTGTGTAACTAATCAGGCTCATACACATGTTGATGTGTATCTATACCAATACAATATTATGACACTCTGGGGGGACTCACTTTTTATTGTATTTTATGATTATTATTATTATTGTCCGGTATTAAAAACAGAAATAGGTCTTGAATAACTTTGTTGAATCATTTCAATAAATATACTTGAAACAATAAGTTTAGAGATCATAAAAGGTGTGAACTGCAGGTTTCCGTTAAAAATGCCTGCGGAGAGTTTTAGAGAAAGTTTAGGATCCAAATCAACTTAGTTTGGATGAAAGAACATTTCAGTGCACAGTATACTATGCAAACCTCGATTTAAACCTGGAGAACACGATTTTCAAACTGCAAACAGTCGAACTACTTTCTTTAACTTGACAAGATAGTCAAGATAACCCAGCCCTGACACTAATCCAAAAAATATAAAACTTTTGGGAGATTTTGAAACTTGAAAACTTTGGGAATTAGAATATTGTTTAAAAGTCTACTTACTTCTGTAATTCATCTTACGTTATGGAACTAGACATGACTCAAGCATGCAAAGTGAGAGATATACATATTATTGATATAATGTTGATAATTGGTTCACAGAAGCCCAAACAAAAACGTTATAATATTTGGAAAATGGATTGTAAGCCATAATCAACCAAAAATATGTATCATAATACTTAAGATATTTTCATTTAGCATGAAATGAGTCAAATACATTGGTTTCATAAGTGGAATTACAGAAATAAATTAACTTTTGAACAATATTCTAATGTTCTAACTTTCACCTGTACAGTATGTAGCCACACTAATATGATTTCTATGGAATGTTTTGGAGGAGGAGAAAGTGTTCTAAAACCAATTCTTTCTGCTGTCTGTGTTTTGTGCCTTTGCCCTTTTATTTAGGCCAGTGAATGTCTGAGGGTCTGGCCGTATTAAAGTGGATGGGATTGTTTCCGGCAACATTATAATCAGCACCAAAACAGAGACAAATCAATGAGTAGTTCCCAGCAGATGTTAATCACAGTCCTGTTTGCCTCCTGCTGCAGAGCCACACTTCTCTCATTCATTAACTAAGACCAGATTACGGCCCATGTGCCCCGCGGCGGCTCACTCCAAAATATACATCAATGAGACACAAGTATTGAGTGCGGTGTCCTCTGCTGTGGACATATGGCCCGCTGTAATTACATATAATACACTTCTCCGTCAGGTTTTCTGTGGGGGTCACGGCATATCATTATTAAAGCATGTTTGGTTTGCCCGTGGACAGCACACGGCCAGATGGACCAGACAACTCAATCACAACAGTCTCTCAAATCAACTGTAAAACTGAGCTTTGGAAGAACTCAGTGGCTGTATTTTTTATGCCAAAATATATGACTGTGTTTGTACAAGTGAAACTCAGAAAAATAGAATATTGTTCAAAAGTTAATTATGTGATTCAACTTCTAATGTGAAACAAACATATGATCCACCAACTACATGCAACGTGAGGTACTTCAAGCCTTTTTTTATTTTTTGGTAGTAATTGGCTCAAAAATCCCAAACAAAAAATGTAATCTGTATCTTCTATATTTTTTTTTATGTATTTGTTTTACTGAACCGCACTGTTGTAAATACTCAGGATACTAAACACTCATTCACCCTGGATGATTGTGCATTGTTTTTTGTGATAGGGGCAACCGGAGCACCTGGAGGGTCCCCAGTAATGCCTCAATCATCAAAATTAGACATGAAATTGGAATTTGCTTGTAATGATCATTTATTGGTTTTACAATTTAAGTTTGAAATACTCTAATTTCCACTTTCACTTTCACTTGTTTGTTCCATGTAAAAACCTAATTTCTCCTGCACTCATAATTGCGCTATTGATATATACACTTCTGATATAAATATTTGACATTTTTTACTGACTGTGTCCAAGAAAATTCCCTTGTGGATCAAAATAACTTTAAAACAGACCTGTTTTTTTCCTTTTCAAGACACTATTGCCAAGATTCTGTTTACTTTAGTTCTGTTACTTTTCTTGATCAGTGATGCACTAATTCCCAGAACAACTGATCAGTCATTTTCTTTTGACCACATACTGTATCATCTAAGTGTACAGAGGAACAGCAGAGAAGACTCTTTAAGTTTATTGCATTAAGCAGTGTTTTTGTAAATCTGTGTCCATACTTAGACATGTAGTTTTGGCAAAGCAAGAGCATGATGGGTTGTGACAGGTGTTGTGGCCCCCGGCGCTGCAGTGTAAGACAAGGGGGGGCTGTAAACGAGAAACACAGATGATTATTTAATTACTGTCTCATGCCCCCCCCCCCCCCCCCCCCCTCGTGCATTTCTCCCTCTCTCTTTACCCTCCACCCCCTACCTTTACTCTTTCCTTATTAATGAACAATCCGGGTCTTTCCACAAATCCACCAGGGCTTATAGTTCTCCCCAGACAGACACTGCATGTGTGTGTGTGTGTGTGTGTGTGTGTGTGTGTGTGTGTGTGTGTGTGTGTGTGTGTGTGTACATGTGTTGGGGGGCTCCCTCAGGACGCTCCCCCCATACACAGAAGTATATGGCACGCACAAGCCAAGGGAATGGAATTTTCTGATAAGCTTTGAGTGTGTTGTTGTTTATGACTATAAATGCCAAACAGCTAATATATTTAAATGGCTTTTTATAAAATAATAATGCGTAAAAATTCATACATGGTTTAGCAAAAACCTAAAAAAAATGCATTCAGTTTCAGTCTATACTTTTATTATCCAACTGACTCTTGTTGTAGATTTTAAATACAGCACATGCCGATACAAGAACACATTTCTCTTTTCTGTCATTCATGCTTCAACATCTATGAATATATGAAATTCAAGATTTAATCATGAAGTATTTTCAAAAAAGTGTTTTTACAATATGTGTTTTTATATTAGCCTGAGGTCAATGAGTTTAGAGCAAAACAATGGATAGCAATATGATCAACATAACAGCGGACCAACCAGAAAAAGTTAATGTGCCAATGGTATAGCAGCATTACCTTTACTTCATAAACCCAAGAAATGTGTGTTTTGAGGATTTATCACGTTTTGGTGACTATGGGTGTAATAATGAGAGTTAAAGCCGAGAATAACCTTAAGAGTAACATGCAATTGGAGTTAAAAGAGATGTGACAGGAGTGTGGACACAGGGACCTTTCTATATGTTCCCACAGTACGTGTTGTGATTAATCTTTTTGGGGCTTAGATGTGCTCATGTCTGCTCTGTTCTGATATTGGATTTGGTAAACGTGAGTCAGCTCCCTGGGTTGTCTTTCCAACAGTCTGATACAGAAACTGCATCACTGCTCTGCATCGATCTGTCTGTCAATCTCACGCTCCATCCTTTCCTCAGTCCTGAACCAGACCCTGATATACCAAAAAACAGCGAATAGAAACTGGGGACACAGAGCAGCTCTGGGGAGTCCAATGTGCACTATAGGAAAGGTTTGACCTACCGCCAGCAATAAGAACTCACTGATAGATAAAGCACTTTGTCTAAGTTTGTCTAAGTTTGATTGACTTAACTTTGTGCCTTCCATGTCACTTTCATGTAGAAAGTAGAGGAGGTGTCTTGCACATAACTAGGAACATGCTGATGTTGTTGAATCACTCTCGCACACTTCTGTCCATCTGATGGCTCACAGCGGTGCATTACAGGCGACGGCTCTCCCACTGAGACAATACTATGTGTCATCCCTGTGAACACATGAGACCTGCACACAGAGGAAGTAGGTAAGTACAGCCGCCAATCAAGTTTCACACAAAATCAAGCATTATGTGCATTCTTCACAAACAATCAAGACCAGAGTAACAAAACCTCCACTTCAACTTAATTCTACCTTCATTGATTATTATAAAACCTTCAACTTAATTGAATCTGACATCCTTAGAACATTTAAAATGTTAAAACTTTAAAGGCCAGTTAGCTCCGTGAATTATTTGTTTGATAGATTTTGGACAACATTACATTGTTGCAACTGTCACTTCTCTATGCAACAATTAGTTATTGAAATAAATGGTTTAAATTAATTACATACACAGATATAAAAAGTATTTTTTATGATCTTGCGTATAATGCAGAGTTGAACAATAATCCTTTACCCAAACAGAGTATCTCCTTTTTGACATTTTGAGGCTTTGATGTCACTTGTCTACAGTCTTTGTTTGACATTGCCGTTTCATGACTCTTTAAAGACCACACACTTGACCCTGATTGCGACAAGTCTCTGGAGTACCGACTGTTAATGTAAATAAACTCTAAAGCAACATCATTAAGGAGACAATTGACTCTGGTACACAACCACTGGCCTCTACTTTCAGTTTGATTTCCTTCTTCTGTGCAGACGGCATGACTAAATCTTCTGCTTTAAGAGGCCCATTTTTTGCAATAATATACAGCATACATGGGCAGTAACTTCTGCAAATATTATTATTGAAGTTAGTGGATTGGTTTCTTATTTTCAAAGAATGTAATAAAGTTCCAAATGTCATGAATCATAAATCATAATCATAATCTTCCCTCTATACCTCTGTTATAGATAGATAAAGAAATATATCTATAGCCACAAAATAGACAAACACACAAACCCCCTCACATATCTAATATCATTTATATGAATTGTATTGTTGTCATGTCTTTTATTTGTATGTTTATGCTTTGTATTTGTGTAATACTCACTAAGTAAAAAAAAAAAAAGACAGAAACACAATATGTCTTTGTAAATGATGACAATACTGCTCGTTCTCTGGTTGCTATGGGGTTATTTGGCCTGAGTGTAAACCAGATGGCCTTTCCAATGCAGCTCATTTATCTGGGGTTCGGACTGGCACAATTTGTATACTTGGCCTTACATCAAGCAACGTTACCAAATGTTAACTATACATTTGGTTTACGGCCAAAATGCACATATGCGGCTTTGATAAACATTTCAGACGTACATGTATGTGTTATTTAAAAACAAAAACGCCTCTACGAATACCGAGAAAGACAATTGGACTTTCTGCCCCAAAATAAAATACTGATAATAATGGTTTTAATGTAGCGCTTTTCTGGACACTCAAAGATGCTTCACACAAGTTTGCATCATGGAGAGTTTAAGACAATTCTCCTTACTCCTTAAACTGAGAACATATATTATTAGAAAGACATTATTCAACAACAAATCAACAAACGCAAATCATGTCAAAGGTTCCAGTTTCATCTCTGCACTGTATTTCCACACCTCTTATGGTTAGAATTAACTCTTATCTTCTACAAATATTTTATGAGACATTTTGTTCACTTGTAAATATCAATATTATTACATATATATATATATATGTGCAAAAATGACAAAATATAAGTAAAACAATATTTTTAATGAGCAAAATGATCTAGATTTGCTTATATCATAACAGTGTACATTGGTGACTACCTGTTCAAATATTCTCTGTAAATTTCATTTTCAAAAGCACTTATTGTATTAGTGATGTAATAATATAGTAATAATACATAGATTAAAACACAACTGAAGTAGAGTGTTGTTGTTTTAATATTCTGACATTGACTGGAGGATGTTGCTGGTGTTGAGGTATAAAAGTCTGTGTTTACACCTAAAGTCACTTGTCTCACCCTTCCTCCATCACTCTCTCCTCTTTGCACCTCCTCTCCACACCTCCTCTCCACACCTTGCTCAGTCCCTGTCCTCCCTCGGCCCCCTTTGCAGCCTCATCTTCTGTGTTAATAATTCAGCAGCAGTGCACACATGAGCGGTCATCGGCGAGCGCCGCGTGTGGGGGGATAGGGGGTCTAACTCTGCAGGGCAAATGAACCATAAGGGGTGGAGGAATTAAAAAGTTCCCCACGGCTCCACTACAGGGCCGCAGGAGTCAGCCTTCTGTGCGTCCTATAGCTTTGCACTCGAACCCATAAATGTTAGCACGGCTTCTCTAAATGCTAACTATGCCCCGAGTACGAAGTGGGACGTGACATTTTATCTCATGTCGGCATTTGTTGTTTAAGAGAGGAGAATATCCCTCAATGAAGATATATGTTGTGTTATTCAGATTTAGACCAAATGACTAAGAGCTCTTATGTAATTATGATAATGTATTGCCAGACAAAAATGTAATAATAACATAATTAGCACTCATAGAGCGAACACCTTTGCCAAGAGGTGCAGTTCCAATCCTTTAAAACATTCCTGGATCGAGACCACCTCCAGAATGTAATGATTTTGATTACTTTTTACTATTCCAAAGCAACACTGAACTAAAAACAAATAAAAAACATAAAATAAAAACAGTTTGAAGAAGTGCTGATCTTATTTTTTATTTAATTTGTACATGTTTGAAGAAAGGGACAGGCAACATGTAATTGTACTATTATGTTCACAATTGAAATAAATAAATAAATACTGGTTACACAATATTTTTTGTGTTTTGAACGGAGCGTTCAAAAGAATATATTTTCCATCCCCATATAGTATACTGTTATATGTTAAGATAAGACTTTATTGATCTCACACTGTCACTGTTGCATGTCACATTCGACACAGAAAGAATCACTCAAATTTGTGCAAAAGACCGAAGTGTGCAAAGATAGACATGTTTAAGGTAAAAAATATAGTCTGTGCAGGATATAATTATGTACAATAAAAATAAAAATAAAGTTTCTGAGTTGAGTTTGTATGTTCTCCAAGTGTGTGCGTTCCTCTGAGTGCTCTGGTTTCCGCTACCACTCAAACCATGAACAAAAACTCCCCTCTCTCTTGGTCCAGGACACCCCTGAAAATGAGATTATGAAATCCCAGTGGTAATTTAGCTAAATAAATGTCAATCAACAATTAATATCACGTTATCATATCCCATTCAAAATAAATTAATACATAGATTACTTTCAGACCTCTCCCATCGGTATTCAGACGGCTACTCTGGTTCATTGCGCCATTGCTGAGGTTATCCCCGTCCAAATCTCCCAAAAACTTTTTGCAATATGTTTCCATTTAACTAACGGAAAAACACATTCTGGACAAATCAAATACGGAGGTTATGAAAGAGCGAGGAATAGCTCCTTTTATGTGGGAGCTTATATCCTGCAGTCCCCATGATGCTATGTGCTCTCGAATCCTTTCAAACTTCACAAGAGCGGGGAAACTCAGGCCGAAATATTTGCATTGATTTGGGGACCATTGAACGGGGACAGACGGCTCGACAATGATGACTATTAAGGCTGCGGTATACTCCCCCATACTCCCCCATACTTCCCCATACTTCTCCGTAACTACCCTTTTAACGTGTGATTCTCTTTTGTGATCAGATATGCATTGCAAATGACGCCGCGCTGATTAACGCGTCACCTTTGATCGTCAAGCTGCACGCTGTCCTCGCACAGTCAAGAAAATACATGGGGCTTACTGCATATTTTGTGTACTTTGTAATTTAATAAAGATGTGAGGAGTGAAAACAGCGTTCTCCTGAAGTATAGGGCCACCCTAACACTGAACTCGCACACAGGTTGATTTAATTAGGTTTTTGATTTACATGGTTTTTAGGTATTGTTCCTATACTAAATCAATTTGTGAAATTTAGTCTGGTGTTAGCCAAAATTCTCCATTTATGTTGAAAATACATGTATTCAGCATTTGCATTTTGACTTCATTATGCACAGTCACATGTTTCTCAACAACATTCTTGCCAAAGGAAATCTAGGGACACTCCATTTTAATGAGGCTAAAGAAGCCAGTGGTATGTTCCAGTGAACAGAGAATGATGTAAACATCAAAAGGAAATAGGTTATTTATCAAGCATAATGTTTTGTTCACTTCTGAGGAACTATAAAGCTTCATTGTGGTGGTGATATTGGCTTAGTTCACATACAATGAATGTATTTAACACAATTTATTAATGAAGTCTTAATGTTCAGTAAGTGCAGTATGTGTGACTATCAGGGTGATATGGTAATAGCTCTGAAGTACAGGACACGAGGAGCGACATCGCTCTGTCACTCGGAGGAGGAAGAGGAAGCGAATCATTCCAACATCCTTTGGACTTCACCGTGGCAACGGGCCTGTCAGTCAGAGCGGAGACAGCTGCATATGTCTGAGCGACATGAGCATGATGACGCACACTGACATGAGGAGGAACAACAAACAAACAGACCACACACACACACACGCACTCATGCACACACAAATGCGCGCACACACACACACGCGCACACACAGATACGAGGAACAGCAACAAAAAAACAGACCAAACACACATGCACCACACACACACACGCATGCTCACAGGCCCACAGAAGATACACACACACATGGCTACACGCACATACACACACATGCGTACACACAAAAAAGACGTAACACGTAACATAGATTACACAGGTTATTTCACACAATGGAAAATGTACAAGACAAGAAAAGACAATATGACTTTTTATTATTTGTATAAGTATTTTGCATCCAGATATTGTCCTGAAGCTAGTGTGTATACATCTGTATAAGGGAAAGTAAGGTCCATCAGGTTATTATCCATCAGATTGTATGTACAGAAAACGTTTCACTCACATATGCCAACCTGTCTCAAAGGATTTGAATGACTTTTGAGTCAAATGGCCTACATCATACATGTGTATCATGAAAAAAGATGCTGAGTGATTGCCGTAATCCTTTGTTAGAATATAAAAACACTTTGACAAAATATAAAAACACTTTTTGAGAAAATGCTTTGTTGATATACAGTATATTCAGTTATTTCAACACTCACCTTAAATCACGTCCTTGTGGTGAGTGTGACGTGTTAGCAAAATAATATCAGCGCTATCAAATATCAATGCTTTCATTATCAATAGAGAGCAGAAAGAAAGGAAGTAGTGTGGGTAAAGTTAGTGGCGTTATTGATGACCGGCTCCAGTCTTCACAAAAACTGCCACTGACGACATCATACATTTTTCTTTGTTAGATTGCACCTTGACAACCAATACAGGGAGTAAATACAAAAAAAGATTGATACATGTGAACAGTGGGATTATAGTTGATGTGAATAGGAAATCTGAGTGGGGCTCTGATAATGGCCCTTGACAAAAGCAGCATAAGCAGCGAGAGATGATAGCTCATGAGTGGGAAAAGAAGCTTCTCTGTTATTGTCTATGGTGTAACAGCGATGCCAGTGAACTTGTGCATGTACACTTTTCTTAATACAGTATTTGGCAGCGGCAGAGGGCCCCCTGATAATCTCGTGGTAATCTCAGACAGGACACCTGCCCTATTGTAGCAGAGGTGTGAGGAGCAAGGGAGGGTTCCTCAAGATTTCCCATTATCAAAGCTCCAGGTGTGGATTGAAACCAGGAAGAGGAACAACTTTGAATCTTTTCAATTGTCTAACATTTTTTATTGTTTTGAAATTGTGCTCCTGCATGCTTGCACGATTGTATATTTCTCAAATAAATGTATATTTCTCTAACCCTTTAAGCTATTGTTGGGACAAAACATGTGAGAGCTACTCCTTTAAACTGTTGAAGTTCTGTACTTTCAATCTTGTTTTATGTATGTACTTGTCTTGGGCACACTGGGGGCATTAAAAAATGTATTCCAATGTGGTTTTACTGCAAAAGGCAAATAAAGGAATCTGAAGAAAATTGAGTATTGTTACATTTGACCATGATTATTATTACCTGCTTTACAGTACTTTTCAGAATATAAAATTCAAAGTTTGCTTTGTCAGGAATGAACCAGACAGAGACGGATCGTGGTGCGCCAAACTCTGGAAGTTTATTTAAGTTTCTCTCAAGTTCCAGTGGTTTCAATTGTTTCTTTCTCTCAGAAAAAATAAAGGCAGTACACAGTTTATATAGTCATTGTCACGTCACACATCAAAAGACATATGTGTCACACAGAGACAGTCACGAGTATATCATAGTCAAAACATGGAGTCCATCAGAGTCCTTGTGCTTGTCCTCCGTAGGCCAAAGCGCCATCTAATCCTAACAGCTTCTTTATCAATACATTTGCACACACTGGAAAAAGGGGAAAAGTCATTCTTCCAGAGACTTGTAAATAAAAGCCATTTGAGGTGAGGCTTACAGCTGTGGAGAGTGTCTCGAGGGATGACAAATTTAAATGTGCGCATTCAGAATGAGTGTGTGGTGGAACGGTTCAGCTGCAGAGGTGAGACTTCCATCGCCTTTGGGCAGCACGGCCTAAAATGAGCTGCCCAATTTAAATGGGTGGAAAACAGGGAAGAGACACCCAATACACACAATGTTGTGAATGTGTGGCTTCTCAGTCTCAGGCTTTTGTATTTAAATTTACATGCAGGGATTTTAAAGAGTCCATAAAACATTGATGAGGCATAAGTACAGTAGTGCTACGGCGGGATGGGGGAGGGGCGCAGACAGACAAAGGTTGACATTAGAGTGTGTCGGAGGAAGAGGCTCGGGACATGTCTGTGGGCAAATGGAGCACTTTTATATACGCTTGAGTCATTCGAGAGAATCCAACCCAAGTTCAACACACAGCTCTGCTATGATACAACTGAGCAACAGAAACCACTACAGACGCTTTGAAGAAACCATCTGAGCAATAATTATCACTTAATCAATATCACGTTAGGTCTGTTTCTGTATTTAACCTGCCCCAAGCCAATACATTGAACAGCTCTCATAGGTCGGTGCAGATGCAAGGCCTTTAAAATATGTGTTCATGTTGTTTTTAGATCCATCCACGCTAAGATCCGGACCTTCTGGCACAAAGGTGTAACTCTGCCCCTTCTATCTAAAAGCTCCTGTCTCGATCCTGTTATAGTATGATGTCATTGTACCTCTATGATAGATAGATAGATATATAGATAGTTTATTGATCCCCCATAGGCGAAATTCAGCAGCAACACATCAATCCATACAAACAATGACATACAGCATTCTAAAAGTAACTAACAACTAGTCACAGCAGCAGAGGTGGTGATGAACTGCTTCCTGTCCTATAGTCCTAGCTCCTATTGAAGTAGTGCAAATGCCTATTACGCAGCATGCCTTGATGTTTATTCATTGAACTTGAATTTCTCCATTGTGAGATCAATAAAGTATGAAGTATATCTTGTCCTCTGGTTGATGTATGTAAAGTCTGCTTGGTTCGGGCCATTTTTCAAAATGAAAGATAGTTTCAGTGGATTTACTCTTGCTCTGATCTGGCTCTGGTCTGGCTCAGTGCAAAACCATGACCACTGTACCGTTTCACCAACAAACTGCCTCTGATCGTGTATAATGGGCTCCAATTTGATTCCTGGGTCAACCCACAAAATTAAACAAAAACTGTCACAAAGTTCCACATCTTATATGTCAGTACATGTCAACTATGGTTTAGCTTCTTCCGGTCGTGTTTGGAAGTGAAGACAATATATGCCTGATGTTGGCCAGTAGAGAGGACTTTCAGACAGGAAAATAATATGATCTGGAAAAACATTATCTTTTTCCAAATGTATTTCAAAAATGTCTTCTCTTCCATTGAGATGTCAAGCACCTGCCCTGTATGAACGCAACCTATAATGCAAACGTGGTCTCACAAAATCCCAGAGAAGTTGAATACGGACAGTTCAGTTGGAGACCTTTTAGCTAAACCATGAACGAATGAATCAAAGTTTACCATTTTCTTTAAGACCAAGTCACTTCCACATCTACTACCTTCACCACAGGTTGTGCGAGGTACTTTCCAACTCATTGTAATTTAACATATTGCGCTCAATCATTAGAGATAAAATGAATTATCCTTTACAAATATTTTCTCGCTTTGCAGCCGCAGCAGTGGTTCCTGTTGCGATGATGTGTTTGGGACAGGGAGGCGACTGATTTAACGGCAGCTTTAAATGAGAGGATTGTGTTGTAATTGTTTGTGCATGTGGAGGTGTGCGTGTGCATGCCTGTGTGTCTGTGCGCCCGGGCATCCCGCTCAATGATTGGAGTTATCCATTATTGATGATGTCCTGATGAGATCAATCAAGCTGGAGTTTTCTCTACTTCTTTGGGCTGCTGAAGCTCATAATGGCGTTATGACATACTAATCGTCATGCCATGCATATTTAAATCCAAATACACATTCCATATTCATGACCAATGTGTTTTTGTTTTCCTGTCTACAGTCGCCCCCTCCATCAACAATTTCACACATATTTTTCATTTAGGACTGTATTTATAGCAGCTTCAATCTCACAAAAACAAGCCAGAAAAATTCTCTCTCTGCAGCTTCCACATCTACGACCAGACGTCCGCAGAGAGCAGCCGCGCACAGTCGCAGCATTGTTGTTTTATTTACCTCAGAGACGATCATATTTATTCATCCCCCTTCTCAAAGTGCTCGTAAAATAAACATTTGTCTCTACCTAATGAAAAGCGTGTTTCTCAAATGAGTTGTTTTGTTTTGCGCTCGACCCCGAACAACTTAATAAAAACAAAAATACAAAGGGGCAATAACGCAATTGGTTTTTGAGCGTAAATGCTTGTGTTCCAGTGACTATCCCGCAGATGCAAGAAAAGCGTCAGTAATTATTCATAAACAAAAGAGCTAACTGCGTTCATAATTCATGTGGAGAAACTTATACACTCAACATGGTGGCTGCTGTGGCCCATTCCACAACATACAATTGAGAAAAACACCATGGCAATCATAAGAAATGTAAACTGTTCAAATTCTCATGCACGAGCCCATACTATTGGGATATTAGTCTGAAATTAGAGCACTCTTTTGACCGACCAGTGTGTGCATGTGTGTGGCTGACATCAATGTTTCAGAGCCTAAGTGGAGGCAACCATATTGGATCTTCTGGTATCCTTGGGAGAGGCCCCTGGCGCATGCTTTCACAGCCACGCCGAGGAAGTTCTGTGTGGGAATATTCACACAGCATTAAAAAATAATAGGCTGAGAAATACCAAACACTGGGCCTGTAACATAGCATACAGCTAACTTCAGATGTAATGCCATTTGAATTCAAATGGTGCCAGAGGAATAAAAATAATGGCCCGACCAGTGCGCCAGACAGCATAGATGTGTATGTTTGTAGTGAAGTGGTTCACATTGAGCCAGTCCCAAGCTGAGAGAAACATTTTGTTTGTTTGTTTTTTGGATCCCCATCGTGCCATCAACAATCCAATGAATCCCTCTCGCCGTGTGAAGGAGAGGTTGTGCAAGTTTTTCTTCCTGGCTGCTGTCAGACTGTACAATGAACAATGAAGACTGATGAACACTGCTGATCTCACATGTCATTCCTCTGCATAATTATGACAGAATGTGCAAAATGGTGGATAGCACTCTGCTTCTAAGCAAGAAGGTCCCTGGTTTGAACTGTACTACGGAGACCACTGCTCCTGACAGAGGCCGTTTTAAGCCTGTGACGCTTCAACATTTAAGTTGTGCTAGCGACCATTCAAGAGCTGGGCAAACATTACAAGCACCTTTGCTTTTCAGACATAGACTCTATGTTGTTACATACACAGACATGGACACACTTCCTGTAGCTTTAATGGCCTGCTGTGGAGCTGTACAGCGAGCCTCAGGCACAGAGCTTTGTACTCACAGAATGGTCAGGATGGACACACTAATAAAACACTCTAACCACTTACCACTAAGCTGGGGTACTTATTATTTTGCAGAAATAATACATTTTGATTGTTCCAACAGAGTCAAAAGACTAATCAGGCCGCTACATGCTGTCTTCATCTTATTAGAAATGTGTATCTTTTGCATACTTGTAATGTTGAAAATGAGAGAAGATGTGGATCGGTCTGGGATCGTGTTGCAGAAGAAATTTTGTGCATTGTGACACAGCCAAGCAATTTGCCAAAACAACCCCACTTCAAATTCAAAGTGCAAAGCGTCTACAAGGCGAGTGATGACGATGTACAGTAGTTCTAGCGCCCGGACAGTGGAACTTTACAACCACCACCAGTATAAACACTTCGTCAACAACATTCTCCTCAGGCCATTGGAATGAACCAACATCATTCTTCATTTAACAGCAGCAGCGAAAAGGAAACTGAAACTACAGCTTTGCATGGTTTGGTTTAGACGAACGATGGGGTGGAATTGCTCGTCTGTGTAGCGCTTGAAGCACACATAGCATTAGTTGAGCCGCCGCCATTGTTGTATATGTTTGTTCTCAGCTGCTGTGCATGTCCACATTATTGGGGGGAGGGGGTGAGGTTCACACAGCGTCGGTGAAACACTGACGCTGTGTGAACGAAAGGCCTATCCGCTAGCGAACGCTAATGATTTACTGTCACAGCATATACTTGCAAACAAGCTTTTAATGAGTGGCAGCTGAAAATCCCAATTAAATAATTAAATAGTTGAACTTGAATATTTTCTCATTTCCAGATGTATTAGAGTAAACTGCATTGGTGCTACACTTCTCTGGTCTCTATTCTGTTGAGGCCAGAGGGGGTCCATTAGCCCCACCCCCTGCTGTGAGACTCAGAATCATCTGTCTCCTGCACTCACACGCACACAAACCCATCTCAACACCGCAGGTGTAGGAATCAAATACAATAAATACTAACTGGTAAATCCTGTGAAGGGGCCAGAAAACAAGTTTATGTAGTCAACAAAGTATGTTGAAAATATTTAGCATTTTGTCTAAAGGCAAATTACCTCAACGCTCTTTTCTCAAAAACACTGCAAAAATGGCATAAACAAGTTCATATTTACTTATATGAATATAGACAAATACAACTTCAATTCAATACTCATTATTTTAACGTTTGTACACTTTAGGATTTCTTATGATTTAAAAGGGCTTTGTACAAGAGAACTCCCAAGAAGCTGCATTACCTTGTGATTGCTTTTATCTTTATTTTTACTATATTTTCAGAATAAACAATATTGAGACAGTCAGAAAGTTCTTAAATCAAAGTAAAACCATTTATTACCTGTATTTTTTTCTGTAATTGTGTGCTCTGCAGTGGTAACCCTAAAGTGGTGAATTTCAGGCATAGAACAAAGTTTAATCAGTAGATTATTGTTGAGGTTAGGGAAGCGATAATTACATTTTAGACTCATAATATCCATTCTTACCGATCCTTTGTCTCAAACTATTCATACCAGACTCTCATTTGCTAACCATAATAAGATACAAGCCCTTGCTCTGAATAGATCCGCTGCAACTGCATGCATTTATACTTTCCCTCTTCGAAGCCATTAGAAGTTTTAATCTCCACAGAGCACACTGATTCAGCCCCCTACCCTCCCTGGGCTGCTTCCTCCTACACAGGGCACCGAATTAACCCCCCCCCCCCCCCCCACCCTCCTCAGAAGACGGGGCGATGCGCTGCAATTACTCTAATTGGTTGTGACTTCTTCATTTACATGACAAGTGCGCAGCAGTCCTGGGAACCAACGGCCTGCTCTCTGCTCCGTGCTACGGCTCTGGTCAGTCCGGGATGGGACAGTGCTCCTGTGGTGGCTGAGGGTGTGTGTGTGCATGTGTGTGTGTGTGTGTGTGTGTGTGTGTGTGTGTGTGTGTGTGTGTGTGTGTGTGTGTGTGTGTGTGTGTGTGTGTGTGTGTGTGTGCGCGCGCGTGTGTGTGTGTGTCGGAGAAAGGGGAGGGCTCAGCAGGTTCTTGAGGATGGGTCGTGGCTTCCTCTGGTTTGGGGCATGTCACATTTGGTTGTTTCGGGATGGGGGACATGTTGGGGTCCTGGCCCTGTGGGAGTTAATGACAACAGTGGGGTTTTTTCAGGCGCTCAGGGGTCCAAGGGCCACTGCGGTGGAGAAAGAGAGGCACCGCAGAGAGGATGTGCCTTTGGAAACACCGCTGTGGGCTCTTTTATACAGCATTACAGAACATAATCAAAGCTTAGCAGTTGCATATGAATTTTTATCATAATAATTTGGTCATCAAACCACAAAAGAAGTAGGTGTGCACTCAAAAAATGTAAATAATCAAGTTAGTAGTTTGGTGTTTCGCACATGGCCACCCCACTGTGATGAGATGTCTCCCATCACAGGGAATTGCTGATGTTTTCAACCATTTATTTTGTTCATAGAAGCATTTTCATGAAAGGAATAAATAACTTTGAAATGAAATAGTACCAACCGACCAATATTCAACCAATTGTTTATATTTTCAGAGTACAAACAGACTCTTCTCACACCTCTCCTCTGTTTTGTTGAATATCACTTTAAATGTATAGAAATCTGCAAAAAATCATAATATTAATGAAATACCCTTGTTTTATTGCTAGCGTCTAAACATCTTGATTTGTCAGTTGAATTACAGAACCTTTTACAAACAAATACAGATTTGATCTCACAACAGGATGAGAATAAGCAGTTTATTCTCATCCTGTTGCATGTAATTCCCTCAGCATTACATGTGAATGACATAAAATATCTTTTATCTATACATAAAAAAGAGGAGAAAATAAAACCAATGATGTTTCAGAGCTGCAATGATCATGTCATGTTTTGCCGTTGGATGGTGGGTGTCTGCCGTTATGGTTGATGGGATGGAACAGACGCTAGAACAATATTGTCTGATTCTGAAATTCCTGTGCTCATCGTCTCAGCGATGCTGTCTCTCCGACGACCCCACGCCCAGCCCAAACATGACAGTCCCAAACAGTGAAAGCACTCATACTCCAGTGTGTGTGTGTGTGCGTGTGCGTGTGTGTGCGTGTGTGTGTGTGTGTGTGTGTGTTCTGCTCTGTTAGTTTAAGCTTTATAAATGGCCTCAGCTGAGCCATTCTTATGCAAATGCCGGGGTGAGGTATTGGGTGGGCGGTTCACTGTTTGCTCTACAGATAAAAAGGTCTTTTTTTCTTTCAACAGATGAAGTTCACTTGTCAAGACTAATCTCATTTAAACAGCTTTTGGGCGCATTCAGGGACAAGAGGCCGCGGACTAGCACTTCACTCAACACTTGAGTAACTATATACCCCATGGACCCAACAGAGGAGCATAGGGTTACTTCAAAATAATATTCCATTAAGTAGAAGTTTATCCCAAAAGGTTATGTGTTTATAGCTACACAGAGCACAATCATAAAATAAGTTAAGTCGGAGGGAATATATGTACAAATACATTTCTACATTCATACATACATTTTTATGTGATTTTAATACATGTGGTGGCCGTTAGGGGTGTAACGGTACGCTAAAATCGTATTCGGTTCGGTACAGTGTCTTGGAGAGCTCGGTTCGGTTAATTTTCGGTACAAAAAAAATAAGAAATTACAAAATCTTTATTTTGAAAAGCTGCCAATACACAATAGAATTTTTGCATAAAATAAATAAAAGCGACCCATTTGGGTGATATTTTTCAATAAATTGCACACTTATAATGAACTACACACATTTTGTAACATTTAAAATAAAAATTAAAGTGACCCATTTGGGTCATATTTTAAATAAATTGCACTCTTTATGAAGAAATACACATTTTTAAAATGTAAATACTGCAACTAGTTAGGACCTGAAAACGTTTAACACTAGCAACAGCTTCAGCTTGTATATCAACAAAACTAACTATTCAAGTTTAAAGTTTTTGGCTAAAAAGATTAACCTATCCACATTTTCTGAAGAGAGCACAGATCTGGTTGCAGTGACAATATCTCCAGCAGTAGAAAAAACCCTTTCACTTGGAACAGAGGTAGCTGGAATAGAGAGGTAGCGCTTTGCTAGTTTTGCAATGTGCGTGTATGAGGCCTCATTGCTTTTCCACCACAGAAGAGGGTCAGCTTCAAGGGAGAGGCACCCTGAAGCTCTGTACCTAACCATTTCTTCTTGGACCTGCTCCAAAAGGGGTACCTTGCTACTTCCCACCTGTCCCTGGAAAAGTTCACCAAAGAGTTCAGTCATTACAGACTTCTTAGCTGGAGGTGATGAGGAGGATGTCCCAGGAGATGAAGATGCTCCAGCTGTTATCTTGTTGACATCCTCTGTCTGCAGAACACATAAGGCATTTTTTTTAATAGGTAAATTCACATTTTTATTGTAAATAAAAAGTTTATTAGATACAATACCTGTTCTTCTGTGGTGATTATTTCTGTTGTGAGGTCAGTGAATATCCTCTCTCGTTCATCATCATCTATATGAGGCAGGGCTTTAAATCTGGGGTCTAGTGCAGTGCACTTGTGCAAAAAGTCACAGCATGTAGAGTATCTGTCCTGCAGATT
Organism: Knipowitschia caucasica; assembly: GCA_964034765.1. Classification (NCBI taxonomy): domain Eukaryota; kingdom Metazoa; phylum Chordata; class Actinopteri; order Gobiiformes; family Gobiidae; genus Knipowitschia; species Knipowitschia caucasica. The sequence goes on from OZ035831.1 coordinate 35,055,907, forward strand.
CTTTGTGACTGCTACCTTAACCTCCCTCACAATTGGACGGTCCTCTTGTTTTGGTGCCATAGAGTGGAGAACAGTGGCTTTCAGTGGGAGTATCATTGACACTGATGCTTTTGTTTCAGTGCTCATTAGAGTTGTGATGGTTTTTAGAGGTTTGAGCACTTCAATAAGTTCCTCTGCCATAGTCACTTCCTCATCATTGAGTGTGTAAATGTCTTTGTTCTTGAGAGCTTTCTCCTTGAGTGCTGAATATATAGCGGCTTGCTGTTCAAGGTACCGTTCAATCATGTCATAACTAGAGTTCCAGCGCGTGAGAACGTCTTGAATGAGTGAATGCTTTGGAATATTCAGCATTTCTTGCTTGCACTCCAGTATGTGGGCAGCTGTGGTACTTCTATGAAAAAATGTCACAACTTTTCTGACTTTGCCCAATAATCTGGATACCTGGTTAATGGCTGTTGCTTTTTGGGAAGCTAAATTGATGGTGTGTGCAAAGCAACCAATCTGAGGGCCCAGTCCTGCTTCTTGTATTGCATTTACGATGTTACGTGCATTGTCTGTTGTAACAGGAATTGTAGTCCCAGGCCTCTCCAGCTTCCATTCATGCACCGCCTCCTTTAGGTGCTCCGCAAGGTTTGTGCTTGTGTGCTGTTCATACACGGGCCTCGTTTGCAAAACGTGACTCACCATCTCCCAATGTGGCGTCATGTAATGCACAGTTACAGTTAAATAGCTCTCTGTTGCTCGCGATGTCCATCCATCTGTTGTAAGTGATACAGTAGGCGCACTCGATAGCTTGTTGACCACATCAGTTTGAACTTTTTCATATAGTGCTGGTATAACTTTTTGGCTGAAGTGCGGACGCGATGGGATATTGTAGCGAGGCTCAAGACTTTTAATCATATACTTAAAGCCAGCGCCTTCAACAACTGAATATGGACGCAAATCGGTAGCGATGAAAACACCTATACCATGCGTTATTGCTTTCGCTCGATCCGAAGTACTTGACAGGGGTTGTTTAAATGCCGACGTTAGCGGTACTTGCACAAGGCTGCTTTTCTTCTTAGTAGAAGTGATATTTACATTCGGATGATGCCGTTTTAAGTGCGTTAACATGTTAGATGTGTTGCCTGCCGCATACCCGATCTCCGTGGAACAATGTCGGCATACAACTTTGGATTTATCCACTCGTCTATCCCCGTTATGTATTTGAACAGGGAAGCCAAAGTGTTCCCAAACAGGAGACCGTAGTGAGGTGGGAGGGTCTTCAAGCTCTGGCTTCTCTTTCGCTGTTGCCATGATGCCATTTCTCACGGCTACTCGTGCACATAGACTTTATAAGCTTGTGCAGCTCTACTGTGCGTCACTCAATAGCGTCCGTGCGGAAACTCGCCTAGGAACTTTTTTACCGCTGCGCTTAATATCACGCTAATAATAAATGTATATTATTTAATGAAAAAAATACACCGAAACGGTACGCAAGTGGACCGAACCGAACAGGCCACATCGAAACGGTTCAATACATCCCCGTGAACCGTTACACCCCTAGTGGCCGTGTCTCACAAGTATCCGGTTTGCTTGGTTAAATGATACTGCCAACCACATTAGAAGCAGCTCAATCCAGTTATGCCAAACGGACTGCTTTTTCACACTTAACTTAGAAGGCACATGCTTACATTTGTCTTGTTCAATCAAATTAAGTAAATCCGGTTTTCACTGGTGGTTTGTAAGGGGCGACAGTAGCTCAGTTGGTAGAGCATTGGCCTTAGAGCCTGAAGGTCGTGGGTTCAATCCCACCGTAAGACCTACTTCACGACTCCCACTGATGTCTGCTGTCGTTGTGTCCTTGGGCAAGACACTTAACCCCACTTTGCCTGAAGCTCCCACTGAAAGATCTCAGCTCCTGTGGACTAACCACCTGCAGGAGGATCAGTGAGGGGCTGATGCTCTGTGTACTGGGTGGCATCTCTGGCCACCCCCCCGACCCAGAAATGGATTAAGGGGAAGAAAATGGATGGATGGATGGATGGATGGCTTTGTAAAAGCAGTCACTGTCGATATAAAAACAATTTTCAGTCTTGTGTCCTCCAGTATTCACACCAACCCAACAAATAATATATATATTGTCATTTGTTAATGTTTTGTTTTCTTCTTTACTTACTTATCAACACCTGAGACAAACCACATCAGTTGTGAACTTGACATAATTTGGTATTATGTGCACAACCCCAAACCTGAATAATAAAATATTTGAATGTGTTAAATTTGCACTTATTTCAGTCATTGGGGAAAGGAACTGAAGAATCTATGATGAAGATGATTCACTGGTACACACTTAAATTCTCTTTAAATTACAGAAAGTAGGTCTGAATGTAGCAATTTGAAGATAACTTAAAAAGAGAGCATGTCTATGGAGGGCGAAAGATTGTCACCTGTAAAAAAAAAAAAAAAAGAACAAATCCTGATCACTGTGCACCTCCCTGTGTGGTGAATATCTCATTAGGCTTTTTTCAATATACATTTTAAAATCCAATTAGTCCACACAAAGCGGAACAGTGCTCTCCCAAGGTGACGATAGATTAAAATAGATTGGCAATTTTAACTGATCCTTTAAAGATGTTTCCCTTTTTTTACCCTATCGCTGTCATATCAAGTGGCCCAATTTTCAGACAAGAACAATACAAGGTCCGATACTAAATATGTGTATTCAAGTTATAACATATATATTACATACTACAGTACTTTGAACTGATCTGCCACTGTCTCCATGTAGATATGGCATTCAAAACACTCTGCATTTCTAACCAGACAAGCATGTTGTAATTGACACAACTTCAGGGGCCCTTTATATGCACACACTTCCTTATATATGCATTAATCCCAATTATATATGCATTAATTAGGTCCCCATTATTTTTTATTTTTTTCATATTTTATTTGTAAGACTCTTCACCCTTCCAGTTATCTCTTTTACGAACTTTGCTGTATCCAGGATATCCATGTAAAAACACAAGAGGTCCCACCAGAAATACAGAATCAGAGTTAAGTTCAGGCTTTAAGTCCAATGAAATTCTATAGGGCGAATGTCCTGAGCCGCTGTGATTGCGCCGCACTGTTACTGTAGTGGAAATGGGAGGAAACTGGATCAAACAGAGGAAGAACATGCAAACTCCTCTCTTCTTGCAGTAAAGTGAGAATACATGGTTTAGGTCCAAAATGTTATGGTTTAGGTTTACTTCAATTTTAGTTTCGCAATTGGTTATCCCTGTGTCTTCTTTAGTTGTACTTCCTGTTTCCTGATTACCTGCCCCGCCCCCATGTGTATCACCTGTGTCTTGTTAGTCTTGTGTTCAAGCCCCACGTGTTCCTTCACTTCTTGTTCTGTCATTGTTATTATTATTATTATCACTGCATTACTATTCATTCATCTGATATTTCTGTAATTTACTAGTCACTTTAAGCCTGGTTCACACGAGACGATTTTAAAATTGTCGGCCGATTTTTTCTTTGTGTGAGACCGCACACACGGAGATAAATAATCATGGGTCTAACCACTTTGGTCGTACAGTGTGTGGTGCGCAGCCGCACAGCAAAAATTACGCAAACCACACACATCACACACAAACTTGTTCTCGTTCCCTGTTTGGTTACTTTTTGTACTGTTTTCGCTGGATTTAGATTTGTAAGACTTTTTTAGTAAGACGTTTTAGGGCCTCTTTATTTTTCAATATGAAACCAAAAGTACTTTTTTTTGTAAGTATAGTAAAGTTTTTTTGTTATTGTTGTCCACAGAATAAACTGCTGTAATATGACATTGTGATGTGGGGTCTTCTCAGAGCGGTTCTCACCTCCGGGAGCGTGAGAGAGGATCCGCTGTGGTCATTGAGACACACACGATGGTTTTAAGTTTCGTTTTGGACCTGTTCTGAAGGGAACTGGCAAACTGTCCCGCCAAAAACACCTCACACTGTATCGCTGTGGCTCTTTCTCAGGGGAAATGTCAACGATCAACACCGCAACAAAACGGAACACTCAAATCCTGACAAAAATACAAGTAAAGAGTGGGATACGCAGGCGTGAGAAGAGGTTTTTTGGGTATAATGTCTGCTTCTTAGTGCAGTCAAAGGATTACAAAAGACGCTTGTTTCTGAGGCGTTGTCTTTGATTGCTGCATTAACCCGAGTCTGAGGAAGCCATACAAACACAGTTGCATGTGTGACTGATGCAACCTCAAAGCAACGCAGCTAAACTCTTCATAAGCAGGTCACAGAGGCAGATAGCAGCTCGGAAAGGTGATCACAGCCAGGCAACTTCTCATAAAGCATTGTTGTGCATGAAGTCCTTTTAACAGTATTTCAAAAGTCTATTTCAGCTTGGACTACAATCCGAAAAATGTGTTTGTTTGGCTCTGTGAGGACAGGAGAGCATTATATCATACCATCTTATATCTCTGTGGGTCCTCAGTTTGATCAATATACTGTCATCGTAGTGTACCATGCTTACAAACCAACAAGTATATCGTCAGAGCAAAAAAATAGCATCATTGCAATGTTGTAGTTTTTTTTTATTTTGACCATAAAAGTTGTTTTCCTGTGTCCTGTTTTTAGAGGCTCTGGTTCAAGCATACTTATGTGGTGCAGGAAACACTAGAGAATGCCATTGAGAGATTCAGTATCCCCAGGTTTAACAAAAACATTCGCATTCATCAATTGCATCAATTGCCTGCATATCGATCTCTACACTAAAGGATAATAATACATGTTTGGTAAATTATCATTATATGCCTATCTTTTCTTCTGACCATGACCATTCGCCAGTCCCTCAGTTTTTACCTGCTTTGTTTTGCAATTTTCTTGTGCTTGAAGGAAATAATCTGCTGAAAAAATAATCTGTTTATTGATCTTACAACATCAAGTTAGTTCAATATTAAAAATGTACTAAATGTATAGATTGATTATGATATAATTTTGGTTGAACATAGCATCTGTATCATTGAAGATTGATTATTCAAGTAACTATAGAAACCACACGACCAAATCCCTATCATAATGAATTTATGTTTAAACAGACTTTTGCTTTTGTGTGATCATCGTCTTGAAAGTTGATGACACAGATGGAGGGATTCCATTTTAGAACTTTATTCAACTATAGGTCGGAATTTGTCACTTCACTGATGTAAAACTACTGCCAGCTGTTCTCTCCCAACAAGAAGAGTCATCACAAGACCAAAAAAACAAACTTTCATTTCAAAAGGAATGTTGAAAAGTACATACAAATTAAAAGAGTGTGGAATTGCAAAACTTGTCAAACACACCTCTATACTGTACATGCAATTATGTATCTATTTATTTTATGCAATTATTTCCGTGCAAGAGACTGATCAATACAAACAGTCCAAGTTTCGCATTAAAATATGAGTGAAAGTTGTTCTCGCAGTTCCCAGGAAAAAGATAGACATTAGCACATAGGCGTTAGAAAGATTTATCAACTTTAAAATAATAAAATAGATTGAGCTTAAATGACAGATTGCAATTTTGTATTTTTCTGTTACTCATTCTATATTGGAGACAGTAATTCATATTTTGGCCTATCACAGCATCTCATAAATCCCCTCAAAGCTTGTTAAAATAGCCCACATAACCTAAAATCATTGCTCAAACCCACATTTTTACATGGCACCATAATTTTCTTGTTCTGTAAGTAATGTTTATTTATATAGCGCATTTTACAGACCAAGGTCACCCAAAGCGCTTTGCAATGTTCAGAGTTCAGATATTTTTCCAATCATTCCACACACGGTGATGACAGAAGCGAGTCTCCGAACACACTGGACCATCAGCTCCAATCAACACCATCCATTCACTCTCTCATTTACATTCATACCTATTGTGCATGTTTTTAGTGGTAGGGGAAACCGGAGCACCCGAAAGGAAACCAACGCAGACACGGGGAGAACATGCAAACTCCACTCAGAAAGGCCCTGTTCCGACCAGGATTCAAACCCAGGACCTTCTTGCTGAGAGGCGAGAGTGCTATCCACTCAGCCGACGTGCCGCCCATAATAAAACTGTATATACTGTAGACCACCTCTGAATGTGAGTTTTGGAAAAAAAATTGGGAATAAAATCATTCATATATTTTAATAAACACCGACAAAGGGCCTTTCCTCCCACAGCTCTTATTATCTCATCACTTTCACATCATTACTCCCAGGTCAAGGCCAAAGCGGAGGCCATCCCAGAGAGAGCAGGACTATCAGAGGGAGAGGTTGTGACCGCGCTGGCTCCAGGATGAACCCTGTCCCGTGGTGAAAGACCCAGCACTACAGGAGCCTGGCATATTGCTTCACCAAATGAGTTTTGGTTGGTCTTCAGAGATCAGCCGTTCTGATTGGCTACACAGGTCTCTTTGGCACACAGCAATTAGGAGGCACACAACCCCTGCTCTCCAGCGGGACGGCACCGGGATGGCGTTCAGGCTTCAGTGATGGGGCAGGAAGACAAGGAGGTTCCCATTAGCACTCCGAGGGACAGGGATGTCAACAATTTGTCACACGCCAAGAGGTGATTGTGGTTTCTTTGTTTAATTTTGACTGTGAGTGTCTAAGAGCGACAATGAAGAAACAAAAAATTAAGACACAATAGATGGATACAATACCAGGAAACACACAAAATGACATCAACACATTCAACATTTTTTTTAATTAAACATGATTTATTCTCGGGCTGTATTTTACCATTACTTTGAAAATCGATTCGTTGGCAGATTATTTTTTGGATTTGTCTACGTTTGACCAAAATAAAGCTCGAGTGATGCTCCTGGATCATTGTCAGTGGTTTGAATAAAAATACTCTGTAAACAAATGTTTATTTCATTCTGCAGTC